>CP136064.1:31995254-33195254 GCA_032622095.1 Siphonodentalium dalli
TTTATTATGCCTTTATTGACAAATATTATGCACCATCTTCAGTTTTATCTGTATTTTATTAACAAAATAACTATTTGTAGTCTTGAAATTGGGATTTATAAAAAAATATGTTGATTGTTGTAATTGTGGCGCGGAAGAGCTAAACCATCTTTAAGCGTGAATAAGGGATGGAAAGGAAAGTACGGTTGTGTATATGGCTATTTGCACACTGTCTGTAATAAGAACAGGATGGGTTACAGAAAATGTGCAAAACTGTGAATGTTTTGAATTAGTTAAAAAGAATTGCACATCCCACCCAGCTGGAACGCACAGAAGCATGAATCAAGGTTTCGTATTCAGTTGAAATATTAAAAGAAAGCTTGAATTTCAAGGAAAATATTTGTTTTAGCCACAACCTATTGTCGGCTATACATGACTTAGACCTACCACTAGTGCACATATGATTTAGATAAAAGTAAAGCCGAATCGTCATTCCACAGTGATGAGATAAGCTTTTATTATCGTGCATACCAGATTTATAATGCGTTAACTCGTGTTATTGCACGGTGAAATGAACATTTGACATTATGGTAGCCCTCATGCAGGAAACTTGGCAGACGAACTACAACTGATCGTATATCTGATCCGCGATCTATGTCAGATGTATGGAGTGTGCGTACTATTATTACCCGACCCAGTCCCGCCCTGGTAACTATATATAATGGAGGGTTAAAGATACGGGCGGCGTTGGCGGTGGGTATGCTGTTAAAATATTCACCTCCGTCAAAAAACCGCCATAAACTGAAATAATAGTAAAATATAGACAGACCTTGTTCTTATACCAATCAGAAATATGGCATAAACAGTATGCTATTGTCAATTTCTTTTCCCCTTGTTATGTAAACAAACGCAAAAAAAACGTTACAGAACCTGGCTTTTGTTTAGATCCGGATATAGTAAACATAAATAGCGTTGTTGTTACTGTTTTCCTGATATGGAAATAATAAAGAGCGTTTATATCATTTGTGTGTGATTAACGAATAAAATTGCGCTGTGTTATGTAAACAGAAGCAAAACTTATGTAACACGAGCAGGCCCTTGTTTACGTACACCATCGTACGTCTTAACAATATACTATTTACGCGCTGATTATGTTTGGCATAATTATGAACAAAACTATATATATTTTAATATTCCTTCTGTTGATGGCGATTTGAACAAATGTGATTATTTCTGCAACGAACGCCGCCCGTGCCTTTAAAGATGTCCCGGTCTATGTCAGGTGTATGGAGTGTGCGTATATTATTACTCGACCCAGTTCAGCCCTGGTAACTTGGAAGGAGGGTTAACGATGCCCTATATATCATTTTGAAACCACACAACTACTGTTCATAGCAGCTATATAGTGAAATTGGTAGTGTTAGAGGCCGTTTTATACGTCGACGCATCCTGTCTATAGCTTTCAATAGAGGGGTTTACGCCCATATCCAATGGCGGGATGTTAATAGACTTTATCATACATGTCAATTAACACACAATGTTATATACAAATGCATACTTATCGACAATATGGTCGCGGAAAGACCCAGAAATACAAACGACAGTTCATATGTTACTTAATATACATCCATTTTGATCAAGCCTTGAAATAGGGTGTCTGTCATTTGCAGAATGAGGTTCTCAGAGGGTGAATTTAGTGATGCTACCCCGCATAGCGGGCTAGCATCACCAAATTTACCCTCTGGGGACCTCATTCTGCTTACACCTCAGCAGAATGAGGTCCCAAAGAGGGTGAAGTTGGTGATGCTAGCCCGCGCTATGCGGGGTAGCATCACTAAATTCACCCTCTGTGGACCTCATTCTGCAAATGACAGACACCTTATTTCAAGGCTTGATTTTGATACAAGGGTGACCTTCATAATTATTCGTAATATCAAACGAGCCCGAATTTAACGAAATTGAAGGATGACAACCAGCCGTGGTGTTGAATTATGACTCTATTATCTAGGGTAGTATCAAAATCAAAACGGAATTAGTCATCACTGTAATATATAGGGCGCCAAAAACTATTGTATTAAATAGAACACTATTATATATATAACATATATATCATGGAAACACTGAACAGCAAAACGTCGTCACGTATTTAGCCAGAGGTCTGAATAATTTTGTGTGTCCCGGTGACATAAAAGTATACTGATTTATATCTTAAGCATAATCGTAAAATAAAAATTAGAACCACGCCATGAATAGATACACACCCTTGGGTGTCTAACATTCCAATGTGAAATATTACTTTCGCTTGCCACTAATTTGATACCAAAATTTTAATTTTCGAAAGGTAAATCAAACGACCTTGAAGGATAGTATAAGATTGTTGCAGTTCAAATAGACTTTTCTAGTATACAATAGCGAACGTATACAAGTAAAGTTCTTACATTACTTACAACAGCAACAACAACAGCCCATCCCGACTCCCCCTCCCGTTACCGGAAACATCACTTTTCTTTTTAGACCTTATGATGTCCTTTAATATCAACATATTCTATTCCTCTCCTTCCTTCCAAAATTACGTATTTGATACCAACATTAATGGCACTAGGAGCGAAAATGTTGATCGACATTTTTTCTTCTTCACATTCTCTGTCGCATATCAGATTGACCCTCTCTCTGAACCTCCCACTCTGCCTCTCCTAAATGCAGTACACCAGCAGTATACGTGCTTCACACTTACGTTTGGTTTGGCAATTTAAATGGCACACCTCATGCACTGCATTTTGAACCTAATATCAAACAAACCATGTAATATTACTATATTGTTATTGAAAATTTATCTCTTAAAGATACGGACGGCGTTGGCGGTGGGTATGTTGTTAAAATATTCAGCTCCGTCAAAACTGCCATAAACAGAAAGAATAGTAAAATATAGACAGACTTTGTTCTTATAACAATAAGAAATATGGCATAAACAGTATGTTATTGTCAAATGTTTTTTCCTTTGTTATGTAAACAACAGCAAAAAACGTTACAGAACCTGTCCTTAGTTTAGATCCCGATATGGTAAACATAAAGAGCGTTGTTTGTTACTGTTTTCCTTATATGGAAATAATAAAGAGCGTTTATATCATTTGTGTGTTATTAACCAATAGAATTGCGCTGTGTTATGTAAACAGCAGCAAAACTTCTGTAACACGAGCAGGTTCTTGTTTACGTACGCCATCGTATATATACATCTTGACGAAAATATACTATTTACGCGCTGATTATGTTTGGCATATGAACAACACTATATATATTTTAATATTCCTTCTGTTTATGGCGATTTTAACAAATATGAATATTTCTGCAACGAACGCCGCCCCTGCATTTAAAACACTTTTATGGGAAATATTTGTAACACCATGAGTTTCTTGTGTGTTTGTTTGTTTTGGGAACAGCAGTGCTAAGGTGCATTCAAAACAAGTTTCCTAGATATTGTGTTCTTTTGTGTTGTTGTAGAAAATGTTGACAAGATGTGATAGTGCATCTTTAAAATATGCTTTTTGAATTTGAGGCATTAAAGGTACTCAATCCGATAAAACTCCTCTCAATTACTATTTCAATGGCTTCGGGGGTCAAAAATATTTGATTCGAGTCGAGGAAGTCACCCATCAAAGCTCAGATTTGTTAGAGATCGATTTTAGAAATCTATTATTTTTCATTATCGGGAATACTTTTATTACTTTCTGGCCCAGAACACAGTCAAAATTGCGTTATTATTACCAGTTGATTTTAGAGTTATCCATCCTTGTCTGTTTGAATAGTGTTTTGGTGTACACATCTCGAGCAGATTACGAAATTGAATGCAATTATTAGTACTCATCTCGAGAAAATAACAAATTTCAAAAATCAATATCTAATAACTCTGAGCTTTGTTTGATGGGTTCCTCGACTCGAATCAAATATTTTTTACACCCAAAGCCAAAGAAATAGTAATATAGGACCCTCTGATCGGTTTGTTGTTGTTGGAATATGTTGAGATGGGGACCCTCTGATCGGATTGAGTACCTTTAATGTAGTGAGAGACTGGGAGTAGGTGAACTCGGTTTCCTGACCGAGATATTCTGCGAGTAGGATCGTTGCCCTTGTCATATTTATCAATTAATATTAGTTATCGCGTGTAAGCAATCCCGATATCTGAGATCGAACACTCCTGTTTATTCTTCATATCAACTAAAAGCAAACTTCTCGGTGGAGCCAATGTTAAGATTCGGATCCAAAATTATTTGAGACGTGCATATCAAGAAAGCGCACAAGTGCATACTGCATCGGATAAATTAGACCCATTATCGAAGTAAATTGCTCGCTGTTGAGCTCGCGTTCCTAACAAATTCGTGTGCACTCAAGTGCACTCGTATTTAATATACTGTAGGGGTAAAAACAAAACGGTTGCTTATTTAAATGATGAACCACGCGAAATTTAAGATACATATCTTATAATTCAAATTGCTCACACAGCGAAACAAATATTCTTTGAGTTTCACATTTTGCAATACATGCATGAGTTTTATTAATAAATCGGCGTTTGTATTTTCTATAGAAATCTACAACAAAAATATTTCTTCTCAATCAGGAGAATATTTGTATGTTATATATTTGTAATTTCACGAAAAATGTGACGGCATTTATACCTATTTACTTCTTAATGGTTTATCCTATTCAGTTCTGACAGTAAACATTGGAATGCCAATTCTTCATTGGTCTATGCATGCATGTAGTATTATAGCAGCATACGTGCATACGTCCGTAAAGACTCACGTTCATTCTAAAGGCCATATATCTGCAACAAGGAGCTGATCTCGATAGACAGACGTTTAACCCTTAACTTGGCAAAAGTGATTAGCTATTTTCAGCTTGGACGCTAAAATCCATCATATCATTCAATGTTAATCTTCAAAGATTAAATTAAAAAAAAAAAGATTAAAAAAAGGGCCATAACTCCGTTAACAAAAATACGATCAAACCAATATTCGAACTCGATCTATATTTTGGTCTGAGAAACACATATACATAATTTGGTACCGATTGGATAAAAACTGTTTGAGTTATCGCACCACGCGTAAAGTGTCTACGGACAGACGAACATACAGACGGACGGACGAATGAACGACGAGTGGTCAATCCGGACATATTCTAAATAAAAGTAGCTAGAAGGGATAATCAATTGAAAACTACTCATGGACAATGTCGAACATCTTTGCATTTTAAAAGATACATATGTAGAACACATTAGTCCTCACACTATTAGTTTGTGTGGCAATTGCATGTGTGGGGTGGGGGGGGGGGGTGGCATGCAGTCATAATTTGACACCGGGGGTGTCATGGACCATTGACCGCAGACGGCTTAAAGAGGCTAACAATTAGCAATAAACAGCTTTTGTCAACTTAAAATAAAGAAGTAACTTTATCATCCCGATATTGTCATGCAAGGTGATGTTTACCCCAGGTCGTTAATTTACCCATTCTTAATGGCACGGGCGGCGTTCGTTGCAGAAATTGTTCATATGCCAAACATAATCAGCGCGTATATAGTATTTTGTCGTCAAGACGTACGATGGTGTACGTAAACAAGAGCCTTCTCGTGTTACAGAAGTTGTGCTTCTGTTTACATAACACAGCGAAATTATATTGGTTAATCACACACAAATGATATACACGCTCTTTATTATTTCCATATCAGGAAAATAGTTACAAAAAACGCTCTTTATGTTTACCATATCCGGATCTAAACAAAAGCCTGAAAACGTAGCATTTTTTACTTTTGTTTACATAACAAGGGGGGGGGGCTGACAATAACATACTGTTTATGCCATATTTCTGATTGGTATAATATGAACAAAGTCTGTCTATATTTTACTATTCTTTCTGTTTATGGTGGTTTTTGACGAAACTGAAATATTTTAACAGCATAGCCACCGCCAACGCCGCCCGTATCTTTAATACCCGAGCAACGCCGGGTACCCCAGCTAGTCTTTAATAAATTTGGAAGTAAGATAGACCCCCATCTGTAATATGCTGATTCAACAACATCTCGACCAAATCTTTGGAACAAAATTACCCAGTCGCTGAACATGAATGAATGTCGGAATCATTTGATGATAAATATGCAGACGGTAACCGCGGATTCATCCAACACCAGCAAAGCCTTAATCTCTGTCTTCTCTTGTCAATTAAATCAGAAGATACAAAACCACACGAAGGCCATGATGTTCCCGTGCGTACCACACGAAGGCCATGGCGTACCCGTGTGGTTAGAAAGCTGAGAGTGTGCCAACATCGAGATACATTACTATGGTTTGGCACACAATGCGCTAAACGTTCTGGTCAGTTTATATCTGGTTTGTTCTGGCAATAAGAACTACTGTCCATTCAACATAATTATACTTTGTGAACTTATTGAAGTGTTTCAAACTGATAATTCAGCTCTTGAAGAGAGAATAACAAACTATTTATGCCAGAATTCCAAACATATCGCTTATAGTTATTTGGCAGTGTGCTCTCTAAAAATAAAAATATTCGCTTTTTAAATTTTCCCTGGTAACATAGTGCATGGTATCGAAATAGGTCGAAGTACTTGAACTACCTTTCTACGAGCGTTATGTCATAACAAGACGCATTGAAAATACACACTTGAAAACAATGTTTGGATCCCAAATAAAAACAGCCATTTGTTCACCATGCATGGAACAGAAAAGAGCGTTTTGTGTTAGTCTAGTCCCGATATGGTAGAAATAAAGAGCGTTTATTTCACTTATGTAGGAAAAATTAAAAACAGCTGGAAAATGGCTGTGACAATGGAAAGTATTTTGTCAGAGCATACGAAGCCGGCATATCAATATATCGTTAATTTTGTCGACATATCTTATACATATAGACAGAATTAGGAAGTTCTAATGAGCCATGTCCGTTGAAAAAATCCGTATAATAATTATGAATGAGAAAATGTTCCAGTCAGCGCGAGGTATACTTCATCGATATATAATTGAAGAAATTATATTGTTCATCTGTGTACACCAATGGTGAATTTACAGATATGTACCATGTGCTGGTTCAGTATTATTATTTGTTGTTGCTTCGTACATGCATGTGCCTGGATAAATTATGATTTCATATCGAATCACGGTATATGTTACGGGGTAAACAATGGGTGTGGTTAGGGTGGAATGTGCTTTTCCCTTTATTATCTGAGAAACTAAGGAATTAAAGAAATGCTCATATCCACGTATAAATTGTGCACCGACCCCGATAGTCAATAGTCAGTATAACTCATGCCATGAATCTCAGACTGCATGGTAGAGATCATATTCCAGCACATTTCTGATTAACCCTTTACCCAACAAAACGGCCAAAACCGGCCAAATAAAGCTTCAATAGCCTAAAATATCTTCGGTCTGTCTCAATACAAGACAGTCAAAGACTGTGGGGTCGCTCACCAGACTGCAAAGACTGATAAGACTGGGACTCTTGAGACCATAACAGTCAGAACTTTTCATAATCACTTTAAAAGAAGCGGATCCACACAGGATATGTGGCTAGAGAGGCTTCATGTCGATCAGCGAATATCTACCTTTAAATTACCAATGGAACACTACAGATCCCCCTCCAGCTGAACATATCCCCTCCTGACCGGGCTCCAGATTCCCAAGTCTTAGGTTAGAATTTCACAACTGACGTCTCAAACTTTCTCAATTGTTCGAAATTTCCAATCTCACAAGCACCGTTTTATAAACTATTTAGACATGTTTGAAGCCCAATTATCCATGAACCCGAAAACAACATATATGTCAAGATTAATCAGTCAGGTAGTTCCAAGGTAGATGTTTTAAGTGAAGTCCCCATAGCCCCGTCATTTCTTGACAGGTTGACCTCATGTTAACAAATCTGAATCTCAGTCACTAAAGGATCCTCCATACTATATGTAAGCTAAATAGTCCAACCTCTCTTGAGAAGACATTTTTAAGTATTACTATAGAGACATACAGTTATGTCCCTGGTCCCAGTCTATTTAATCTGGTGACCCCATCTGAATAAATTTGAATCCCAGATACCAAAGAACCCTTCATACTAAATATCAATAAAATAGACCTGATGGTCTGTGTGAAGGAAGCATATTAAGAGGAAAACTTTCCTTTGCTTGACCCCTAGTTGACAAGTTGACCCCATTTAAAACCAATGACCCCATTTGAAAAAAAAATCTGAACTCCAGGTCACCCAAGGACTGTTCATACCAAATATGAACCCGTTCAACCTGATGGTACAGCAGAAGAGGTAGTTTTTAAGAATTACTATGGAGAGCAAGAGTTATGGCCCTGCCTTCATAACCATTTGATAGAGTGACCTCATTTAAACAAATATGAATGTAAGTCACCTAGGGAACATCTACACCAAATATGAACCCATTCAGTCTAGAGAAGTGGCGACATCCCTGCAAGAATATGACATACATCATTTATTTGGATGCCTATTGCCTTAACAAAATTACCATGACCTGGAAAGCCAGTGCATTCTCTTTTATATGGGAGGCTTCCCATGGGAGCATATATAAGAGAATGCACAATCACAGGGTCTCACCAGCACAACTCTGGTCATGAAATGGTTAATATTAATAGTAAAAATAAACTTTATCTTTCAAACAGGCAATTTGTATCTGAGATAAACATGGGATAAAATTCCATTCATAAAGCCACTATCAGCAACAAGAATGTCTGGGAGACCTGTTGACATGAAGATAATTAATGATGGCACAAACATTTGCCCAGTGATACCAATGTATTGTGTTACTCCTACAGCTGTGTTCAAAACAAGGATTTACATCCACACCTAAATATTTAAACCCATTTGGTCTTTAATATGTATCTGGAGAAGAAAACAATTGATGGACGGATAGAGACATGACAGATGGATGGATGGGAAAACAGTCTGACATAGATACTGACAAATTCAATCCAATATACCCCCCCCCCCAAGTTTTCTTTTCAGGGTATAATGAGTTCAATTGGATACTGGTGGTTAAGAACATAATATTCGAACAGCCAAGCCTGAACATAGTGTCTGACATTTGCACAATGAGGTCCCATAAGGGTGAATTTAATGACACAATCCTGCAATGCGGGCTAGCATCACCAAATTCACCCTCTGAGGACCTCATTCTGTGTAGGCCTCAACTGCTATGGGAGACATAGCATTAGATTGAAGTTCTCCAGTTAAAGTTGGTGATGTGCACCCACTGGGCACCTCAATTATGCATTTTATATTCACAAATTAGGGGATATAGAAACTAAATAGAAGGGAAAAAGTAAGTAAAAATGTCAATTTAAGTGCCTATATACTTCCCAGAAGATGAGGCTTAAGCAGAATGAGGACCCTGGCTAGTGTATTTGGTGATGCTAGACTGCTGTGCAGGGTAGCATAACTAAATTCACCCTCTGGGAACCTCATTCTGCAAATGCCAGACACACTAAATTCAGGTTAGAGAACAATAATTTGTTTTTATTTTAATAACACACATTGGCATGAGTGCTGTCTGGTGCATTAAGTTCACACCTGTCAGCCTGATAAACATCTCAATTGATGCCTGTGTGTGTATTTATATTAACTCTCTCTGTCTGTAGCTAATACAATTGACTTAATATGCTGGTGGGGGAGATCCTGTGAGTTAGGAAATGAGATAGGGTGGAATGCTGTTGGTTGGGGGCAGGGTGGGGTTCTGGGTCATGTGGGGGGAGGGTGATAATTTTTTTTGTATGTTAAATTGATCAAGGAGTTCCTGAATTTTTTATTATTTTTTTGGGAATTATGGCCCTGCCTGCACCCGAATTTGACCCAGTGACCCCATTTGAACAAATCTGAACCCCAGTCATTCAATGACCCCACATACCAAATATAAACTAAATCGGCACAATGGTTATAGACAAGAAGTCGTTATAAGAATTACCAAGGAGGAATATAGTTATGGCCCTGGTTTCGCAACTGTTTGACACAGTGACCTCATTTGAACAAATATGAATGACAGTCACCTAGGGAACATGCACACCAAATATGATCAAAATACAAAAATGTAATTTTTTGGTTTTTAGAGTTATGTCTCTGGCTCTGCCCCTAATGACCCAGTGATCCAATTTGAACAAATCTGATTCCCAGTCACCCAAGGTCCCTCAGTACCAAATATAAGCTAAATCGGCCGAATATTTTTGTAGATGAAGTCATTGTAAGAATTACTATGAGTTATGGCCCTGGTTTCTCAACTAATTGACCGGGTGACCTCATTTGAACAAATCTGAACACCAGTCACCCAAGGACCCTCCATACCAAATATTAGCTAAATCGGCACAATGGTTATGGACAAGAAGTTGTTGTAAGAATTACTGTGGAGGAATAGAGTTATGACCCTGGTTTGGCAACTATTTGACCCAGTGACCTCATTTGAACAAATCTGAATGAGAGTCACCTAGGGAACATCCACACCAAATATGAACCAATTTGGTATGATGGTTTCAGAGGAGAAGATGTTTTTTTAAAAGTTGACGGACGGACAGACGGACAGACGGACAGACAGACAGACAGACGGACGGACGACGGACGAGGAGTGATGACTATAGCTCCACCGGAGACTTCGTCTCAGGTGAGCTAAAAACCATGCATACACATATGGATATCATTGGAACCGGCTCCTTGACCACATTGTGATAGTTACAGTTATGCCCTGTGCCAATGCATTCTCTTATATATGCGAGTCGGCCATAGGTCGCCTCGCATATATAAGAGAATGCATTGGCCTAAAAAAAATCTTTTTTTAACACTTTTTACCATTTTTTCTTACATTCTTTAACAATTTTATCATTTTTAATGTGTTAAGCCAATGCATTCTCTTATATATGCGAGGCGACCTATGGTCGACTCGCATATACATGTATAAGAGAATGCATTGGCACAGGGCCGTTCTGTTGGGTAAAGAGTTAAAATCTTACTCAGGCAGTCCACATAGTATACGTGGATCGTATGGGTATGATTTTAATCAGAACTGATTCCAGCAGTTCAAAACCTGGGAACTTTTTGAAGTTTTGACAGGGAACCCTACAAAGTCCAACAAATAATGCGGGGAATATATATTTCTTTGTTAATACATGTTGCTTAATAGTTTATTCATCAGTAGGCGAAGGTCCCAGCTCGAGCTTACATTATTTAACCCTTTACCCAACAGAAGGGCCCTGTGCCAATGCATTCTCTTATATATGCGAGTCGACCATAGGTCGCCTCGCATATATATAAGAGAATGCATTGGCTTAACACATTAAAAATGATAAAATTGTTAAAGAATGTAAGAAAAAATGGTAAAAAGTGTTAAAAAAAGATTTTTTTTTGGCCAATGCATTCTCTTATATATGCGAGGCGACCTATGGTCGACTCGCATATATAAGAGAATGCATTGGCACAGGGCATAACTGTAACTATCACAATGTGGTCAAGGAGCCGATTCCAATGATATCCATATTTGTATGGTTTTATTGAGACAGACCGAAGATATTTTAGGCTGTTGAAGCTTTATTTGGCCGGTTTTGGCCGGTTTGTTGGGTAAAGGGTTAAGGGACTTTGTGGGCGATTTTGCTTTGACCCACTTACAATCATGGAATTTCTCCAGGCCGTCCATGCAGGGCAATTAATTCAATTGCGATATCGGCCCACTAAAGTCAATAAAAAGCATGTAATTTCGAGCTGGTACCACCCCATTCCATGAAGTAGATGTTCGAGGAAAAATATAAACAAAGAAATATATTCCTGACTTGTTTGTTCAATGTCAGAAGGGGTCAGAACATCAAAAAGTTCACAGGTTTTGTACTCGTGTATAGAATATGATCTCTATGGGCATTATAGTCAGAGTAGAGATTCCTGGCGTGATCTAGATAGGAAGCTGTCAAACATCTACAAATACACTGTTATAATGATGATATCCCACTTTACTTCGAACATCAATTGTAATTTTTTATTAGAACCATTGGTGGAAATATACATATTTGCTTATTAATGTAATTCACCTACGACTACGAGATATTCTCACAAACTACAATTACTATAATAAATCGATTTGAATTTGTTTATAAATACTATACATACTGTTAAGTTGTTGACATAATTATATCGGTACATGTACTCTGGCATTTTGTAAACTATCAGGTGATCTCCGCTCACATGCACTTGTGTGTGGACTGGTGGGCATGTTATTATTCGACGGAGTACATGGTAAACGAACCGGTATTACTGTGAAAGCATGACGTAAATAAAGTTTCGCGTGCTTCTCTCGTTCAGTAATCAGAGGAACATACTTCTACTTTGCAACAGTCCAGCCTGTTTTCCCGAAAATAAGGTCATATAGAACTTATTTCAAATAAGCCTATATAGGCATTATTTGAATCTGAATTACGCTCTATATGAACCTAAATGTGACACGACCAAAACACTCATATATGAGCTTATTTCCATTCGAAATATTAATGCTCATATAGGCACCATTCAACGGGATAACGGGGTTTAGTCCTATATGGGCTTATTTGAGAATCAAATACTAGTAAGTCCAACAATATGAATCTGAGTGATAATTTAGGTCCTATATGAACCTATTTGCACCAGGATATGTTGAACAATCATCAAAGTTAATTCTTGGTAAAACATCATCACATCATCTTACTCTATTGTCTCTTCATATTCAAACATGTTTATACCCCCACTTTCGAAGAAAATGGGGGGTATACTGGATTGACTGCGTCCGTCCGTCCGTCCGTCCGTCACGCTCTCTCCCTCCGTGTGTCCGTCCTTCCGTCCGTCCGTCCGTCCGACCCCATAACTCGAACAACTATGAACCGATTTCAATAAATTTGTGTATGCAATCTCCTTAGGACTGCATCTCCGCATGATGCTAATTGCGGTTCAGTCTGACTTTTTTTTTTAAAGTTACGCCTCATTTTCGACTTATTTTGACTTAGAAAATTCTGTCCGACTTAATAACTTTAACAAATATGAACCAATTTCAATAATTTTTGGTATACATGCTTCTCACAATACCCTCTCTACATGATGCGGCTAGGGATAGGCTCAGACTGTTTTTCGTAATATTACACTTCATTTTCGACTTATTTTGACTTAGAAAATTCTGTCCGACTTAATAACTTTAACAAATATGAACCAATTTGAATAATTTTTTCTGTACAAGCTTCTTGTGACACCATATCTATATAATTAGTCCGAATTTTTCTTTAAAGTTAAAAATCTTTTTTGTTGGGTTTACGGATAATGCGGGTTGGATTTGCCACGGTGGGGGGTATGCTAGCACTCGAGTGCACACCTCTTGTTTCTATATGCTTTGGTACTCCCAACATAACTTTCCGAGGAATTATCGTTTTTGGAAACAATCAGTGCTCTGGTAATCTCGAGTACATCCACTGGACAAACAGATCGCCGAGATTCGGAACATTCACGCAGACAGTGTCATGGAATCTGTAGGTGAAAATTGAGGATCATGAGAACTCTTGATTTCCTGTGGATTAATTATCACTGATTGTTCGAGGCAATGTCTTAAATTGATAAGTGAAAAGCCCGTGATGGTTACTTTTATTGAAGCCCGAAGTTATGCTTTCTATTGTTACATCCTGGTTCGGACAAATGTATGAAATACGTTTGCACGAACTTCAAGCATATACCACAGAAACACATGTCATAGAGTTTTGAACAGTGAGGTCCAGATTTTATTCAGAGTGCATGGAACAATAAAGATCGTTAATTGATAGCCTGGCATATTTACAATATGTCACCTTTCTGTATGAAGAATTGAAAACAGCTCGTACATTGGTACGATGTTTGCTGTGAGTATATATATACAGTCTGTATATCGATATTTCTTGTATTTAGCGAAGTATTACACCCCTCCTTCCAAATTACATAGACATGATAATTTGGAGGTTTAATTGGCCACGGAATTATGAGGACGATTGCCACGTTGTCCAAACAGGTTACTTAATTTCATGGTAAATGTTTCATTGATTACTTCGTACTCATCAGACAGTTTCATAATGGAAACATGGAAACCAACATTTGAGTACAGTACCTCTTTAAACTCAACCATTGTGAAGACTTAATATAGAGTTAAAGAAATGCTTTGTGGGAAATCCTTTTGTGAACTAATTAGAATCTAATGGTTTATTGACAGAAGTACATTGTTGTGTTATATAAGTTTAGATCGGTAGCATTACACAATAGCGGTTATCAACATGCATAATAAGTAAGGCACTAAGAGTGTATTATGAAATAAGTAAGGGACTAACGACAAAGTGTGTATATGCATATGTCGATATAATATCAAAACATGTGTATTTATAAATTTCAGCCATTCCCAAATGATGTATTGTGGTCAGGTTCTTCTGAACGGAGTGAATAGTTAATTGGCTTGGTTTTTGACATGTCGTTTTCCAAACGTGTCTGGTCGCATGAAACTCCGGACCTAGACATGCCATGAACCTCTAGTCTGGCTAACGCGATTTTGCTTTGTGTTTCTTACAATTATAGCATTTTCCTGGGTAACTAATTGAATGTTTATTGCGATATCGGCTATCAAAAGTCACAGAAAAGAATGCAAGTTCGAGTTGAGACCTTCCCATATAGTGAAGTACACTATTAAGGAACAGATAATCTTAAGCAATATATTCCCTGTGTTACTTTTTTCGACTTTATAAGGTTCCCTGTCAAAACTCCAAAAAGTTCCAAAGTTTTGTACTGGTGTAATATGATCTCTACGGACGGCGGTAGATTCATGGCATGATCTACTCCGGACCATGAACATGAACACACGGTCATTAACCACAGACCATACTTAAGCAATAAGAAAAATAGTGACACAATGAAGTGATGCCAATTTTACAAATCTGAATGAAAGATGTACGTGGTCTTACCATTTTGTATTATATTCCAAAGAAACTCGACTCGTTCGTAAATATTATATCCATATCAATAACACTCAGAATTTGACGTTAAGTAAGGCACTAGAACATATCCCAGACGAACTTGAAAGTTAGACTTTACGTAACAAAGAGAAACTCCAAGTAGCCAGTAATCTTCTAGCCGAACACCGATTCATGCCGATTCACACACATAATAACGAAATAAGCTTTCTCCATCCAAGAACATCGGTGTATACCCAACACTGTGCAATATTAGTTCCACGAGTGTACACCAAGCTTTTCCTCATATTCCAACACCTGCAGCACTCTCAAATTACATTCGCCGAATGCCAGGCTAAAGCATTAGTTCCTAGTAACTTCCCACATGGGGGCTCTTATCTGTGTGCCCCGAGACCACCAAACATCGCACATGCATGCGAAGCATCAACAGTTTACAAATTCAAACCTCCACTTATGTCGACAGGCAGCGCTCAACAATTCATGACCCAGTACATTTTTTGAAATGTTGACGTTATAATGTTGCTACCGCTCCGTGTATAGAGGAGTGGATGGAAGAGTTTTAATTGTTGGTTTGAATGGAGTCTGTGAACGGATGAGTGAGTTGGATGCTCGCGTCGGTGTCTTATAGATCTCAGTGGGGAGCTAGATTGAAACTTATATCGATGTTATATTACTGGACGAGTTAAAAGGCTATTTAAAACAGGAGTTAATGAAGAATTTGATGTAGAATATTATCTTCATTACCCTCCGCATTCCAAGGTCCATTAGCTAAATTTAAATAATAAGGAACAGGCCACATGCCACACACTTAATGAACGTTTTATAACTCGTATGATCCTTCATGATTTTGACCAAAGGTTGACTAAAGCGAACACAGGTGTTTAATGATGAAATCCAATTTTAAATGAGATGAGGTAAAGGGTATCAAGTAAGTTAAAGCATTCACTGTGAATTGATCAGGTCTAATATTGACCACCAGCCATGCAGATCATACAGAGCACATACCTACTTGTACTTACAGAAAGCGATATTGTATATTATTTGACTTCAGTTGGGTGGTTTATATTCTGGGCGTATACTAATTTGAATCCAATGAATGGACTTATATTAAATGTGGACTTTAGTAATGGTATATAATATAATGTTTGTTCATTTAAAGCTAAGCTTTATGGTTACTATGGTTGTAGACATAATTGTTTTTATCTTCATCTATATCACAATACTATGTTGAGGTTCAACTTCAAAACTCATTTATCGTGGGCGCATAATATCACTGCTCGAATCTCAAGAACCTTAGCGAATTATATTGGTATTTGTATTTTTGCCTGGTTCATAAACAACGATTTACATATCGGATTTCAATCCTTGATTTCCCAACTTTTGGATTTTGGCTATGTGGACCAACACTACCATATGTGAAGTGTCACATGAGACCGAAACTCAATAGTTTTGTTGGGCGTACGACTACAATAAGGGGAATTTAATTTTTCCTCCAAATTTAACATGCTTTCAAAGACATCAATACAATAGAAGTGAACATTCAATGTGTCGATAAGGTTGTGGGACAATAACAATACATTCATCCACGATTAAAGGTGGACTGTACACTAACTTCAGCCATATATGGGACCATCTATTAAACTCAACAGAATATATGCAACTAAAGAATGAACGAGCCACGAATTGGTGCAAAATACTGTTAATATACTCATGTGCTCTATGAACGATGTAACCAACATATTATAATGAAAATTAGTTAATGACTCGAGCCATAAACTCATTTTCATTATAATTACCATGTTGTTTTACATCGTTCATAAACTAAATAAGTGTATTTTACACTCATCCACATCCAAATTCATTCATTTGTTGTATATAGTTGCATATATTATGTTAGTATAATAGGAGATGGTCCCATAAATGACTGGCTTTAGTGTACATGGCCCCTTTAAGTATATGGTAAATTATTCATTTCATAAAATGGACATATACGCAGTTACAACCATTAAAGTAAGGTAACAAGACACCACATGGGATTTGACAAACAATCATAATATATACATGATGATGTTGTTGGCTGCCAATCTACAGGTGGTTGCTACCTGGTTGAGCCACGATAAGAGGTAGCAACATATGTCAAGACACCTGTAATAATTCTTCATGTTTTCCGCATAATGGACGTCCTCGAGCTTCTCGTCAACACGTTTAGCTTTCCGATGCTCTGTTTACTTCTTGTGTAAACAGGGGAGAGGGATTCTCTTAAAACTTCAAAAGGCCCCGGGACAATCAATTAAATAATGTAGTTCATCGATAATTGTTGTAGTATTTAAAAATGGACACAATCGATGTTCTCTTGGTGTATACAGAGAGGGACAGAGAGGGGAGGACATGCATGATATCGCATATCAACACTTGATAGTAACACACGTTTGTAACCAATTCAATTACCATGACAGTGAGCATTGAGAGTAAATTGATAACTGATATAGTTATGCTGGGGACACAGTTCATCCAACGGCCATTCAGCGACAGATTCGTCTGATAGCATTCATGATATCCGCATTAACATACTAGAATAATTATGAAGTATAGAATTTATGGTCGCCATAAACGAATGTCCAGATATAAAGTTCACCAAAGGTGACGTTTAAGTTGACAATAAAACTGGTTAACTGTTCTGGTGATATTGTACTAAGACTTAATAAATGTTTGATCACGCACGGATATGATTTTGTGACAAGTATACAGAGATAGCAAAGGTACACATAAAACTGGTGTATATATGCTACAGTAAATCAGTGAAATAAGTGGACGTGAAATCCCTAGGGATTACGTGAAATCACTTAACTGGCCCAGTGATTACACGCAATAACTGTCAGGGATTTCACGAAACCACTAAAAGTGGCAAGATATTACGCTAAATCACTTAAATCTGTTAATTGATTTTACACATCTTACTGTGTGTGGGTTTCAGTAAATAAGAGTAATGGTTTTTCAAAACACTTTGTGGAGAGTCAGAGAAAGAGGGTTCGACCAAGGACAAACGTCGTGTTGGTGCATCCAATCATGAAAAAAGAGTTCACAACCAGATGTCAAGTAGATCTGATTGATATGCAGTCCTTGGATTTTTCTAACTACACCTGGATAATGGTTTACCAAGACCCCTTACGAAATTCTGCATACGGAGGTGGCCGTCTGACTTCTGTATATGTATATCTTCTGTTCGCGGTGCCAGCCATTCACCAGAGTGACAACTGATCGGAGTTCACTGCTGATGTCATAACAGCTGAAAAGTAAGTGGTCAGAGCTGACCATTGTTCTGGACTAATCATGCAATCATCAAAGTCAAGGTTCAGTCGAAAGAGCAAACGGAGACATCAAAGATCTGCTGGTGGCCTGACTCGCTGACAATAACACAACAGACTGGCCAAACAGTTTAACGTTTTTTTAAGTTTCAAACAAATTCTACACATCATTCTGGCATTAAATGTTCGCCATATTCAGCAGTGTTTGATTGTGTTGTTCGGATTGGTCTTTCGTCTACATTATTGCCAAGTGGGGTGTTATCACCGATGGCGACAGAAGCAGATCTCATTGCTGTCACAACGAGAGCACTTGCAATACAAGATAGGTGTCTTGACGGATTCAGCAGAGTAGCTAATTGTTCAACCAGTTCCTTCGGATGATGTGGAGTCAACTGACTGTGAACGAACAGCTGCATACAGACTCTATAGAACTGCCCGTATATACTGAGCAAATAAAGTCGATCGGTAAAAGACGACCAGAGGCTTGTGAGGTCGAGCAAAAGCAAACTGAAAGAATGGTGAAATGCAGCAGAGTGGAACTCAAAAACAGCTGAAGTTGATGACAATGTTGTCATGCCAATACCACAGGTCGATCGTGGACGATGTGACACAAGAAGCAGTCTGGGAGTTGTTGTCGACAGGAACCCTCGATAGAGAGTTGTGCATAATTGCCGTCAAATAAGGTATTCGGAGTGAACAATCTTCACGCAACCAATTTGAATTGTGTCATCAGAGACTCTTGACTACCGACGTAGAAGGGGATGCACGACATCCAAATGTAAATGATTCAAAGCTCAGATAAATGTAATTCGCGACTTCACAATAGCCTAACATGTAAAACAAGTAGATGACAGGTATACACAGTATTATAATTAGAATCTAATTGTTGATTGTGTTTGCAATATCAGTAATGATTCATACCTTGTTCGTAATAAATATAGTGAAACTTTGAAAAATGTTTGTCTTTCATGAAATCCCTGGCACCTACAATCAGTGATTACACGAAATCCCTGATTTTTGCAGTAATTTTATGAAATTCCTATAGTCAGATCAGTGATTTCACGATTTACTAAAACGTTCAGGGATTTCACGTGATTACAGATTTCACTGATTTGCGGTAACATATATAATGTGGCTTTTTGGAGCACAGGTACACATATCATTTTGTTATCGAGTGTAGTGCATACTCTGATCTCAGGGCAAGACTATTTCGAGATATTCAAGAAAATAAGGGTGAACTTAAAAAAATGAGCGATAGTGAAAAATTTCAAACGATTATGAGAAATGATGAAGCAAAGATTATAAATACCGTATGCAACATGATCCGGGACTTCTTTCTCAGAAGGGGGTCTTTGAAAGTTTAGTATATTATAGTGATAAACCTGAGAAGCTATTGGTGGTCGTTGAATGACGATGCATTGCACTAAACAGTTATATTGAACACACTTTATGTTCGTTTGTATTTACATGTTTTAAGTTTTAATTCATTATGTAACACGCAACTGCCTATATATCTGGTGTATTGCAATCAATATTCTATTCTATTCTATTCATAAGACTGGTGTATACTCGTGAAGACATATTGCCTCCATGTATATAGTTAACCCTTTACCCAACAGAAGGGCCCTGTGCCAATGGATTCTCTTATATATGCGAGTCGACCATAGGTCGCCTCGCATATATAAGAGAATGCATTGGCTTAACACATTAAAAATTATAAAATTGTTAAAGAATGTAAGAAAAAATGGTAAAAAGTGTTAAAAAAAGAAGTTTTTTAGGCCAATGCATTCTCTTATATATGCGAGGCGACCTATGGTCGACTCGCATATATAAGAGAATGCATTGGCACATGGCATAACTGTAACCATCACAATGTGGTCAAGGAGCCGGTTCCAATGATATCCATATTTGTATGGTTCTATTGAGACAGACCGAAGATATTTTAGGCTGTTGAAGCTTTATTTGGCCGGTTTTGTTGGGTAAAGGGTTAAAAGAGCCAGTTTTTGAATTTCGGGCGCCCAACAATTCAAAAGATCAGCTACAAACTGCACGGCATAGTTCAGTCACCTCACTGCGCTGGTGGCAGTAACTTCAGTGTGGATCGTCAGTATGTTTTTCATCCGTAAAAATTCCAAGCATAAATCCCATACCAGATACCAATTGCAACAAGCAAACAAACCCTGCAAGTGTTCACTCTTTCACTGTTGCCCACGGCTGTCTCACGGAAGGTCGCTTCACAGTTTAAAAAACCTATGTACAATTTTCCCGTTTTTTTTCTGGAGAGAACAACTATTCAGCCATATCATAAGTAATAAATTAGGGCGATGTACATGCATAAGTGGGACCTCACAGGCCGATCGAGATATAAGCTGTTGTGTTTGAAACGTTAAACCCAATCACGATGAGGAATTTCTCACATCTCGCGTAAGCACGCTTCGGACAGATGGGATCCCCCGTTATGTTTACACTGGCTCAGTCACACCATGTTATCTGATTTATTCCAGCACAAAGATTGATGAATTACAGGTATAATGCAAAGTTAACATGCATCTCATTCAAGTGTTTGTTTGACGCCCACCCCCACATCGAATAGTTCCCCACCACTTATAGAAATAGCAATTATGCTTATGTCAGTATGTATAACAATGGATGCCAACATTAAAGGCATTGTGTGCGCTCATTTCAGTGTTCAAAGTTCAAATAGTTAATTCAGTAGTTAGTTTAAAGGCACGGTTGGCCTTAATTGTCGAAAATATTCATATTTGTTCCAAACACCGTAAACAGAAAAACATTAAAACGCATACAGTTTCGTTCATATATATATACCATGACCATCGCGTAAACAGCATGCTATCATAAAGACTTACTATATTTTACATAAGCAAGAGCCTGATTGTGTTACAGAAGACAGCACAGCGTCACTGGCTAATCACACACAAATGATATAAACGCTCTTTATTAGTTCCATATCAGGAATTCAGCCACAAAGAACGCTCTTTATGTTTACCATCATAATATAAACAAACACCAGAAAAGTTACTTTTTATGCTTGTGTTTACATAACAATGGTCAAACAAATGACAATAACATACTGTTTATGCGATATTTCTTATTTGTATACGGACAAAGTCTGTGTACATTTTGATGTTCTTTCTGTTTGTGGCGGTTTTTGATGGGTGGAAGTATTTTCACAGGATACCCACCGCCAAGGCCAACCGTACCTTTAAACAAATGTTATTAGCATAATAGCTAAGTGCTATTGCTAACTCTTTCCAACAAAGTGGCAACAAAATGTTAGGCTTCCTGTCTGCAATACAATATAATAGTATACATAGTACAAGTATATGGGGCAACGTTTAGAACTATAATAACTTTGAATTACCAGTTGAAGTTGGCAGCTGTGACGCAATCGCACATGTTGACGGTTTATGTGCATTATATGCAACATCGACAAGATAGAAAATTAACAAATATCATTATTTATTCATTTGTCACGCATTTCTTTCCGAGCGAGCACGTTTCACACATAGTGTATATAGGGGCCCACATAATTTATCAATATTTAGAATACTACTCTCGAATACCATGCAAGATATCAACGAGAGGCCGATCACGATCGGCAGATGTTAACCCATCCCTTGGCGATAAAAATTTAATATGATCGGATAAATGAGAGTTTTGGTGTTGAATTATAGAGTATACTGTTATGTACTATTATAGACAAATGTACATAACACAAATTATTGGAATTTATGGGTCACTGGCATTTATATAAGAGAATGCACTGGTACAGGATCTGTAATGCTAAACCGCCACAGCCAGCAAGTCCGTGGGTTAAATGTGTAGGTGTGCCCTGGACATGGAATACTTGGGTTAAGAGAGTCCAATTTAAGTTTACAATAATAATGTGTCCTAGTATACAGATAAGCAACCTCACCACTGACCCATTAATATCAATTATATAGCACAGCTGTCAAAAAATCACAGGAATTGTTTATGTTGAACACTGACCTCTATTAAACCAATAACAATTATAATGATATCAGGCCATCTGAAGATATAACTCTGCAGCACAGATGTCCAAGTCTACTGTTAATATCATGTGATGTTTATTGTTGAATCTTTATTTTAAATTAGATACCACAGGCTTCTTTATCAGATTATTTGCACATTGGCATAAGAGACATCAGAAAATAATATAGCTTTATCAATAGCTAAGTAGTCCAAATGCAATTGGTGAATTGGATTTAATGTTGCTCCAAACAGATTTACCAGTACATAACACAATATTTTGGACCGATTTAATCAAATTTGGTGTGGTGATTCGGGGTACCCTTGGCAGAGTTATAATGGTTATAATTGTTTTTAATTATTTAAAAAAATTAAAGGGACACATTGGAAATCTTTTTATCAACTTGTATCATAATCATCAATATCTAAATGAAAACAAATGACAATGTCAATGACATTTTTTTTGTTATTATTATAAAAGTTAAAAATATTTTTTTTTTTAAATCGATTTGTTTTTCAATTTTTTTTCGAAAAAGGGTCATAACTCCTTTAAAATAAATCGGAACAAACCCAAATTCGAACTCGATCTGTATTTTGGGCTGATATACCCATATACAAAATTTGCTTCTGATTGGATAGAAAATGTTTGAGTTATCGCATTACACGTGAAGTGTCTACGGACGGACATACGGACGGACGGACGGACGAACGACGAGTGGTCAATCCGGACAACGACACTATGTTTACCATACTATGGTATGGGTAAACATAAAAACAAAACTCAACGTATGAATATTATATACACATCTTTTTGATCCCGCACAATTACCCATGTCGTTTATTTTTTGTTCGGTTTATCTTATTAATTACTGTATTATTATACAATTAGCTGTATATGTTCTCTATGCCATTGATTGTTGGAGTGAGGATAAAACATATATATCCACAATTTGCGTGCATACACACGTATCATATTGCCATAAACAGAGGTGCAGTAATTAGTATTCGTTTCTGTTAACAGTCGACTGTGTAATGTTTACGCTCGCTGTTGTCAACCTGCCCCCGTATTATCATTATTCCACCACCTTGGCTACCTGTCAGAATTATTTTATCAACCTAGTGACCCCCGGCACGTAGGAGAATTTAATGTCTCTCATATAATCCACCTGTCTGCTTGTAAGTTTTCAGATCCGCGGGAATCCAGACAGATGGGGTAGTATTTGTTTATCAGAACAACACATCCTTGTGACTCCAGGTTGTAAGGTAAAACTAATTGTTATAAATGTATTGTGGGTATATAACACATTAGCATAGTATACATGTATATGGACCGTGTTGCAGGTGCTAACGGTGGATATTGCGTTCATCAGTATATCATAATAAATATGCACCACGTTTGTACTGTGTTATATGGCATTAGTTTAAGTATATAATGCCCCTGAAATAATATGAGTCTGGCTAGAACAAAGACTCGGTATGATAGATACATATATCACTAGGATAAAACCCTAATTAATCGATATTATAACAGCTTACATGAATTTAAGAATTATATACAATACTCCATACTGCCCTTAATACTATTATACCGGTTCCAGAAAACCCAACATAATCCATACCAAACTGAGAAACAACTGCAGCGACTTACATTTACATACGATAAATTCCTGAACCATATATATAGCTGGCAGCCCATCGTGTGTTTGTGGAATGGAAATCGAAGACATGCACCGCTATTTTCTTAATTCCCCTACATCTATGTTTTTTTCAACAGGATTCGAACAAAAGGCATCACTTAATAACAGGTATATCCTTCATGTAAGAATACACGCAACACCCTCCATTCTCCACATGTGTTAGGCTTATGGTTAGGGCTATGGCTTGGGTTAGAGTTAGGGTTAGTGTTTTCTTACATGAATGACATACCTAATAATACCGCTGACCTCACAGGTACACCAAACATCAGCAATAATAAAACAAAAACATATTTGCAGAAGTTAAAAAATATATATAGTAGCTACAAACGGCTTTGCCAATGTAACCAAAATACATCCACCGCATCATCACCATCGTGGTCCCCATTATAATATTACCCCAAAGTTATAAAACCAACTCACCTCCCAAAATGTCTATATCCAGTAAACCAACTTAAGGCATTCATATACGTCGAACCTGGATCTGGTAACTCGCATAACAATTTACACATTATGTAACTATCTGTTTTTTTGTTGTAATTGTTTGGGACGAGGACCGATCTGAGTTGTTATAACTGTTGCCCCAATCCAAAAAAGTTACACAAATGACACTGTAAATGATACAATAAAATATGTTTAAACTAAAATAACCATAATCTCCTTAATATTTTCGTATATGTACCGTTAAAATCTTGCACGTGACTATTCATCGTGGTATGGAGGTATAAGTCATGTCACAAGAAGAGACGTTGACCCGTTTCCTGGATGCAAATATCTGCATCAAAGGAAAATGTTGCTGCTGGAGGATTTGACAGGCAACTAATTAGAAAGATGAAGTATATACGACAGAGCAGCAAGAATATAAGAATTTGGTATTTAGAACCAGCAATTCCGGTTTATTTATATTACAATAATACCATATATAGTTAACATAAATCTCCACGTAGTGCGTATGCAACTATATCTTATTTCCAGATGTTCCATTTATAAATTTGTAAATACGTGTTCCATATAGCAATGGCTGATATTAAATCATTACTTACGCATCTTGGCCCCAGTGAAAACATTATCACAAGCATAGGTCCCCGTGTGACATATGTTTCCTGCTAATGCCATGTTGACTTAATACTTTCTGAAATGAGTTCATATTGGACCTATATCAAACTTCATATAGTTTCATTATGAACTCATTTCGAGAGAACGTACTGACAATTCAGCCACGAAGCCTAATTACAATATAAAGTAGACATTCAGTCAACACCTTAGCGCGTTGTAGATTGAATATGATATACGCATTTAAATTTGAAAGTTGGAGATACAAAACACAGATATGTTGTAGGCGGAATAAGTTGTCATCCCTATACTATAGGAGCCATTGAATATATAAATAGCCGTTTTGTCAAGTGACTTCAACTGTCACCACTTATACCCCGATTTATACTTCAAACATTAGCCGAGTTATGTAAATGAAAAGAATACTTCACCTACAAGAGTGTATATACTATGGTCTGGCTTGACTAACTCACGAGGGTTGATATTAAGGAGAGTCATGTGCTTTTTATAGTGACTTAATATACGGTTTTAATAACAATCTATGCCATAAAATATGATTAAAATACTATAATTCATCACTATTTGAAACATCTGTGTCTCAGAAGATGCCCACTGAGAAATAAGAAACTGCTGAAATCCTAGAATGACTTCCCCCTCTTGCACCCAGAATGCAACAGAATTCAACCTTTTTCAATGGAAGGGTAAGAATTCTATCTTTAATATATAGAGTTATTCCCCCTGCATTGAAACTAATACTGATTTTTACTTTAATCTTGATGACAAAACGCGTTGGCAACTCAATAAAAACAACGTCCACAGTTTATTACACCGGGTAAGTTGATAATACAATGTTTTGGAGGTTCCTCTTCCAAATGGTATATAATATGGCATATATTTCACATAATGTAATCTGGGGGTTCATGGTATATAATATGGCATATATTTCACATAATGTAATCTGGGGGTTCATGGTATATAATATGGCATATATTTCACATAATGTAATCTGGGGGTTCATGGTATATAATATGGCATATATTTCACATAATGTAATCTGGCGGTTCGAAAATTAAGTGGGCCTTTAATATAATCTCGATCGTATTTCTGCCTATTTTCACACTGATTCATGACCTTTTAACCCTTTACCCAACAGAAGGGCCCTGTGCCAATGCATTCTCTTATATATGCGAGTCGACCATAGGTCGCCTCGCATATATAAGAGAATGCATTGGCTTAACACATTAAAAATTATAAAATTGTTAAAGAATGTAAGAAAAATTGGTAAAAAGTGTTTTTTTTAGGCCAATGCATTCTCTTATATATGCGAGGCGACCTATGGTCGACTCGCATATATAAGAGAATGCATTGGCACAGGGTATAACTGTAACTATCACAATGTGGCCAAGGAGCCGGTTCCAATGATATCCATATTTGTATGGTTCTATTGAGACAGACCGAAGATATTTTAGGCTGTTGAAGCTTTATTTGGCCGGTTTTGGCCGGTTTGTTGGGTAAAGGGTTAATTTCATGAAGATCAATTTAGGCATGTGTTGCAGCATTAACAACAGCTGACAAATGACAACCTGAAAATATGCCATATGACCGCAATTTATTATAACTTGTAATTTGTAAACTAAACATTTATTAAAGACCCCAATAGTAATAACAGTGCGTCATAATAAACAATGTTTATAATCAAAGCCCACAAGGCACGACCCTAACATGTGCCAGAACATACCACTTCAGCAGCATCGGTCCCACTAAAAGCCGACCGCACCTCCCCAGGGGGTCCGAGCGAGACGGGGCATGCACTTTCGTGCAGAATAGACATGCATGTATGTACCAAAGTTCGGTGTTTTTGCCTAAATTCATAGCGAATTCGAGAGCAGCCTATGGGTTAATTTATTCATTTCCGCTACGACTAGCCCGATTGATGCAGAGGGGTATTCGGTGCATGCATGTATGATGCCACTTTCTGTGGTCAGCCAGGTATAGGGGAAGTGCGGTCGGTGCCCTTTTGGATTTTGCGTACCTGACGGAACGGGCCGCAAGTTAGGGCTTAATAGTTCCGTTTCCGCTCAAGCTATCGACTTGGGGATTGGAACTTTGGTACATATATACAGGTCTATTCTGCACGATAGTGCTTGCCCAAGTTGCCCCATCTCAAGGTGCGTTCGGCTTTTAGTAGGACCCAGGCCACCCAGCAGCATAGCTTTGTATTCAGCATTTATAGCACCCAATCAACATTTTGCTCCTTTTGGCGTTCTGTCCTCTTCAAGTCACTCTTAGATGATACTCACAGCAAGCCATTGCTGACTCAATGCTGAGACGAAACTCATCGCTATACTGAATTGCTCCACAGCATGCTGATGTTCAGAATATGTTACCAGGTGCGGCTGACAACCTGACAGCGTTCAATGGTGTCTATAGCATGTACTGCGCGTGCATGCGGTTCATGGGCACATGCATGGACAGTATAACATACGTGATGGTATCGCAAAATCAACTCTTGTGGCGTCTGGGTTTAGTGTAAGTGTGAATCAGCTCAGTGGGACACCCAGCCATGATGCTCGATCTGACAGAGATATTAGAGATGTACAACACCTTGCGAACAGCACCGACCCCTCGGTAAAAGGCAAACTATGGATTAGATCGTGCCACGAATATCTACTCTGGATTTCGCCCGTCGAAATCGTACTCCACCAGTTCAATACCTGGGAACTTTTTGATGTTATGACAGGGAAGTTTATAACATTGAAAACAAACAATGCAGGTAATATATTTCTTAGTTAATACATGTTCCTTAATAATGTATTTCCAAGAAGGTGAACAGCTATAGAGTTTGCGAGATTTAAGCAACTTTTGTGATCCGATTTCTCTCTGATTCTCTTACAATCATGAAAGTTCCCAGGGTAATAAATTCATTGTTTATCGCGAAATGGCTTCACAAATTCGCCTAAATAACACGATCTTGAGCTGCGACCTTTGTCCACAGTGAACATATATCAACACAGAAATATAGTGCCTGCGTTATTTTTCAATGTTATAAAGTTCCTCGTCATATCTTCAAAAAGTTCCCAAGTTTTGAACTCATGGAACGTGATCTCTACCGGTATAGCCGGAGTAGAAATTCGTGGTATAATCAAGTTGTGAATTTGCATTTAAACCGATTGTATCTCAACTATCACGTCGTTGGCATATTTCAATAATTAAATGAAACAAGGATGGATCTAATGGTCTTCTCCTATTCCTACTAGCTCCACATCTCTACCCCTTCTATTTCATTTTATATCTCCTCTTCTATCGTACACTCGATCTATCTATATGCTCCAGTTATATGTTTGGTCATTTTATTTCTGCTACTTTGTAAACTAAATCAACCAATTATTTCGTATGCTCATGTTATTTTTGTTTGTCATCATTTTTATGTTACATTTGTGTTTGGAGATGAGGAAAGATTAAGTGACACGAGCACTTGACTCCACAATCCTGTTGCTATATTTTGAAGAACAATACACTATGTTAAACTAAACTAAATCTCAACTTGTACAAACATGCATGATGGGGTCCGAATTGGCCGTGCATTGTCAGAGTATTCCACAAGATTGTCAGACGATTGTGACCTCGGACGATTGGGACCATGAACGAGTGTGACCCATGCATGTATATATGTGCTCGGGTTGACGAACACGCTTCTGTGTACTTGCAACAATGCTCATCACAAGTCAACGACGAACGACGTACAGTTGGTTTTGTCTGTGTGACTGACAACTTAATGTAATCATCTTCAATACTGACTTGACACTGACCCAATGTTCGGGAATCAGGCTTTGTTCCTTCAGTTATACAACACCGTCGTATAATTTTTATAAAATTCAATTTTATATTACTTATTGTCACCTCACGTCGTCACAGTTACCATCGTTTGTGCAACAATAAAGAACCCTCCCTGTTTATGAACAAGATCTACCAAGCCATGACCACGAACAACCGCACCACCTCCCAGCAGTGCTTGTGCGATATCCCACAAATTATGGTTAGGAATGCTCCACCCGCAGACCACGTTCTCTCGCGAGACTTCAAGGCCATCGTTATTACCCCCTTCGTTATGATTAGGCTAAGGTGCACTTGAGATTTCCGATAACGAAATTTAATGTCGACATTATAAGTCAAAATAAGATTTTGATATGACTCCTCACAGTGGTAGCATCAATGAAATTCTGTTCAATTAGATGGAAGATTGCATCCTCATGTCTGTTACTGGCAACACATCAAGTGCGTATAATGTCTGTGAGAAGATCGGGAGCTTCCTAATCATAGGTAGCTGGAACATCTTTCAAAGTTGGCATTGCAATAAACACAAGTTCTTGATACATTGTTAGTGCGTAGTGAACTAGAAATATCACCCGTGTGGCTCTGTAGGCAGAGACCTATTACATCTGCCCCACAGAACAAAAATTAACCCCACCCCAATGATACTTAATTGGGGTGGGGTCAATTTGTTTTCTGTGGTCTTTGGCGGACACCAAGTCGAACGAGTGATAAAAACCAACCGGTTTGCGTCAGACCTGTGCTCATAACCGGAGTTCTTATGAACCAATTTTTACACGGGACACATCAAATTGAAGAGCAATACAATATCTTTATACCTATATATGAGGCATGTGTGTAACAAACATTATTTTTGTGCATTTTGAGCCAGTTTGTGGACTGAAAAAAAAAGAAGAAAAAAAATTAGGCGCGGCCAAGTTTGATACCTTTCTACAGGATTAAGTATTATTTTGTTCTGTGGACCTGTGATCTGCCCATAAATAATTGATTTTTTTAGAAATGTGGATGTCGAATGAAAGCAGTGAATAATGAAGTCGACTTACAACAAATTTGAAATCGATCTCCCCTTTTCGGGATTTCAAATACAGAAGACACTGATGTCACGACTATGTAAACAAAGCTCTTGCTGACAAGAGTCTGATATTCTAGGTAAACTGAGCCACGTTTCTGATGATTGTTGAATTATTATTAACCTATAGGCGATTCACAGAGCGAAGCAAAGATTAAACGCAGAACCAAACTCTATAGCTAACGAGCATGTAGTTTCTTGTGGATATCACTAAACACCACGCTGGGACCACCACCCATCAATGCGACCTGGATCCCTGTATCAGATACGTCTTCTACTCCCCCAATTGCCATGAAGTTGAATGGTAGTTCTCGTCTACCATTCTCGGGTATTGTGGCATGAAATTAGCGGCGACGGTCATAGCCGTACGGACGCCGGAATTTGTAGGGTGGGGTGGGGGGGGGGGGGAGACTTTTTGCCCGAATTTTTTATACATGATATAATTTATATTCATGGTTATAACACAGTTTTTTTGGTAGAATATACCTTGTATATACACAGACATAGAACAAAATAGATTCAAATTAACCTTAAATATGTATAAATTGGGAGAAAAATATATCCCATTTGCCCGAAAATTGCCCAAATTTTTATCTTTCAAAATGTTTGGGTACTGCAGTCGTCCTTGTCCCCCTGGCCCGGACGGCCATAGTTATGGCGACGGTCTACACTGGTCTCCAATAGCAAACAAAAAAGAAGGAATTCAACAGTTCGCGAACAAATCAAGGACACAACAGGGGGTAACGCCAGTAAACATAGTAATGGATTTGGCGAAGCACAACAGAATGAACAAAATGTAGTTGCTATAGCCTTGAGTGAGCTCCCTTGTCTGAATTTATTGTGGTGGGATCCATATATCACTTCTGACAAAAGGAATTGAATTATACGCTTATCTAACGTCTAACAATACTTATCACCTCTAACCCCGTAGAAGCATCATAAATCATTCCCCAGCTCTGCACCTTGAGTTGTACATGTTCCATTCATTCACTCTGCACCTTGAGTTGGACAGGTTCCTCTCGACATTTCAACAGTTGGCCTCGATTGGAGTTTTATGAGTCGCACGTGTGGGAAATCTCGGAACAATCTACACCTCTAATTTGTAAACAAAGCTGCCACAAGGCATACCCACAATGAATAAAACAGGTGATCCGAGATCTTTGTTCATTACGAACACCTTGATTTACAAAGGAAGAACGATTTTATTGTTCCCGATTTGATACAACCGGGACCAAGAACTGATATCATGGACGATAAATACCGCCGAAATGTGTCTTACACGTGTGCCCGAATGGTCAGCCTGCATGGTGTAATTTATTCTCACAAAAGGAACCCAAGACCGATCAAGCGCGTACGGTATCATTTGTAAACTACTTTTACTCTCTAAATAAAGTATGTCAAACATGGAGCTGGGCCTTAGAAAGAATGTTTTAGATTTATTGAAAATAAACTTCACATGCTAAACGGACATGGCTCGTTTTCACCTCCCAATTATGTCGAACGGGTTAGGGATAAACTATGTCCATATATATACACGAACTGTCGATCTACAGGCGTTATATACTCCGACTAGAAAAAGTCTTTTTGTGACATCTTTAAAAAGTCCGTATGAAGAATTTAAAGCCACATGGCGGTTTACGCTCACAAATACACGTAATATTATTCGCTTTAAATTTTTTCCCGATATCGAAATAGGTCGATAAGTATCTGAACTACCTTTATACGAGCAGTCTGTTTTCCAAAAAGACGGATTGGAGTCATGAAAAATACAACGCCGAATACGATGTTTGGGTCCCCAAGGCGTGGAACAGAAAAGAGCGTTGCGTGTTAGTCTATTCCTGATAGAAATAAAGAACGTTTGTTTCACTTATATGTGCGAAACATTGAAAACAGTTGTGACCATGTATAGTATTGTTAACAGCACATGAAGCCGGTTTGTCAATATTTCGTGTATTTGTCAACCTATCTTAAACATCCTTCCAAATTACGTAGACAAAATTTGGAAGCTCGAATGAGCCATGTCCGTTTAAAGGCACGGTTGGCCTTAATTGTCGAAAATATTCATATTTGTTCCAAACACCGTAAACAGAAAAACATTAAAACGCATACAGTTTCGTTCATATATATATACCATGACCATCGCGTAAACAGCATGCTATCATAAAGACTTACTAAATTTTACATAAGCAAGAGCCTGATTGTGTTACAGAAGACAGCACAGCGTCACTGGCTAATCACACACAAATGATATAAACGCTCTTTATTAGTTCCATATCAGGAATTCAGCCACAAAGAACGCTCTTTATGTTTACCATCATAATATAAACAAACACCAGAAAAGTAACTTTTTATGCTTGTGTTTACATAACAATGGTCAAACAAATGACAATAACATACTGTTTATGCGATATTTCTTATTTGTATACGGACAAAGTCTGTGTACATTTTGATGTTCTTTCTGTTTGTGGCGGTTTTTGATGGGTGGAAGTATTTTCACAGGATACCCACCGCCAAGGCCAACCGTACCTTTAACGTATATATCGACATATTTCGGTCCGCAGATTGGCGCAGAACCGGACCTGGGTGTAACACAGCGAGCATGATTTCAGCTATACGGGGCTTTGAATATGCCCAATTCACAATTTCATGTTTATCAATACCGCTCACCAGTTTTCCAAACCGGACACCATCCAAAAAACAACCCTAATTTGGCAACATCTGCATCATGTATATATATGATGTATCTGATTCTTCTTGCTTATTGCCCGTTTAGTGGCTCACACCGCCTATAGGGACAAAGGTAAATGCCGCAAATGTGGACTTTTATATGAATGTATTGTACAACATGTATTTTGTGACTGTGTAGCTCTTGCTGATGTTAGGAATATTGTATGGTTCGATATTATTGACCAATTCGGCACCGAAACATTCGTATTTCTTGATAACCTAGACACTTATCAACTATTGGGTTGCTATCTCGGCCACCCGCCGTTAGAAGTTCCCGGTGTGCTCCATACCGACGAATTAGTCTTGTTCTTCTCACGTTTAGCAGCAAATATTTGGAAATTTTACCATCTAGATACCGGTTAATATCGTTCTGTTAATTAATACAAGGTCACCGGAACTTAACAAACCTTTGACCTCTGACTAATGATTACATCGTTCTGAGTATATACGACCCACAATACAATTGAGACTATAATTATGCATATATATATATATATATGTGTATGTGTACGTGTGTATGTATGTGTGCGTATGTATGCGTGTATGTGTATGTATGTATACGTGTATATATATGTATATATATATATATATATATATATATATATATGTATGTGTGTATGTATGTATGTGTATGTATATGTATGTGTATGTATATATATATATATATATCTATATGTGTGTATGTGTATGTGTGTGTATATATTTATGTATATGTATGGGTATATATATACCACTGTCTTTTCTGACGTTGCTTATCTCATAAACTAGTATGTGTTATCTCTTTCAGATATCCTTTGTAAATATGTTATACATTTATGTAATATTTTGTTTTTGCTAATCTTCGATCTCGGAGGACAATTAAAGAATATATATTAATGACTTAAATTATACTGGCTTCAATTCTTTATTCTCGCCACCTATATAATGCACACAGGTATGGCATTTGTTACATTCCGGATATTTCCGGGATTAATTTTTGCCAGATAAATGCGCTATGTACATTATTACGGACTTTATTAGCCACATAAACACTTATTCAACTCTTATAATTTAGTAAAAAATCGGGGTCCCGGCTTTTTTTTAAACACGGAACAATGAATATCGTTTATTGTTAGTCGGTTCCTGATATACGGATAATCCGAACCGGAATTAATTCCATGGACTACTTTCTCTTGAAAACATGACCGTTCTAAAAAGACTGAGCATATTTATTAAATTATAGCATTGAAAAAGGATTGCTTTAAGATACTATTAGATGTAGATGAAACGTATATTTATATCTAGCTAATGCGACACAACCCTAAATTGGAAATTGCATAATTATGCCATGATTTGTTAATGGATTGTACGTGTTGTGTCTAGTTATAATATTATGGTGAATTTGTTATGGAAATATTATATGATAATCATTAACGTATAAATTGCTTGTATATATGTATATATGTTTGACTATGTTCCAGCTTAGGGTATGTTCATACACTGGCAAGTTTGCACAGTATGGTTTGCAGGCATTTCGTCGTAGAAAACGATATGGTGCCAGAATATGAATGGTAACAAGCATATAAAATACATCTGTACCACACCTAACTACATGCTAAGTAAAATCCCCGTAGTTCCACCTGTAGCCATGTTACCGGAATTTGCCTGTTAATCGTATGCACTTATTTCGCAAGAATCAATCTTACAGGTATTTGAAGGCAAGTGTCAGTATAGTGCCGTTACAAGTGGAACTATATATATACATAACTTTTACTTCTCATGTCGTTCGCTTTGGTTAAGATGCATATTATATGCACGTTTACTTTCAAATTATGGCACCATGTGGTTTTCTATGATGAAATACCTTGCATAACATACCGTGCAAACTTGCCAGCGTATGAACGTACTCTTAAACAAATGAACAGCGTATGAACGTACCCTTTGCAAATAAACAACGAATCAAAAAACAAAATAAAGAGGGTTTGTGTCAGTCCTTTGCGAAAATTGCTACGCGTTGACAGGATATTTGTGAGTATATAAATCCTGTATACCTCGACATACATTTTGGTACATGTATCGACTTATATCAGCGCTCCTTCTAATTTACGTAGACATAATTTTGAGGTTCAAATGAGCCAAGTCAGTTTAAAATGACACACAGTTCCAAAGGAAAAGTACAAGTAAAAAATCACGCACTATAGTGGTTAGCGGGCTATGCGGCAACAACTGGTATATCGAGTGCTTTTAATTTCAAATCAATTGCTAGCTCCCCCATGCATTTTCCCAGCCCGCGTACTAGGTGCCATTAAAGATACCAACTTCACTGTTCAAATGGCCTAAAAGTGTACTTTCTAATACCAACATTATAATTTGGAGTTGATTATTGTCGGTTTGCAACACCCAAGTGTCATTATATAAACATTTTACAATATATTTGTTTTTGAATGTTTTAGAAACATAATTAGTTTTCCTCCGTTCGTTCAGATTAACCAAAGGCCGTGAAAATGACAACTTTTAAAGGCCCACTTAATTTTCGAACCCCCAGATTACATTATGTAAAATATATGTCATATTATATACCATGAACCCCCAGATTACATTATGTAAAATATATGTCATATTATATACCATGAACCCCCAGATTACATTATGTAAAATATATGTCATATTATATACCATGAACCCCCAGATTACATTATGTAAAATATATGTCATATTATATACCATGAACCCCCAGATTACATTATGTAAAATATATGTCATATTATATACCATGAACCCCCAGATTAAATTATGTAAAATATATGTCATATTATATACCATGAACCCCCAGATTACATTATGTAAAATATATGTCATATTATATACCATGAACCCTCAGATTACATTATGTAAAATATATGTCATATTATATACCATGAACCCCCCAGATTACATTATGTAAAATATATGTCATATTATATACCATGAACCCCCAGATTACATTATGTAAAATATATGCCATATTATATACCATTTGAAAGAGGAAGCTCCAAAACATTGTATTATCAACTTATCCGGTGTAATAAATTGTGGACATGTTGTTTTTATTGAGTTGCCAACGAGTTTTGTCATCAAGATTGAAGTAAAAATCAGTATTATTTTCAATGCAGGGGAATAACTCTATATATTAAAGATAGAGTTCATCCCCTTCCATTGAAATGTTTGAATTATGTTGCATTCTGGGTGCCAGAGGGGGGAAGTCATTCTAGGATTTCAGCAGTTTTCTATTTCTATTCTGTGGGCATCTTCTGAGACACAGATGATTCAAATAGTGATGAATTATAGTATTTTAATATTTTATGTCATAGATTGTTATTAAAACCGTATATCAAGGCACTATAACAAATAATCGGCTACTCGAAAATTAAGTGGGCCTTTAAACAAATAAAGAAAAAAAATTCTTATCAGCATCAGTTTGCCCTACCAGCATCATAGCAATTCAGCAGGACCACTTAACCAGGGGCGTAATTGCTGATGAAACCTTCCGTTTTAATCAATTGGATTACAAACACATTGAGCCAAAGCAACAAACAGTAATGTAGCGATGGAGTTATCTAGCTTTTATCAATTAGTTGATAGCAGCCAAGAATCTTCGCATCCATTACCAACCAACCCTAAAAAAACGCTGAGCAAAAAAGTGTAGTGCGAACGTAGAACCGATAGAGTTACCCAGCTTTGAACAAGTGAATTCAGATTTTTTCTAACTCACACAAAAAAATTATCCAATTTTTAAAATAATTTTACAGAGTTAAACATATACTCTTGAAATGTATTCCTTTGCACTTTTTAAAGTAACATATATTACTCAGTCGTATTAACTGTTAGCACGCATATGGGTATGTGGAGCCTGCGATCTTATATGGGCGGTATAGGCTGGGTGTCACAGAGACTGCTGGCCAATGAATGTCAACCGGGGCTCAGTGAGACTCAGCTTATTCTTTACTCTGAGATCGCATGTGCAACACATTTAAACAAAAACAAAACAATATTTTTCCATAAAAGATATCTTAACAATATATGTCTTATTGTCACAAGTTATAAATCCATGTTCATGTTTTTGATTCAGATTGTATTGAAGGCAATCTCAAGGTTATGATGTCTGCTACTTACAAAACAAAATAGAACAGAATAGAATCTAATAGATTCGCAACAACACTCGATACCACATTATGATTTATTAGCTATATCATATATAACGCAGTAGGGGTTTAAGTCAAGACTGTGGAAGAAAAATATATGATATGTAAAAATGTATATGCTTTATCAATTAAAGAATTGAGCATTGTCTAATGAATGTAGATCAGGCTCTTGTTGATTTCAGTCTCTGTATTTAAGAGTATTGTTTACAAGCCTAAATTAATGCCACGAACTCATTGGCAATAATAATATCAAGTTTGTTTTTAAAGGTCATTTCTTTGTTCAGTATATTTATTACAATGTAAGACCTGGGATTTTGGTATCTTTCGGTTTCAATAGCACTAACTCTCATGGCTGTCAAATACTTGGTGATTGATTTTGGGACGTTAAGGGTCAAACATTTCTGACATTCCAATTTTGAATAAATGTTGCCAAATAGTTGAAGTTTGTTGTCTTTGTCTTTATGTTCAATACTACCCAATTGAAGGTTTGTTGATTTTCCATAGCTTGTAGTTAATATCTTCTCCGGGCTATTTCTCTTAGTTGTGATGCATTAATATTGTATTTTCTCATTATATTGTTGACACATGTATACCATGTTTTGGGATACTTGTTCTCAGATCATATATATATTTTTAAATATTTTTATTAGGATCCTGAATAAGTGTACATACATTAATGTATATGTAATATGATGGTCAACAACTTGAGATTTATTCTATTGAACATAAAGTATAAATTGTATGTTTGATATATTATTGCTTTTATATCGAACTTTTTACAATTATAATAAACAAATAAATGTTTAGTTTGTTGATATATCATTGTCGTGGTGTTGGAGGGAAGCATTCCATCTCAGTGGAGAATACATGTGAGCTAGATTTCCCTTTATCCCCACAATCTTGCCTATATGCACGCAAAAACATTAGTTGAATTTGGGATTGACGGTGATGTAAACAATTTCTTTCCAGTTTTCTGTTGACTTATTGATATGTTAACAGTGGTTTCAAGTCTTCCCATCTTGTTTTATAATGATGAGCCCTACTGACTTCCAAGTGACTTGTGCTGAGACATTCAATGTTTTTTGGTAGTATTTAAGTTGTTCAATGAGGCCAGTTAGAGTAGGTTTGTTTTTCCTTATTTTACATAAATATATATTTTTTTCTTTACAGTAATATACAAATATCCAATATTTCAAATATGGGTGCTTCTGTGTCTCCCATTCCAAGCACAATATATTCTGGGGTGAGATCTATCGAAAATCCACATTTTTCTTTGAGTAGCTGTTGAAATTGAAGCAGTAGTTTTTGAAATGGAACATTCACAGAAGAGATGTAGAACTGTTTCTCTTGATTTTCCACAAAAGGTACAAAGTTCTGTTTCTGATAGTTTGCACTTGAATAGTTTTGAATTTGTATACAGTATATCATGGTTCTCAGATAATATATTATGTAATTCTCTATCTAAGTCGTATATGCTTCTCTGAGAAGGAGATATGGTGGTAGCGTGTCCAATATATCAATAGCAAGGTATATATATATCAAGGTATCTCAATGTTTTTTGGATAATAAAAATGAATGCTGGGTGTCTATCAAGTTCTCACCTACTTGCAGACTCTTTACTTATCGAGTGAGTTATGGTGCTCGACGAAATCTTCAGGATACTTAGAATTCTTTCGAGTGATATAACTGAAGATTCTAAGCAAAAACAAAAAGGGAACTACATTAGGCACACCATGGTCAATAGACGCTACATTACTCTCGATATTATATACTGGTAAACATATACATATCAGTTTTAATATGGTCCAATAATCGTATGGAGATCCGATTTGACACAAAAAAGCTAAACTGTACTTTAAAGCCCCCGAGGTGATTTTAATCAGAACTTAAGCTCGATGTTGCTAAATCGGGATCCGGGGATGAAAATAGCTCGATACATACGTTACATACTCTTTTATGCAGGGGTGACACTGGGGGGGGGGTGTCAGGGGAGTCATCGCCTCAATTTCACGTTTGTTCGCCTGATAAGCGGAATATAGAGTCTGGACATTTTGACAATTGTTGTTAATTCGGATAGGTCGCTCATTGTAACCCCAATCGTTAACTGTAAATTTGAGAAACTCATCTAGAATGGCATGTCGGTGTTGAAGGAAAACAATTTTATTCTTAACGACCAGATGTTTGACGGTGGGACATACGCACAAAACCTTAGTCGAATAAATTAAGAGTCTGAAGTGGAAACATTCATCCCGAATCAACGTTAAAACACAATACCAATATAGGGTGTGCTCATAAAACACAATACCAATATAAAGTTTGCTCATTTTACAGTCTACGAATTGAATGGGAAGGCAAGTGTTATTACTGTAAAGAACAAAATCACAGTATATAATGTCAAATAATGACGATCCTCGAATTGCCTTCTTTGTCGAGTTACCCACCCACGACAGAAAGCGCGTATTATGTGGAGAAAGATATAGTTGAAGTACCTATTTATTAGCTATGCATTATAGTGCAATTAAAAGCTATTGAGTGAACTGACTAAATGCAATCATTATCGTCATGCAAATGTGATTGTAAACACTGAATAGACAGAAAGAATGCTATATGCCATTTTACTGGCATTCCAGTGCAAAAAGAGAACGGCTGTCTGTGTTCTATTTATTGGTTTGGTTTTTCGGGCTCTAAACGATAGAGTAATTCAGTATAATTTAACTGTACCAACCGGAATGCTATTTTCTATTCATGGACCAAACGTTCACTGGCAAAACCGAATAAAACTCTCTACCCCCACTATGTTCTTTAAAATACACAAATACCTAAGACCTAACCCTGCGAACAGATATATATAATCATTCTTCCTGTATAGAATGCCATTAAGTTAGCAATAAATTGTGCCCCAATCCAATTAGCTATTTTTGCTAATAAAATATGTTTAAACTAAAGAGTGGAACTCTCTTCCACGAGACATTCTATCTTCAATACCCAACCTAGACCTCGAAACATTCAACACCAAGCTCTCTGTCCACTTTGCTTCCAAGCCAATACACGCTCTGGCTCGAAATTAACATGTATGTCGATCTGTACTCTAAGCACATCCTGTTTTTAAATAACAGAACAAATCCAAAAAATTCCTGTTATTAAAATGTTTTTTTTTATAATGTGATATGCCGCCATGCACCATTGCAAATTCTTCAACATAATGAAGTTAGCGAAGTATTCTATAGATACATGTTAGATAGACTGACTTTAGACTGATACGAATGTAACAACGACCCTCCAGTCGTGGTCCACATGCACTTTTAATCCCAGCCCATCTTAATTTGACGGCTCCCAACTGTAAATTAGCAGAACAAATTTAACCTCCCTCCAAAAGCTCTTCAACCCGACGTAATATCTTCAAGCTTAGAAATAAGCTTATATATAGTAATTAGTTTCGCCACATCCGATGATTGACATGGGTCGTTAAAAACGTCACATCCCATATATTCATCAGAAACGCGTATACATATATATTTGACATTTATCGGCTGTATTCAACTGGCCACGCATCTGTGGCACGAACGCCGTTAAGTTAGATCTTATCTGAGAAGAACGCTCTTTATTGCCACACGTTGCAAACAACTGGGACCCGGTTTTCTTTTTGAGGCGGATCATTTGGATCGCTTCAATAATCTGTTATTTAATGGGCTTACTAGTTTCTCAGATGAGAAATGATGGGTTAGGGAAGAATGAATCAAGAATGTGCTATGCTACCTTCCATCTTTGCTCCCCCAAAAGGACAATTACGAAGCTAAACATGGAACAAATAAAGCTCCAGTCATGGAAGGGTTAAAGAGTGCTGGTGCTGGTCCGAATTTGACGCGGAACGGGGAATGTTGATTATAATCTCTATTAATTAATACATAATTAATTTAATTAATGCAACAATAAAGTGAGCTGCCTGTCCATTTCTGTTCGCCACTTGGCAGTTTGCGCTCCACAATTCACTGAATAATATCCGGTTTTGACCCCCCCCCCCCGGTATCGAAAAATAGGTTGATAAATACTTGAACTACCTTTTTATACGAGCATGGAATGTCACAGATGGAACAGAACAGAGCGTTCCGTGTTAGAATAGCTGACATGGTAGAAATAAAGAGGGTTTATTTAATTTCTGTGTGAACAATTTAAAACAGCTGGAAAATGACCATGGAAGTATTTTTCAGAGCTTATGCAGTCGGTATATCAATATTTCATATATTTGTCAACCTATATACCTCATTCCAAATTACGTAGACAGCATTTGGAAGCTCGAATGAGCCAGTATGACCGTGAAACCGACCCTTCTTCTTGAACCCAAATCATACACGCTATGCAGTGTACAAAAATGGCTGCGGACACACGTACCACAGTAGCGACGGCATTGTACGTGTGACAATTAATTATGGTAGAGTTTGGTGACAATTGGTCAACATAATTTATATGCCATAGGGAGTCGTGTCGCGCGCCGCATATTCGCACAGTGAGTCGACTGACCTATTAACCAATTGAGTTTCACCAAGGTTGATCTCTACTAATTACGTTTAGCCACATTGTATTCTCTACGATACATAAAATTGCACGACCGATCGTCCAGAATTGTCTTGTGTGTTAGCATTACAAATATAACATTGCGTGTTGAGTAACGATCAACAGCGACAAGACATTCGGTTTGATAAATCATTGAGATGTCGATCGACGCTGATAGAGCTTGGAAAAGACTCATTGTGTGAATGTGCGGCGGGCGACATGTCTCGCTTTGGCACAGGAATATGACGACCAATTGTCACCAAAATTGCACCATAATTAATTGTCACACCTACTATGCCATCGCTACTGTGATACGTGTGTCCGCAGCCAATGGCTCTTGACAACGGTGCCCTATATTAGGGTCAACCTGTTGTATGTGGCGACGAAACACGAGATCTCTTGATAGACATGTTTTTTAATCGACTGCTCCATTAAGGCATGTTCACGGATGAGGGCAGATAAAAAGGAATTTTCACAAAGAAGTTATTTTGGCCGCACTCTAACGTAATTTCATGGTGATTTACATGCTGTATGCATATAATTATCAGTCGCGGTACATGACACTCCCTACCTGCATGTATGTTTACATTTGTGCTAAATGTTTGAACTCTACACACGAGGCATTGTCGAACATATATATATATAGACTCCTCAATCCAGTAGCGGTTCTCCCCAACAAGAGCTTAATATTCTGAGTAAAGTAATTGTTCTCCAGTATTTTTTGTTACCCCCCCCCCCCCCGTGAAGTTTGGCGGGGATATTGAAATGGGTTCCGTCCGTCCGTGAGTCAAGCCATCCGTCCGTCCGTCCGTAACGACTTTGAAGCTCTATATATTGATAACGGTCAGTCAGAATTTAACGATCTTCGGTATTTACACTCAGCGAGTTTCGTCCAGGGGCGCCGGAAGAATCCAAGGGCAGGGGGGGGGGGGCAGAGCCTACAAAAAGGGCACTTTTCCGCAAAAAAAGGGCATTTTCTCCGCAAACTCGGGAAAATAACCATAAATTCATTGTGGCAAAAATCACTATTTTAATGGTATTTGTCGGTTTTTATGGCCGCTTTGTGATAAAATTGACAACAAATTAATATTCCTTGTGAAATTGGTGGTATTTGGAACAAAAAAGTCACATTTTGCTATAAAAACACGAGATTAAACACACAAAAAGCATTTTCTGTCTCCAGAAAAAGGGCAAGTCCTGCCCCCGCTCGCCCCCCTTGGTCAAGGGCAGGGGGGTCAGCTGCCCCCTCTGCCCCCCTCTTCCGGCGCCCCTGGTTTCGTCCATTGAGTTTTTCCAGAGTTACGGCCCTTATTATGTAAATGGTCTTAGTGCGAAAATGGATTTTATTCTTTGCATGACAAACTTCTTCGGGACAACCTACCGGCCACATCCCTCATCCAATCATCACCAAGCTTCATAAGGTTCTTTCTGTGTTCTCTAGATTGGATCTGTCAATTTTATTGTCAAAATATGTTAAGAAATATGGCCGCAGCATCTTGTTTATCTGGAAATGTGTTTGTTTGTCCATCCATGCATATATCTCAACTAATAGTTCTCGGATCTAAATGAAATTTAGTATGTGTTCATCATCATGACTGCTTACACAATAGGGGCAAATGACGTTGTTCACTTTCTTCCATTTTAGACTTATCCTTATTTGTTTATCTGGAAATCATTTCTTTTTGTCTGCTCATATCCCAGCCATGGGTTGTCAGATCTGAGTGAAATTTGGTATGGATGTTTGCCACGATGAATGATTTTAAAGGAATGCCAAATGGCATTGTTTGCATTTTCAATTTGTCTCAGTTATCGACCTTAGTTTGTCAATTTTTCGCAATTTTGGTTTGCCGGCTTAATAACTCAAACAAATATGAACCAATTTCAAAATGCTTTGGTATTCATGTATATGTTTTATTTAGTTATCACAGACCAGATTAAGACATCTTTCGAATTAAGCCACATCGTACAATTAATAAACCTTCGCGGAAAGCCAACTTGCATGGCGGGGGATACTCTGGTGGTGCACTTGTTTTCATCCAAATCTGACGGTTAGCAGCGCGGCTCAAACAGATAATAGCCTATTATGATCTATTATATGGTTTGTACGTGCACAGTTTCGCACGACACAACAACTCCGATTTCAAAGATGGATTGCCATCGGGTACACATTTAAAGCGTATTAATGAATGATAAGCTATACATGATTATATAATCCCGTATATATAGGTTTCGTTGGAATGCATGAGAGACAAATACCATTGATATAGGAGTTTACAATTCAGGAAAAAAATTCGAGAGTATAATATGATTGCAATATTTATGCAATGATCAGACAGACTAGGTTAGTAGCGCGGCTCAAACAGATAATGTCCTATAGTTTGTACATGCACCCCAACAACAATTTAACGTATACTTTGATGGATTGCCACCGGGGACAAATGTGATGCGTATTATACATTTAAAAGCATACGCCTCGTGAACTATGCAGTTGGATACAGCCACGCATTAGAACAGTAATTCAACCGATGAATCAAAACAAACATTGATTGCCCCAATGACACCCATTATTATTCTATGATCACTTGATACATCAAAGTCAAGTACCGTAGTACCTATCTCCAACATACCTTCACTAATGCGAGACTCTGGCCTGGACACTGAGGTTATCCTGGCGAGCATACACCTGCGTGATAGTAATCTTTGAGTGTATACACGGGAAACCATAATAGACCACACACGTGTTTCACCACCTCCTAATAATGTTTTAGTACTTTTTGATTGGGGATGTTGGTTTTATTGTTGCAACCATTGCGCAGATAACATCAGTATGTGGAAAATGATATTCCAGGTCGTAAAACAGTTACAGGTCGTTGTTCGCGATTAACGGGGCCAACATACCTCAGTCGATTTAGAAAGTTGTGTTGGATAATGGTGCACGACGTAAAGTCTGTTTGATGTTCATAACTTGCATGGCGTCAGTTGGGATCCCAGAATACCCACTAAGCGATATACAATCAGCAGATATTGGGTTTCCTTTTTTGAGAATGTCCCTAAAGCCGGGACGGTTGCGTCCCGGATCCTCTATAATAGTGTGGGCAAATAAGGTTGTCGTGGATTCGAATCACGATATGGGCGAACATATATATGGACCGATTAAAACCCTGTTCTGGATTGATGGACATCATATTGCAATGCAATCCAAACCAGCTTGCATGTTATCCTGGATTATAAGCTCAATATGAACCTATTTGAAGGTAAAAACATGTTCAATATGAACTTATTTCAAAACTAAATAAGTCCAATATGGCACTATAAGGATATAAGCCCATTTCCATGGTAATGTGTTTACACTGTGGCCGGCGCCATTGAGCGGAATAATGTGTATAAGTTCACGATGGGTTTATATCAGAATAAAATAAGTCCAATATGAACCTATGTGAATATTTGCACGATAATATGTTGATAGCAATATGGACACGTTGATAAGATATTGGAATTTGTTCACACAAGCGAAGTAATGTGACCCCCCCCCATAATGTCGTCCCCTGTGCATCACTGCTTCGGCGTTCGAATGTATATGGTTGGTTGAAATGGTTGACAATGTCTAATTCGTTCGTGGAATGTGAAATCTCGTTGGTTGTGCCCATTACTCTTTTCACTTCTTTTGTCCCACGAAATGGCTCGTACAACCATACAGTTCTTTACTAAATGGATTCTTATTCAGTTATAAAAGTATACATGTGAACGGTCAAGTATTAATTTGCAGGTGTGATCAGGTAACCAAAGCAGACGACAGAGAGAGAAACAGATACTGCAAGAACAGAATGATCAATATTCATTGGTGGCAAATATCGTTTTGTTGAACTTATTATCTGAACATTTATATTCTAAGGGATAGCTATACTCGTCGATGATATTTAGTATAGAACGGGTTAAGAAATTCGTATTCATATTATGCAATGTAATAAAGCATTGAAATATTTGTGCACCAGTCGTGGTTTATTTACAGACTTCGTCAAGTCGACTTATAAAGTAAAGATAACACAGACCCGTTGTTACCTGGAAGCATAACTGTTTATTGACATTTTTGTCTCTGAAAAGTGTTTTCCGAAAAATCCAAGATCGAACAACTTAAAAATGAAGAATTTAAAGGTGGTGTATATCTTCCCTGAACTTTTTGTATAGTTTCGGGGTGTAAAATAATTATGAGTCAGGGAACCAGTCAACTGGAGCTTCTGTTACTAGGAAATTAATTTTTCTATGAATTATTTCAACCAATCGGGACAGTTTATGTGGCTATATTTTATAACATTGTAACATTTTGATTAAATATGTATCTTTTGAGGCACTTTTATGTGAAATATTTGTAACACCACATGTTTCTCACGTGTTTGTTTAAGGTGCCTTAAAACGATTTTCCCAGAAATGTTGTAGTAAGTGGTACCACGGAAGAGATAAACCATCTTTAAGTTTAACGACAGTAACCTATAGATTACTCGGATATTCAAACAGGTGTCCACAATCACAGGTATAGTATCTACTTACACAGACATAGAACCTGGTTTGATAGATGAAGTGTCAGATAAATTGAGACATTATTTTCCATAGATGATGCGTGAGGGTCTCCAATTCCGCTGGATATAGGTCGTAAAAGTATCATTATTGTGTGAGGTTTAGCTCATATATCACGGACGTCCTCATATATATAAATATCATTAGTGTGTAATTGTTAGTTCATATATCACGGACTTCATTATATCTAAAAGTATCATTTATAGTGTGAGTGTTAGCTCATATATCACGGACTTCATCATATCTAAAAGTATCATTTATAGTGTGAGTTTTAGTTCACATTTCACGGACTTCCTCATATATTGACTCATCAAACTATGGAACCCCCGACACTCTCTCCTTTGGCAGTAATGTTTCTGCACCGAAATACTAATGGACGCGAAAAGAACACGAGCCGTTGGTGTGTTCTATAGTTGGTCTAATCTTGAACAAGATCTGTTTCGCTTGAACACTGCTCACCATCAAATGTTTAATATCAGAGTGCCATAAAATGTCTGCACCTTCACATAAAATAGCTACCCGAGTTGTATAGGAATCTACCCGGTTTATCAGTATGCCTAAACCGTCGATCCATGGGAATGTTATACGTGAAGCAGTAGACACACCGGGTCAGTGGTGTTCTAGTCTGCTATGATGTTCGTGGGTCTCTGCTGAATTGTTATCATGTTCGTGGGGAAAACTCAGGTCGTTACGAAAAGGTACCGTTTTGAAGTTGTAATTTTCGCGCATATGCATAAAACATTCAAACATATGCTTGACGCAAACTGACCGTAATCAAGATTGTTATTCTTGTTGGTTTTCAGACAACAGAGCAACCATGATTATAATACTTAAAATATTTATGTTCATGAATGTTTCATAGTGACACTGGCCAAAATATAAAATAAAAATAAAAACTACATTTTTTCATCAGCATCACTTCCCCCAACATATCCTCCCGCAAATAGGTTCATAATCGACCTATAATATTCACATAGGTTCATAACCTCGTGAAAATAGGTTCGTAGTCGACCTATAATATTCACATAGGTTCATATCCTCGTGAAAATAGGTTCGTAGTCGACCTATAATGTTCCCATAGGTTCATATTGGATTTTAAATTATGAAATAATCCCATAGTGGACTTATACCCGTTATTCCGTTTAGGGCACGTGTCTAAGTAAAAACACATTTTAAAGAGTGAACATCTGGTAAGTTTTGAGTTGCTTTATTCGTGTTATTGTCCGCCAATATTAATATTATGAGTCGACAATGCCAGTAAACCATTCTCATTTTCAATTCGTAATAGACTCAAAATGAGGCGATTTTACGCCGATTATGAACCTAAACAAATCCTACTGTAAGTCGATAACGTGCTGATTTTCTAGAGAACATGCTGCTTCCCCACCAGGATCATAGCAATTAGCAGGACCACTTGGACTAAGTGGGCCGGATTGGACAAAAACCGACATTGATGGTCCAGCCAAACCGGGTATAAGTGGGCGTTTGTGGTCGTCCAATGTCTAGCAGAGTCTATGAGATGAGCTTGTAATCAAACTACCCAATACCAGGCGGACCACAAGGAGGCCAGTGAAATGATTTGTATGCTCGCTGTCGTATTTCAATCTCTACCAGAGCGCACCAGTCATACTTCCTTTCTGACTCTGTCACCGGTTGGGTACTAGTTTCCGTTTCTATATTTAGCGCGGGGTTTTCCGAACAAAATGGCGAAAACCGATCGCCCCAAAGTCAAATTTCCTATGTGCTCTGAGAACGATTCCCGCACTAAAAACTTAATGACAGAATGGAGGATCAGAGCGGTAGTTTTGTTGACGATTTTCGCAAGCAACTCATCAAAATTGGAGCAAATTAGAACTCTTGTGTCTGACTTGCCATGCGTGTTGTCGTGACATTGTCGTCCATGTGGGTTTTGACTTTTGTGTTGATAATATAATCGGAGAACCGAATCACACCGTTTCGAAATATAGTTCTTCGGTTTAGTGGGACTTTTCAAACTTAATACAAATTTTGTTCGATATTTTGTGTGCTTAACAAGGGCAGCATTTTTGCTCTGTTCGCTTAGTATATATCTTATTTTCGCGGAAGTCCACCAAATGTGGGTGAAATGTCGCCGGTTGCAGCGGTATTACCGAGTCATCAAGGGAGGTAAACCCTGCATGGAGTCTGGTCGTAATTATCTATTTTAGCTGTCGGTAGAATCCGGCGGTCCCGCATTATAGATAAGTACGATTAATTATCTCGACGATACAGAGAAACTACTGCTAGACCAGTGGTATGGCTGGACCAAGTTTAAACCAGAGATGACGAATGCGTCACTTATACCTGCGGTCGCGGGTTTAAACCACATATTTAGCTGTCAAGCGGTGGTTCAAACCTAGAGTTTTACGTAGACCAGGTTTGAACCGGAGATGACGAATCTGGTCAGGGGTGTTTTTCGGACTAGCCAGATTGTCCACCGATTCCCCGTTCAGTGTTCTGGTCAACCCTTTACCCAACAAACCGGCCAAAACCGGCCAAATAAAGCTTCAACAGCCTAAAATATCTTCGGTCTGTCTCAATAGAACCATACAAATATGGATATCATTGGAACCGGCTCCTTGACTACATTGTGATAGTTACAGTTATGCCCTGTGCCAATGCATTCTCTTATATATGCGAGTCGACCATAGGTTTTTAACACTTTTTACCATTTTTTCTTACATTCGTTAACAATTTTATAATTTTTAATGTGTTAAGCCAATGCATTCTCTTATATATGCGAGGCGACATATGGTCGACTCGCATATATAAGAGAATGCATTGGAACAGGGCCGTTCTGTTGGGTAAAGGGTTAACAACCACAGAAATGGTGTCAGAAATACAACTACAGTCAGTGGATTGAATTTTATGCGAAAGAAAAGACGGGTGCATGTCGGGAGAACCCTGGTGGCAGCAAAATTCCTAGACAACTTGAAATCAATTCAATCGTGTACTTTATCACATAGTTACGCATGTTCCCGCCAAAATTAAATTGGTTCTATTATCATTTCATATCTAAGAGGGACTCAATGAACCATGTATCTGTTTTCACCCACTTTCACAATTCATTATCCGATGATATTACTCTGAGCCCAGAATCAGGTATTATATAGATTTATATGACGCCGAGAATCAGGTATTATATATATTTATATGACGCCCAGAATCAGGTATTATATAGATTTGCTACATTCTGACGCCCCTGCTTATATAGATTTATATGACGCCGCTGAATCAGGTATTATATTGATTTGCTACATTCTGACGCCCCTGCATGCTTATATAGATTTATATGACGCTCCTGCTTATATAGATTTATATGACGCCCCTGCTTATATAGATTTATATGACGCCCCTGCTTATATAGATTTATATGACGCCCCTGCTTATATAGATTTATATGACGCCGCTGTGGCTGAAGTTATGTTCTGGTGATGCTGCCAAAAAATTCTGACTACCCAATCGGAATAATATTTCGGAATCATAACGGAGCCGGTGTTCTGGGTGAGTTATGTACATGGCTAATAAGCGTTATATTCACACATACAGATCGGTCTTTATACCTAGGGGTCAAGGAGAGCGGAATCTGGAATACACGATTCCTGGAGATTTTGCAATGTAATTAGTAATGTTTCTAGATTTCTCTCAGGTGCCATAAGGTACATGTCGGCATGCAATTAGAACATCTAGCTATTCAACAGGCGGTATTAATGTCTGCTTAGTTAAGGATATATATAATTTGCAAGACTCTCATACGCTGTTGAACAAGCGCCGGAGTGTTATATTTGGGTGGATTCAACATATACTGTCGGCGAGGAAGCACAGCTTATATCCTCAGTATAACTGGCAACGGGTATCCGAATCAAAACATGAACCAAACTAATATGATATATGTTCCATTACTACTAATACCATTAATATTATTTTCATATATATTTATATAATATTTATATGAACGTCTGCATGTACATGTCCCCAGCCCTCAATTATATTCACAATGCTATTGATGTAATGTGTTACCCCCCCCCCCCCACACTATTGATATGTATTTATATTAACCTTTCATCTGTAAGTGAAGACAAATGTAGACGATCAGTTTATAATAAATTGAATTGAATATGATATAGTTAACCGATTTGCCAACGAGGCTTTGTTATGAAACAGGCCATATTATTGTAACATATTCTCGTGCAAATAAGTTCACATTTGAACCTAAATATTCAAATAAGTTCATATTGAACTTATTCGGTTCTGACACAAGCCATAGTGAACTTATACCCGTTATTCTGTCGAATGACGCGGGCCACAATGAAACACGTTATCACGATACATATGCTTGTATATAAACTATTGCTAACAATTTAACGGTGCCATATTAATTGGACTTATTTAATTTTAACATAGGTTCATAATGAACCTATTTCGACCTCCAGATAGGTTCATATTGAGCTTATCCAAGAGCACATGGTGAATATGGAAGTTCAAATGAACCACTGCCCGTTATGTAGATGCATGGAAAGAGAAGATTCGAACCTATACATCACTATTAATTATTCCTAAATATAATTGACGACTACATGTAGATCCCTTATAGGCTCATAGTGAACTTATATCCGTTATTCTGTCGAATGGCGCGGACCTCAGTGAAAACACGTTACCGCGGTAAATAGGCATGTATATAAATAGTGCCATATTGGACGTGTTTCGATTTCGGTTTGAAATAGGTTCATATTGAGCTAATGTTCCATGAGAACAGGTTGTATTATCCTCAGTAGTGAATGAGCTCCTGTAAAACCACTCATGTCCTAAGCCCTCGCCTCGATTGTATTTATACACATTTTGTATGTGGAGCGGCCGGGGACCGTGGAAGCTTTTCAGAACTTGTCCTCCACACCCTTATACTTAATCTATTTACCAACCATTGTTTCAATTAAACATGTTTAAATCAAATCCTAAGTACTAATTCATTGTGTCTGTGTCGAACCTCTTTTTTATTTCAAATGAGCCCGAATAACATCCGTTATTCTTTAAAATTTGCCTCGATGAAAACTCATCAGATGAATATAACGTTTATTATTTCTCTAATGTCATATTGGACCTATTTCTGACATGATTTGGTTTAGACCTATATGATTGAATTTAACCCTTCCTATATATACGAAAAGGATTATCCCACTCAGTTATACAATTATACATTTCAATGGCATATTATTCATCTGGAAGGGTTTTCACCGTGAGCCCTCGCCTCGCTTGTATTTATACACCGTTTGTATGTGGAGCGGCCGGGGACCGTGTAAGTTTTTTCAGAACTTGTCCTCCACTCCCTTATATTTAATCTATTTACCAACCATTATTTCAATTAAACAGGTTTTAATCAAACCCTAAGTACTTATTCATTGTGCCTCTTTCGAACCCCTTTTTTATTACAAATGAGCCCGAATAACATCCGTTATTCTGTCAAATTTGCCTCGATGAAAACTCATCACATGCATATAAGTTATAACTTATATTATTTCTCTAATGCCATATTGTACCTATTTCTGCCATGATTTGGTTTAGACCTATATGATCGAATTCAACTCTTCCTATATACTCAGTTATACAATTTTACAATTCAATGGCATATTATTCAACGGAAATGGCTCATTCGAACACTATAAATTTTCTCTACGTAATTTGGAAGGACGGATACGATAGGTCGATAAATACACGAAATATTGATATGCCGGCTTCATATGGTTTGAAAAACACTTGCCAAAGTCACAGCCATTTTCCAGCAGTTTTCAATTTTCGCCCCGAGTCAGATAAACGCTCTTTATTGCTACCATATCAGGAATACAATAACACGAAACGCTCTTTTCTGTTCCATGTCGTGCAAATGGTTGTTTTTTTTGTTTGGGACCCAAACACCTTGTTCATAGTTGCAGTTTTCATTACTTCAATGCGTCTTTTTGGGTTACAAAATGCTCGTAGAAAGGTAGTTAAAATGTATATCGTATGTATATCGACCTATATCGATACCGGGAAAAATTCAAAAGCTAATAAAATTATGTGTATTTTGGAGCGCAAACCGCCATGTGGCTTTCATCTGGAAGGATTTTCGTTAAAAATAAGCAGACAACAAATATTACAAGTACACAGAGTGCAGAAGGTTACGTAGCGTTTTTCCGAAGACCCATAACTCCGAAGGTCCGATTCTCCGAAGGTCAGATTCTCCGACGCCCCGATTCTCCGATAGCCCATAACTCCGAAGTCCCGATTCTCCGAAATCCCATAACTCCGAAGACCCATAACTCCGAAAGCCCATAACTCCGAAGGCCTATAACTCCGAACGCCCATAACTCCGAAGGTCTATAACTCCGAAGGGCCGATTCTCCGAAGGTCCGATTCTCCGAAGATCATGTTTTATCGCTTATAAAATAGTGTACAGTCCAGTGGCGGGGTCAATGGTGCCCTAGGGAAGACCGCCCCCAAAAAACATGTTAAATGTCATGTAAACGTCAGGAAATCCCTCCTAGGCATTCAAATATTCACAGTGTTCCTGCCCAGGGGCGCCCCCGGACCAACGATCGGGGCGACCCCTCCCATGTATGCGCTCCCCAAATCAGGCTTTCGTGATATGCTTTCGGCATATCATATGCATGATATATCCCCCACATATCCCCCAACATATGCTAATTAATGTGCACCCCTAAATGGGAACCCTGGCTCCGCCACTGGTGTGCACCGGGTATATTATAACGAAACGCTGCAAGAATGTCAGAGTATCCTAACATGCACAGGGGCGACAAGTTCTTCCCCGTTCACCCCTGTACATTTTACTCTGGCATCGCATGGGCCAACGTAACGTTATATTATCTGGTGTATAGTCAGTGGGGCCAGGATTCCCATTTAGGTGGGGGCAGTAGGAAAAGTTTGAATATTTTGATGCCCCATGAACGATTTCCCGGCGTTTACATGACATTGGACATGTTTTGGTAGGGGCCCATATATTGTCTGAAATAGCAAGTAGAGGTTTAATGGGGGCAGTGGGAATTTTGGGACCCCTTGGCTTCGCCACTGGACTGTACACTATTTAGTAAACGATAATACCCCGATAAAACAAAATCTTCGGAGAATCGGACCTTCGGAGAATCGGATCTTCGTAGTTATGGGCCGTCGGAGAATCGGGCCTTGGAGTTATAGGTCTTCGGAGAATCGGCCCTTCGGAGTTATAGGTCTTCGGAGTTATAGGTCTTCGGAGAATCGGCCCTTCGGAGTTATGGGCTTTCGGAGAATCGGATCTTCGGAGTTATGGGCCGTCGGAGAATCGGGTCTTCGGAGTTATGGGCCGTCGGAGAATCGGGTCTTCGGAGTTGTGGGCCGTCGGAGAATCGGGTCTTCGGAGTTGTGGGCCTTCGTAGTAATAGGTCTTCGGAAAACCGGTCTGACACCGTGCAGAATGAGTCAGAATGAGTCCTATTTATTGGAGGGAAATGTTCATGATAGTTTGTTAAAATTATTATCTGAATATTTTCCAACGGATAACTACTCGTTAATGAGCATATAGTATAGAAAGGGTTAAATGTACGGTTGGCCTTGGCGGTGGGTATCCTGTGAAAATATTTCCACCCGTCAAAAACCGCCACAAACAGAAAGAACATCAAAATGTAGACAGACTTTGTCCGTATACAAATAAGAAATATCGCATAAACAGTATGTTATTGTCCAAATGTTTGACCATTGTTATGTAAAAAGCATAAAAAGTTACTTTTCTGGTGTTTGTTTATATTATGATAGTAAACATAAAGAGCGTTCTTTGATGGGTGAATTCCTGATATGGAACTAATAAAGAGCGTTTATGCCATTTGTGTGTGATTAGCCAGTAGCATTGTGCTGTCTTCTGTAACACAATCAGGCTCTTGCTTAGGTAAAATATAGTAGGTCTTTGTGATAACATGCTGTTTACGTGATGGTCATGGTATATATGAACGAAACTGTATGCGTTTTAATGTTTTTCTGTGTACGGTGATTAGAACAAATATGAATATTTTCGACAACTAAGGCCTCACGTGCCTTTAACTACATGCGTGTATTGACATCTGATTTTCGGATCCTCATAAGCGTTGCACGTATCTAATTTCTGTTCAGTGTAAAGGGTCCCTATATGGTGTAGGTACATTATGCATACTATACACATACGTAGTCGAATGTATATATCTGCATTGGTATATCACAGCGACAGCGACCAAAGCACACACAGTCCGTATTGATTCACAGGCACGACGAATTTCACATCCACGTTGGTATAATGCAATGAATAAAATATCAATCCCCCAGAATAAACTTAACCGGGGTCGTCCTGGGGGTTCCATTTGGGTGATTAATTCTCGCAGTCAGTGAGTCTCGTACATAGTGTTATATGGTCCAATATAAGTCTCGACTAGAGTGCAAGTTATAACAGATATATAGGTTATGTGTCAATATTCAAACCCTGTTCAGACTGATACGCTTCCCAACTCTCAATTAAAGAATATTCGTATTTCAATTACGCTTAAACGCAATTAAATGGCGTAATTCATCATAACATGAACATGACGCTTAAATGTAATTAAATGACTCTCAATTATAAATTAATTACACATAAGCATAAATCAATTACGATAAAATAAAATAATTGATTTACGCTTAAGCGAAATTTAAAATCTAGAATTTTACTTTAGAACAATAGAATAACGCTTAAAGGTACTCAACCCGATAAAACTCCTCTCAATTACTATTTCAATGGCTTCGGGGGTCAAAAATATTTGATTCGAGTCGAGGAAGTCACCCATCAAAGCTCAGATTTGTTAGATATCGATTTTAGAAATCTATTATTTTTCATTATCGGGAATACTATCTGGCCCAGAACTCAGTCAAAATTGCGTTAAAATTACCACTTGATTTTAGAGTTATTCATCCTTGTCTGTTTGAATAGATTTGGAGTACACATCCAGAGCAGATTACGGCAGTTATTAGTACTCATCTCGAGAACATAACAAATTTAAAAAATCAATATCTAATAACTCTGAGCTTTGTTTGATGGGTTCCTCGACTCGAATCAAATATTTTTTTTACCCCCAAAGCCAAAAATAAATAGTAATATAGGACCCTCTGATCGGATTGTTGTTGTTGGAATCTGTTGAGATGGGGACCCTCTTTACGGGTTGAGTACCTTTAATTAATTGTGCCTGAGGTAATTCCATAGCCAATGTGAATTTGGCCTCCCATATATAGATATATGTGGTCAGATATTTTACAAATGGAGTCTTCCTTAAAGGCACGTGAGGCCTTAGTTGTCGAAAATATTCATATTTGTTCCAATCACCGTAAACAGAAAACCATTAAAACGCATACAGTTTCGTTCATATATACCATGACCATCGCGTAAACAGCATGTTATCATAAAGATTTACTATATTTTACCTAAGCAAGAGTCTGATTGTGTTACAGAAGACAACACAATGCTGCTGGCTAATCACACACAAATGGCATAAACGCTCTTTATTCGTTCCATATAAGGAATTATCCCACAAAGAACGCTCTTTATATTTACCATCATAATATAAACAAACACCAGAAAAGTAACTTTTTAGGCTTTTGTTTACATGACAATGGTCAAAAATATGACAATAACATACTGTTTATGCGATATTTCTTATTTGTATACGGACAAAGTCTGTCTACATTTTGATGTTCTTTCTGTTTGTGGCGGTTTTTGACGGGTGGAAATATTTTCACAGGATACCCACCGCCAAGGCCAACCGTACCTTTAAAACGAAATGTGGTGTAGCCCAGTACCTTTAAGAAGGTGTCCTATTCTATATGAGTGGAAATATTTATTGTTATGGGCGAAGACATTTAATTATCTTACTTGTTAAGTTTACCGCCTATTATTGTGTAATCTAATTTAATTAATGCTGTATATATATAAACATGCATATGTATATGAAATGAACAATGATGAAGTGATGTTCAAATATGTGTACATAGTGTATATACGTTTTGCTTGTTTTTATGACTTTTGCAATAGATAAATCGATAACAGTAAATAATGGTTTGAAATTGAGTCGAAGCTGAAATTTTCAACAGTACTGTTGTTGTTTCAGGTATAAGCTGTTCAACTATGGAAAACTAAGTCCAGAATTGCGATTGGAGAGACAAGACACACATAACCGCTCCATTTCGCACAGTATACACAAACAAGTTGACTTGAAATATATACGGTTCTAGCAGATGGACAGGCAGGTTGTAAAAACTAATTAATCTGTATTCGTTAGGTGCGAAAGTCAATACTATTATCAACTGAAGCAAACTTGAAGAAGTTGTTGTTGGCTGAATGCCGTCGATGTCTTCTATTGTGCTGATTAACCTTCCTTTGTTTTAGTTTGGAAGATGAGACTTGATATTGAGAAGCACGCATGTATCCGAATACACGCCGAACTTGAAACCAGTTGACATAAGCCCACTGAGCTGTATGTATATATGGAATACGAAATTCGACTTCAGATTTAATTCCGACAGGGGGGCCTCGGTGGCTCAATCGGTTAGGGGTACAACTCCAAGCCGTTTCGCCCTCCAGCGCTGGCGATTAGGGTTCAAATCCACATGTTTCCATCGTGGACTTTGTAACTCGAAATCGTTATCTGGTGGAGTTACCAGTTACTCGCCGATGGCCGGTGGTTTGCCGCACATGGTTGACGAGTTTATCAGCCATTGAAATCACTGTTAGATTAGTCGCAAGTGTGCGGATTTCCCCCACCACTAAAACTGGCAATGTCGTGATATGGCCTTAGTGGCTAAAGCGACAATAAACCCCAATCAATCAATCAATCAATTAATTCCGACAGCTTGATTGGTGTACCATACAAACCAGCCGGTTCGTGTATCTCAGTTGCTTTTCGGGGTGTCGGTGGTTGCTTACCGGGGGTGGCGGTGGTTGCTTTCATGGTGTGTCGGTGGTTGCTTACCGGGGGTGTCGGTGGTTGCTTATCGGTGTGTTGGTGGTGTCGCATTGGCGTGGTTTCACATGCACTTATTCTAATTTACTTCACTGCACAATAATGTGACAATAATGTGGATTATCAGCTGAAACGACACCACGAATCCCATGTACCCAACCAACCACACAACAAACAAAACAACCCTACATCCAAAAAACCAATCACCTAATTCAACATCTAAACAACCAACAACACAACCAACTAAACAAGCAGACAACAACACAACCAAACAATAACTCAACAACCAGCCAACCACACAACCAAAAAAAAACAAAAACAAAACAACCAACCACACAACAACCAAATAAAAACAACACAACAACCAACAAAACGACCCAACAACCAACCAACCACTTAACCAAACAATGCAACATCCAACCAATAAGTCAAGCGAGTGACCAAGCAACCAACCGAATATCAAATCTAACTGGATTATACGTTTTGCTGCCTTCGCTCATTTTCCACTAATGTTCATGTCAATAATATTTTTAACGGCCAGGGATAACCTCATCCTCAATCTTATGACGTAACCTTGAACTGTCGTGTATATTGGCAGACTGAAAGTCTCGAGGGGGTCGGAAATCACATTTACCGTTTCCTGTAATCTCGCGAGCGACGAGAACAATCGATTTGATTGAATTAGAGACCGAGCGAGTGAAAGTTACTCATCGTGATTGTCGTCCATTTGAGATAAGTACCTTGTTGTTGGTGCCAATGGTGTTGGTGGAATTGAATTGCCCTTCCACCGGAAGGCAGCCCGGCAGGTATAGCGGTTACAGAAAGAATGACAATTGCAAAACACTGGAAATTATATAATGTTAATAACAACCAGATCATATATATTAGTACACCATGTATTAATCAGGCTTAATCTCAATCCATTTATCAGGTTATTTCAATCCCAAGATGCGACAAATTGAACAACTGCTAGGCTTAAAACAAACCAACCAAACTGAACACAATATATGCTCAATTGATCAATCTTTGCAGTCTGGACGATAGCATGGAGCGGTACTTGCAGTTTATTTCTCAGCTGTAAACGGATTAGTTACAGACAGAAAACTCCAGTGTTATACCACACCTAATTTCCCATCACGGCACCAAAGTCACAGCTATAACGAGTACATTAGTTGGAAGTGTAGTGTATTATAGTTTGTGATTTATGTCTATAAGGTAATTTTAGACTGACGAGAAACATTGGTTGATTGGCCAAGTCAATTGAATTCTTTAAAGGCACGTGCGGCCTTAATTGTCGAAAATATTCATATTTGTTCCAAACACCGTAAACAAAAAAACATTAAAACGCATTCAGTTCCGTTCATATATACCATGACCATCGCGTAAACAGCATGTTATCATAAAGACCTACTATATTTTACCTAAGCAAGAGCCTGATTGTGTTACAGAAAACAGCACAATGCTACTGGCTAATCACACACAAATGGCATAAACGCTCTTTATTAGTTCCATATCAGGTATTCACTAACAAAGAACGCTCTTTATGTTTACCATCATAATATAAACAAACACCAGAAAAGTTACTTTTTATGCTTTTGTTTACATAACAATGGTCAAACAAATGACCATAACATACTGTTTATGCGATATTTCTTATTTGTATACGGACAAAGTCTATCTACATTTTGATGTTCTTTCTGTTTGTGGCGGTTTTTGACTGGTGGATATATTTTCACAGGATACCCACCGCCAAGGCCAACCGTGTCTTTAATCTCGATAAACCAATATACATGGCATTTGAGATACATAAATATAAATAGAAATAAATGACAAAAGCACATTTAACAGGTACATAATTATATTGTAGTATATGTAATATTAATGTATTGATTGAAGGCACATCCACCCAAAACTTATGTCATGAAACCTTTAAGTGCGATTGAGACTCTTCCTTATTCGGCAGTACTGTGAATATCGCAACGTTGTTGATATGTGATCATTGGACATAATAGCAAAAAATATATATTTTTTTTATAAAAAGATAAAGACTAAGTCAGGGTGGATGTGCCCGTTACTATATACAGACTATCTATTTATTTGATACACTCGCGTCATTCACACAGGATTTACTGTCATAGCGACATGCAAGTCCGAACAGTGGTTTTGTGATTTATCGTCGTGATAGAAAATACTAAGACGTTGTCAGTTGTTTCGATGAAGGAAAAACCGTTATATACAGCAACATAATCTCGTGCAGATATGTTAACCCTTTACCCAACAGAAGGGCCCTGTGCCAATGCATTCTCTTATATATGCGAGTCGACCATAGGTCGCCTCGCATATATAAGAGAATGCATTGGCTTAACACATTAAAAATTATAAAATTGTTAAAGATTGTAAGAAAAAATGGTAAAAAGTGTTAAAAAAGATTTGTTTCAGGCCAATGCATTCTCTTATATATGCGAGGCGACCTATGGTCGACTCGCATATATAAGAGAATGCATTGGCACAGGGCATAACTGTAACTATCACAATGTGGTCAAGGAGCCGGTTCCAATGATATCCATATTTGTATGGTTCTATTGAGACAGACCGAAGATATTTTAGGCTGTTGAAGCTTTATTTGGCCGGTTTTGGCCGGTTTGTTGGGTAAAGGGTTAATATTGAACCTAAACAATCACATTGGTTCATGATGGACTTAATTTATTCTGAAAAAAAGCTCATAGCAAACTTATACTGGTTATTCCGTTGAATGGCGCGGGTCATAGTGAAACAAATTGCCATGGTGAATATGCTTGCATAGAACATATTGCTTAAATAGTTCCATATTGGACGTATTTAGTTTTGAATTTTAAGGATTTATTTCACTCTGAAATGCCTATATAAACTAATCATCTTTTCTTTGGGTTGGTCATAATTCCGCACGGATATCGGGAATATGACCATGTTAGCTGACCATCACCCTGGGTTAAGTGGTGCTGATAATTTGCTATGGTACTGGTGTGTTCTGCTGTATTGCTATGATGTTGGAGGGTCCTGCTGTAATGCTATATGGTGCTGGTGGGTCATATTGTATTACTATGATGTTGGTGGGTCCTGCTGTATCTATATGGTGCTAGTGGGTCATGTTGTATTACTATGATGTTGGTGGGTCCTGCTGTATTACTATGGTGCTGTGGGTCCTGGTGTAATGCTATGGTGACGGTGGGTCATGCTATTTTGTTTGTAGGGCAAAGCGAAGCTGTAGAGATAAGTTCCATTATTGTTCCTGAAGTTGTATTTTTTGCGGTGTTTGGCCAATTCGATTGATAGCAGCAAAAGCCTGTGCCTGTATGAACCATTCAAAAACATATATATAACCATCTCAATTATGGCCGGTTTGCAACAACCAACACAGCCATTGTTAACATATTTCACAATATACATGTTTTTTGAATGCTTTCTATACGTGTAGCTGAGGATCACCTGAATACTTTTTCTAAACAGCATCGCGTTGTCCTAACAGCATCATATCAATACAACAGGACCCACCGGGCCACCAGCATAACAGCACGCTAGAAGGACAACTTGACCGGGGTGGTATTTACCTTTACGAATGAACCACATGGCGCTCAACAAAACAGTGGCAATCACTCGGGAACCCCAATATATTGATCCACAATTCATTGCTTACCTGCCACAGACTGCAGAACAGATAGAAGAAAGCACACAACACTACGATTATCGCCACCAACACTTCCAACAGAAACATATCATTCCGGCTACAAGTAGTCACGTCCGGTCATCCAAAAACAGAGCAACTTGAAAATCATATAATCCTTTATCGTTTGACCCATGTTAGTTATAACAAGGGTCCACTTGACAAGAACGTGCAGATCGCTTAAACAAGATAACACAATCCTTCAGAATCATCACGGAAATGATTATCTGGCCCCAGGAACTTTCTTTTCGAAAATAAGCTGTCATTCGAGACGGTAATTGTCGACCACATTCGCAAAGTAACCGAAAGTAAGCAGACCATTCGTTAAGGTGACAACTCCGCTCCAGCGCGGGAATATACGAACAAACATATTCGGAAAAAATGAGGCGAAGTTGACTCTTGGCTTAATAGTTAAGCACTTAATTACACTTCAAACACGCGCGAGAACTGCTATAAGAAGTACAGCCGAATTCATATACGTAATCGCATTCGTTTATAGGCGAAGAAGACCGGGTGAATTACGAGCCCGCTGTGTGATAGCAAACAAGTTGGAAGTGAAATGAACAATGTTGGAAAGGCGGTCATACTCAGTCGCTTCGGTTTATTTGTGTATTCCCTTCTGTGTGTAAAGTGGCTCGCCGGGTATTACTGTCGGCAATGTTGGACAGGCACAAGGAATGTTTTGTAAAGTCTGTTAAGATTTCTGCAGGAAATCATCAATAAGAATGTGTAGATATTCATCGGGCGCTAAAATTAGCTAGATCCTGGTAGCAACCTTCACGCGAAGTAACGACTTGCAGATGATTGAACACTGGCCTTGAGTTGTTACCACAAGAATTGAAGTTATTACCATCAAAGCTCAATGAGGTATTTAGTTCAATTAATACACCGACAAGCTTCGTGCCCGAATCGTTATTTTTTCTACACATTGGTTAACTATTCACATGGGTGCCGGAATAGGGGGCATAATGGGGGGGGGGGGCAACTGTGATTTTCCTGCAGAAATCTTAACAGACTTTACAAAACATTCCTTGTGCCTGTCCAACATTGCCGACAGTAATACCCGGCGAGCCACTTTACACACAGAAGGGAACTACAGTAACAAAACGGCGGTTCGTTATTAGTTTTTTTCCTCATATTGTGTAACAAAGAAAGTTTTTTTTAACCCTTTACGGGGGCTTTACCCAACAAAACGGCCAAAACCGGCCAAATAAAGCTTCAACAGCCTAAAATATCTTCGGTCTGTCTCAATAGAACCATACAAATATGGATATCATTGGAACCGGCTCCTTGACCACATTGTGATGGTTACAGTTATGCCCTGTGCCAATGCATTCTCTTATATATGCGAGTCGACCATAGGTCGCCTCGCATATATAAGAGAATGCATTGGCCTAAAAAAAATCTTTTTTTAACACTTTTTACCATTTTTTCTTACATTCTTTAACAATTTTATAATTTTTAATGTGTTAAGCCAATGCATTCTCTTATATATGCGAGGCGACCTATGGTCGACTCGCATATATAAGAGAATGCATTGGTACAGGGCCCTTATGTTGGGTAAAGGGTTAAGTCTGACGTGATTTCTGAAGCTGATCATCAAGAATAATGAGTAAATATTCAACAGCTGCTAATACAATGGGCAAAGTTCCTAGACTGGATATGACAATGTTCGTGTGAATTAACATTTGCCGATACCTGAAGCTCCGACATTGAGCTGTTATATCAAGAATTAAAGGCATTACCATCAAGGCTCAATGAGCTATTTAGGTTCAAACTTCTGACTCGAATTAGTACTCTGTCTACACATGTGTAGAGCTTGGTCTGAGTTTAGGGACATCTCAATGTGCCATTACCATGGTAACAGGGCTAAATGATAAGGAATGCTAATTTGTTCACACATGTACGAATGAAGGAACACATCGTACTGAGTCAATTCTTTATTCACTCTCAATAGGTCAAAAAATGTACAAGTCTGAGAGGTCACAAATAATATAACATAAACAATATATGACGATGACGGTCAATAAATATATAAACATTACTGTATTGTATTTCTTTGTCTTGGCGGTGAACCCGTTAGTTGTTCAATATTTCTGATAAAATCACACATTTTGTGTATTAAAACAGCGTCTTTTGTTCCCATGATAATCTTAAACTGTATCAAGTTAGGGGAACTTGTTAACGACAAAGGTATAAATCGTCTTCTCAGTGAACATATAGCGTCACAATTCATGATATAATGGTATTCGTCTCCAACTATATCTCCGCTGCACAAGTTACAGAATTGAGTGTTTCTGGATTCATTCCATTTACAAGTCTCAATGGGTAAGTGATGGCTTCTGCATTTGAACCTAGCCATAGTTCTGACGTCCTTCATAGACGTGCTATTTAAATAACGTTCGGCTCTAAAATCGGTTTTGAAAACATTATATAAAGAACATTTATTCATATAATTTACTCGTTTGTGCCAATCTGTTATATAATGTGTGACTAACGAACTTTTAACGGATTCTCTCAACCAGATGATTCAATACGTTCCGACACTTGTATGTCCCACAGGTAATAATGATCAGTTTTCAGTAAAATGTTTTCAACGTGCGATATCCATGGGTGCATAAATGTCATATTTCTAAACAAGCGTAATAAGTACGAATATAAAATTCCGTTAATCTTTTTTCTCTCCTGCGTTAACAACATTTGCCCAGTTGGTTATCATCCTAGTATCAATATCTACACGGAGGGGACAAACGCCTGTTTCTCCACACACCATGACATCTGGTGTGCTCGGTTTCAATGCATAGCATACACTCATTTTCATTCGAAAATATATATTTAATATAAGAGCATATATACGTGATAAAAGAGTGGTACACAATCTTCAACCCTCGAATTAAAGGTACTTAATCCGATCAGACGCTCCTATATTACTATTTCTTTGGCTTTGGTGGTAAACAATATTTGATTCGAGTCGAGGAACCAGTTGTGGTCCACATCTCCAAAAATTAAATACTTCAAAAATCTATATCTAATCACTCTGAGCTTTGATGGATGGGTTCCTCGACTAGAATCAAATATTGTTTACCCCCAAAGCCAAAGAAATAGTAATATAGGAGCGTCTGATCGGATTAGGTACCTTTAACCCTTTACCCAACAAACCGGCCAAAACCGGCCAAATAAAGCTTCAACAGTCTAAAATATCTTCGGTCTGTCTCAATAGAACCATACAAATATGGATATCATTGGAACCGGCTCATTGACCACATTGTGATAGTTACAGTTATGCCCTGTGCCAATGCATTCTCTTATATATGCGAGTCGACCATAGGTCGCCTCGCATATATAAGAGAATGCATTGGCCTAAAAAAAATCTTTTTTTAACACTTTTGACCATTTTTTCTTACATTCTTTAACAATTTTTTAATTTTTAATGTGTTAAGCCAATGCATTCTCTTATATATGCGAGGCGACCTATGGCCGACTCGCATATATAAGATAATGCATTGGCACAGGGCCCTTCTGTTGGGTAAAGGGTTAAGCCATGTTATTACTCAGCCTGCATGTTCTCCGGTATCATAAGATCAATATGAACGCATTTGCAGATCAAAACGAACTAAGTCCAATATGGGACAATTTGAGCAATAGGTCATATAAGCTTATTTGCCGTTGTAATGTATTTTCACTGTGTCACGCGTAATTCAACGGAATAACCGTTATAAGTTAAATGTGGCTTATTTCATAATCAACTAAGTCCAACATGGATCAGTGTTAATAATTATGTTCCATATGAACCTATTTGCACGATAATATGTTGAATTACTCGCTTTCTCACTTTCCGGGTATCATAATATATAGGCATGTAACACTAATAGAGCGTGTCCGTTTTATGGCAAAAATAAAATAAAACGGTTGTATTCAGAGTTGAAAACTATAATAAATTTGTGGCAAGTTGGTAGATTTTTTATCAAGAGCGATATAGTATGTATGAAAGTATTTCACGCCATGTCCATCCTCAAAGTTTAGAGGGGAACAACTTTGTCATATTAGATTCACGATTACGGTGCTAGCGTCATCTTAGCCCGGATAGATAAAACCGAGGCACCACGCCACTGCAGTTGCGTATAGAAACAACCGACATCCAAATGGCAGACTTGCCAAACATACGAATCGGGTTAACCGTTTCATGACTTGAGCTCCCTGAAATTTCGCGAAAAATAGCTACCAATGCATTCTCTTATATATATGCGAGTCTCCCATATATAGAGAGCCTCGTATATACAAGAGAATGCAATGGCTTAACACTATTTAAATTGACCTTATAACCCAATGTATTCTCTATGGGAGACTCGCATATATAAGAAAATATACTGGCACATGATCTTTAATGTTGCACTAGCGATACCGTCATGAACAGGTTAACACATAGAAAATCAATCGGCGCTTATAGAGAATCGAACACGCTCTGCCATGGGTGGACGGCTTATGGCGGTCCCTTGTCGGCTCATTTACTAGGATCAGTTTGATAATATACCTTGAAATTGAAAATAAAAACTTAAGTCTTGTTTGAGACACCCCAGCCGCTGTTAACCTACATTTGAATATCGTGTGATAGAAACGATTACAGAGATTCACAAACCACTTCCGATTCTTCCCGTGCCAGAAACATGAATAGATTTCTATCAACGCAGCAGTATCTCGGTATCTTTATATACTATGAGTAATATTGTGAGATAATTTCTCCTAGAATCCGGCGCATCTTCATTCATCACTATATATATATTTTTTTCTTTTGATAGCATACGAATACTCCTGTTTAGATCTGCACGTACCTTACAGATAATTTGTTTGCTGAAGCATGTTCGGTACTGAAAATAGAACACACCCATTCAGCATTAGATTGGAAAGACGTTCATGGTAATCTTCGCGAGTTTTATGGACCTACTATCTTGAAATTGAGTGTTTATATAGACAAACCTAGCAATAAAACATAAATATGTTAATGTAGGTGTTTGCTCGTCTACAACAAAGGGTATGAAAGGGTATGGGCTTGTAGATAAATCAAAATACATGACACCAACATGATTTTATAACGTTCGAGGTGTGAGACACAACGCAACTGCCAGAGAAACCAAAATACAGCATGATTTTTTATAGAGTTTGTTTTTGGAATATTTAAAAAAAACTTCGAGCAAATATCTGTAACAAATTTTAAAAAGCTTAATGTAGGAACTTGATTGGCCAGAATTAAAATAATACAAATGTGTGTAACATACACTGCAATGGTAACTTGTCATGTGATTCTCACGAGGATTGCATTGCAATTTCACAAAAACCTCAGCAGCAATATACGTTGATAATGCCATGAATGATGTTCTGATTAGTATATATGTGGTGGTCCAAGCTTGAGATTGCATGATTTTTGTGAGCCGATATTCTAAGCAAAATCGCCTCACTAAAATCTTGCAATCTCTAGCTGCGACTTTCACCTACTGTGAAATACATTATTAAGGAACAGATATTAACTCAAAAATATAGTACCTGCATTTTTTTTTTTTTCAATGTTTAAAACTTCCCTGTCAGAGTGTCAGAACATAAAAAAGTTTCAAGGATTTGAACTGGTGGAGTATGATTTATATACGGACGTAGCCAGGGTAAAGATACTTTGCATGATCTACTATATATCTGCATGGAAACTCATTGTGGGAATTTCATGGTCATGTAAACACCACCTTAAATATACTCATGCACAAAAAGAATACTTTGCTCTAAGTTTAAATTAAAATTCATTTAAGCGAAGTTAATTGTCCACATAATGTTTTGAACAATGGTTGTCAAAGATGATTAATCACGTGCGAACATACCGGTACGCAAATTGTCTTCCCCCATTGGTTTCAAGCAATTAAAGCAATGGTAGATAATTGACTTACAATTATACTCAAATACTTCCGAATCAAATAGTTGGCAGGATAAAAAACGTTGGCCTTTGTAACACACCTGTGAATTCTAGCAAGTATTTCTTGCACTAATTGTCAGAATTCCAATACGTCGATTGTTATCTGGATAAATTCGCTCAATAAATTGTCGCCAGTATATCGTTTTTTGTGTCTTTTATTGGCACGTATCACGGCGAATCATTCATTTGCGACACATTTCATTTGACTTCATTGTCGGATTCGACTCTCACACGCTATATAAGAATAATTAGCCCCTTCGGGTTATTCGTCGTAACGATGCATATACACATTTAATGTGGTTTAGTTCTAGGCCAAGGTATTTTATTCTGAAGGCCACACAAGCAAATATAGATAGTTTAATCTTCCAACCACATGTTGTATGGTACCAAGACAATTATATAAAACAATATATACCTGTCCACACAACATACTAATAATTATTCTCATGCAAATAGGTTCATATATCCGTTATTCCGTTGAATGAAAACGCATTGCCACGGTAAATAGGCGTGTATAGAACCTGTTGCTCAAATAGTCCCATATATAGACCGGCCCCCAGATGAGGGTAGTGTCACACGAAAGGGTAGAAATTTTGACGCTATCTCCAATTATCCTTGCCCCATGGGGGTTCCAAAACACTGAGGTATCCAGGGCGGAGCAGGTGGAAAATATATTTTTTTGATAGCAAAACAGTGGAGACTTGCAACCATTGCCAAATCAACCACTCCCGGTGTAGCACTTCATAGATGGACGGTCGATAGGCAGTCTGAGTTGTTTGAACCATTCTTTCCCGTAAGATGTTGCACAGAAATTCTATTGACTGATACCATCACATTTGATGAAATTGACAGTGACAGTGAAGATGAGATTGCATAATCCGTGGGCAGAACTATTGCAATTTATGATATGAATTCTATCAACTAGTATGAACGACCTTTCGAGTTTAGTATAGCATAATATTGAAAGCATTGAGAACACTATCTTGGGGTAGGGTTAAGTTTTACTTTATTTCTTAATTCTGGTCTGGTACATGATTATAGCATTTCATGTCTGATATTGGGGAAGAATTTATGCTCATTGTGGTGCATGTTGTGCAGCTGTATCCGTAAAACTGACAAAGTCATGGGAATCTTTCAGAAATTTTTCACTTAAAAATAATAATTTTTTTAGCTGATTTACCCCAAAAAAATCAAAATTGAAACAAAAATAGACTCTACCATAACATAAACCTCCTCATATACATGCTAATTCCATGATATATGATAAGACTCTGATTGGTTAACAAAATGGAACGAAAACGGGCTATTCTGACTTGACAGGTATTTTCAGATAGAAAATCAGTTTTAGGGGGGTGGGTTAAGTTTTTGGAAATATCTCGGCTTGTTGGAAATCATTGCTGCTGAAGTTTATATTAATAAATCAGGTATATAATGCTGAAAATTTTGATGCACCATTGAGAGCTTTATACCAAAAAATGAAAATTTTATAGGAAATCTTCTGGAAAACTTTTTTGAAAAAGCACTGCAATTTATGCATTTTTTTTGGCATTTTCGTGAATTTTTCACAAAAATTGTTGGATAATATAACTTTTTGCACATTATAAATGTTAAGCAACCCAGATAGAATAAGTATATGATATTCAAGTACATTTATTTTAACATTTGTCTTATTTTATTGGTATTCCTGATTATACTGAAATTTGCAGATCAAACACACAAAAAAGGTCAAAAAAATATATTTTCCACCTGCTCCGCCCTGGATATCTCAGTGTTTTGGAACCCCCATTGGGCAAGGATAATTGGAGATAGCATCAAAATTTCTACCCTTTCGTGTGACACTACCCTCATCTGGGGGCTGGTCTAATAGGTCTTATTTCGTTTTAAATAGGTTCGTAATGAATCTATTTCGACCTCCAAATATATCTATATAAAAGCCAAGTGTTTGTATGTTTGTAACTCTGTCGCGCTTTTGGCGCGTTTTAAAATATATGACCCTCATGTCTGATTGCGCCAAAATTTTGACCATGTCCATGCGGCACATCTTAGAATTTGACACGCAAAATTTCAGGCTAATCAGTACAAGATGACATGAGATATAGCACACAGCCAGAGGTTATCAAGGCCATATTTTCCCTGATATAATCAGTATGTCTGAATACGAATGTGGTTTCAGCGACGTCCGTCATTAGAAACACCAAAAGCCAAATTCCGGAGAAACTTTGTCGGATTTCTTTAAATCGTTATCAGCGGTGACGATATTTTCCTGCATGTCATGTTTGTCAGCACGATATTGAGCTTACGATCCATGCGAACAGGCTGACCAACAGTCATGTGCAGAGAAGTGTCGATTTTTAATTTACTATTGAGATTACAGAGGCCACATAAAGCGATTTCTACAATTCTGGATCCATGACAAACGTAGTGCAATGGCTGATACGAACGTTCAAGAACAATGCTAAAAGGAACATAATTATCCAGGTCTATTTATAGTCAAACTTTATTCAATTATTTAAATTCTATAGTCATCTATGTATGTATAATTTATTCATATTATAACAAGCTATCCACGGAATACAATAAAACAAATGGTTGTCGCCTAATTATCCATTTTCAATAACCTATCGATTTATAGTGTCATCAATCTTCCTTTAAAGCAGAGGCACGCTAACTTGTTTCCGCACAGCACACGTGTTTGGAAAGATGCCAGCCTTATTAATTTCAATTGACTGACCAACGGAAATGAATTTTATCTTCAAATAGATGCGTGATTGATAGGTGTTTCCCAAGACAGAAATGTTGTTAGCAAAAAAAAACCTAACAGAGTTTATGGATATATATTGGGAAAATGGTTGTTTTTGCTCTCAATGCTGTGTTTTTATATCATACGAAATAGCTCTTGTTTGGATTTAGTTTATGAGTTATAACCGAACCGATCCACACGTGTTATAGAATTTGTCTTCAAACTTTTCGGTTATAACGGCAAACTTACAATCGATCAAGAATTAGTCCTTAAACATCAGAACAAGTCGGTGCATGGTTCAGATGTGTGTTGGTGCTTTCTCGACCTCACTATGCGATCTATACTTCATTGCCCAAACACTAGGGAACAAATAAATCAAGAGAGAATAACAGAAACAAAAATCAACAAGATATACACAAATGAAGGTAAATATAATTAAATGTGATGATATCTTGCACACCTTACACTAATTAACTGTCATCAGTGGGAGGACGAGATGAACTTCCTCGTTTATTTCTAGCGTGGGCGATGCATTACTGACATCGACTACTTCTTCTCACGCTGTACATTGGAGTGTGTAGAATTTTAAATCTGTCCGTTGGTTGCTAAAATAATAGTAACATCCTTTTGAGTTTGACATCCTATTCTTATCAAAATAAGCCCATAACGGGCTTAATTTAATGACCGAAATAAGCTCATATGGGCATTATTAATCTGAATATACACTCTACGTGTTTTTTTTAATAAACAGTCAAACATGGGACTATATATTTCCATACGAAATAATCCCATAGTGGCATTATTTAATCTAACTTTTTCATCGACAGGACTTACCAGATGCACGATCTTTATAAAGTGTTTTCACTACGGCCCGCATCATCCAGTGGAATAACGGATATAAGCTCACTAAGTCCAATATAAGTCCAATATGAACCTATATATGTGAATATTTAGGTCCAATATGGACCTATTTGTACGAGAATAGTTTGCCTTTGCCTGACTGCGAACGACTTCAATATGAGCTACACGTAGGGCACTGCAGAAGCAAGTGATGATTTTTCTTCAACCAGAAAATATACATGTAGGACTCGATCCGGGACATGACATAACATCAAGCAGGGAACTCCAGTTCATCAACATCGTTGCTCATTGATTCAACACATTTGTTTCAATGGGCGGCCATCTTTCAAGGGTACTCAATCCGATCAGATGGCCCCCATATCACCAAGATACATCAAGAAATTGTTTTCAAAATGCGCTTTTGTTACCAGATTCGATTAATTGCAACAAAATATGCTAACCATCCGTTTGATGGCGTGTTTCTGGGCCACAAACAATTTAAATAGGAAACTTCAAAAATCGATATCTGATCACTCTGAGCTTTGATTTGTGGGTTCAGCGACTCGAATCAAATATTTTTGTTACCCCCGAAGCCAAAGAAATAGTAAATTAGGAGCGTTAAATCGGATTAGGCACCTTTATGTGATGCAGGCGATATAAATAGTTTGTCATATATTTGTCATCATAGCATTTAATTCCATATAAGAAGACGTCCAAGTGCAGCAAGTAGAGGCATATGGTTCGGTTTATCCTTTACAAAATTGGACATGAAATTTTATTGTTTTGCTTTATTTCGGTTAAAAAAAAAGGCACATCATATTTTAATCGTTTAATCGATAAAATAAAATAGGATTGACACATGCGCCAAAGAGGTAGTTACACACTGTCTTAACGGGAAGTGTGCATGGGCCACAAGACCAAACCTTAAGTCCGTAACCCTAATACGATAGCATTGTCAATTCTACTCACACTTCATGTAGAATTTGCAGATATATAACATATACATTGCATTGTGCGCCGTGCATGGACAAATTAAACAAAATTATGTATCGTTTGTGTCCCATGATGTATGATATATATGTATGATGTGTAACAATTCACCCCGTTGGGTTCCTACAAATCATATTCCCTGGAAACGGGAATGAGTATGGGACCCATGGAACCGAGAAATTCCCGTTCCCGTGATTAAACCCTAACGGGAACGCTATCCGTTTGTAAACCACACGAAATTTATCGTTTAATATACCAGCAACACACGGGACTAACTTTCATCGCGATGGAAAACTGACTGGATAATAATATTTGCTCGAACTGAGAAGTGTACAAGAATAATATTTATTTTGGATCAATGCAACCACTTGATCATAAAACTCAAATAATACCACGAGGAATGCACCAGTCATCTAAATCCAATTATCTATGTGCCAGATAGCTATTCGAGGTATGGATCTGTTAAGCAGGCTTATCAATCTGGGGTTGATCTATCAAACTACCAGGAGTATGGATATGTAAAGCAGTCTATCTCGGCTAAATCGATGTTATCAGCCGGTATCATTCAATATGCACATCTATATATCCGAGACAAATGGGTTTATACTCCAGACGAGGAGCATAATTATGTTATTTAACCCTTCCATTACTAAATACTCATTGGGGAATATTTACATATAGCCCATCTGTGTTAAACTAATTCGTGGACGGAGATTGGTCAGCTGTCAATTGGGCCACCGTTTTATATCCCAATAACACACAGACCCCCCCCCCCCTATAACACACGAACACGGCGTCACAAAATGTTGACCTAATTTATCTTACCTAATAACTAAAAGCGGTCAGAAGAATAATTGTGCGTGCTTTTCAAAGTTCAGCCGAATTGCATCTGAAGCCAGTTATTTATATCGATCACGTTATTTTTGCTAAGTGCTTGGAAATCTAATATTGGGCTGACGTAATGTGCTGCGTGGGCTACTCTTAAATTCTCGGCAGATTTTGTGAGAAAATAAATCATCAAAAAGCTATATAAAATATACGAAATGAATATTGTGGGTGGTGTGTTATTGTGGGTACGGCGCTGTGTTCGTTGGGGGCTCATAGTGAGAACCGCTTTGCGGTTCACTCAATGTGCCCCAACAACCACACCACCGTACCCCCCAATAACATACACACACCACTACAGTCATTTATAAAGTAAATGTTCAGATAATAAGTTCAACAAACTGCCATAGACTGAACATTATCCGAACCAAAGCATCATTCTGTACTTGTTTAATATGTTCGTCTGCTTATATTTCCTGAATATCCATCAAGATGAATAATAGAAAATTCCAATTTATACAAGTACAACTGTATGGGAGAAACCATTAATTAAAATAATCGGTTAAAGCGACATATAAGCTTCCATCCTAAATTATTATAGGTCGATAAATACTCGAAATACTTATAAACGGACTACATCTGCCTTGGAAAGAATTCATGATGTGATAGAATATATCGACCAAGACAAATAAAGAAAACAGGAAATAGACCCACTTTCTGTGCAACATATTCTCGAATAAGGAGTGTTTCCGGTTAGTTGTTTCATGATGCGATGGGTTGTCTCACTGTGGACAGTTTGGATCAGTGAATGAGTATCAACATGCACGTGGGTAAGTTTTAGGGTGTATCCAGTCTGTATGGGTTAGGGTTAGGGTGTATCCAGTCTGTATGGGTATCTAGGCATTTCCTGTCTTTATCGACCAATCTTGTTCAACGGAACCTGCTAGATGGAAATTCTACATACTATTAGCGTCCCACAATCCAGAAATCCAGAAAGGCTTAGGCATTGTGACTAAGATAGGACTGAGTAAGATCGAATAGTAGTGAGTCGTCGATGCGAAATAACGATGATGATAATTAATATGATGTATATGACCAGTGCTGTTATTGTTAATGATGGTGTTGTTGTTGTTGTTGTTGATGGTGATGGCGATGACGACGATGAAGATGATGATGATGATAATAATAATAATGGTGATGATAATGGTGACGATGATGGTGATAATGTATTATATTATATGTAAATAGTGTAAATATGTTTGTCAACTCTATATAATGCGTGTTAACTCACGATTGAGTTCATTAAAGCATTCAAAGGAGAACAACACGGAAACAGTGAAACATTACTATAGGTTAAATTTGAGGTCATTCATTATCAGTGGCTTTAAAGGCCCACTTAATTTTCGAATCACGAGATCACATTATAAACAACATATTCCATATTATATACCGTTTGAAAGAGGAAGCTCCAAAACATGGTATTATCAACTTATCCAGTTAAACACACCTTGAGCATGTTGTTTTTGTCAATGTACCGACGTGCGTTCTGTGTTTAATTTTGAGCTGGTATGTACTGCCAGTTTATTATTCTCAATGAAACGGGAATAAGTCTATTTTTTAGAGTTGGTTCCTACTGGTTCCTATGGTATATACTATGGAATATGTTGTATATAATGATAAGGATATCGTGGGTTGTTCCAACTTGTTCGTAAGCCAATGTTAACAACGTGACTGACAACCCTACGATCTTTCCATCTACGATGTGTTTGCGTATACACGACTGCTATTCTGTCGCAAGTGGGATAACCAAGGATACGCCACGATTTCGCATATAAAATCAAACAGTGCTTGATATTAATTTTTTAATCGCAATATTGCCGTGAGCATGCGCAGTCCAACTATCGGTTACTATCCACGAGAGAAAACTTTCCAATTACGATTGAATCGTGGTCGTCTGAACGTTCACTATAACGACATTTGATTGGTTATAGATGCTTCGGCGGCGTCTGTCACTTCCGGTGTCCCACCTCATGGCGTTTATGACAGCCAGGTTTCTTTTTTAGGTGATAAATCAATTGGCAAGTGGATATATTATGTCAGGTTCCCACAATAATTATTACATCGGGATGATTGCCAAATGACTGAATCGAAACGATACAGATATATAAACAGTAACATAACTTCGTTATCTCGACTTAAGACGCAGGATATTGTACAACCTCGTGCACAGTATTGTATATATGTACAACGAATTGTGGCTTGGTAATATTTGGGTTACGTAATCTCATCCTATATAATATATTCACAATGCCAAAGAGCGACATGATCATTACACCATCGGCGAAGTAAGATTATCTCAAATTCAACAACAAAATATACAGGGACATATTGTGATTTTGTCTGTAGATGATCTCCGGGTTGTGTATACTTATGGACTTTTGGAGGGCCAGAACATACATTGGTATCCTGATAGCTTGGATGACGAACATGTTTATTCGAAAACACATATTGGATTGAATTAATCTATCCAAGTTCCACGGCCAGTACACATGTCATCTAAGAATAATATTGATGGGTTATGTCACGTTCGGGCAGGACAATCACGATAAAGGACAGCTTGATGAGTCAAATAATCAATTATAACGTGCGGGGTTCTCAATAAGAGATGGATGATATATCTGAATATTAAACATTGGAATTAACATGGGTGTCCGATTTATAATCTGAACGCTGGTACTCAATGTTGTCGGAACATTTACTTTTGGAAACACCGTTTCGAATCCATGCATATTTTCCATTCTGTTCCAATCCCATATCCATGCATATTTTCCATTCCGTTCGACTAATATTTTAGAGTTAGTTGACAAAACGTTTGTTAACAATGCAAGATGTGACTGAGTTTTAGAGTTTTCAGTGCATGGGTGCAGAAAGAGTCTCCTAGAAATTCAGACGGCAGTGACACACAGTGCGGTGGTGGTGGTGGCACATTAGGTCAGCTTACACTCTTAGAACAAATTAGGAGGTCGGACTATATAGGTTAAATATGAATCTATTTATAGGTCGAAATAGGTTCTATGTGAACGTATTTCAAATGTCTATAGCAGTGGTTTTACGTTTGCTATAGACATGCCCCAAAATCAAGTGAGTGCCTCCATGGAAACTAATTTTTCTGGCACTAATATGATTGACATCGCAAACATGTCCAGTTCATTTTGAAGCTAAGATATCATACTTTGAGAGACTGTATGTTATATAATGTGTCAATGCAAAGATTCATTAAAATTTGATAAAACGTATATCGAGTAAGTATTTCAGGTCTTAATTTTCGTATAAAACCCGATTATCGAACAGTAATATGCAAATTGCGGAAACCACAACCGCTCATTTCCGTAGACCGATTATCGCTGTTAACGTTTAAAAAAAATCAAGGTAAAATAAACCGTGTTTTTATTAAATAACTTACGACAACTAAAGACGAGGTGCAAATCGCGGGCCATGTGGTTATTCCGCTACGAGCATGTCTTCCGCTACGAGCATGTCCGGATGCATGGGGTGGTGAAGATAGCCTGGTGTTTGTATAGATAGCTGGGGAAGTTTTTAGTCGCTTTCCTGTTGGTTAGTTTCTACGTGCAGTGGAGTAATATCCAGGGGTGAATTAACCATGTGCGTAGTCTTTCCCACAACCCATAAAACTGACAACGTTGTGATATTGACTGACGGCTGAAACGACGATAAATAAAAATAAGTCAACCCAATGAGGGTGAAATTCGGATGCAGTCCTACATGTCCACCCGAGTATACTCATTGCGCCTAGCCGCGTTCCTACAATGTGTACTCTACCTGGAGATCTCGACTGACAACGCCATTAGTTTAGAAGTGCAGTCCATATCACTATGTATACAAATCGGTTTCAGAATTCTATCTCGAGAGGAAGTAAGATTTAAGATTAAGTTTTGAGTAATTGGTCGTCTGTGATAACAGAATCAACGTTGTTAACAAGAAAAGATGAATAACTCTATGCTCACACTAAATGCGATTATCAAATGTGAACGCTGGTCCCACAGCAGTTTCTGAACTCTCGTGAATTCTTGTACCGAAATCGACTGCCCACGAGCTATAACAATTTGTAAGTGGTTGTGGGTTCCCCTTGTGTTAGTCACTGCCAAACGACGGACATCATAAATCAGAGCCTCGCGCGTGCTCTCTAAACATTGTTTCACACTACAAGGCTGAGTTATGCCCCCTCACTATATACGCTGGTCTGACCACTGCCATCAGCTGCTATTGTCTATTTTTTTAAATAAAAAAATCCATAAAAAATGGCCGTCACATGTGTAGTTTTAGTTTCAAATAAAAAAAATTGTCTAATCGATGTCACAACACAAATAGCAATATATATAAATTATGAAATAATAACTATACACAATTGTAATAAGAATAAAAAGAATTCATGTTTGTTGTTGTAAATCTGGTGTTTCCCACCTTTTGTGGAAAAAGAGACGGACCATGTTACAGATGATATTGCACCTTTCTGTTTTATCATTTCGCAGTACGAAAATGAATTTTTGTGTGTCAGTCATATTAGTAAACTTGTGATTTACTTTATCTGTTTCGTCAAAGAAACGGAGACGAATACTTTTGTAAATAGGACACCTTAAAATAAAATGTTCCTCGGTTTCGGTTTCCAATCCACACTTTCTGCATATTCTCTTGTCTACAGGAATCTTCGGTTGTTTATGGCGCCCTTTTTCAATTTCTAGAGTATGATTGCTAATCCGCAATTTGCTGAAGATCTGACTTCGATATATTTACTATGTCCAAATATACGGACACCAAAAGAGAACATTTCCTACAAGTTACAGTTGCTTCGGGTATTTAGCGGAAGATTTTCCAAGCTCGTTTCAGAAACATGTTTTAATACGCCTTGTCATCGAGTCGCGGCCATTTTTGGATCCTTCCAGCCCTTTTCGTTTTTTAGTGCGACAGGTCAATGTTTTGGAGAAGCATTCCATATATGGAGCCTTTGAATATTCATGAATCCAAATATGGATTGCAACTCCAGAACTTTGACCTGTAGCAGTAAACAATGGAACGGAGCTGGATGGATCCAATATGGCCGCGACTCAGTGACAAGGTGTATAACACTGCTGGCTAATCGGCGTATGTGTTGTCGGGCGGACTATTTTTCGCTATTATATCGGACAATTTCCGACTAATTTGATGCGGCCAATTTACCAATTGCTTATTGGCAGCTTAGGTAATGGGAATAATGGATAATGAATTGTAACTTTAATTACCAAAATGTGACAACAATCTCACATTATGTATGTGATGGCAGTGGTATGACCAGCGTAGCATGGGGACAGAACTCTGCCTTGCAGTTTGACTTTGTTTCTCTTCTGGAATCGGAGGCGTTCTGAGAGTACTGCTTCGCCCGGTGTGTCGGTGGTAGGGACTTGACGGCATGGTGTTGTCTCAGCCGATCTCAAGTAGTGGAAACATGAGTCAACTGTTAGAAACTTCAAGTCATAAATTACAATTTCAGAAAGTAATTTGAGCTTTAACAAACAATAGAGGAGAGTCAAAATTCCGTAAAATTAGATGGCTTGCTACCCGATTCCTTTTCCCAAACGACACACCAGCCATGGCTTTTGTTAAAGGCAAGGATGGCATTCGCGTTGGTATTGCTGTTAAAATTGTCACATCTGTTAACACTGCCAAAAACAGAAAGCATGTTAAAATATAGACAGACTTATGATTGGTATAAGAATAAAATATGTCTATATCTTTATATTCTTTTTGTTCATGGCAGTTTTAATGGTTGTGGATATTTTAACAGCAAACCGACATCAAAGGCCATCCGTGCCTTTAAATGTGACCCGCCATATCAAATCCAGTCGTAAGTCGGGATTTTTTTTTTACCCTGTGCCAATGCATTCTCTTATATATGCGAGTCGACCATAGGTAGCCTCGCATATATAAGAGAATGCATTGGCCTAACAATTTTTTATCATTTTTTTTAAATAAATGTTTCTTACAATTTTTAGGATATAAAATAAAAAACATCCATTACCCTGCAGGGAGCCCCACACATATATAGAAGCATATAGAAGAGTGTCGTCTGCTCATGTTTGTCTGGGGCTCTGTATGGGTGAAATTATAAAATTGTTAAAGAATGCAAGAAAAATTATTAAAATTGTAAAAAATTGTTAGGGATAAAAAAAATCCCGACTTACGACTGGATTTGATATGGCGGGTCACAAATGTGTATTAGAGATTTGTATGTAGGATAGGATAGGATGGATAGGATAATTTTATTTACAATACACATATTTGACCCGCCATATCAAATCCAGTCGTAAGTCGGGATTTTTTTTACCCTGTGCCAATGCATTCTCTTATATATGCGAGTCGACCATAGGTCGCCTCGCATACATAAGAGAATGCATTGGCCTAACAATTTTTTACAATTTTAATAATTTTGCCTTGTATCTTTAACAATTTTATAATTTCACCCATATGGAGCCCCAGACAAACATGAGCAGACGACACTCTTCTATATATATATGCTTCTATATATGTGTGGGGCTCCCTGCAGGGCAATGGATGTTTTTTATTTTATGTCCTAAAAATTGTAAGAAACATTTATTTAAAGAAATTGATAAAAAATTGTTAGGCCAATGCATTCTCTTATATATGCGAGGCGACCTATGGTCGACTCGCATATATAAGAGAATGCATTGGCACAGAGAAAAATAAATCCCGACTTACGACTGGATTTGATATGGCGGGTCACATATGAATAGTAAAATAAATTAACATATAACTAGATAATAATTCAGTATATTGCTGGGGGGAACATAGCCCTGTCGGGTTGTCTTCCTGCTTCCCATGTATGAGCATGGTGATCTAATTTACCAACTCTTGTGGTTTGGATAATAAAAATGTTCAACGTTTGATATATGTTGTCACACGGATTAGGAGCGGGATACAATCCACGCAGTCGGCATGCCCCTGCTTGTCTTTACCATTTAATATATTCAACACTTGTGGTATACACTTACGGTTTACTAAAGTATGTAAGCATATAAGAAATACGAATATGGACTGAAATGACCAATATATATTCTGCCCTATATAGTGAACTATGACATTTTCGCTGCTCAGAACTTTATGGGAAGTAATACCGAAGTATGTCATGAAGTACATAAATAACCGTTGTTGATTGAGGAAAGTCTACAAAAAAACACCTCATTTTCTGAGGTCACTGGCAGCAATGTGTCGTTTGATACAGAACATTAATCTAGGTATTGATCTTGTGAGATATTCCCGGAGCAGACCGGAGATCGAGACAAGGTCGTTACAATCAGTCTAGCTTTTATATGTTAGTCTCTTGGGGATATCATCTGTGAGATATATTAGCCCTAGTACAGAAAAAAATACAGTGACAATACGTGTACCTTAATTTGTTCGGGGTACCCAGAAACTAGAGCGCAAGAAGAGACCCGTGCAACACAGTGTACGCGTCATACTACTAAGACAAATATGCCATCGCTATATGTGCATGGTGTCACTCATGGCGTATTATTTTGGGCTCCGATGCCTATAATAATAGGATATTATATCCTAGTAGAAATCGCACACAATTCAACATAGTAAGTTGGTGGGAAAGGATGAATCTTTTATGATTGATTGAGTGGGGTTTATTGTCGCTTTAGCCACTAAGGCCATATCACGACAGTGCCAGTTTTAGTGGTGGAGGAAATCCGCACACTTGCGACTAATCTAACAGTGATTTCAATGGCTGATAAACTCGTCAACCATGTGCGGCAAACCACCGGCCATCGGCGAGTAACTGGCAACTCCACCAGATAACGATTTCGAGTTACAAAATCCACGATGGAAACATGTGGATTTGAACCCTTATCGCCAGCACTGGAGGGCGAAACGGCTTGGAGTGGTACCCCTAACCGATTGAGCCACCGAGGCCCTGAATCTTTTATGACACTAAGTTGAAAATATGACATCTCACTATACTGAAGTGAGTAATTGCACATAAATCATTAATTGTATATGGACATTGATATATGGACATTGGTGGAAGGGACATGGCGAGGGGAATGGCTTACTTACTCATCACACAACATTTGTTGGACATTTTACACCACACCCATAGTTTGAAATTGTTCACATTGTTTGAAGCTTATTGTTCGGTCTATATTTAATCCAATTAATCCAAATGTTGGTCTGAATTAGCTAGTTGGAAATGTTTCTACCTTAATCAGTTGGAAATTGTCCAACCTTAGGGGATGGGGTGTCAGATTGGAAATGTCTAAACCTACCACCGGAGGAGACCTTTAGCCATGCCCTTGATTGGTGGTTAACTATAGAATTTCGGAGCAAAACGTGTCCGTCTTCACTTCGTATCGACAGAGAAAATTTTAAGAAAATCTCACGACCTGACAAGAATCACCTTCATTTCTTTGACAGACTATAAGAGTGCTCTTTTTTATTACGCGCGCCACGTGTATGTACAAATTCTTGTTTCGCCTGGGCGCTGCCATAGCGCTGGGGGTTCTATCTATAGGATGTTAATTATTGGGACACATTAAAAGTTGTAGTGCGACCCCGAGGCCGAGCTCTAGTGCGACCCCGAGGCCGAGCCCGGTAAAAGGTGTAGTTGAGAATTTTAATTTCGTTTATTGGCGTTTACATTATGTCAATAATGTTTATTTTTGGAATGTGATAAGCTATGTCAATTACAAATAACAGAACTGAAAAAGATTCTATAATTACAATCCTGGGTATATAATATATTATCTTGAGCGCGTTACCATTTACTATGTTTTTTTATTGACAATATAACACTAATATCTTCAATAAACTGAATTTGCGAACATTGGATGGGGATTTATTATGAACCGATGTAAAGAGCGCCCCCCCCCCCCCCCGCCGACTGCATGGGTTACATGTATCAGTGCGAATGTTCTCATTAATTTCACCATTGCGATTCATTAACCTGTCTATGACTGTAACACACACTCGACCCATTCATCACCCTGACGTGACACGCTGAATAAGGCATGGAATCGATTTGATTCGTAATCGAAATCTTTAAGAGTGCCGCCGGATATACAAAAATGGCTCGCAGTCACGAAATGATGAAATTAAACGGCGGAGTGTGTGTTATTTTAGCTCCCTCTATAATGTGGGCGATTTATTCGTTCAAGGGGAGATAATTCCTGGAAGGAACCAATTAGACAGCGCGGAGATAAGGCGCTATCTCGTGCGGCTTATAATGTCTGACATTCCTGTCAGGTCAGCATAAACCTAAATCCAAGATATACAGAGAGTAAAGACCTATAGTTTAAAGACCCGATACATCTGGCAAATGTTCAGCAATTCTTTTTTAACCGCCTGGTTTTTTTTCGCTTAACCCTTTCAGTGCCAAGTCCGATTGTTGTATCAACCCATATTTCCTTGATCATTTTTCAAATTTATTGATTATAATAATGTGATACATTGATGGAAAGAGTTTTAAGAGCTCTTTCTATCAATGTATCACATTATTATAATCAATAAATTTGAAAAATGATCAAGGAAATATTGGTTGATACAAAAATCGGACTTGGCACTGAAAGGGTTAAAGATGCGCGGTCAGATTTGACAGGACATTAGTCACAATTTCCTGAGCCAATTCCACCTTACTGGGCAAAAGTAAATTTAAAAATAATACTTGCAATCACCAAATTCACCACCATTCTCACGGTGCATGCACCGAGAAAACCAACACAAATTTTACTTTTAAAACGAGTACAACACATCATAAACGAAAACGCTCTTTATATATTAATTTGGAAAAGAAAGCATGGATAGTATTATTAAACGTGTTAAAATTGGCTCTTATTATTTTCTGGTATCGAAAACGTACAACATGTAGTTCTATGTGGTCAAATGATACTCATTTCCGACAGGGAATCTTTAAAATATCAATCTTAGAGAAAAGAGTCAATAGCTCACACATAGCCAGAACCAAATTCGTAAAACTTTATGTTAAAAATTTTAAAGTCAATAACTGATTGTCAAAACCTCCTACTAGTGTGCTAATATGTACGATCTAATTATTTTCTGGCAACGAAAAATTACCACTGATAAAATATCAATCGTAGAGGAAAGAGCCAACATGTACTCGGGCAAATAGGTTCATATTGGACGTATATATTCACATATGTGACCCGCCATATCAAATCCAGTCGTAAGTCGGGATTTTTTTTTACCCTGTGCCAATGCATTCTCTTATATATGCGAGTCGACCATAGGTCGCCTCGCATATATAAGAGAATGCAATGGCCTAACAATTTTTCCAATTTTAATAATTTTTTCTTGTATTCTTTAACAATTTTATAAATTTACCCATACAGAGCCCCAGACAAACATGACCATACGACACTCTTCTATATGCTTCTATATATGTGTGGGGCTCCATGCAGGGTAATGGATGTTTTTTTTATTTAAAAAAAAATAAAAAAAAATTGTTAGGCCAATGCATTCTCTTATATATTCGAGGCGACCTATTTTCCAAATGCATTGGCACAGGGTAAAAAAAATCCCGACTTACGACTGGATTTGATATGGCGGGTCACATATAGGTTCATATTGGACGGATTTTAGCCCGTAGTAAGAGTATATCCGTTATTCCGTTGCCCGTAGTAAGAGTATATCCGTTATTCCGTTGCCCGTAGTAAGAGTATATCCGTTATTCCGTTGCCCTTAGTAAGAGTATATCAGTTATTCCGTTGAAAGGCGTGGGCCACATTGAAAACACATTACAGAGAGCGTAAATATGGTAAGCCGTGTCGCTGAAAAAGATAAAAAGATTAAATAATTTCAATATGGGCGTATTTCGTATCGACTGTTTTGAAAACGCGTTTTACGTCCATATAGGGCGTATACTGAGGTTAAATAATGCCAATGTGATCGTATTTCGCTCATTAAAATATTCCCGTTAAGCGCTTATTTTTACGACAACAGGCTGAAAAAGGATATAACTCATCCATATCCTGAACAAAAATTTACAATAAAATATATTTAGATTTTATTGCCATTTTATATATTCCAACAAACATTTAATGTAATTTGTCACGAGTTTTCAGCTTTCGATCACGCATGCCACATTGTAGACTGACAAGGCCTCCAAATGGTCAGATCGTAGGATGTATGGTGCATTAAACGAGACCAACATAAGCGGCGACGAAGCTGGTTCAAAGCCCAATAATCGCGTGTTTGTGATCCATATACTCAGGGAGGTTTACTATATTTGTGTATCTAGGCAAGTTGGGACCTGGGATCTCGCGAGTGTTCTATATAGTACTGGCTCGAGAAATCTGGCGAGTTTTATAGTAATGGCCCCAGGAATCTCGAGGGTTTTATAGTATTGGCCCCAGGAATCTCGCGAGTTTTATAGCATTGGCCCCAGGAATCTCGAGGGTTTTATAATATTGGCCCCATGAATCTCGCGAGTTTTATAGTATTGGCCCGAGGAATCTCGAGGGTTTTATAATAATGGACCCAGGAATCTCGCGAGTTTTATAGTAATGGCCCCAGGAATCTTGAGGGTTTTATAGTATTGGCCCCAGGAATCTCGCGAGTTTTATAGTATTGGTCCCAAGAATCTGGTGAGTTTTATAGTATTGGCCCATAGAATCTCGCGACTTTTATAGGTCCCTGGAATCTGGTCAGTTTTATAGTATTGGTCCGAGGAATCTGGCGAGTTTTATAGTAATGCCCCCAGGAATCTCGAGGGTTTTATAATATTGGCCCTATGAATCTCGCGAGTTTTATAGTATTGGCCCCAGGAATCTCGAGGGTTTTATAATATTGGCCCCAGTAATCTCGCGAGTTTTATAGTAATGGCCCCAGGAATCTCGCGGGTTGTATAGTATTGGCCCCAGGAATCTCGCGAGTTTTATAGTATTGGCCCCAGGAATCTCGAGGGTTTTATAATATTGGCCCCAGTAATCTCGCGAGTTTTATAGTAATGGCCCCAGGAATCTCGCGGGTTGTATAGTATTGGCCCCAGGAATCTCGCGAGTTTTATAGTATTGGCCCCAGGAATCTGTTGAGTTTTATAGTATTGGCCCATGGAATCTCGCGACTTTTATTGGTCCATGGAATCTCGCGAGTTTATAGTATTGGCCCCAGGAATATCGACAGTTATATATTATTGGCCCTGGAATTTTGCGAGTTTTATACTATTGGCCCATAGAATCTTACTAGTTTATAGTATTGGCCCCTGGAATCTGGCGAGTGTTATAGTATTGGCCCCAGGAATCTCGCAAGTTTTATAGTATTGGCCCTAGGAATCTCGTTAGTTTAATAGTATTGGCCCTAGGAATCTCGTGAGTTTAATAGTATTGGCCCCTGGAATCTCGCGATTTTTATTGCATCGGTCCCAGAATCTCGCGAGTTTTATAATATTGGCCCCCTTGCCTCATGATTGTGTTAGTCTATCCTCAACATATTTAATAGACCCATCAGATTTATGGGCAGTCAAATAGATCAAATATGACTGTTCACAAAACACCCACGCAATTCATAGAAAGTCCACATATACAAACACAATTTATGGCCATTTCGAGTGGGTGCATTTGGAGATGTTTGCTAAATGTCAAGCAATCGACATAAATCGGAGCTGAGAATATTGCGGTGTATTGCAGATATTTGTTGAGTAAATACATAATAGAAAGGGGATAACAACATTGCACCATAGAGACGATAGCATACCAGACTATCGATTTCCTTTGCTCGGGGGAGGCGGGAAATGTATTCTATTCATGATAAACTTCCTGGCTCATACAGACCACAGACGAAAACGATTGATAAAGATCAAACGATTGCCAGGCCGACAAACCATGGTAATCGAGTTCAAAATAGAGGCACATGCATCCACACGAAACTACCGGTAATTGTATGGATTTCCGGTTGTATATATATACGACCTTGACTTCATTTGGTGTAAACGTATTTAGTTTCTCTAAATCATGCCCATGAATGAACAAATTGTATAATATAACACGAAGTCAATTACATTAAAGAATGGGATTTGGCAGAAAGCATGACGCTTATATATCAGCCATGTCCCCATTTTTACCATTCACGGGTGATTCTTTATTGGTTGTTCATAATGCTTAGGTTATACTTTCATGACCTGTTTTTTCTATATTATTGTCATTGTTAGCCCTCTGAGACATAGACTATCAAACAGTCACCTATAATAATGATTCATTGTTGGACAAATCTATGCGTCAGATGAACTAAATTGTTAGCTGTATGTGACCTGACCCTCGACCCCCACCTCACCATCTTGACTTCATTTCACAATGAGAGGTTCAGTAAACACCCATCAGTACAGTAAATCGGATAAGATCAGCAAAATGTTTCTATATAAAATCACCGAGGAATCTATGTGACTTTTCTATTTGGAAAAACAGCATTCTAAAGCATAATATACACACATTTTCCCATAGTAATACACGATCAATCCCTTTACCGCAATGTACACATTTGGAAACAAATGTCTCAGGGGAAACTTGTAGTCATGAATTTTGCACTTGAACAGCCTCCACAAAACAGCCAATATACGTCCATCTTAAACTATTTACTTTGGGCTATGTATGGCACGAATTATAACCCCAATTCTATAAGAACCGAATATTGTTTCCCCAACACAATTTCCCACATATGTATGAAATGGACATGTCGTTAGAGTTTACTCAGCATCCCGAGCAGGCCATACTCGCAACCAGGTGTTTGGCTTCATAATACATGACACACTCATGATTTTCGAGATGGATGCCAAACAAATAAAACGTCTAGAACATTAGATGGATAAGTCAAGTCAATTAAGACTTGATGCAGTTCTCACGACCATTGATCGATTTGTTATTGTAATCATATATGAATCCATTGAAATATCAATCTGTCCATCGATTGATGGATCAATTCACTTTAATTGTGTGAGTCCACCCATAGCCCCATGCATACGCTGCCAAGTTTGCAGGCATTTGCGCATAGAAAACCATATGCAGCCAGAATATGAATGGCAACATGCATATCAAATGCATATTTACCAATGCTAACGACATGAGAAGTTCCCCATGCAACGGTGCCTTCAAATACCAGTATGAATGATTCTTGCGAGATTATTGCCGGCTACTTACAGGCAAATTTCGATATATGACATCGCTACTAGTGGAACTATACACAGTTTTACTTTTCGTGTAGTTAGCTGTGTACAGATTCATACAGCTGGCAAAATTGTTGTAGGGAAACTTTAATGAAATTCTTAATATATGTTAGAGCACAATCCCATTGTTACAATCGTTCCCTGATTTTTGGTAAAGCACACCAATTCCCAAGGGGGGGGGGGGCGAAGGAATAGCTCAGCGATTATCCCATTGTTAGGCACACGCAACTCATAACAGACAAATCGCAGGGGGACTTCAAATTGGGGCCAGTCCGTGTTGTTTCGGACATATTTATTCACATTCAACGGTGATCATTTAATGTTAATCACGTTGTTGGGTGTGGCTAACCGGCGATTGTGTCCAATCGCGGCCAGCGCACGGATTATGCGTCGTGGTCAAAATACGCCCAACGGCACATTTCCAGTTGATTGCATTATGTGGGATCAATTGTGCTCTAAGTCGGTCAGAGCACGCGAATAGTTCTTTACCAGAATAAATCTCGTCTTCGACTCGATTGATTCTGGTAAAGAACAATTCTTGTGCTCAAACCCTTACGTATACATCTCATTTTTCCATTTCACATTTTCGAGTGATAAATTTCGGAATGACAGAAGATGTATTTTATATTGTTATATTGCGAAATGCCAGAGTTACTGCAAAATTGATTCTTACAATATATTTGCAGACTAATGTTTTTGATAAAATGTCAGCTGTACACTTATGAATTACATAAATATCTCTGATTATGTAGTAAACAGTGAGGTATGTGAATCTTATAAGTAGTTTGTCGTTCACATCTTAGCACAATATACAGCCCTCTAAAATGCTTTGCCTGTAAAATTGCCGGGAAATCTTGCTACGGTGTGATCGTTTAATGCTAAACCGCACACACAAACCTGACAAATGACCGTGTGTGTTTGATCAATCAACCGCAAATCAACCAACTACTTTAACAGATCAATCAATTAAATAATCAGCCAATCAATATTTTTCTTTCATCCGTTGATTGATTTATTCAGTCAGTTTTCTTTTTTCCCAAAATAATCAATCTCACTTTGAACGGAAAAGGGAGGGAGCAAATGGAAGGAAATACAAATATAATGTCACGGATTCTATAACTGAGAATTACTCGCCAGCGGCGAAATTAGCAAATACCAATTGCACTGCACAGTTTCCGTCTGGCTGCGGAGCAGGATAATGACAACATAAACACTAATTCCAGCTGAATCGATTGAAGTCGGCTAAATAATCACCAGTGGAGTGCAGACATAACTAAGTGCTTGGCTATACCCCTCATTCCAAGATAATTGTTGGACTTTAACCCGTCGATTGTTGAATTATGTTTTTTTCCCCCGACTGTTTCAGGACAAATATCTAAGCTAAATATGCTTCCGCGTTGTTCAAATGCCGTGCTGCAATCCTCTATAGATTATGTCTATACATCAATTTACTAAAATAAATGTTGACCTACAGCCTACATCGATGAAAAACAATATGAATCATTCTGTTCTGAGTTAAACCTGAACATTATTCGGGTCAGGATGACGCATGAATTTCCAGACATGATCCCCATGTCCGCTGAAGTTACACAGGTCCCTTAGCGTGACAACCACAGCATGAGTATATAGCTTATTAATTTTATTAAGGTATATATACTCATGGTGGGATATCGCACCAGAGGACCTGTGGAATTTATCAACTATTATATAGATTATCGATGTTCATCCGTTTTGACCGAGCCCGGCATTATAAGATGGTATTTACATTCACCATGGTGAAAATAGCCCAAAGAACTCAATCCCGAAAAGCTTCGTATAGAAGTGAATTATTCGGCTGATCAGTATCTGGAGTCGATCCTACATACATGTACATGTATACCCCAAATTTTGGATAGCTCTCGTTGCAATGATGGTGCACTAACACAAACGAATACAGCGGCAAACCATAGTACTAATAATGCTCATCTCCACAAACCAACACAGCGGCAAACCATAGTACTAATAATGCTCATCTCCACAAACCAACACAGCGGCAAACCATAGTACTAATAATGCTCATCTCCACAGTTCTCATGTTTATAGCAGGCTAACTGTAGTTCGGCCAAGCAAGTTTGACATTTGCCCGTAGCTTCAATGTCGCACTAGACCAAACGCATATTATGGTACACGAGGCAATCATTAAAGGGACACAAGGAATTCAGTGGGTAGAAGCGAAATAACAGAAAGTCTGTAAAACAACTATCATGAACAAGTACATGAAAAATAGATTGACTATGTTTTTTATGACTAATATATACTCTCAAATAATTAGATTTCCCATGTCAAAACCATTATTATGTAAACATTACTTTTACAGTGGAAATACCTAAAAAAATCCAATTAGCCCTGTAACACACCACAGTTTAATCAAAACTTGATGGTAAACATATGTAAAAGGTCAACGCATTAAAAATATTTTGAAGATCATATTCAGACTAAAATATTTTAACTAACTGCAAGTTTAGCAATATTTGTTGAAAAATCACTTTAACAGTTTTGGTTTCATAACTATGTTTTCAACACGAGAAATTTCATGATTGAAGAACTATCAATAATGAAAATAAGATAAATGTTTATCTATATCTCCATGTTATTCTTAGTGGTGATGTTTATCTATATCTCCATGTTATTCTTAGTGGTGATGTTTATCTATATCTCCATGTTATTCTTAGTGGTGATGTTTATCTATATCTCCATGTTATTCTTAGTGGTGATGTTTATCTATATCTCCATGTTATTCTTAGTGGTGATGTTTATTTATATCTCCATGTTATTCTTAGTGGTGATGTTTATTTATATCTCCATGTTATTCTTAGTGGTGATGTTTATCTATATCTCCATGTTATTCTTAGTGGTGATGTTTATCTATATCTCCATGTTATTCTTAGTGGTGATGTTTATCTATATCTCCATGTTATTCTAAGTGGTGATGTTTATCTATATCTCCATGTTATTCTTAGTGGTGATGTTTATCTATATCTCCATGTTATTCTTAGTGGTGATGTTTATCTATATCTCCATGTTATTCTTAGTGGTGATGTTTATTTATATCTCCATGTTATTCTTAGTGGTGATGTTTATTTATATCTCCATCTTATTCTTAGTGGTGATGTTTATCTATATCTCCATGTTATTCTTAGTGGTGATGTTTATCTATATCTCCATGTTATTCTTAGTGGTGATGTTTATCTATATCTCCATGTTATTCTTAGTGGTGATGTTTATCTATATCTCCATGTTATTCTTAGTGGTGATGTTTATCTATATCTCCATGTTATTCTTAGTGGTGATGTTTATCTATATCTCCATGTTATTCTTAGTGGTGATGTTTATTTATATCTCCATGTTATTCTTAGTGGTGATGTTTATCTATATCTCCATCTTATTCTTAGTGGTGATGTTTATCTATATCTCCATCTTATTCTTAGTGGTGATGTTTTTACAGACGTCAATTTTTCACGTGTACCCACTGCCAGTGCAGCAGGTCATTTTAACACCGGGTCGATACCCGATGGCGTGTCTGGAATAGCAAGCCCGGCGCTGACAATATGGGATGAACGGAAAGCGAAATACGCAATGCAGTATATTTCGAATGGAGTCTCAGATTATTTGGCTTTCGATACCGTGCTCAGACCACCAATGCTGGAATCGATTGTTGATTCGTGGTGCCGGTAATCGGTACAGGGAATGCATGTGGTGATGCAAAGTCTAGACGAAGCCTGGTGGATTAGAACCCACCACCGGTCTATCGCATTGATCGTTCTATTAACCGTCTGATATTGCATTCCTAACAGAGCTAATTCAGATATCTTCATACTTAATCCAGGAAAGACCAATAAGCTATATCGTTTAGGGATTAGAGCACAGGCCCCCTTGGGGAAATTACTAAAATATCAATATAGACTATACCAGTGTAAAGGTTCCAATGATCGATCTAGGCTATAACCACACCAACTATCAAAACCTACTAAATTCTAAAATCGACAATTGCAGCCAAAATATCCCCAGATGTGTCTTATTGGCAATAACATTCCCTATCATTTGACATATAACTCGGCTAAATTGAACGATTCAAAGTCGAGATATCCTATCGCAAACTAGCGAAATCTACCGAAGAAATCGGGTCGTCAAACTCCCTGTCCGCTCCGAGGCCTTTGACCTAGTTATAAATAAAATGTTCCGCAAGTCACTCCGAAGCCATCGATGCCTTTTTTTTTTATTTCATCCGATGCGGTTGTGCCGTTTGTGGATTACAGTGTGTTTTTCCCACTGGCCCGATTAAACTTGAGACGATCTGGCCCTGTAATAATACGATATTTAGATTCCCAGTAAAATTATTCGGTTTTCAATCTAGGATAGTCGCTGATATAACAATAAAGAATAATCGCTTAAGGTGTACTGGATCTGAAACGAACGAGGTGTATTAAACAACAAGATTTTGTGACAAAACATTTGTGCATATCGTATCGAAGCACCATGTGAAGAGTTAATGATAAATTAAACCGCTGTGCCGTGTCGATATATAAACGATTCACATCGTCTGTGTGATGAAACCTTCAAAACTATATATCTGCTCGTATTGATGTACCATAACATTGGTTGTGTGTTAACCCTTTACCCAACAGAAGGGCCCTGTGCCAATGCATTCTCTTATATATGCGAGTCGACCATAGGTCGCCTCGCATATATAAGAGAATGCATTGGCTTAACACATTAAAAATTATAAAATTGTTAAAGAATGTAAGTAAAAATGGTAAAAAGTGTTAAAAAAAGTTTTTTTTTAGGCCAATGCATTCTCTTATATATGCGAGGCGACCTATGGTCGACTCGCATATATAAGAGAATGCATTGGCACAGGGCATAACTGTAACTATCACAATGTGGTCAAGGAGCCGGTTCCAATGATATCCATATTTGTATGGTTCTATTGAGACAGACCGAAGATATTTTAGGCTGTTGAAGCTTTATTTGGCCGGTTTTGGCCGGTTTGTTGGGTAAAGGGTTAAAGACACGGTTGGCCTTGGCGGTGGGTATCCTGTGAAAATATCTCCACCCGTCAAAAACCGCCACAAACAGATAGAACATCAAAATGTAGATAGACTTTGTCCGTATACAGATAAGAAATATCGCATAAACAGTATGTTATTGTCATATGTTTGACCATTGTTATGTACACAAAAGCATAAAAAGTTACTTTTCTGGTGTTTGTTTATATTATGATGGTAAACATAAAGAGCGTTCTTTGTGTGTGAATACCTGACATGGAACTAATAAAGAGCGTTTATGCCATTTGTGTGTGATTAGCCAGTAGCATTGTGCTGTCTTCTGTAACACAATCAGGCTCTTGCTTAGGTAAAATATAGTAGGTCTTTATGATAACCTGCTGTTTACGCGATGGTCATGGTATATATGAACGGAACTGTATGCGTTTTAATGTTTTTCTGTTTACGGTGTTTGGAACAAATATGAATATTTTCGACAATTAAGGCCGCACGTGCCTTTAAATTGTGATAATGACCAAGAAACATGCATATATATCGACAAGCCTGCTCCACTGGTCTGCAGATAATGGTATATGCTGGTGAGCTTGCTGAGTTAGATATGCTGTTGGTCGTTGGCGTGGGAATGTTCGTAAAACAACAAAAACACCACTGGGGTGTGGCCAAATACGCCCATTTGCTTGCCCATAGGGCCCCATAACAATTCTAATTAATTCTAAGTCGAAAATGGGCTATAGCCGGCAAGCAAAACTCATTGAGCCGAACTCATACGAACTTAACCTGTATTTTTGGCAGAGAACACACAAAACAACTTCAGTTGTAAACAAATAACCTAAACTAGAGTTATCGGTCAGTTAAATTGTTTTAATATCAGGTAATTTTTAACTCATTGAATCAAACCCATATAATGACATGTATTTACGGTTGGTAAACAGTACTTAACACACATACCAACTGTGGTTCCGATCAAATAAACCTAACTATAGTTATCGGTCGGAAACCAAAATGCGGACGGACGTACAAACCGTATGACATACATACGGACGGACGGACGGGCAGACTGATAACATAATGCGACCGTTTGTTTTCCCAAAACGGTCGTGTAAAAGTGTACTATACTATTTATCGCTTTCGGCGCACTAACCAACCGATGTATCGGCTCCAGCATGCCACAGGTAATAACCTGCAATCCGTTCACCAACAAGCAACGGTTCCTGATCACCTGTAGTTCACAACACAGCAGATGTGTTTATGTACTGGACAAATAACCTAATCTGCCTATGATACCTTGATCCAGGTATTCCATGACTTTGTTGACCCGGCATGGGAGCCCATGCATTCCAGGAATGTAAACATGTGGGCAGTTGATTCAATAGAGCCGCTAAATAGAGCGCTCACGTTACTGTCTGATTCTGATCTTATTGATCTTCTGCCAATCAAAACAATACCGACTCATAACACACTGTCCCTATCGTATGCTTGAGTTCCATGGCATGCATCCATGCCGAGGGACTATACCCTTTAGATAAAAGCTTGTTGCTTTGTAGAACTATGGTATGGAATGTGCACACAATTTAGCATTGCATATCACGTCTATGGTGAGATAATTCAGAACAATATCTGATCATAGTGATGCATCGTGGTGGAACTGGTGTTGGGTGGGGTGTTAAAGCGTTGGTGGTACATATTGAATAAACTGACATTTCTAGATGTCACTTGAGAGCTAATGATATGTTGAATGCATATTGAGTGACTCTTGATAAAGTGGTGGACCCATGTCTCATGCGAATGAACATAATGTACAAGATGTCTTATAATCAAACATGCCTATCACCCTCGATACCCCATAAATCCTGGTGGCCGACTGAAGGAAGTGCATATCTTGGATAAAGTTCAAGTTGCTCGCAATGACTTACAAAAATTGAGCATCACAATACTTCGATGGTAAGATATATGTATATGTACCACCCAGGGCTCTCATATCCGGGGACTTAAAGGCACGGAGGGCCTTGGTTGTTTGTTATAATTTATAAATAAAAGTTACCAACTTATGAACAATTCCCTATAGATAAAAGCTTGTTGCTTTGTAGAACCATGGCATGGAATGTGCACACAATTTAGCATTGAATATCACTTCTATGATGAGATAATTGAGAACAATATCTTATCATAATGATGCATCGTGGTGAAACTGGTGTTGGGTGGGGTGTTAAAGCGTTGGTGCACAGAGTGAATAAACTGACATTTCTGGATATCACTTGAGAGCTATAATGATAAGTTAAATGCACCATGAGTAAATCTTGAGAAAGTGGTGGACACATGCAGGTCTCATGGAAATGAACATAATGTATACGGTGGCTTGTAGTCAAACTGTCCTGGGACAGTCCATAATCAACACACCTGGTGGCTGACTGAGGGAGCGCATCTCTCGGATAAAGTTCAAGTTGCTCACAATGACATACAAGTCGTCAATAAATTGTGCCCCACAATACCTCAAGATAAGATATATGGGTATGTACTATGGAAGCCTCTCAGATACCCAAAAGGTTGATAGTTGTTTCGGGGACACATCGTTTTCCATAGTCAATTCTCTAACATTGTATACCCGAAACTGTACTGAGTATGATGAATTCAAGGTCTTTTGAAAGTCACTTATTTACTGAATATTATTCTGAGCAACTGACGAAGAAATCGAACCACGCACCATCCGTCATACATGAAAGTCGTCAAACAGCGGTAATATTTGTTTTTATCTTATAATTTAGCATTTTTTCCTCAAATACACGTGAAACGCTTAGGCGGTTTCCGATCTTTTATTTTGCATGGCAACAACTCGTATCCTGGAGGCAACAGTGACTGCGCGTGAGATGTGGAGAGGCTCGCTTAGTTTGTAAACAAATATAATTAACCCGCCAAATCGGCATCAAATAGTCCTATTATGTTCATAATATGAGGCTAAAACATATGTTATGTCCATTCTATTGAGTCGTTTGCGATGACAATGCCGAAGATCTTGATAAAATCGGTTGCATTTCAACAACAAAAAATCGTTGATGACGTCAGTCCTGATGGTAACGCACCACGACGTCAACAGTGCGCGGTGCGTTGTCTACATACGAGCAACGACATAGTTCTTATAAAATACTACCTTTTTAACGATAGACTGTTGTGTGAATTATAATATAAACCGATTATCACCAGTTTGTGTGTTCTCGGGATAGGTATTTAAGTCTTGTTACCTTCTCTTTGTGAGGGGCCTCGGTGGCTCAATCGGTTAGGGGTACCACTCCAAGCCGTTTCGCCCTCCAGCGCTGGCGATAAGGGTTCAAATCCACATGTTTCCATCGTGGACTTGTTAACTCGAAATCGTTATCTGGTGGAGTTGCCAGTTACTCGCCGATGGCCGGTGGTTTGCCGCACATGGTTGACGAGTTTATCAGCCATTGAAATCACTGTTAGATTAGTCGCAAGTGTGCGGATTTCCTCCACCACTAAAACTGGCAATGTCGTGATATGGCCTTAGTGGCTAAAGCGACAATAACCCCCTAATCAATCAATCACCTTCTCTGTGTCGCATATCGTCTCGTCCGTGAGTCTCGAGAAGGTAGCTCGAATAGAATACGGATCAAGGAAACACACCTGGTGGTGATAACCTATAATACGGATCAAGGAAACACACCTGGTGGTGATAACCTATATGTATCCCGACGAGCCTGCATTTAACCTTCATGCAATAGCAGGGGTCGGTGGATTCTATGCTACATACATTGACGTCATTTCCAAGTGCACCGTTAAAATGAACAGCGTCGTGAAATGTTGTTTCTTTCATAATCACCTAAAATACACAATTACCACACAAATCGTGATATTTCAATACCTGTTGAAAGCGGAGTAAACATCAAATTATCCACCAACCTACACAAAAACATACGTTTCACATTCAAACCACCGAAATTCATATTTTTTAGTTCGTCTTCGAGATAACTCTTGTATCTGGAATTGCAATCCATGTGTTTTCAGAATAAATTTTTTGGTAATCATAACTTCCGCCAGTATATGATATATACACATGTATATATATATATATCATATATAGTCATGAGACATGCACGTATACACAGGATCACACAGTGGTTGTGCTACCCCGGTTTAGAACTGCGTGCGGCACTGCCGATGGTGCATATTGAGTTCTTGCACATTCAGTTCACTGAGAGCAATTTGTCAGTTTAGACAGGATATTAGCACCAGACAACATACATGTTACATTACATTATACAGCTTGCCAACGTAAACGCGAGAAGTGGTGTGATAAATTCCTCATGAAAAACAACTCATAGACAAAATTTGCGCCAACCCAAAAACACCATGTTCATTATGTGCAAGACAAGTCTTATAGCTCGGTTTAAAATCAATGTAGTGAAAAGACAAGTATAATATATCGGTTAGCCATGCAGTGATTGTGACATGCCAAAGCCAACTAAATCTATCATCCTTCAATGGCGGAGATAATGCGGCGTTCTGTGTGTAAACCACAATCAACAAGCAACTAGCACAAATAATTTGTCAGCTTGGAGGAAGCTCTGTCTCATTAGAACCAAAAGGTATATGATTGATACATGTTTTAACCCTTTGCCCAATAGAACGGCCCTGTGCCAATGCATTCTCTTATATATGCGAGTCGACCATAGGTCGCCTCGCATATATAAGAGAATGCATTGGCTTAACACATTAAAAATTATAAAATTGTTAAAGATTGTAAGAAAAAATGGTAAAAAGTGTTAAAAAAATATTTTTTTTAGGCCAATGCATTCTCTTATATATGCGAGGCGACCTATGGTCGACTCGCATATATAAGAGAATGCATTGGCACAGGGCATAACTGTAACTATCACGATGTGGTCAAGGAGCCGGTTCCAATGATATCCATATGTGTATGGTTTTATTGAGACAGACCGAAGATATTTTAGGCTGTTGAAGCTTTATTTGGCCGGTTTTGGCCGGTTTGTTGGGTAAAGGGTTAACAAACTCGAAGCAACCCAAAATGTCACCACGCCAATGATTGCGATCGTGTTCGGTGTCTCTACATAATTAGATTTATGGATAGCTCACGATAGCATAGTCACGAGATAGGTGCGTAATGTTGTGACCAAACTCCAGGCAGAGTTATCTCCCATCGCTCTGCTGATATACCACTGCCATCAGGACAAATATTTGTTAAGGATTTATTACGTGTTCTTAGTTCTTATGTTTTATGATTAAAATTGTCAAAGTCTGGCTCAGTTCATATCGTTCTTATCAATACCGAAAGAATTACCATTATTGCAAACTTTTGGTGGTCAAAATAAGACAATAGGTGACTAAATATAGTTCCGACGATATGTAAAAATAGATGTATCGGTCCGCAAAGTACCATCATTGTAGCAGTGCTATATCGCAGTGATAACGTAGAGGGCGCTGCACGGAGTTTGTGTAGTGAACTGCGGCACTGCCGGTGGTGCATGTTTAGTTCTTGCCACCAGACATCGACATTCAGTTCATTCGGAGCAATTTGTCAGGTGAGACAGAATGACATACAACTTGCATGTTACATTACATTATACAGCTTGCCAACGTAAACGTGAGAAGTGATGCGATAATTTTTTCATGTAAAACAAATCATAGACAAAGTGTGTGCCAAAACCCATCCATGTTCATTATGTAAGAGAAGCACTATAGATCGGTTCTCCATGCAATGTTTGTGACTCGCCAAGACGAACTCAATCTGTCAAGCTATAATTATTTGGCTATGGGAAGAATTTGGCGTTCTGTCTGTACGGTCGACCGGAGGGAATATAAACTCAATTTTTCATGGACCAGAGTCATGCTACTGAGAAGCGAGCAATATATCTGTCAAATCCAATATAGTGCGGTCCGTATGTGGGAGACTTACTCATCATAAATCATTACAAATAGACTGACTTTTATCGGCTAATTTCCTCATCGATTTCTACGAGAAGTTCTTGTCGAACAGAAAATGTATTGAGAATGGTCTTCTGTGCCGCTGTAATAGATATATGAAGTGTTCTATATATCCGTTTGCCCTTTAGGTACCGGTGTAATTGTGGACACTTGAAAGATTTTATCGCTATCAAGGATGACACTTGCGATGGTGCAATAATTATAAATTGTATTAATGGTTGTTATGAACAGTTTTTCGAAAAATTAATATTCTATAATATAAGGAAAAACACAAATACACAGAGTGGTCGATACGGGTACAATATACCAGACAAGAACAACATTTAGACCAGGGTTCCAAGTACAGTACCAGTCAAAAGAAGTGGTATATTAAGCGCGCTATTTTCGCGCCCAATATCGCAATAATATTGCAAGTGGACACGCTTATAAGCGCGCCCCTTGCGATATTATTGCAATATTTTCGCTTAATATCGCAATATTTGGCGTTTAATATTGCAATATCTTGCGCTCAAAATTGTGACATTTAAAGCAAATTATTGCTTCTTCTATATTGTTTATTGGATTTGTATGTAATTATAGTTGTAAATGCTATATGTACACTACACTATATATGCACAGTATTTATCTAATGTAAATATAACACTATCGGGTCTGTGTGAAATTTTGCGAGCTTAATATCGCAATATTTTGAGCTCAATATCGCAATTATAAGCGCGACAGATTTTTGGTATTGCGCTATAATCGCGCCTTTTTCGAAATTAATAGCGCTCATTGCAATATCGCAATAAAGGCGCGCCTCAATATACTACATCTTCTGACTGGTACGGTATGTCCGCTGAGAGACACACTAATAACATGCTAGTTTCAACAAGTTACCGACATCTTCCATCGTGGTTTTTCATTTATACACCAAATCCAATATATATTAGAACCATCAGCTGCGATATGTGTAATAAATATGAATAATTAAAAAAAAAAATCATACCTTGTTCAGGATGCATGGGTGTAAGGGGGGGGGGGGGGTCACAAGAAACGTGGGGTTTATATGATCGATAAAACTATCACACAGTCCTCCGGTTTGAAAATGACCGACTTGGATAAATAGTTATAACAATTACGCAAAATAATAAAGTGGCGGAAATTAAAATCCCAAGGTTAGAAATTGTATATGGCTCACATGAGGTGTTGGTGAAGTTAAAACATCTAGGGCAAGAACAGTGGCTAACGACATCATAGGAAACAGTTGCTTCTACTTTTTTTTTCAAGTTTTAAAACCATGGTCTGTTGAACAGCATTATAGATACGATAAGATGTAATGCAAACTACACCCAAGTGGGCAGTTGCAAACATGAATAAAATGCATAGAATTTGACAACAAATAACTCTATATAGAATAGAGTATATGAGTAAATATTATACCTATCTATGTACAATGCAGTTTCATAACGAATTTATTATCTTTTTTCTTTTTTTTTGGTCATTAAATCGAAATAAGCTGTCATAAATCATATATGTTGACTATCTTTTATTGAAATTCCGCGAAAGTTGCATTGTGTTCTTCCGCGTATATACGCGACTGAGAGGTAACATAAATAATATGTTAATTTTGTGCAGGAATGCACATTGCATGTTTTGATTGATATCTCTAAGTTTAATGTATTCCAGTACTTACACTGCGTAGTATCGGGTTATCCAGGTTATCGTGACAACATAAAACATAAAACGAAAACAACTTCATGCATCAGCACTAATGAAAAGACATTCACTAGTTCCTCAGCGGGGGCTTCATTATCCATAAACACATTTAAAATTCACATAAATATGCGCGTTCTCAAACTACTGCATGTTGATATCAATCTTTAGTATACCAACTGTCTACCCAAAAATAAACGCCGATATACATAACGCCGAAATTCAAAACGGGCGCCACACTGAGCTCACAGCTACGACTAAATGTACCAGGTGTGTGCATTATGTCATGTCCCACTTGGTAGTAACAAAAACAAAATACTGCACATTTTTAAATGGTTACTGGGGTTACAAATATGTTCTCGCGTTTATCAACCCCAACGTTAACTTGTATAACCACAGTAACCCGGTTACACATGCGTATTTCATATGTTTGGACATTTGGAAGTCGTTTAAAATTCCGACGTGAATTTTGTGACAAAGTTACATTTGGTCACCAGAGAATAACTACAGCGAGAAAAATGAAAATATTTCCAATATAACCGATATACATAGAATGACAGAAGATAACACATTTCATTTTATAATAGAAATTAGGAACAATGTCACCATAAATTTCATACGTGGCATGATCCGATCCTTCTTTGAAAAGAAAAAGAGTTTTTCAATTGCATAGTCATATGAACAACTTATGATTGAGTTCAGAACATAAATTTTGAATGAGTCGGGTTATGGTTTAATTCATATTACTGTATGTTTTATATAGTATGTGAATGCTATATGTTTGCAACTGCTCATTGGGGGTGTTTTATTGCAATACAATCTTGTATCATTTCCTTTAAATACCTGTATGACTGATTCTAGCGATATAATGGCATGATATTTACAGGCAAATTTCGGTAGCGTCGCTACAGGTGGAACTACATATGTTATGCTTCTCATGTTGTTATCTGTGGTAAAGATGCATCTTATAAGCGGTTCATTTTCTGACACATCTGTATCGAAATGTCCGCAGATATATACTAGGCAACATACTAAGCTGAGCACCTTGTAAATAAATTAATGCGAATCAGATAACTACGGTGGAAACAACAAGTTTCCATTTACGAAGGGGTTCAATTAATGTATGAGATAAGATTGTTGTTAGTTAGCCATCAATCGGGTTGAGGAATAAACAACAATTACATGATAGTAGTCCTTAGATTGGTGTTACTACAAGGGAAACGAAGTGTACAAATTAACCTCAATATACAACACCACCTACATTTGTTAGGTTACGAACTTGCTTCGAAGCTGGTGGTCGGGTTCACAGCCATCAACCAAAGACTGTGTTTCTGGAAAGTACTTCAAGTGGTCTATTTCCTAACTAAACTCGTTATGTGTGCCTCTAATATCGCCGTCGGCAATCCATCGTGTGCTGATATTACGGTTGGAGTGTTCAGTGTGCATAAGCGCTTCATCATGTCGGAGTTGTTCAGCTCGGACATGAGTACGAACCATCATTATTTAGAAGCATCAAGTGGGTTCGGTAACAAGAACCCGAATGAGTACACTACACAATTTATACGATGTCTGGCTGATCTGCCAACTTTTCCTCGCGCAAATAGGTTCACAATGTACCTAAATATGCACATAGGTTCTTATCCTGGTATAAATAGGTTCATATTCGACATATAATATTCACATAGGTTCATATCATCATGCAAATAGGTTCATATTCGACATATAATATTCACATAGGTTCATATCATCATGCAAATAGGTTCATATTCGACATATAATATTCACATAAGTTCATATCATCATGAAAATAGGTTCATATTCGACATATAATATTCACATAGGTTCATATCATCATGCAAATAGGTTCATATTCGACATATAATATTCACATAGGTTCATATCATCATGCAAATAGGTTCATATTCGACATATAATATTCACATAGGTTCATATCATCATGCAAATAGGTTCATATTCGACATATAATATTCACATAGGTTCATATCATCATGCAAATAGGTTCATATTCGACATATAATATTCACATAGGTTCATATCATCATGCAAATAGGTTCATATTCGACATATAATATTCACATAGGTTCATATCATCATGCAAATAGGTTCATATTCGACATATAATATTCACATAGGTTCATATCATCATGCAAATAGGTTCATATTCGACATATAATATTCACATAGGTTCATATCATCATGTAAATAGGTTCATATTCGACATATAATATTCACATAGGTTCATATCATCATGCAAATAGGTTCATATTCGACATATAATATTCACATAGGTTCATATCATCATGCAAATAGGTTCATATTCGACATATAATATTCACATAGGTTCATATCATCATGCAAATAGGTTCATATTCGACATATAATATTCACATAGGTTCATATCATCATGCAAATAGGTTCATATTCGACATATAATATTCACATAGGTTCATATTATTTAACCCTTTACCCAACAAACCGGCCAAAACCGGCCAAATAAAGCTTCAACAGCCTAAAATATCTTCGGTCTGTCTTAATAGAACCATACAAATATGGATATCATTGGAACCGGCTCCTTGACCAGATTGTGATAGTTACAGTTATGCCCTGTGCCAATGCATTCTCTTATATATGCGAGTCGACCATAGGTCGCCTCGCATATACGTATAAGAGAATGCATTGGCCTAAAAAAAATCTGTTTTTAACACTTTTTACCATTTTTTCTTACATTCTTTAACAATTTTATAATTTTTAATGTGTTAAGCCAATGCATTCTCTTATATATGCGAGGCGACCTATGGTCGACTCGCATATATAAGAGAATGCATTGGCACAGGGTCGTTCTGTTGGGTAAAGGGTTAATTCTGAAATAAGCCCATAGTGCACTTATATCCGTCATTCCGTTTTATGGCGCGGGCCACAGTGAAAACACATCTTAACCCTTTCACGACGGGCGCTTCGCTGGTGCAGCATTAAAATCATGTGCCAGTGCATTCCCATAGGAAGCCCAGCATATATAAGATAATGCACTGGCTTACAAGTCATATATACGAGAATACAATCTGCTCATTTTTTTTCGCAAAACTAGTAGAATTGCTGTATAAACTGATTTATTGGAAATATTATTTTGCGAAAATGGACAACAACAGATTACGCCCCCTTGAAGGTCACATTTTTTTTTAATGAACAAAAAGATAAAGGTTACGTTTTTTTTCAGAATCTTTCGAGTTGGAAAGGTGGGGGTGGAGCGCTTTTGTCGGCATTTGACAGAAGCGGAGGATAGTAACATATATGAGTTATGCCTAGACTAATAATGAGAACTGGCCATAGCGAACTTTATATCTAAACACATTACTAACTTTAACCCTTTATATACTAAATGTATTTTCCCAGTCAGTTATAAAAGTATACATTGGAACGGTCTATTATTCATTTGGAGGGGTTTTCAGGAAAAATAAGTGTACGACAGATAATACAAGTACAGAAAGAGTAATACATATTGGAGGGAAATGTTCAGATAATAAGTTCAACAAACGACCTATAACTTATTATCTGAACAGTTCCTAAGGGAACTACTCATCAATGAGTATTTATTTTATATAGGGTTAACTGTTTACTGATGCATGGACATTTGGAATATATGTTTTATTGACATTATATGGGTATGCAGACGACCGCCACTTGTATTGTTTAGTTTTATCATAGGTCCCATCAAATGAAAAACTTTATATCAGCAAAGACTGTTACTCAGAGTTAGACATTGCAATTTCACGAGACAGATTTTCAATCCGTATCTAAAATATTTTATTGCGTAATACAATTTCGAGATTACATTGGGCTGCTACCAGAGGTATCGATTGAGTCCGTTCGAGACATTTTCAGGGTCTCGCGCCATTGTCTGTTAATTGAGTCTCAGACAAATGATCGATGGAATTAAATCAGGATGGCAATAGTCACGATGTTTGGCAACTTAGAACCGACGAGGAACATTCGAATTTAGAATAGTCACTACACAGATCACGGCGCAGGTTCGCATGGATGGCAAGATGTGCTGGCTGTTGACCCACGACGGAGTAGAACAAAATAAGTTTTGAAAATGATAACCGTCAATGCATGTCCGTCGATTCTATTATATGCAATACTAGAATGATTAAAGGTACGGTTGGCCTTGGTGGTGGGTATCCTGTAAAAATATTTCCACCCGTCAAAAACCGCCACAAACAGAAAGAACATCAAAATGTAGACAGACTTTGTCCGTATACAAATAAGAAATATCGCATAAACAGTATGTTATTGTCATATATATACTATTGTTATGTAAACAAAAGCATAAAAAGTTACTTTTCTGGTGTTTGTTTATATTATGATGGTAAACATAAAGAGCGTTATTTGTGGGTGAATTCCTGATATGGAACTAATGAAGAGCGTTTATGCCATTTGTGTGTGATTAGCCAGTAGCATTGTGCTGTCTTCTGTAACACAAGCAGGCTCTTGCTTAGGTAAAATATAGTAGGTCTTTATAATAACATTCTGTTTACGCGATGGTCATAATATATATGAACGAAACTGTATGCGTTTTAATGTTTTTCTGTTTACGGTGTTTGGAACAAATATGAATATTTTCGACAATTAAGGCCTCACGTGCCTTTAAAAGCGTTATAGTTGAAAAGCAAAGATGGCAGTTTACATGTAGTCGTCCCAACAATGTATCAAAATTGACACCAACCACAACACGCCATTGTCTCTCCTACTAGTTATTGTGACAAAGGCATGACGTTTAAGGAGTTAGTTAATCAGTCCAGAATAGTTTCACAATGGAAACTTCTCTGGTACAGCATTAAAGATCATGTGCCAGTGCATTCTCTTATATATGCGAGTCTCCCATATATAAGATAATGCACTGACTTACAAGGTCAAGGTAAATATTGTTAGGCCAATGCATCTCATATATGTGCGAGGCTCCCTATGTTGGAGACTCGCATATATAAGAGCATTAATTGGTACAGGGTTTTCAAAAAAATTCAGAAAGCCCCAACCATGAATGGGTTAATATCGTACGAAGACAATGTACTAACGTCACTATGACATTCCAAAACGAATAAAGTAAGTTGATAAGAAACTGTTCAAACAATGCGCCAACAGTTCGTATTATATGATCCTTCTCGGAATAACTCCAGATTATTTGTGACAAGACAAATACCGCCGATGTTCGATATGATAGAGAGGTTTAGAAAACGTATAACTTCACACACCATGCACCATCATACTCGTACTATACTATTCGCCACGTGTGGCGGGAGATTGTGTCCAACGGTAACTCTAATATAGTCTGTTAATAACCCTTTCTATACTAAATGGATTCTCCAATTCGGTTATAAAGTGTACATCGGAATGGTCTATTATTAATTTGCAGGGAGTATAGGTAATATAAGCAGATGAATATAAATAAATGGAGTCTGTCTAATACAGAAGGAGTCATATGCATTGAGGGGAATGTTTAGATAATAATATCAACATATGGTCGTTTGTTGAACTTATTATCTGAACATTTCCTATGGGATATATATTCATCAACGAAAGCTTTAGTATAGAAAGGGTTAAACTTATTATCTGAACATTTCCTGTGGGATGACTACTCATCAATGATGCGTTAGTATAGACAGGGTTAACCTCCGTATAACACAAAGTGTGAATTGTTATATTCTAGTATAGAGGCCATATTTAATGATGACTAAAGTATGTCACATTTAGAGTCCCATTGACAAATAATGAAATCACATGTGGAATGCATGGTGCGCGGACTTCGTTTGGAAATAGACCATAGCTGCCTGACTACTTGGTACCATTTTCCAGCGTCGGGCACAGAGTCTGTCTTGATGGGCGAAGTTAGAAGTTTTATTTCAATATGATCCTCCCCAATATTAAAAATACCCCCAACAATACAGGTATTGTTTCTGCCGGTCAGTTGACAGTCAAATACATTGTAACTTTCATCATATGAAGAGTTTGTTGCAATTAATGCTAAGAAATATTGCCCGACATAATTGTAAAATAGAATGTCCAAACTGCCCGACAGAAAGACATACATAGTATACATCAAATGATAGCAGCCCATCAGTAAATTTGATTGATATGTGTGCAGTCTTATTAAAACTATACCTAATTTTCATTACTTTAAACTTACATGTCCGGAATATCCCCAAAAACTATACTGCAGCCTGTTGTTTCTAACTAACATTCTACAGTTTCTGACATCGAAATTGTCTGTTACGTATATACTGAATGTAAACCCCGGTATATAACATAGCATGCAATTGATAGTTTCATATCTATAACCGGATGACATACAGCGGGGTGATTTCGTAGTGAAATAAACCACCCGTTAGGTTGATCTACCACCATGCGCTAACACAGTCTTATTAAAACTAGACCTAATTTTCATTACTTTCAACTTTGAGAGTTGACTGTAAGGAAACCTTGGTCTAGTTATATATGTGACCCGCCATATCAAATCCAGTCGTAAGTCGGGATTTTTTTTACCCTGTGCCAATGCATTCTCTTATATAAGAGAATGCATTGGCCTAACAATTTTTTATCATTTTTTTTAAATAAATGTTTCTTACAATTTTTAGGACATAAAATAAAAAACATCCATTACCCTGCAGGGAGCCCCACACATATATAGAAGCATATAGAAGAGTGTCGTCTGCTCATGTTTGTCTGGGGCTCTGTATGGGTGAAATTATAAAATTGTTAAAGAATACAAGAACAAATTATTAAAATTGTAAAAATTGTTAGGCCAATGCATTCTCTTATATATGCGAGGCGACCTATGGTCGACTCGCATATATAAGAGAATGCATTGGCACAGGGTAAAAAAAATCCCGACTTACGACTGATATGTGTGTTGTCCAGTTCAATCTGTTTTGCTGTGCAGGCTTGTCAAATTGTTTTATGAAATTCTTACTGCCCAACACCACTGTACAATTTAACCCTTTACCCAACAAAACGGCCAAAACCGGCCAAATAAAGCTTCAACAGCCTAAAATATCTTCGGTCTGTCTCAATAGAACCATACAAATATGGATATCATTGGAATCGGCTCATTGATCACATTGTGATAGTTACAGTTATGCCCTGTGCCAATGCATTCTCTTATATATGCGAGTCGACCATAGGTCGCCTCGCATATATAAGAGAATGCATTGGCACAGGGCCGTTCTTTAACAATTTTATAATTTTTAATGTGTTAAGCCAATGCATTCTCTTATATATGCGAGGCGACCTATGGTCGACTCGCATATATAAGATAATGCATTGGCACAGGGCCGTTCTGTTGGGTAAAGGGTTAACATCAGAGACGTTAGATTCGGTGTAAATTCCAAGGATGCCCATTGTGAATTATACACTGTGGTGAGTATACATTGTTTCACATCCTCATAATGAGGTGGTCGTTGATATTTGTTTTCAGTATGTCCTGAATTATATAACGTAGGGCAATCCGGTGGAGACTTCTGGCAAGAATACATCACACCCCCCTAATATTTTGGGGAAATTACGCGCCTGAATGTTTCGTGTCTTGTAGTTTACTATGCTAAATATACTTCGAATATATCATCGATGAGCAACATTTTGGTATAGTCAACTCAATTCCAAGTCACACACGCGTGTATACAACGTAAATCTACTCAACATTCGTGTTCCATGAAGTGGAAGTTCTTTTTTGAAAAAAAAGGGAAATGTCGATTAATAGATAAACTTATATGATACAAGAGCGTATACAGGGCGGGAAGAAGTATTAATGCTTGTATTTACTGCATGAGAGTGATAATCTTTATGAGAATTTGAGAACATAATTATCTCTGTCAGATGCTACTTTAGCTATCAGATAAGATGGTGAATCCAAAGTCTGTAGACATTCTTATTTTCCTGATAATAAATATAGGCTACGACTTGGTTTTAGCTATATCTGGGGGTCGAATGGCAGTTTACTACCGTACTATAGTACATTTTCGCTGTACGCACATGTCTAATATGACATATAATTAAGAGCATGTCTTGTATTGCTGCACACATGCGAACAAATTAATTATATATAAGTCTACTCAAACACAACAGCTCAATATATAATTAATGACGATCTGACTAGAAGGTGTCATGTTTCTCAGTCGATCGGTTTAGTTTAACCCTTCAATGACTGGAGCTTCCTGAAATTTTGCAGTGTCCTGTTTCTCAGTCGGTAGGATTAGTTTAACCTTTGTTTTCTAAATAAATTCTACCATCAGTTATAAAACTACACATAATAATGGTCAATTATTCAACTGGAGGACTGTTTAGGATAAACTTGCAGACACAACTACACATAAGAATGGTCAATTATTCAATTGGAGGACTGTTTAGGATAAACTTGCAGACACAACTACACATAAGAATGGTCAATTATTCAACTGGAGGACTGTTTAGGATAAACTTGCAGACACAACTACACATAATAATGGTCAATTATTCAACTGGAGGACTGTTTAGGATAAACTTGCAGACGCAACTACACATAAGAATGGTCAATTATTCAATTGGAGGACTGTTTAGGATAAACTTGCAGACACAACTAACTAGAGGATTGTTTAGGTAAACTTGCAGACACAACTACACATACGAATGGTCAATTATGCAACTGGAGGACTGTTTAGGATAAACTTGCAGACACAACTACACATAAGAATGGTCAATTATTCAACTGGAGGACTGTTTAGGATAAACTTGCAGACACAACTACACATAAGTATGGTCAATTATTCAACTGGAGGACTGTTTAGGATAAACTTGCAGACACAACTACATATACGAATGGTCAATTATGCAACTGGAGGACTGTTTAGGATAAACTTGCAGACACAACTACACATAAGAATGGTCAATTATTCAATTGGAGGACTGTTTAGGATAAACTCGCAGACGACACACAGACAAATCAATAATGCACGTGCAGAAGATTTCTTGTATATATTGGTGGCAAATATTCAGATGATAATTTCAACAAACGTATCATCGTTAGGACTTACTAGTGGACCATTTCCCAAGGGAACTACTCGTCAATGAGTATTTAGTAAAACATAAAGAAGGTAAATCATATTTATTAAGCTTAATCTCAGTTTAAGGTATCCATCGGGGCATGCACAAGCTATGGAACATATAATAAGCGTTCTCCAAATACAATATTTACATAAACAGATTATATAACAGGTGGTATGTGAATGTTGCAACAACTCGCCATAAAATAGATAACATTGATAAACTGATACAGCTGGTTCAAATCCCAGTATGGTCGGCGGATTCATGGATAGCTGGATCTATTTGTTAGATGCTTACCCGGGGTCGGTGGTTCCTATACATGACATTGGCAGGTCGATTGTTCAATTTATTATCTTAACATTTCCCTCAATAAATAGGACCCCTTCTGCCCGTTATTATCTATCGTATGCTTATATTACCTGCACATCCCTCCAAATCAACAATAGACCATTCCGCTGTACACTTTTTAAAATGGTGGTAGAATACATTTCGTATATACAGAGAGTCAATTCATGCACTTTAGATCACACACCGCCGATTGCGACTTCAATAGGATTTGAACCATGGTACAGTATGGTTATTCTCGCTGATATCTTCGATTGCCAATTTAGTCTGGCTGTCGGAGCTGAAATATAGGATCTACCCGGAAAAAATTCTTAACAAGCTAAATTTGGTATCGTTGGAAAGAGGAGACCTTCGTGCATAACATATCCAAAATCCGCTAAAATCCGCTTTGGGGAAAAGTTTATACAGCGTCCTGAATATGGGAGGGGTCTGACGTAATTTATAAAGGTAATTGTGACTACGGGACTCTGTATATGCGCAAAGTGATATAGATAACAGTTGTTTTCAGTACATATATGTATATATAATGAACGATTATATAATTGCCACGCCATCAGATAATATATTTACATAAATATGGACAATGTAAAACGTATTTCTTATATCATGATGAAATTCCGTTTAAGTAAACGCACTTTAATAGCTTTCATTAAACTACAAAGAGTCAGTCTCGAATTTATCAATCTTGCTTGAACGTATAGCGACACACTGTGGAAAGACGAAGTGATGGGCCTACGTTATTTTGATAGGTTTTTGTGTGACATTGTGCTTATTTTTCGCCTTCTGTTGAAACATAACGGTGCCAACATACGCAGAAGGCTTATTATACATTGAAACTGCATTGTTCTTGGTTGAGTTTTTTTTATTCTCATACTATAGTCTCATTGGTTTGGTCTGGTATGTGTTCGGCGATGGCAGAACCAACCCCGTATGTAGGGGGCAGCAACTTTCAAGAGGACATGTGCGTCTTATCCTTTCATAGCATGTGTCAATGTAATGAGGACACTAAGGACAAGCCATTGGTACAAGTTGTGGCAAAAGGATTGGAGACTTTGATTGACTTCTCTGATAAGCAAGGATATCACCACTTATCTGAATATTTGAAGGGGCAACAAATAACCACACCATTGGTAAGGTCTTGGTCCATAAAGACTGTATGCCTGATTTCACTGAGAGGAAACGAACCTTTAGTGTCAATCCTGAGTGTTTGGATACGGTTCCGCTCTCTAAGAAAATGAGGTCTAAACAAGACCCATTTAATTTCAAAAGAAGACTTTCATATGTGGAAAGGGTGCCATATCAGATCCCCGCCATCCCGGTAGAAGGCAAGTGCGAACAGTAACAACTCTCCCTATTAGAGACAAAGTTTTAGAACATTGCCGAATAAGAGATGATTCGTGGGCATTGAAGGTTCAGAAACGCATTCTAAGTTGCATTGATTTCGTTGCTGCAGAAGCCGTATATCATGCATCTTGTTTCTCCATGTTCTTGGGAGAAATAAATGAGGAACCATCTGAGAGAAAACCACAGGGCAGAACACCAAGTGTCGAAATGCAACGCTCATTTGATTCGTTGTGTGCATGGCTGGAGTCTGGAGGTGGTACAGAACTGTATACTCTGTCCGAGTTACATATTCAATAAAACGACTTAAACAGAAATTGGAACAACGGTATGGGGAGTATATATTTGTTGCTGAAGTTGAAGGGCGTAGCAACGTCATTTGCTTCAAAGATATGGCCAAGTACTTGATAAATGACAAGTGGTATGCGGTAAGAAAGATGACATAGAGGAGGAAGCAGACATAATTGTTGTGACCGCCGCGAAGATGATTAGGGCAAAGTTGCGGGAAATGAAATATGATAAGAAAGCCTACCCCACCAGCGAGGAGATAGGGAATATTGACAACAGAACTAAATGGATTCCTCGCCATTTACAAATGTTTCTGGAGATACTTGTTCCATCTGACATAAAACAGAATAGCATTTGTCACAGTATCGTGCAATCTGCGAGGTCCCGGTCTGTTATCACCCTTACACATTTTGGTATCGGGGTTGAAATGGATCACGTGTTCGGGTCAAGGTGGCTTGTTGATGAACTGTCTAAATTGGGGTTTTCAATTACTTACGACGAAGTAAGCAGGTAGTTTGTAGACTCGGCGGCTTCCATCTGATGATGAGTTTCATGTGTAGCATTGGTACCATGATGAATGGGTCGGGGTTAGATGAGGCTCTTGAAAACGCTTACGGCTCAAACGTAGTTGCCACAATGCTTTCCGGGAAGGCATTCTCGCGAGCACTCAGAGGTCATTTCCTTGTGGACGGATCCCTTACTAACAAGCTGTTGGGTGAATTGTCTCCGAGGATTCAAATGAAATTTCCAAGTCGACAGCCGATGATGCGGGGTCAAACGCGACATCAGATACCGAATTATCTGCAAAATCAAATGTTGAAGTACCTCCAACGTTAAATATCGAAATACTTTCGACATCAAATGTCGAAGAATCGGCAATCGACAGTTTCGAAGGGGAGAAGCTTGGTCAGGCTGAAGTGAAAGCGATAAATGAGCTGTATGAAAAAGTGTTTGATGGGACCATTCAAGTTTCGGCTGTTTCCGATTCAATAGAACTGCTCAAATTGAACGAACTTATGTTATATTACAAGACATACATTGGCGAGAAATCCAGAACATCCAAACTTTGGCTACAGTATATGGAGTATATAGAAATGTTGAAAGATTTTATTCGAGCTGAGAGAACAGGAGATTGGAATCTCCATTTAGTAGTTGTTGGAAAAATGTTGAATTTGTTTGCCGTCACTGGGCACGTGCACTATGCGAAGAGCTGTCGCTTGTATTTGCAAATGATGCTTGACCTACCCCAATAAATATCCGTGGTTATACAAATGTTTTATAGAGGATGGTGTTCATATAACTATTCGAAGGAGCAGTAGGTTTTGGGCAGGACTGTCAAGTGACCTAGTTATTGAGCAAGTCTTGATGCGTTCCATCAAAAGTCGGGGTTGCCTTACGCGAGGAAGGGGAATAACTGAATCGGTACGCCCGCAATGGGTTTATAGCATGCACAGGTGTGCCCAAATACACGGCGCAATGGCAGACTTAACAAACACAAAACACAAGACCAGTGAACAACATGTTGACCATAGCATATCTAGGGGCAGACGTGACGAATCTGATTTATGCAGTATCCAGGAATGGTTCGATTGGCATGCGCCGTTTGACCCAAATGACTCACGGCTCATTTCCCTTTCATCTGGTTTGATTGCAGGTCCAGATGACAAAATTAATTGCGACGAGACAGAGTTGGTTGGCTCGCAAATGCAAGAGAAGTTAGATAACGTCGGTGTTGCCGATGCGTCTGTAAGGAGAAAAGAGCAGGTTCGGACGCTTAGTTATTTAAAATCGAAAACAACCGAGTCGATATTAATCCTACTGTTTTGTTCTCACGACCAATAGCTATTGCTCAACGAAAAAAAGACATCGACAAATACTTCAAATATGAACTGACAGTGGTACCAACATCTCTGTTCAAGGAACATACTCTACGAAAACCAACCAAGGCACAATTGGCAAATGCATTGACTGAAGGTGTCGAGGTAATACAATCGCCTAAGGAAGCAGTTTTTGTCATCGATGGTGGCGCTCTCCTCCACCGAGTTAAATGGTCAAAGAAATGCAACTACAAACAAGTGGTTGAACATTATGTAAGCTATGTTAAGGCCAAGTATGGTGTGTGCTCAATAGTTTTCTATGGCTATGGGCAAGGACCATCGATTAAGGATCATGAACACCAGTGAAGAGTGGGCAAAACCTGTGCTGATGTCCAACTGACCGATATTATGCAGGTTCACAACAATCAAGAAGTGTTTCTTTCGAACGAAACGAACAAGCAGCAGTTTATACATCTACTCAGCAAGACGATACGGGACGCTCATCACACAGTCCATAACAGTACGTGTGACGCAGATACAATGATTGTTTCAGTTGCCATAGAATCAGCATCAAAATCGCAGGTAGTTGTTGTTGCTGATGACACAGATGTTCTAGTTTTACTCCTACATCACTGGAAAGACTCATTATCAAATATATATTTCAAGTCTGCGAAAGTCACACAAAAGCGGTGGGTGTGGAATGTTGCTGATATCGTGCACAAAGCCGGTGATTTGGTCACTAAACATATTCTTTTCTTGCATGCTTGGGGTGGGTATGACACAACATCGGCGATATTTGGACAAGGAAAGACAGGCTTGCGGAAACGATCAGAATCGTCTGCTCAATTGCAACATATTTCGATATAAATCAGCAATCGGGCTGCGTCAGCCCAACCAGTAGGCGAGGCAGGTTCGAAGATTTTCGTTCAAATGTATTCGGGCAAGGATGGAGAGTCCCTCGACCATCTAAGATACGCGAAGTTCATGACCATGATTTCCTCCGGCAGGTCTGCTATCGAACCTCAGAAATTGCAACCTACAGAGAGGGCAGCCTATTTCCATAGTCTTATGGTTCACTTACAGATATTAATATGGGCATATATCGGGGAAATAGATCTAGAACCAAGACATTGGGGATGGAAACTGCAGGGGTCAATACTTATCCCAACAATGACTGACCTAGAACCAGCACCAGAAAATCTTCTTAAATTCATTCGATGCAATTGTAAAATGTCGTCAAGAAATCCTTGTGGCACAAATCAATGTTCCTGTCGGAAAAATGGACTTAAGTGTGTCACTGCCTGTGGGGATTGTCGTGGGGAGATTTGCACGAATTTTGAGCAAACGGTTGTTGATCAGGAACTGGATTGAATGTGGCTGTATCACTAGAAAGCAATCTGGACACTCAATAGATTTATATTTCGTTCGGGTGGGAGATTCAAAGTCAATAGATTCATAATATGGAAAATTATTGGGAAACTATTAGAAAAACACATATTTTCCGGTTTTGACTGACATTTTGGTCGCCATGTTTAGGTCTTTTACTCGGAAACATCATAGTTTGCCCTGGAAATATATTATATACACTACAAAAGAAATTTTGGTTATAACACGGGTTGATAGTTTTAGTATGTGTGTCAAACAATAGACTTCTCGAAATTTTCACCTTTCAAGCGGCCATGTTGGACGCCATCTTAAATAACAAAAATTCCCCAAAGCGGATTTTAGCGGATTTTGGATATGTTCACCAGGGGGCTATTCTGCTTCGAATGACACCAAATTCAGCTTGTTAAGAATTTTTTCCGGGTTCAACCCTTCAACAGCCAGACTAATTCGCCCCCAACTCGAGCTCATTCAAAATTAAGAGGTATTGAATAATAACAGGAGGAAAGCGGCTCCCGCACGAGAAGCTAATTGAGTTTCATTGATAGGAGCAGAAATAGCCCATCTGCAACTAGGGAGCAACTATTCAAATCGACGGCAAACTGGTTGTGTACATGTATATACCCATATTAATCCCACGAATAAGATCATTTAACCTTATCCTCGTGAAAATTGGTTCATATAGGACCTAAATATTCACAGAACATTTCCTAAGGGAACTGGTCATCAGTGAGTATTTACTAAAGAAATGGTAACACAGTACACTATAACCACGAGGATATTATATGTATTGTTGTCATCCGTACTTAAAGGCACGTGCGGCCTTAATTGTCGAAAATATTCATATTTGTTCCAAACACCGTAAACAGAAAAACATTAAAACGCATACAGTTTCGTTCATATATACTATGACCATCGCGTACACAGCATGTTATCATAAATACCTACTATATTTTACCTAAGCAAGGGCCTGATTGGGTTACAGAGGACAGCACAATGCTGCTGGCCAATCACACACAAATGGCATAAACGCTCTTTATTAGTTCCATATCAGGAATTCACCAACAAAGAACGCTCTTTATGTTTACCATCATAATATAAACAAACACCAGAAAAGTAACTTTTTATGCTTTTGTTTACATAACAATGGTTAAACATATGAGAATAACATACTGTTTATGCGATATTTCTTATTTATATACGGACAAAGTCTGTCTACATTTTGATGTTCTTTCTGTTTGTGGCGGTTTTTGACGGGTGGAAATATTTTCACAGGATACCCACCGCCAAGGCCAACCGTACCTTTAAGTCATTGTTATCTGATCGGTATAAATAAAAATAGCAACAAAATGAATGATATGAATAACTAGGGAGTAATCACTTGATTGAACTGGTGAGGTGAAATAATTTATGAGAAGCAGGGACGTTGTACAAACATAGTACCTGCCTCGAATGAATTATTACACGTCAGCAGTTAAATCAAATGATTATTCTGTTTATTATATTCTACTGTTAACATCTGATTTACCATCGACCTATATTGTATATATATAAATAGGTCGACGGATTTACCAGATATCCGAATAATACCACCATTATACCCACGACGCATAAATTTCGATAGCGCGTATGAATACATAACGCGCTAGTTAAAGTGACATACTTCACTAGTGAAATTATCATTTATAATTCACTCGAGAAATCTAGGTAATTCACAAATAGGAAAGTAATAAAACATAATCATCACAGTTATAGTCTCTCGATTATTGTTGTCTGACATATATCAGCCTGTTCGCCCACAAACCAGCATATTATCTGCTTATAATTGCTTTAAGTCGATAATCTGCTTAGAATCTCCTCATTTCGAGTCTATAATGAACTAAAAATTAGAGCGTTTGTGTTACATTATCGAAATCAACGATGGAAGGGTCGACAAATGTAACATCACGAATGTATCACCCACTCAAGTCTTATCAGGTGTACGCCCTTTAAAATGTGATTTCTTTGTGGCCCGCGCCATAAAACGGAATAACGGATATGAGTCCATTATCTTCTTATTTCAGAATCAAATAATCCAATATGAAACTAAATGCATAGTATAAGTCGACTATATATGTGCGTATTTATGGGATGACAAGGTGGGCTAAATATGTGGGATCATGGTAAAACATAGGTGGATGTCTGACTAAATATAGATCTCGTGTTAACCATCGGCAGTGACGTTCTGAAAAAAATATGGAGTTTTTACCGGGGGGGGGGGGGGTGGTGGCGTTATGAATAATTTCCCATCTGATTGCCACATTGCATAGGTCGCTGGCGTTGGAACATGCACGTCGCAGGTATATGGTAGATGTCGAAAATATATCAGAAACAGAACTATTAATTATAATAACCGTGGGAAATGTAAATCAATCACCTATCATGTTCACAGTGGCACTTTCTACAAAGAAACATTTATTAATAAATATTTATAAACCAATAAATTGTTTGTAATTAGCAGAATAAACATATGCAGACTCACCGAATATTTACTGCTGTCCGTTGATGGCGTCGAGTCGTTAGATAAACTCTCGCTGATCGGCTCCAGAATCTGGGAGCTCGTCATAGATCCTTCAGAATCAGGAACACATGATGGTGAAACCTTGTCGTAAAAGATCCCGTTATAACACTGTTTGGTATCCTCGTCAGGAACACATGATGGGGAAACCTTGTCGTAAAAGATCCCGTTATAACACTGTTTGGTATCCTCGTCATAGAATACAACACATTTCATCCCATTGAAGCTGGTGTCTGCTATATCCGTTTTGTCATACACATAATCCACTTGTGGTGGTTTCATCATCTCCTGTAACAAAGGATCACTCACTGGTGTACCTCTCTTCAAATTATCACAGCATGATTCCATAACTCGTTTTACATTGTCACTTGTTGCGTCGCTGTTGATAATTGAATGTTTATTTTCATTTTTCAAGTCCAAAAACAGCTTGTCTTTGTTGAGGTTTTCCCATGCTGTTTCGTCTTGGTAGCGAATGTTATTATAATCGCTCAAGAGGTCAACTTCATCCAACGAGGCCAGCGTAGCCCGTGCTTGGTGTCTCGAGTGTGGGCTAATTTCAATGTTTTTGCACAGGCAAGAGTCACGTTCAAGCTTCTTGCAGAGACGACAAACGTCAGAATTCATTCCGCCGAAACACATGTAGTCTGTTGATACATTTGGTGGGGAACCTTGGATAGCACCAAGTGTATGCACACGCAAGTTATTAACGTTCTGACCGGGTAAGTGATCGCCGAACATATCCGAGAAATACTTGATACCAGATCGGACATTAATAGGTTCGTACACACCATCGTCCTTGTCGACGCTATCGATGGAAGGGTCGACAATTGTAACATCACGAAGAGAACTACTTCCAGTTGCACCATTAGAAGTTGACACAATCGGATCGTTATCATATACGTCCACTTTAACCCAAGATCCGTCGGTGGATTTAGTCCATTTCTTCTTGGGTGAAATCGATTGACTACGAGACTGAGACTTCTCACAAGGATCAACTTCGTCCTGGCCCTTTGATTTCAGAACATCTGAAAACTTTTTACAAATGTCCTTGACTTTTTCAAACTGTTCTAGCTGTCTTGATGGTGATGACATTGAGTGTTTTTCAACAGAACCCACGTGATCGACGTCAGACAATGCTGCTACTATCTCAGACAGGGAGGTTATCCGCAAAGTCAGATCTTTTTTAATGTCATCACGTAGCAATCTGCTTTTTGAATGGCCCGTATCACTGAATTCGAATTTCTCTTTGACCGTTTTCACCATGCAATATTCAGAAGACGAAGACGCATCTGGGCTCGAAACAAGTTCATCTGACGAGCTGCGACAGTGTTCAACTGGTATAATTCTGAGGTTGCTATAATCCGTGTCATATTCAGAATTGTCATCTGTTTGAGAATTATCAACTCCGAGTTGCTGTATCCCATGAAGAGTTGAGTTCCAAGAATCCTGGAAAACTGAATCGCTGTCAAGGTCACTAGCTTGGGTGGTTTCGTTCCCATCTGAATCTCCCGAACATATATCCTCGTTATCACTAACGTGCTCAAGAGGTCTCTCACACTGGGAACATCCATCTGCCACGAGTGAATCAGTTGCTTGGATGGTAGCCATATACGTGGAAGTGTGAGTTTCACGAAACTTGGAAAACGAACTATGTATGGGTTGTAATTCCATCGTTTCAGAATATGGTTTATCATAAGATCCGTCGATCTTGCAAGCTGTCTGGGAACATGTGACGTTTTTGAATGATACAGCGGTACTGTCGCACTCTTCATATTCAGGCGTCAGTGACACCTGCTGGCCAGAAAATTTGTCACAAACTTGAATCCGTGCGTCATGCAAAACAGTGTGCGAATATAACAGCGGCTTTTCCTCTCCTTTGGCGATGACGCCTTTTGAGCAAACTCCATGAAAATGTGGTTGTATAAGTTCTGTACTGTTAATACGGATAACCACCGGATCAGAAATATAAATCGGTGGTACACTTGTTGCAGAAACGCCACAGTTGAAAACAGTCAGTGGTGTCTTATTCACAGAACAATTACTACTACCACTTATAGATGATATGTGTAAATCAGTGCTAATTTCCTTTTCCGGCGACAAGGCTTTGCATACATGTGGCGTGATGTCACCGTCTAATTGGTCACACTGGCTCAGTTGCAGTGCCACCTGTTGGTGAATATTAAGAGATTCCACCGATTCACAGTCGGCACGAACGCGGTCATGGATGTCCTTGATGAAAACAGCCTCTTCTTCGATTGTTTGTAGACCAGATGGACACACTTTAGCCGGGTACACTTCCTGTGAAACTACCGGCGAACAGCCGTGCACGACGAACGTGTTCTTTTCCTCAAAAACATGAGAATATTCAAAGACATCTTCGTCATCGAATGTTCCTAATTCCTCGACGCATGTCAGCACACCTCCATCTGGGACTCTTGTTGAGTTTATAAATGTGTTTTTGCGGTCGTACTCCAAAAGTTCCTCACGAAGGCTGGGTGAATTATCCCCGACACTCAATAGCAAATCGTTATCAAGAAGACATTGGCTGAATGGAGCAATTTCTTCGCACAAATTAGTGTCAATTGGTGTCTCGTCGACTGCGATTTCGGCGAATAAAGCGTCGTTTACAATAGGATTATGACTGTGGTGTCTGTCCTCTGTTACCTGATGAATAGGGCTTGTGTCCTTACGAAGACCGTCATTCTTGGTGTTAGGGTCCCCGGGTACATTCGGCCCAGCCTCATCTGATACAATGTCAATATTTATAGATTTCGTTAAATCCTCTTTCTCTTTTTGTTCGTCAACAGTTTGTCGATTTGAAATCGAATCACCTGAGTCAGTTACAACACTACCTTCGCCAGAATCCACTCTAAGTGACTGCTCTCCCAACGTCTGCTTCTGTGGAATATCTACAGAGCTACTCTGGTCACTCGAACAATGTCCATGTTGTGGGCTTTCAGATTGTTCAGCATTTTCGTCGACTTTATCAGAGTACGAACTTCGCTTGTTTGAATTAATTATGTTCTTCCTGCATTTGGCATCGTCATGGTTAAATTCATCGCATAATGTTGGAGTTTTGGAAGATCGGGGAACATTGTCCGACTTTGTCAAAAGCATCCTCTTCTCTTCCTCACTATCTACGGTTTTTACTGACTTATCCGCAATTCCTGCTTTGTCCTTATCATCTTTATTGTGTATTGTTTCTGTGGACTGAGAAGAATATCTTATCTCTGATGCAACCTGGACAATGCTTGTTCCTTTTTCTCGCAATCGTTTGCCTGCACCGATAGCCTTTTTTCTTTCTTTCTCCTGATTACCTGGAGCCCCGGATTTGGCACTCGATGTGCCTCGTCTTATTGTGGGCTTTTGTTGAGCAGATTTATCGTGCAGTTTCTCCGTTGAACTGTTGTTGACTGATGAGGTTGAACGTATCAAACTTTCCCGCGAACCTTTCACACCTCCATCAGCGTCACCATTCTCGGAAACGGGACTGATGCCTCTTGTCGTCTGCTTTTTGTCGCGAAGGAGTGATGTTCGTGTTTGTTTGGGAACCGGGGCCTTTCTCCCGTGATCCTGACCAGCATGATGCCGGATAATAACCTCCTTGGACCTATCTGAATTAAGAGAACTTGTTGAACTACTCATCGACTTCGTTACTGTTCGCTGTTTCGCAGAATGCCACAAGTTGACCATAGAGCGAGTAGGCCCAAATGTATTCACCGGCACCTTGGAGCTGTTGCTCATATTCGTTCTGATTGACTGCTTTTGTGAATCAGTTGATACATGTGTATTTTCTAAGGGCTCGCTCTTCCGTACCACGTTCACAGATGCCCCAGTCGTCCTCTTGGTTGATCTGCTAGCGACATCGTTTTTTAGTTCTCGATTTTGTCGCATGACGAGCTTGGCAGCAGATTCTAATTTCAAGGTACGACAAGGTCTGTCGCTGGTCGTTTTGTTGCTCTGATTGCTCTCCATCTTACGTGCAGGTTTATGATCTTGGGTTTTTTGTACATTGGTCTGTTTGTCTGGGATTTGGTGGGGAGTTTTCTTTTCCTGAATATGTGTGATATCACGAGCCTTTCGAGTGGTCTTGTCACCGCTCGAGCCAGCCGTGGCCTTTTGTGGTCCACTGCTTTGTTCGGATAGTGTTGGTCTCTGTTGTGATTGTCTTGTAGCCCTGAGTCTGTCGATAGTTTTTTCGTCGCTTACCCGGCCCTTTTCTTCTTTGATTTCTTTCTTAGAAACGGATCCATATGTTCGTATACTTCCTTTGTTAAGATCACTACTGTGGTTCTTCTGCGCAGTCGAAATAGTTAGTGATGGTTTGTGGGAAGACTTTCCTGGGATGTCATTCTTATTAGCAGTTAGTATATCGTTCTGTTTTTGGCTTTTAGTTTCTTCTTGCCCTTTCTCATTACGAAGAGACTTGATATCGGTAACTGTCGACGTAGTTAGTTCGTGGGTTGTTCCCTTTGGATTTGAAATGGTGTTCCCATTCACATCGTGTGCATTTGGCTTCTCAACTTCTACTGAACGAATTGTGGTTCTCTGTGGTGATGACAATGTTCGTGTTGAACGGGTTCCGAGTTTGTTAGTACGCTCAATCGAAACACCTTTCTTTGGTGGACATATGGTGCCTGGACTGACATTTGAAGTTTGGGATATATTAACACTCTTGTCCCCCTTATTTCGGAGTTGTCCAGGCGTATCCTTTTTGGGAAATTGCTGTTTAGTTCCAGAAGAATGGGCGTCATTCTTTATTTTTAATCCAATAACTTGATCACAATCACTTGAATCCGATACAGCATTATCACAAGACATATCACAGATGTTTCCATTATCTATAGAGTTTGGCTTTGTCACTACAGCCATCTGCCGTTCTACATTAGAAGTTCTCTTGATGCCAATGGACAACGTTGAGCTGCCACTAGACACGTTTGATTTTCCGACAGGATCAACGCTGTTTCCAGGTTTCGATGAAGCCAAAACACTTCCTGCCCCGCGCATGGCGAATGCATTCCGACTTTCTGCTCCGCGCATGGGGAATGCGTTCCGACTTTTAGGTCGAGAGAATTTGTCATCATGCACAGGAATCTTCGGTTTAATCCTTTGTTCAGAATATCCCTCGCGCTTCTTTGGGGGGTCCCGAATACCGCTCACATCGCGATTCTTTGGAAGTTTCTTATCGCCACTAGCACGTCTAAGCTCCTGTTGCGATGAGCGGATATCCGATGTATTTACGCCACTCTCTTTATCAACACGCCAAGCGTGAGATTGAGTTTCACTTTCGCTGTTATTCTCCAGTCGGCTACTCACACAACCAGCTAATAGACTCGGTGATCGTCCATTTGAATCCAGAAGAATTGGAGCTGATAAGTCAGCAGTATCTGTACGTCTAGAACTTTCCTGGCGTTTCCGAGAACCATGTTCACTTTCACTGCTGTTTGATTTCAATCGTCGTCCATCAGAATTATTCAACTTAGAAGGTGGGATTTTGTCATCAGCAATTTTCACAGGCCTGTCATGTCTGATTTCCATGGGAATTAGTCCGGTTTTGTTTGATATATCCATTAGTTTCGAATCGTGCGCCCTCTTTGTACGAGAAACCAGTTTATCTCCCTTGCATACACGTGAACTATCTTTTCCATTTCTCATGTTAATGCGAGTGTTTCGTATCGCCATTGATGTGTCACGGAATCCAGATGAGAAGCGTTCACTTTCGTTATCTCCAGCACTGGTGCTCTTATCGTGTATACAAGAATCTTCTCCACAACAAGATGTAGGAATGTTTTGTGGATAAATTGGCGGAGTAAGATGTTTCCTATCACGGTTGATACATTTTCCGGAGCGCATATCATTTAATAGACCATTATGCAACATAGAATTGATACCGCCTGCAGGCCCGTCGGGAATAGCTTTATCGTCCTTTACTTTCGTCTCCCGAGTAACAAGTGCACTGGTATCCAGGCATGTTGTCTCTTTAACAAACACGTGGTTGGTGTCGCATGTGCGAGCAAAGTGTGACGATGAATTTAAACAGGCGGCGTCACACTCATAATTATACCGGTCGTTATATGGGCTATGATCTTCGACACAGATATTTGAATTTACAACCGTTGTGGTTTTATCGCACCGAGATATATTTACATATTCTTGTTGATCAAATACAACGGGGCAGTCTCTTGAGTCCTTATCTAATCTATCTTCGACATCTTCTGGAGTGTTGTGTGATTTCGAATCTACAGCATCCGTTTTTATACAGCCGTTGGTGTCCTTAAAGTCTCCTCCTGTAACCTTTTGAGGCGAGTTTCTATCTTTAGACTGGATATTATTGCCGTTAGCGTCTTTTAAACGACCTTTTTGTACACAGTTGTCATGTTCGTCGCGGTTTTCTGATCTCGTATTTACGTGTTGGGGAGAACTAACGAAATATGATCGCTTTGTCACTACTAAATCACTGTCATCACGCACAAACGGCATTGAATCCTTGCTACATGTAGCTCCGAGCGATGAAATTTGTGGCATGGTTGATGAAGGAAATATCCGACTGCGTTCCCCGTTCGCATGAGCTCTGCTATAATTTTTCATGGAGATGATTGACAATGATGTTGTAGCTCTGGGTATGCCGGAAGTCATACTACCTGACTTTCTGCTGGACATATTTCTTGGTATTTTAACAAGAATATATTTAATTAATCAGCACATTGTTCCCGAATGGGAAGTCAACGATGAAAGGGAAGTGGAAATGTCCATATATCTCTATATTGATGCACATATTGTTCATAGCCATACCACACATTTTATGGAAACAGTTGTCAAAATACTTGAAGCTATGTGTAATTATAAGTGCCATATTGCGATACAATCAACCACGTGTGCTTTGCCGAATGGATTTTCCATGGTTAAATTTCACTAATCAAACCTGTCTTTCGGCAAACTGCTAGTAGTCAGTCAACTGAGTCTGGAGAAATCACGTTTGACACGCCCAAACCAACAATAGATCCATTCTCCATCAGGGAATATTCAGTTCGTATCCACGTGACACACAATAATTCCCATCCGGTACATGTATACACTAGTAATCCACATGACATCTGTTTAGAGACAGCGACCGACTGGCAGTTCGAATTACTGTACGCCCTTCACGGGGTGACCACTTGGTCGTTCTTTAATATTCCTAGCTATCACATGATCAGTTAGATACGAGCTACGAACAAATATTCATGTGGTTGAGTGTCGGAATTAGTTTTGCTATTGATTATACCTTCGGATATTATCGGCAAATTCCGCCGCGTCTGGCGATGTATCGATCGGTCTCGATACAAGAATGTCTCGAGTTTCAGGAAGGTATCGTGTATTACACTGTGTGTGTGGAAGAGGAACGAGATTGATTGCGGGAATTCAACCGATCTCTGGCCACATGCACGTACTCTGAGTGTCTCTCGGTTGTCACAGCAAATATGTTCCCACACGGTATATGGAACTTATTTTATTCCGCCTTGATGGTAATCAGTCCCAACGGAAACAATTCATTCTAGTAACGTCAGATACAATTAACAATTGACCATGACGAATTCGCTCCTGGTTAAGTGGTCCTGCTAATGTGCTATGATGCTACTGGGTCCTGCTGAATTGCTATGATGCTGTTACGGGATACTGGTGATGTTAAGAAAAAGCACCGTTATATTTTTCTAAAGTTGTCATTTTCGTCGTGTTCGGGTAATCGGAACATATCCATAAAACCATGCATTATGTGTATCAAACATTCAAAAACATATATATTACGAAATATTTTAATACTGTTGTATTAGTTGTTGCAACTCGACTATAATCAAGATGACTATTCACGTCGTTTTGCAAACACCATCGCAGCCATTATTAATTTGTTTTTTCAAAAAGATGTATTTTCTTGAATGTTTCATACAAATACTGTTTTTCTCTCAAATCTCTCGAATTGGCCAAACACCACGGAAATGATAACTTTAGAAAACATAACGGTCCGTTAACATAACGGCATCAGTTTTCCCTACCAGCATCATAGCACATTAGCAGGACCACTTGCATGAGTGAAATTAGTAACGAACCAAATCCGGACGCTTTGGGTCGTATATAGACTATATCTGATTTTGTGACGTCACCAATTATCTAGTAACGAACCAAAGTCGGACGCTTTGGTTCGTGTATAGACTATATCTGATTTTGTGACGACACCAATTATTATCTAATACGACACTGCTGTTTTGATTTTTTGCGTGCAATTTTGTCGTACAGTAGATCGGTGGGCCTAAAGCATTAATTTCGTAATTTGAAATAAACGTGTGCGTCTTTCAATGGCCGGCGTTCCAAAATGAGGGAGTTACTATCGGAATTATGCAGAGTGAAGTTCATTCGTAACCGCGGTTTACATTTTATTGAGAACATAATTATAACATATTATGATCTGTCAAATATTTGCATTGGAGTTGCTTAAAATATAAATTTCGCGTGCAATGGGAAAATCTCAGTCTCTCTGGCTGGGCTGGAGACAATACTGGAATCGAAATCGAAATTCATGATGCAAGCAAATGTTATTATATCGCGTTTAAATTATCCTAATACTACATAGTACATACGTGAATCTGATAATCCTCAGATATCCTTCTATTTTCATGCATCGATGGTGAAAGCTACAATGATGACGTTGTTCGTCGAGTTTCGTTGAAATCGACATGATGACATTTTATGAATGAAATGAACATGATGAAATCGACAAGCTTCTTCGTATAGTACACATCTCAAGCGGATTGCGCACACAGCGTCAATAATATAATGGTTAATTTCAGTAAAATACTCCCATGACAGTCCTGACTTTTGAATACTTTCAGTTTGATGTTGGTAGTTTATATGCTATAATAATTTGTACATAGGGAACGGCTTTTAAAAGTGTTTTATTTATGTTTTAAGTCGGTGAGCTCGTAGTCTGTTTGCATTGTGAATCTCTGATTTCTCACATGCCTTGATGTATGATTTGATTGACCTAATTTATACACGATATTGCTATAGGACCCACTCTGTCGATGAACCCTTGTGCATGTCTGGAGTGTAATATATCATAATCACACCACGATATACATGTAAGGCCTAAGTTAATCTTAGTTGATGGGAATACGCATCTATGAAGTTATTTTATAGGGTTAAAACAGTCAAAGATATATCCTAGCTTATGCGTGTGTTTTAGCTGTGGTTCGTTAATTACGGTAGCGTATGGTCATATTAGCTTCAGTATAAGTCACGCATATGAGAGGTTTATGTACTGCCCCAGTTCGGAATCGGAAATGTTCGTCACAAGCAGTATGGATGGGGAAGGTATGCATATAAATACCATCGGTTGAATAGATTAGAGGTTTCACAAAAACACAATCATGCACAATTAATAGTTCGAAATGTGTTAGCTTAAAGGCACGGGCGGCATTCGTTGCAGAAATATTCATATTTGTTCAAATCGCCATAAACAGAAGGAATATTAAAATATATACAGTTGTGTTCATTGCCAACCATAATCAGCGCGTAAATATTATATTGTCGTCAAGACGTACGATGGTGTACGTAAACAAGAACCTGCTCGTGTTACAGAAGTTTTGCTGCTGTTTACATAACAGAGCGCAATTCTATTGGTTAATCACACACAAATGATATAAACGCTCGATATTATTTCCATATCAAGAAAACAGTAACAAATAACGCTCTTTATGTTTACCATATCCGGATCTAAACACAAGCCAGGTTTTGTAACGTTTTTTTCTTTTGTTTACATAACAAAGGAAAAACATTTTACAATAACATACTGTATATATATGCCATATTTCTGATTGGTATAAGAACAAGATCTGTCTATATTTTACTATTCTTTCTGTTTATGGCGGTTTTTGACGGAGCTGAATATTTTAACACCAACGCCGCCCGTATCTTTAACAACATGGGCTTAACCTCTCACTTTTAGAAAAATGCTGTCTGATATTTCATATCCGAAACATTCGGGAAAAAGCGAAAGATATACGAATAAAAAATAGGATAGGATTATTTTATATTCAATATATACACATGGACAGTACATATACAAATATATACACATGGACAGTACACATACAAATATATACACATGGACAGTACACATACAAATATATACACATGGACAGTACACATACAAATATATACACATGGACAGTACACATACAAATATATACACATGGACAGTACACATACAAATATATACACATGGACAGTACACATACAAATATATACACATGGACAGTACACATACAAATATATACACATGGACAGTACACATACAAATATATACACATGGACAGTACACATACAAATATATACACATGGACAGTACACATACAAATATATACACATGGACAGTACACATACAAATATATACACATGGACAGTACACATACAAATATATACACATGGACAGTACACATACAAATATATACACATGGACAGTACACATACAAATATATACACATGGACAGTACACATACAAATATATACACATGGACAGTACACATACAAATATATACACATGGACAGTACACATACAAATATATACACATGGACAGTACACATACAAATATATACACATGGACAGTACACATACAAATATATACACATGGACAGTACACATACAAATATATACACATGTACAGTACACATACAAATATATACACATGGACAGTACACATACAAATATATACACATGGACAGTACACATACAAATATATACACATGGACAGTACACATACAAATATATACACATGGACAGTACACATACAAATATATACACATGGACAGTACACATACAAATATATACACATGGACAGTACACATACAAATATATACACATGGACAGTACACATACAAATATATACACATGGACAGTACACATACAAATATATACACATGGACAGTACACATACAAATATATACACATGGACAGTACACATACAAATATATACACATGGACAGTACACATACAAATATATACACATGGACAGTACACATACAAATATATACACATGGACAGTACACATACAAATATATACACATGGACAGTACACATACAAATATATACACATGGACAGTACATATACAAATATATACACATGGACAGTACACATACAAATATATACACATGGACAGTACACATACAAATATATACACATGGACAGTACATATACAAATATATACACATTGACAGTACACATACAAATAAATACACATGGACAGTACACATACAAATAAATAATATGAGTTATTTTTCGGCAAAATAGGGGGTACATGCTCAATATGTAGGTAAATGTTGGTAAATCTGAACAATTTCTGAACAATGTTGCGCCACTTCAGGAGGCTGTTACTCATTTCATGTATGAGATGAGTCGAAAACAAGACAGCTTGAATTTCTTGACTTGAGCATATATCAGAAAAGTGGGCCACTTAAACAATATACCCATGTCCCTTGGCTTTGACTTGTGGGTACATGTATATTTCATGTATATCGTTTTCAACAGATTTTTTCTTTAAACAATATCTTATTTGATGGGAATACGCATCTATGAAGTTATTTTAGATCTAATACCTGGATGTAGATTTTAAACCCCAAGGCGGAGCCCATGGTTAACAAAATAGTCATCCAGGTATTACGGGGCAGACGCACGTTTTGCATAAATCCAGCCAAAAATGGCAAGAGATTTTCAATAAAGAATTTCTCTGGATCTATCCGACGAAAAATCTTAAATTTCTCATATCATCATCTTAATGGTATATAGAATCTGAGCAATTATTAAGAGACGATAAAAACAATGGATTTTATGACATTTGAGAGGTTGAAAATATTATCTTCTTTTCTGTTCCTCAATCAATAGTTTATTTCTTATAAATCATACATTGTATGACATAAAGAAAGTACATATATAGATAGACCTACCCCTGGTTCACATTTAACTAAACAATCATTGAATCATTACAATCATTACAACGAACTTTGACGGATAATTATGACAGTACCAAGAGCTGCTAGATTAATTAATAATTTCACACAACACTTCAATCACCAAATAACTTATTGTCTTGGCTCTATGAAAGGATGCTTCATGTTTTTCATATTGTTGAGTTAAATTTGTAATTGCATGATGTATCATCATACACCACTATTTTATGATAAAGAATAAAGCAGTCACAACTATTCCAGCCCAATGATAACAAATGTTGATATGCAGTGTGGTCCACCAGACAGGGAGCAAACAACTGGAATTAGGCCACAGTGTTAAGAGATATTGTGGTCATCTTTAACTTGGTTATGACAGAAGTTCTTGGTACCTGAAAACATCGAAATTTAAAATATTTTTCATGCCATAAAAGAAAACTAAATAAAGTTATAATTTCTAACGGGGCAATGGTTCTTAAATAGTGTGTCACAATAATCGTTTGCATCAAATTTGACAAAGAAATTCCGGATAGATTTTGAGAAAATAAATTCTGACATAACCAGGAAATACTGACAAAACGTGGGTCTGACCCTTAAATTTCCATGTACCCCACGATGGTAACTATGTTGTGCCCACAGTAATAGCCATGCAGCCTCAACTTAAGTGTGGGTTTCATATGGGTTCTCACATAAATTCACACCAATAGGAATAGTTCATGGGTCCGGCGTCAGGTGACGTCAAGCTCAGTGTGCAAGAGCAACGTCACGATTGGTGGAAACTGCCAGTTCAAGGGTCATTCATATACCCCTGATGTTTCACGTGCTCATATGCCCCGATGTTTAGCGCACGTTCTCTCAAACCCCACTGTCAAGGGTGATGGGGACATGGTGATTTGAACGTGGCGTTGTATCCAATCAGATAGATAGTTCAGATTTGTTGGAAGTAGTCCTTGTGATTGAACATATTGAATATATAATAATTCTTTATTCTTATAACGCCATTAAAATGGATTATCTCTTCAGAAATACGTTTTATATAGTTTCAGGGGTATAAAATAATAAATATGAGTCAAAGACACCAATCCGGAAACGCTTCTCTCGTTTTAATCTTGATTTTTTTTTTAATTCTTATATAATACGATAATAAATTGGGACAGATTTCGTTACTATCTTTACATCATGAAACTATCAGGAAATCTTAGATATATATATATAGTTCTCCCGCTTGCTACACTTCAAACGTTTCGGCGATCCCTACATGTCCCAATTGATTGTATGTCTTCTACCATAAAACATATGATGTATACAGCGAAATAGCAATGTACATGTATTTGATATTTCGAACCGGAAAACACTGAAATTGCACCAGGTACAGTATATAACGTTGAATTGGAGTGGACAATATTGTGCATAATGAATTCAGCATCCTACAATTCGAGGAGATATATGTCAAGATTAAACTATTTCATGAAGATTTCATATCATATATCATTTTATCCTATTCACAATATTCAACAGAGATCACCACCCATCATTCATGTGCTATTTAAAGGCACGTGAGGCCTTAATTGTCGAAAATATTCATATTTGTTCCAAACACCGTAAACAGAAAAACATTAAAACGCATACAGTTTCGTTCATATATATATCATGACCATCGCGTAAACAGCATGTTATCATAAAGACCTACTATATTTTACCTAAGCAAGAGCCTGATTGTGTTACAGAAGACAGCACAATGCTACTGGCTAATCACACACAAATGGCACAAACGCTCTTTAATAGTTCCATATCAGGAATTCACCCTCAAAGAACGCTCTTTATGTTTACCAACATACTATAAACAAACACCAGAAAAGTGACTTTTTATGCTTTTGTTTACATAACAATAGTCAAATATATAGAGAGTAATTAATTGGTTCCGAGAATTACGTTAAATAATTCACGAGAGGTGAGAGACGTCGGTAAGAAACGAGTGCGCGATAGCGCACGAATTTCTTACCCAAACGTCTCTCGCCTCGAGTGAATTATTGAACTTAATTATCGGAACTAATTGATTACTCTATTTATTACACTTCTGCATCAATTTGGTTCACCAAATATGATTAAAACACACATAATTAATGCATGAAAATCCCGATGTGGAGAAACATCAACCATCGAAATTTCAGTCTAGATCAGTAAGCGATGTAACGTCAATGACGTCATGGGAAATGACATAATTCACTAGTGACATTACCATTTTTAATTAACAGCGTTTGCAATGGAAATCGCGTATAGGAGTGTAATAAATGACAATAACATACTGTTTATGCGATATTTCTTATTTATATACGGACAAAGTCTGTCTACATTTTGATGTTCTTTCTGTTTGTGGCGGTTTTTGACGGCTGGAAATATTTTCACAGGATACGCACCGCCAAGGCCAACCGTACCTTTAAAGAGACACAAGGCACTCACAGTGAGTAAATATACAGAAAAATATAAAATGCTGTAAAACATCACCACTAAGAGAAATAGATAACCCTTGTTTTTATATTAATTATTGATAGTCCTCCAATAATGAAATTTCGCGTGTTGGAACCATTGTAATGTAAACATAACTGTGACTTGTGAGCAAACATCAATAGTCGTGTAGTATAAGTTCAAATATTCTAGTCTCCATATGATAGTCATAATATTGTTCAATGCTTTGACCTTTTAAAGTGTTTACTGTCAAGTTATCCGTAATTTCACTGTAACAATAATGTTTACGTGACAATTTTTTTGACTTACGAAATATCATTATTGGAGAGTTATTAATAATGAAAATAAGAACAATGTCAATCTATTTTTTCATGTACTTGTTGATGATAGTTGTTTTACAGACTTTTACGTTATTTCCCACTTCAAAGACTCAAAGACCCTTTAAATACATTTACCAAATAATGTCAATGTGGTTTTATTTATTGTCTATTTTAATTACCAATTACGTAAGACACATGATTACGACTTGCATAAGAAATATGTGTTTTACCCTTAAATTAGAGACTTTAAAGTGATTTGTTTTCTTCCAGGAAAGTTTTCCATCGGCCACAAACATGGGATGTACCGTGTATGCCGTTGTGGTATCTCTTCTCTCTTATGGGCCAACATCACGTGCGTTCTCAGATGTCAGTTTCCTTCATCCTTATTCAGAAATCAGTCTTCAGGATCACCGGTGTCTTAATCAGTAGAAGGTCACAAACAAGCGATGGTAAGGCTGGTTCGATGCCGATAGGCGGTGATGTGACGTGTAATACACGCGGCTTGTTCGATACCGATAGCCGTGGATGTGTATTAAAAGGGAGGTCAAGTGACCAATTTTGAATGGGGATTTCCATGCAAATCTGCGGAGCAAAAGTTACAGAGTTCCACATACTTCTGAGTGTTACTTGATGTGGTATTGAAAACAACAGGTATGTATTTACCTGGCGGGTCCGCTTGGAACTTGTTCCATTATAATGTTGGTGTATTTATTTTTGAATTTTATATTGATTTTTTTCAAATGTAGGTCAAGTGATGTAATTCCAGAAAAAAATTCTCAAAAATATATTTATTGGAAAATTTACCAAGCGGACCCGCCAGATATATACCTGTTGTTTCCAATACCACATCAAGTCACACTCAGAAGTATGTGCAACTCTGTAACTTTTGCTCCGCAGATTTGCATGGAAATCCCTTCAAAATTGTTCACTTGATCCCCCTTAATATAAACATAAATGGAGGGTAACATGATTCAGAGGCTGGTCAATACCTCATATGGGTTGGCTCCGTGCATAGAGTGATTTCCCACTGATTGATTGATAGCTTGTTTATTTGTATAATATGTACAAGCTTATGGCAATGGTGATAACAACAAAATGAACGTGTCAATGGCACTGACTGTAGCTCAACCTGGAGAGGGGATAATGTATATATTACAGCAAAATTTAAAGGCCCGCTTAATTCTCGAATGCCCAGATCACATTATATACAACACATTCCATAGTATGTGCCATTTGGAAGAGGGACCAAACATATATATATTCCACCAGAATACGGAATAGCTGTGGCCTAGAAGTGTCCGCCAAGTGATAGAGATTCTCAAATTCACCCCAAGACTCCCGCGTTATATTTACCCCAGAATGCATCATAATTCACAACTAAGGGATATAGTTATACACATTCCATTGAGAATAAAAACTGGCAGTACAGACCAGATCGAAATTAAGCACAGAACATACGTCGGTACCTTGGCAAAACAACATGTCACAGATTATTCGTATTATAAATCGTTAAAGGAACTCAATCCGATTCGATGATCCCCATATAATCAGATTCCAACAACAACATTTTTTTTAAATGCGCTTCTGTTATCAGAATCGATTAATTTCCACAAAAATAATGCTAACCATTGTCAACTATAGTATAAAATTGCCAGAAACGTGTTAATTATCAACATGTTGTTCGACGAAATTTGCATTATTAACAACAGAAAGCCTCTTGAATTTAGGGTTATCCATCTTCATCCGCAATTTGGTCCGAGACCATTGGCTCGTCGACTGTTTCTGGGCCACTAATAATTCTCGATGGTGAAAAACAATAGATTTCAAAAATCGATATCTAATAAATCTAATAGCTTTGACAGGTGGGTTCCTCGACTCGAATCAAATATTTTTTTTTTACCACCGATTCCAAATAAATAGTAATTGTGTTGGTGCTTAAAGGCATGTGCGGCCTTAGTTGTCGAAAATATTCATATTTGTTCCAAACACCGTATTACGGTAAACAGAAAAAAACATTAAAACTCATACAGTTCCGTTCATATATACACTGACCATCGCGTAAACAGCATGTTATCATAAAGACCTACTATATTTTACCTAAGCAAGAGCCTGATTGTGTTACATAAGACAGCACAGTGATACTGGCTAATCACACACAAATGACATAAACGCTCTTTATTAGTTCCATATCAGGTATTCACAAACAAAGAACGCTCTTTATGTTTACCATCATAATATAAACAAACACCAGAAAAGTTACTTTTTACGCCTTTGTTTGCATAACAATGGTCAAACATATGACCATAACATACTGTTTATGCGATATATCTTATTTGTATACGGACAAAGTCTATCTACATTTTGATGTTCTTTCTGTTTGTGTCGGTTTTTGACGGGTGGAGATATTTTCACAGGATACCCACCACCAAGGCCAACCGTACCTTTAATCGGATTATGCATCTTTAATATAATGTTTTGGAGCTTCATCTTTCAATTGGTACATAATATAGAATATGTTGTATATATTGTGATCGGGTGATTCGAAAATTAAGTGGGCCTTTAAAACTTTAAAATGAATATCACTATATTACAGGTTAGATGTTAGCAATCTAAAATGAACAATGCTATTTGCGACAGTTATTGTTGAACTATTATAGGTCGATATATCGACTAATCAAGTCGCATAAAATGCATCTGGTTTGAATCCTTGAAATAGTGAACAGTCGGTGGCTATTATTTATGGGGGCCTCGGTGGCTCAGTCGGTTAGAGGTACAACTCCAAGCCGTTTCGCCCTCCAGCGCTGGCGATAAGGGTTCAAAACCACATGTTTCCATCGTGGACTTTGTAACTGGAAATCGTTATCTGGTGGAGTTACCAGTTACTCGCCGATGGCCGGTGGTTTGCCGCACATGGTTGACGAGTTTATCAGCCATTGAAATCACTGTTAGATTAGTCGCAAGTGTGCGGATTTCCTCCACCACTAAAACTGGCAATGTCGTGATATGGCCTTAGTTGCTAAAGCGACAATAAACCCCAATCAATCAATCAATCAAGCTATTATTTTGTATTGACCTACTTAGTAAAGCTGAACCAGAGATCTGATTTATTGTCTCGACATGATGACATTATCTGTCCTATATATATACGATGAGATTAGCGTCCGTCATTTAGTGATGTCCATCTACGTTCGATATTGTAATGTATAACCGTCCCCATCTAATGGGTATTTTATTGAACAAGGCCATTCGTCAACTTAGATAATAGATTCAATATATCCATCGTTTAGCGAATTTGATTCTTTGGAATAATGGACAGCCTTCGGCTATTTAAGAAATGACTTGCAGATCGATTGGGGTCATTGTATTTTGACCGGCAGAGTAATTATACAAAGTGTGTGAATCCACAGACGGGATTCACACGAACTTTGTTTAATTACTCTGCCGGTCAAAATCAATGAACCCAATCGACCTACATCAATTTATTCATTCCGTATAATCATATACCAGTATATTTTATAGAACATTATTAATTTGAACAACTTTTCAAAACAACCATGCAAACAATTATCAGTAACATAGGGTTCAAATTTCAACACAATCTTCCAATAATAGCACGCAGCAAGAGCGTGCACGCGATCGGCTTGAAGTGACGTACATGCGTTTCCGATGTTCATCAACAAATAGCTACACTTCAGTTATTCGTTTATGAACACCAGAAACGTTCATGTAAACCGCATGACGAAATGTACTTATTCATACCGGCGCTAACTGTGTGAATGCAGAGGATGTGTGATTAATAGAGAGATTTCGCAAGCTCACGGATAGATTTGCGACTACGTTAAGATATTCGAGTCCGTAAAATTCACGAAGGCCAAAAATTCGTTTCGCAAAACGTAACGACTACGTTTAGGATTATTGGTTTGTACTTTAGAATTAACATACCGATAGAGTTTGTACTGAAAGGCAAATAAGTTAGCACTAATATTGTCCTATTGACTGCAGTCGGAGAACATGTATTCTTTTAGCAGGGCGATATCCATGTCAATACATCATTGTTGTCTCATCTCGGCGATCAACGTGTATCAGGCAGAATCCAACAGCGACGAGGAATGGTTGGTATAAATCGTGAGCAGTGAGTTTCCTCTTCGCACGATCTAGCATACAGATTATGTTCAGCGCGAACGATAATCTTCTTATCAGTCGGCAAATTGGGGATAATTGTCCCAAGCCTGATAAATGATGGCTGCATGATACAACAAAACAAATTGACCTAGTGTCTGTATTTAAATATATTTTTGGGTACACACCGGAGAAATTGATACTCTATCCGTCGCACGGTTAGGACATTACGACTACGGTTAGTGACTACGTAAACATTGATTATATACGTATTACCCTAACCGTCGCCCTAAAAGTATCCGTTGCTCTATCCGTGAGTTACGAAACATCTCTATCATCTTATATTCGTGGTATGACGAAGCCGAGACTTGACCGCGATGGATGCAACCCAAGCCGGGGCCTATATTGACATCCTATTTAGCCATTTAAGTTATTTTTGTCCGGTCAATTCGTCGACCAATTGGCACAGTGATATCATTTCCTGGGCAACTTGCCACATCACCGGCACGCCGCGGGTAAGATAACGTCTGATCAATTCATTCCCCAAACCTAGAATATAGACATGTTAGATCGATATGAAAATAATACCGACTGCCGGCGCCAATAGAAACACGGTGCGTATTAAAATTTAATCTACTATTTCCGAGCAACTGATCACAGTTATGTACCCAATATAGCCCGGTGAATCAATTGATATCCAGGTCCCGATCAGCACTACTCATTTATACAACTGATCTATCTTGTCAAGCGATTGGAATAGATATCGCTATGTATTCGCTTATCACATGAAATATCTGATTGGTATTTCCATGCACAGAAAAGGCCGATGTTTGATATAAGTGTTATTGTCCATGTGCGCTTGTGTTGATAAAATAGCAGGAGAACCAACGCACTTCATTGCGTGAAACAGTTCTTTGGTTCTATTGGGATTTTTCAAACTTAATGTACGAAGTTACATAAACTTTGTTTGATATTGTGTATGCTTGATCAGGTCAAACCATGAATCTGTTCGCTTATATATATTAACTAGCAGGGTTACCCAACGTTGCCCAGGTTGAATTGGTGTGAAACCATCTGCTGTGGACATTTTGTTGGAATAGAGAATACTCTTGATCAAAGTGGCACATATTCTAACAAATTGTAGAACCTATATCCAAATAGCATCAAACGTCATTCTTATATATGGATTATAAGTAGTAACTCACCGTGTCGGAGTACGTGATTGTCATTTTCTTTTTCGCGATCAATTCGTCCCACCAATATTTATTTATTTACAAATGCGCGTGCTTCAGACGTTATCAGTTTTTAAATCGTACAGTGTCGACGTGGTTGGAATTGACGTTTGTTTATATATTTTTATTAGGATCAAAACATGCACAACATCATAGTCACATTAGTTCGCAAAAATAAAATACGACAATTGGATTTTACATAGAGATGTATATATCAATCTAGTGGGATAGACTAAGACATAGAGTAAGATTTTAAGTTGTTTATGTTATAGGCTGTGAGTCTATTCTAAAAAAATGAAAGCAATCCTCTGTGACGGGAAGATGTACCCTTGTCATATGTCATACAGTATTGGAGGATCCTGAAAAGTCATGTGCTACTAACTGTGTTTTCTTTTATCTCAGAAGAAACTATATTTGACTGCACACTGTGACCAAGATTTTGATCAGGCCTTCTATACATGTCCATCTCTATTAACAAATTGTATCCGTGTTTGTGGGAAATATCTTGAATGGAATAGACTCAATTGTGTTATAATACATTAGCCATTCTAACATGTCATCCATCATCTGATGGCTCAAGGTCCCTCATTTTGCAAGAATATATGTATCTCCTAAATACAATGTAAAACATACTCTTTAGTGCTTTCTTTTGTGTATCTGTTTGCTAGATCACTATATGAATGCCTGATTATCGTCAAATATAAGTTTGACAGTTGAAAAGACATCATTGTTCAAATGACTCAATTCGGTCACAATATCTCGAGGTTGTGAAATTTAGACGCCAAAAACTCATTAGAACCAAATATGGAGATGAATATATAACTTTGGTCGATATCGGCGAATAAACATTCTTATCAATGTTAGTGCCCCTCCTCTCTCCATCCCTACCCCAAATGTGACATCTTTAACTCATATGATATGACTCTTCTTATCATTGGAGAAGAACGTTTATGAATATTGTGGGAATTAGTGCTAAACATATTTGTGTCAGGTTTGGTGAGCCTCCCCATTCATGACTCGAACGTCGTCACTTTGGACATATTTAAGCCACGTCCATTAGACTCCTGATATATCATGGAGATGATTATGTATAAGTTTTGTGATATCAGTGCTCTCATCCAAAACGGCGCCAATTTGGCGTTTTTAAATCAAACGATTAGACTCCTCGTATAATGGACAAGAATTGATTTTGTGGAAATCGGCGCTAAAATAGTATTTGTTAAATCAAATTTGGTGCCCTTCTGTGCACCCCTGACTAGAACAGCGACATATCATGGAGGTGATTGTGTATAAGTTTGCATGGTGGACATAGGCGACATAAATATTTCATTATTTCATATAGGCACCAAAATGTGGCGTTTTTAACCCACACGATTTGATTCCTCGTATCATTGGAGAAGAATGTGTATGGATTTGGAGGAAATTGGCACTAAACATAGTTTATTAGCTTTGGTGACCCTCCCCTTCCTATACTCGACTCAACAGGTGCCCATTTTGACATATCTAATCCACACAATTAGACACATCAGGAAGATGACAAAATATCAAATTTGATGGAAATAGGGGACTAAACAAATTCGTATCAAATTCAGTGCTTCCATCTCTCACCTGAACATCATCAATTTGGCGCATTTTTCATATGACGGAGAATAATATGTATCAATTTGGTGGAAATCGGTTCTAACAATTTTGGTGTCCCTCTACCCCTCCAAGCACCCCGACTATTTTTGATACATCCCTCCAAATCAATAATAATTCCTATGTACACTTTTCTTTTAACTTGGTGGGAGAATTCATTTGTTATAGAATGTGTTAAGGTGGGGATCAAATGACCAATTGCAAAAAATGTGAAGTTCCCCATTGATTTGCATTTATAGAAAGCTTAACATCTCCACTGAACTGTATGCATACTGTTAGATTCAAAAGGGAGTTTAGTTGGCAATATGCCAATGCATTACGTGCTAAAGGGTCTCCCCTTTGTTTGGTTATAGCAAATGGTACCTCAAGCTTTCTAACTTTGAAAATTTCTAACCATATTGTTAGAAATTTACGACTGCTGGCAATTTCATACACTTTTTGTCTAACAAGAAGAAAGTTCACAATCTATACTGGTTTGAATATCAAATTGTAAGAACAAATTCAGTCTTCGTTTGCTATGGATTTCCAATTAGCGTTGTGTCAAGCATCAAATATCGAACTGCTGAACACCTCCACCCACCATCGCCATTTACACTATAATATATATGCAGATAGGTCACGTGCTTGGCAACGGCAACGACTGAAGATAAATTCTTGCTCATCAAATATCTATTTTTTGTTTTGTTTTTGTTTTTTTGTTTACAAAATTCGGACTAAATTCACAACCTCAAAACACGAAGAAAAGATCGACAATATATCATGGAAACTACCCATGAAGACAATTGAACTTGATTTGGATTAGAATCACGAATATTGGGAGCTGAATATTTGACAGCTGAAAATTGTTTACAAACACTACGCCATGCGCAGCAACCAACGGAAAGTTCACCGGAAGTGGGAAAATCAAACTCGCCATCATGACATTTTGACGAACTTTTTGGCGATTATTGCAATAAACTACATACGGGGAGTGGAAAGCAACACACGACCAGGTGATCGGGTGAGTACGTTCCATTTTACAACCCACCCGAAAGGATCAGGGAGATTTTTGTCCATTATTGACCGATTGCCCGACCAGACACTACGGAATTTAACACATATTTCGACGTCTATTTTAAAAAACGCTTCTGTGGTACCGAAATCGCTATAGGTTGGATTCACCACTAAGTCTTGGCACTCTAAAACGCGACAGAAGTTCAATTATTATTTACCTACTATTGCAATCGGGGGGTATACAATTCCCTCCAGGCCAAAGACAATACAGCTTTCCATGTGGCAACTGCAAGAAAGCTGTTTCCCCAGCAGAAATACGAAAGAGGAAAGCAAAGAAGGTATTGCAATGCAAATCTGGTAAAGAATGGTTTCATCACAACTGCACAAACGGATTGGTGTTTATCAAGGAAACAAACGATTGGAACTCTAAAGTGTGCAACGACAAACAGTCTACACATGTATAAGAGGACCAGAATGAGTCCACGATCAATGACACTGCTTATACTATCCTGACTGGAAGTGACATAAGGATTAACTGTCATGTGGACTGTTTTTATGGAGATGTAACGGTGAGGTAAGTGGACATAACTTGTGTAAAACCCGAAGGGTTTTACATACAAGTTATGTCCACTTACCTCACCGTTACATCTCCATAAAAATAGTCCACATGACAGTTAATCCTTATATTTATATACATTTAGCGAAAAAGCCGCTTTTGTAAATATATTTAAATCGAAAAGTGTATCGTGACAAGATCAGCCCAAAATACCCAATAGGACCCTTGGCAAACGTTAATAGGAACAATTTCTCTTCATGTTGAAACCCGATGATGTATTAAGTCAATCCTGCGCGAGTCAAAATGCGCCCAAAGCATTACGCGTTCGTCTTTCCAAACCTAATGACGTATCGATTGTGTTATTAGCTTGGTGTTATGAGGCGTTACGCATTCACCGAGAAATAACTGCAACTAGCCACGTGGGCGCCGACCAATCAGAATGCTGGATTTAGTGATGACAACACTTAATGTGTAAATATAATGACATAAACGATGAAGGAAACAGCACAGGAAATCCAGAAATCTCAAGATCCCATTGCTGAATATAAACTTTCAGGGTGTAAAGATTAAGAAGTGCTGATAGAAGATGAGCAACCAGATTTTATTGTTTGAACTGAATCATGGATGGATAGTTCAGATAATAGCAGTGCATACCTACCTACAAACACGTATAACATTGTAAGAAGAGATATGGAAATAGACAACGCCAAGGGTGGTGTATTCATAGCATGTATGCAAGGAAGATGAGCAGAACATACGAGCCATACTGTTTGTGAAATCTATCTGGGCAAAAGTGAAGCTGAAGAAAAGCAGAGAACTCTACATAGGCTCTTACTACATAACGAGGAAACGATGAACATGGCAGGTTATAACACACCAAATACAAATTAGTAGAGTGATTTCCCCTGAGACCCCAACGATCAGCATTAAAAATCCTGGCAGCTGAATGGTCACTGATTTGAAAAGCGCACGAAGAAATGCACAAGCGTGTTTCCTGACGAGAAACGCCAAACAAAGCCACATGATAAAATGCTACGTCTGTCAAATGGGCGAGTGATTTATTGGAGGGGTTGGTGTTTTTTTCTATTTCATAACTTTCTCCTTTTTAAGGGTAGTGTGGTGTTTGTCGAAATTGTAATGTGGCGCAATACGTTGACAATAACTTTTGAACACATTTTTGTGTGTCTAAAAAGGACGTTCTTTAATTATTGATACATGTACATGGTCAATGCGTTCCTGCGAATACAGGCCAGCGCGACTTGTTAACACTGAGGCCTATGTAATTAGAACACCGGCATGGGCAACGAAACCTCCTATGAAACGGGATTTGTGTCAACAGATATAGCCAAATGCTGCGACAATAAAGCGGTCTAGGGGAAGTTACTGCATTCTGAGGTGGAATAAGCGTGTTGCCTTTGACCGGCTTGGAGTCACACAGAACTTAGTATAATCATTTGTCGAACCAGGCAAAACATTTATAGAATGAAAATGATATAATAACTAGTTGATAAAATATGTAGACTTTATTATAGGCATGCCGCGAAGACGTTTACAGAAGCCATAACATCAGGGCGTATATAAGCTATAAATATGATTGTGTGACCACCAATTGGACATATCCTGTTGAAAATGGGTTCATAATGGTCCTATATATTAACATAGGTTCATATGGGACTTATTATCCGTTGGATGGCACGGACCACAGTTAAAGCGTAAAGAGCCTACATCTGGTAAGTCGTGAGTTGGTTTATTCGTGTTATTTTTCAACCTGCTCTCGTGAAAATAAGCACAATACGGGCTTATTTCATATTAAAATAGTCCCATACAGATATGTCTTAAGGGTACGTTCGTACACTGGTAAGTTTGCACCGTATGGTTTGCTGGCATTTTGTCGTAGAAAACGATATGGTGCCAGAATATGAACGGAAACAACCATATAAGATGCATATGTACCACAGCTAACCACGTACGAAGTAAAATCCCTATAGTTCCACCTGTAGCGATGCTACTGGAATTTGTCTGTAAATAGCGTGCAATTATCTCGCAAGAATAAATCATACAGGTATTTGAAGGCAAATTCCAGTAGCACCGTTACAAGTGCAACTATATAAATGTTACTCCTCATGTGTTTCGCTTTGGTAAAGAAGCATGTTATGTGCATCTTTCCGTTCATATTCTGGCACCGTGTAGTTTTCTATGACGTAATGCCTGCAAAAACATACCGTGCAAACTTGCCAGCGTGTGAATGTATAACCAGCGTTTATGCCCATATAGAGCACATTTTATTTTTCAAATAACGCCAATATGAGTTTATTTTGCGGAATTATAAAATAATCCTGTATTATGCTTATTATCCCGAGAATAATCTGATCAATTATGTAGATAAACCTACCATTTGAGGCGCCTCATCGGACTGTGCACATTTGCTGAAAAGCGGTGTCTTTTTTTGTAGAATTCCGATTGAGACACCATGCGCGGTTATGTGTAGTGAATGGCCACTTAAAACAGGAAAACTTTTCTGTTTTGAGTTGCTATTTTCAAGAATTAAACTATCGCGATCCAACTCTTATTATAAATGGAAAATGTCCCACATTCTTAAATGGATGGAAATATAGGTCTATAATTATGAACTAATCTTTATAAGAATTTCAAAACAAAACTGATATCATTAGTACACAGAATTGAAGCTACGTCCTCAAACTTATATTTATACTCACACATCCATTCGCGTTGTTGGACGTGGATGCATGACTTTGGCTGGTCGAAATTACGTTACATGGCGTCCCGAGAAGACCCCCAACTTGCTTCCAATTTTGTATATTGACACTCACATATGTGACCCGCCATATCAAATCCAGTCGTAAGTCGCGATTTCTTTTACCCTGCATTGGCCTAACAATTTTTTATCATTTTTTTTAAATAAATGTTTCTGACAATTTTTAGGACATAAAATAAAAAACATCCATGACCCTGCAGGGAGCCCCACACATATATAGAAGCATATAGAAGAGTGTCGTCTGCTCATGTTTGTCTGGGGCTCTGTTTGTGTGAAATTATAAAATTGTTAAAGAATACAAGAAAAAATTATTAAAATTGTAAAAAATTGTTAGGCCAATGCATACTCTGATATATGCGAGGCGACCTATGGTCGACTCACATATATAAGAGAATGCATTGGCACAGGGTAAATAAAATCCCGACTTACGACTCGATTTGATATTGCGGGTCACATATGCATTCGCGTTGTGGTACATGGATACAGGACGTTGGTTGGTCGAAATTAAGTCACAAGGAGTCCCACACAGACCCCAAGTTTCTTCCATAAATATTGTGTAGACGCAACTTGCATAGAGACAACAGAATCACGATGGAAAATGTGTGCTTAGTGCTCTTTGAATCTGCCAGTTTACTCGATTGAGTGCAAATATAAATAATGGGTGTTGATTTTGTTGCGTACCATAGAGTATGGTTGCAAGATGGTCTGACAGTTTTATGCGTGGAACGCTTTCGCGTTCCACATATAATGTCAGACCAACTTGCATCCGTACTCTATAGAGCGCAACAAAATCAACATCCATTTCATAAATCGACTCATCGAACAGCTGAATCACTTACCTGGTGCTGAATCACTTACCTGGTGCTGGAGCACTTACCTGGTGCTGAATCACTTACCTGGTGCTGGAGCACTTACCTGGTGCTGGAGCACTTACCTGGTGCTTGAGCACTTACCTGGTACTGGAACACTTACCTGGTGCTGGAGCACTTACCTGGTACTGGAGCACTTACCTGGTACAGATATTGGTTTATTTCGCCGGAAAATATACTATTAAAGCAATTTAGGCACTTCATTCAAAACGAAACGTCATGGATTTGATCTAATAACCAGTTAGTGTAAGATATCGCCATATTATATAGCTTTCTATTTTATCTAATAACCAGTTAGTGTAAGAGATAGCAATATTAGCTTTCTATTTTGTGATTTTCATAAGGATTAAAATACAGTTTGATATTTTTTTTAGAATTTAGAAATATGTTTTCTATTCATGTCATCTAATTCTCAAAAATGAATTATCTTCCTTCCCTTAAAGTAATATTGTGGATTTATTTAATTAAATAACATCAATAGTTAGTATCCGAACTCTGACGGTTCTAACCCCATTGGAAGAATGTAGCAATGAACTATATATAATTATCAAATATTCCAACAATATCGACAGTACCAGTTCACAGAAGACAACTGTTGAACTACGCACAAATGTAAATATTTACTACTTTATATCGGGAATAAACATTATACGGCAATGATTGGGCCAATACTAGTCACTGTGTATAATTCGTTCACAGCAATGACAACATAACTTACTTTGGCATGATTATTTGTTATTTCGTAGGAACAACAACAGCAACAACACCGTCGATGTTTGACATACGTTCGTATGTCTTCATTGGCGGGATTTTTGCGCAGTCGGTGAGGAGGAACCTGCTAGATGGAAATTCTACATACTATTAGCGTCCCACAATCCAGAAATCCAGAAAGGCTTAGGCATTGTGACTAAGATAGGACTGAGTAAGATCGAATAGTAGTGAGTCGTCGATGCGAAATAACGATGATGATAATTAATATGATGTATATGACCAGTGCTGTTATTGTTAATGATGGTGTTGTTGTTGTTGTTGTTGATGGTGATGGCGATGACGACGATGAAGATGATGATGATGATAATAATAACAATGGTGATGATAATGGTGACGATGATGGTGATAATGTATTATATTATATGTAAATAGTGTAAATATGTTTGTCAACTCTATATAATGCGTGTTAACTCACGATTGAGTTCATTAAAGCATTCAACGGCAACACCTCGGCGGAGTGTTTCGCGTCACTTTAATGCGCAATAGTAGCTACATTTAAAGGGGTATATATACACTGAATTGATATACAAATTCCCTTATGTTACTCTGCTGAGTACGAAGTAATGTTAGAGATAGCAGATTTATAAGCCGGAATGCAAAAATAAAAGGATCCTTATCGATATATTTTTGTACAATTTTCAGGCAAATGTATGAACTAAATGTTGGATTATATACATAATAGTCCCAGATACTCACTAATGTTATTGTATAGTCAATGAATGGCTTGAGTTCATGCCCCGTATCAACGTATATTTCACACGATGTGTGCCACGCATTGCCCAATCCACTATCCGCCAATTAATTTCATTAAGTCTTGAACAAATTCGTAACTTAGTTTATGGCTATATAGAGCCATAAAGTAAACTTATATTAAAGTATTAAATTTGATTTTAAGATAACCTGTTAACCTGAACGTTTACAGAAGACATCTTCGACTCCAATTAATTATGTTTCTGTATATTATCGATATTAGATCGTTGTTATTACCAGTAATTGTTTGGCGTACATTTTTCCTTTAAAACGGGTTCCTAGTTTACTATACATGGGACTTATTGTGGTCAAGCTTTTTGAATTTCAAGCTGTGAGGAATGGATATTTCTGAGATTGGAACAATTGGTCACATCACAGGAGCTTGGAATTTGGTCAAAACCCCTCTTTTATTGGCAGAACCACCACCCGGGACCATAGTCCCGGGTGGTGGTTCTGCCAATAAACCACCACCGGGACCATAGTCCCGGGTGGTGGTTCTGCCAATAAAAGAGGGGTTTTTACCAAATTCCAAGCTCCTGTGGTCACATCAGCACCATGCACATCATAAGGCCTGCTTTATTATCATAATTCTACGGGGTTCGAACATTATCAGGGGATTATTCAACGACTCCACACAATTTGAAAGGAGGCAGAAGATATGTTGATATAGCACGAAAAATGTATCTATAGGCTTTGTATATTCTGAAAAAAACTTGCCAAATTGACAATAATTTTCCAGCTGTATTATATAATTTAAACAACCGTTTGTTATATCACCATATCATAACTAGACTACGAAATATCTTCATTGGTCCGACTTTTAATAATTATATGACTTAACCATATCATGACGGGAGCTTTGCTGGTGCAGCATTAAATATCCTGTATCAGTGCATTCTTTTATATACGAGAGTCTCCCTTATATAGGGAGCCTCCTATATATATAATAGAATGCATTGGCACAGGGGTTTTGCAACATTTCAGGAAGCTCCAGTCATGGAAGGGTTAAGGCCTGACTTGTTCTCATAATTCTACGGGGTTTCAAACATTATCAGGGCATTAATCAACGCCCCCACCCGATTGTGGTGCACGGTGTCAACGGACATGGATCATTTGAACTTTCTAAATATGTCTACGACTCTACTTTATTTTGAAGAAGATGGAATATAGGTTGATAACAAACACGAAATATCGATCTGTAGTCTTTATATATTCTGAAAAAACTTGCCAAATTTACAATAATTTTCCAGCTGTATTAGATAATTGATACAACCGTTCGTTAAAGTCATCACATCAGAAATAAACTAAGACTTATCTTCATTGTTCCATGTTGAAGAACTTGGGATCCAAGTTCTACTAATTATATGACTTAACCCTTTCGTGTCGGCAGCTGCGGAGAGACTAAAACCTATTGACAGCAAACCGCAGTGTTCTCATAGCCACATCGTCAAATTGAACAGGCATGCATACTTGTTCAATTTCAAACAAACAACATATCATATCACATATTTGTTGTTTAGTGCACATATCACCGATGTTTCAATGGGCTTGACAACATTAAAATAAATTCACAAAATGTTACAGTTCAAACATGCGATAACTATGTAGCCCCCATTGAAAGCTGGTTCATTAGTTCCACCACCAAATGCTCAGAACAATATTCCGTGAATATATTAGTTTTCAAAAGACCTTTGAATTCATCATATCCAGGACAGTTGCGGATGATCAACGGTAGATCGGTCTTGTTGTCTTACGTGTAACATTTTCCTGTGTATTCTGGTGACCAATCATCTGTCATTCCCAGCTTTGTGCTTACCACTGATGTTGTGCTGCTCGACACCGGTCTCGTGCTATTTCGCTTTATTCTCTGTCCCTTCATGTTAGGTATGCTCTCCGGATTCTCTCCTCTACACACGAGACCGATGTTTCTACACAGGACTCTTATGTGTGCGAATAAGGTCCTCGAGTCTAAGACGCATATCGTCCCAATGACTGCAACCAGTATCACTATGGTAACCATTCCAATGACGATTGATCCACGTGCTTCCTTGATTGTTGGAACTAATTTGTGCATCTTCTTGATTGTGATCGTCGTGTTCATCTCTGTGTAAACAAACACAATTATTGTTATGTATAACCATCCATCTCGCGAGAAACCAGAAATACAAATATACGACAATTAAATAATCATTGCATGATGCAGAAATCTCCGATCACCTACTCACAAAAATCGACGATTTAGAAAGAAAACACTAACAATCGCACCACTTGTATGAAAAATAGACAAAATATATTGTTTGCAAGTTTATTAAATGCGTGGTGATTTGCTTGAACGCCCCCTGGTGGTGTGGATTGCCTTTGCAAGACTAGTTAATAAGTCAATTTCACGATATTCTTCTCGCGGGGTGGGGGTGTTATGTAATATTATCTGAAGCGACTAATATGAGCATAATGCTTGATGTAGAATCTGTTACATGGCAACATAATTTTTGTATTATTTGCTATACTCACATATGTGACCCGCCATATCAAATCCAGTCGTAAGTCGGGATTTTTTTTACCCTGTGCCAATGCATTCTCTTATATATGCGAGTCGACCATAGGTCGCCTCGCATATATAAGAGAATGCATTGGCCTAACAATTTTTTATCATTTTTTTTAAATAAATGTTTCTTACAATTTTTAGGACATAAAATAAAAAACATCCATTACCCTGCAGGGAGCCCCACACATATATATAAGCATATAGAAGAGTGTCGTCTGCTCATGTTTGTCTGGGGCTCTGTATGGGTGAAATTATAAAATTGTTAAAGAATACAAGAACAAATTATTAAAATTGTAAACAATTGTTAGGCCAATGCATTCTCTTATATATGCGAGGCGACCTATGGTCGACTCGCATATATAAGAGAATGCATTGGCACAGGGTAAAAAAAATCCCGACTTACGACTGGATTTGATATGGCGGGTCACATATTGTAATAGTTTATGGAATAAATAATGTTTAAACTAAACAAACATGAGGGCGGATGAACATTTGCATCTCTATACTGTATGATGTCTGAATAATATATTTACGAACATTATGCATGTATAATTATGCGGCTGAAGGATTAATTAAAGTCATCGAAGTTAGTGTCGAAGTCAGAAGAATCAGTACTGGCATTCTTCATCATTCTGAAAATGTTCAACAAGTTCGACTGTTACTGTAGCTGGTGCGTCATATTTGTGCAGTTTTTGGACAATGAACCATGCAGTCTATTCAACAAGAGTCGCAGAAACAACGAAAGACGACACCTAGATAGAAATATCCATTCACCAAGCAATTATATCAATTTTGAGACGAAACTCTGTTATTCAAATGTCGTTTTACTTCCAGTAGTAGAACAGTAGATAGTTGTTGTCAATTTCGCATATTATAGACTGGTCCTTGTCCCAATCGAACCAGTGGCCCGATTCGTAGTAACCATAGTAACCAGTGGCCCGATTCTTCTTAATCTGACACTTTCTGCGTTACTGAAATCGAAATCAATGTGCATTCTACTCTTGTCTTGATCCAGTTTGATTTGGTGTATTTGAAATTATCGCCACTTTCTTCACTGGGCATATCATAACTTTGTCAGTTTTACAGGTGACAAGTGCAGCCATTTTATGATCGGGTGCGGTTATGGGTCTTTCGTTTGGGGTGTGAGATATCCACTTGAAATTTTCCATCTGTAGAATTTCAGTTCGGGACAATTGCCCAATGTTTGTATAAACACACCCGTGTGAATGTGGTTACACTTCAAAGAAAACACCACATCCCTATATGCAAGCTCCAATACAGAGTTCAGTCCCTTCGCTACGCTATGTCTGAACGTTGTCGGCATGTGTAAATGTTTTATTGAAGTGTTTTGTCACTTACAATGCATTCTGGCTTGATCTAGACAATTTTCAAATGAATATGGACAGTTCAGTTTCTCAGAATAATTTAGAATGAATTGTAACTACAAAAGTCTCAAAATAAATAAATGATTGATTTCTTCACATTATATGTAGGTGCTGGTAGCAGGGGACTTGCCGTATATAGTCCCAGATAATCCAATTAGGATCCACCGAGTGGTAAACTAACCAAAATGGGATAATGTTTATATTTCGGCTTAAAACGACGCACGAAATATTGGCTGTAAAAGTCCAGCGTGACTAGTCAATCCAATGACAAATTTTGTTTCAACATGAACCAGATCCATGTACTCGGAACCAGGGTCACATTGTCTTCAGAAAAAGGGAAATAGTTTGTGATCTACATCTTAGAACGTCCCTTAGAACGTCATTCGATACACCAGTCTGTGACAACAAACGCGCCCTTTTCGGTATTGTTTTGCACACGATAATCTTGCATTTCCACAACTACCCCATTTACTACACAAACATCAGCAGCATAAAAATACCAAGACCACTTTCGTAACTTAGGAACCCCAACCGACTCTTCATGGCCACCTAAACAAAAATGATCGCCATATTTATGTAGGCTATGATTTTCTGTTCCCGCTCAGGGAATTTTCTTTCAAAGATTATCAACCAATCAGCAGAATTTTGTTTTTATGCTCACTCGAGTTACACAAATTCAAGAAGCGTAACTCTATATAATTAATTGCTCGTAACCCAGAACACGGACTAACTAATGGATACACGAATTACCACTTACGCTGACACATTGGCAATATCGCGTTGACCGTCCAGTTTCCGCTGTCGTCACATAGCAGTTGTCCGTCATGGCCGCCAACGTTTTCGAAACCTTTGTTACAACTGAATGACAGAGTAGTCCCGTATCCGTAGCATGTTGAGTTTGTCTTGGCGTTGGCCACTGGTGTGGGATTTGGACATACGATGCCTGGTGAGGGAAATACTTAGGTATAGCGAAATTATGGGAAACATGGTGCTCGCAGACTATAATAGGAGAACATATCTCGATAATGGTAACCCATCCCTGAACCAACGGCACTGCCAATGAGTTACGCAACAAAGTCTCAATACAAAATAATAAGATATTAGGCTGTCTACGCTGTCATGTGTTGTATATCCCGAATATATTGCCTTTTTGTGAGATGTGTATGCATGACACATTACACATATTTCCGCCAGAGGAAATACATGCGGCTGTTATTGAACCAGATTTCCTCACTGGTGCCAGAGAGAACAAACAGTTTACATTGTGCATGTCTGAAACCCTCATCTCTATTCTTCTGAGACATCAGAGAAGGTAATTAACGTGGCAAATTGTGACCGGTATTTTGAAATTTACTTCACACAGTAAACGGAAAGGTGCATTAGAACTAATAGAAGGTACAGCTTTTGTGCCGAGCCTTCACACGGGTGTATGGGTGGCCGATGATGGTAATATACTTTTCTACTTCCGTACTCGAATAGCATTAGACGTTGTGATGTACGTTGCTTATTTATAAGCATGTCATCATTGCTTCTCGAAATAATTGATGTTCCATTGATGAATTGAATGTATGCCTTGTTCTAAATATAAAGATCGCAAGAAGTGCATGTAACATCCACGTATGGAATTAGAAAAGAGCTTAAACATAATGACGTTAATTTGTGTTGTTTACACTCCTAAGTACGAACGGTAAGAGTGCTTTCCCTATGCACTGCCAGGCAATTCTTCAAGGATTGGCCATTTTTAAACAGATAATCCGTACCTAAAATGTTCGTTAATTAATGGACAATCTGACCACGCGTGGCACGCGAGTTTGGGATTGTCCACAAAATGACGACATGTATAGCTAATCCTGCATGTTAGCTTCATATTTAATATGAAGGGCAATAACTATATAAAGAATTTTACTAAATAACGGCGATTTGTATGAGAAGAAGTGTTTTTGACGAAATAACGGAGATATTTGAAGAAGAGTTTTTGACGAAATAACGGAAATATTCGAATAAGTGTTTTTAAAGAGCGTGTATTTCGGTGTCTCATCAGGGGGGGGGGGTCGGATTTTTTTCTTCAGGCACGTATGCTGATTTTTTACTTTCGACCCTTGTTGGGATCCACCCACCCCCGCGTCCAAAATGTTTTCCGCTGTATATCAATTTCTGTGCATACTATTAGTCATGGATGTTAACATTGACATGTAAATAGGAACAAGTCATTTTGGGATCATTCGGCCAAAAAAAACATGGCTGCCAGCGGCCATCTTGGATTTAAAAATTCAATCCATTAGCATGGGCTATACTCTTTGTCTGAACATCATGAAATTTGTCATTTATGTTAATATTGACATATATATGTGTTTTAAGCCAAACTCATTGCAAAAACAGTCAAAAAGACTTGCAGGAAACATATTTTTGAGTTGCGGAAAAAATTGTTTGTTGGTCGTATCGACCACCCACACACCCCGGCATACGTGCCCGGAAAAAACTTTTTTTCCACCCCCCCCCCCTGATCTCATGACAAAAAACTGCAAAATTCACTAGAAACTATATAACAATGTTAATCTCATTAAACATCAGTTGGAATTGTGTTTTTTTAGTAAAATCATGACATAGGCAAGTCACTATCAGTCTCGCATGGAGGGTTTGGGATATGTTGCATTGAATTTCTATCTAGCTGTGTCATGGCGAACATGACACAAGAAGTGACAATAAGACACTCAAAGACAGTTCAATCAACGTATCACAAACCCCATGCAATGGAAGTAACTCGTCTACATTATTTAATAAAGATAATAAAGATTTGACACAAGTGGACATGGGTACACCGTTCAGCTAAATAATTGTTGTAGTCCGATACAAATGGTAGGTATCTGTTAAACTGTTCACCCCACAATAGATCAAACACCTACATGACACATTCACAGTAGTTTTCTTCACGGCGGGGGTCCCAGAAAACAGACACAAATTATATATGTAAGTGTTAAATGTTATCAACAAGATTCAACGGATCGAAACTTGATGCAACGCGCTCGATTTCCCGGGAAACAGAAACTGAAAGTAGAAAATTTATAGGAATTCTGTCGGCAGTGTCGCAGATAACGGGGCGCACACGATGACGTCCATTTAAGAACGTAATAGACCGATTGTTCTAAGGTTTCTCACGGTTTCTGTTCTTTCCAATCTATGTTTTGTTGCTCATAATGGCGGCTGATATTAAATTGTATTCATATAATCTGAATTGGATATCTGAAGTTCTAAACATAAGGTAATCAATTGAGTTCCGCGTCTAGCGATCACGCACCGTCTAGAAAAATTTACATAGTGTCGATACAGATTACAAATATATGCGGCAATTGATCACCATCACGGGTTGAGATCGAAGCACATAGGCATAATTTGCATAATGCACGTCTATTCTGAACGGCATATACATTCAAAATTACCTACATTGGCTAACTTGGCAACCTTGATCTTCAATTTTTGTGAGTTCAGGTCATTTGGCATGTGTTATTTAGACGCAAAAACGAGACTACACCAGAGTAACACCGATTCGAAAATATCCGAATCAGCGGACCGATTCGGTGTCGATCTCGAATCGGGTGCCCGATATCGATATCGAATCGAATCTCGAATATTCGCAGGTCCCTAATACTTTTTTTTCGCTACCGAAGGAATCGAAAATATCAAACGATGCCAGCGAAAAAACATCAATATTATATCGCTTGCTTTGTTTGTTTTTTTCGCTTCCTTCGTGCGACATTTTGTTGTTTTTTCGCTTTCGGTGGTTCCTTCGCTTGCTTCGCGAAGTATCCGAAGAAAGCGAAGGAACCGCCGAACCCCAACAACAAAGAAAGTTTTTCTTGGTTCTTGGTTGTTGTTAAGTTTCGGGGGTTCCTTCGCTTGATTCGGATACTTCGCGAAGCACGCGAAGGAATCGCCGAAGGCGAAAAAACCCAAACGAAGCAAGCGAAATAACAGTGATGTTTTTTCGCTTTCGTCGTTTGATTTTTTCGCTTCCTTCGGTTCCTTCGTGGCGAAGGAACCGAAATAATTGAGATTATTTCGCCGCGAAGGAACCGAAGCAAGCGAAAAAAACAAACGAATGAAGCGAAAAATGTATGTGGCGGAAACAGGACACCATATCAAAGAGATCAGAGTGGATTCTGAATCATAGTGAGTTTAGATAGCGGAATGGAATATTCATATCTGATGATATATATAAGAAGTAACGTAGAACAATAACACCCTTCGCTATATTTTTTTTATCAACTTATCAACTTACATGGCAATGCCCAGCTCAATTATCACCAAGCTTAATCAAAACGAAAATTTGACCGAATAGGTAGACAATATGTTTGTCATTGTCAGTCCACTACAGTCACCGAAAACCTCGTTCGGAAAACAGATCAGCAGTGAGATACGCACCAAATGTTATCAATTGTGATGTCTCATTCAGCACCAGAAGTGTTCCGTCAGACGAACTGCATTTTGAAATCCTCACGAATCCTTCCAACGATTTCTATTTGAGTGAAGTTCACATTTCTGACACGTTTAAAGGCACGGGCGTCGTTCGTTGCAGAAATATTCATATTTTTTCAAATCGCCATCAACAGAAGGAATATTAAAAAATATATAGTTTTGTTCATAATCAGCGCGTAAATACTAGTAGTATATTGTCGTCAAGACGTACGATGGTGTACGTAAACAAGTGCCTGCTCATGTTCCAGAAGTTTTGCTTCTGTTTACATAACACAGCGCAATTCTATTGGTTAATCACACACGAATGATATAAACGCTCTTTATCATTTCCATATCAGGAAAACAGTAACAAATAATGCTCTTTATGTTTACCATATCCGGATCTAAACAAAAGCCAGGTTCTGTAACGTTTTTTTGCTTTTGTTTACATAACAAAGGAAAATCATTTGATAATAACATACTGTTTATGCAATATTTCTGACTCGTATAAGAACAAGGTCTGTCTATATTTTACTATTATTTCTGTTCATGACGGTTTTTGACGCATTTGAATATTTTAGCAGCGCACCCACCGCCAACGCCGCCCGTATCGTTAACAACAACAGCAGTATATATACTTCATTGACCTCCCATGTCGGAGAGCATTAGTGAATATATTACAGTTTGGTGTTATATACTATACAACAATACATATATTATAATACAATATTATGTTATCATTCAAACTCAAGTCGGCGTGATTATCCCTTTAACCATAGTACACATTGGGAAGAGGAAAACGACAGTGTCAATAACAATTGCGTCTCGGTGTAGCGCAATAACACTTCTCATTAGAATATTGTTGCTGTCGAGAATGAAAGCTTGTAGTGCTGTTTCAGTGATTCTATCCATAAACAAGAAAGTTTCCGTTCCGTAAGTGTTCACAATGTGTTATACAACGACAGATACATGTATTAAAAAATTGTCAGAGTATGGCACACGCCGGTCTTAATATTTCAACTGATTGTTCTGTGTCGTTTTTAACAACGTAACTACACTACAATTATTTGCTAAATAAAACGTATAACATGGAACGATTATACAAGCTAAGTATGTAAATACAAATGTCTACACAATTAACGGCAGATCCAAATTCCAATGTGGTTATTGGTTTACAAGTAATCTCAATTCGTTCTCAAACTTTATATGAAACAACTTACCTTCACATTTTGGGAAATTCTCGTGCGCAAGCCATTGCCCACTGGCTGTACACGTCCTTCTACCCTCGTAACCCGTAGTGTCTCTGAATCCTTGGTCACAAACATACTTTATCGTGTCGCCGTATCTGTACTGCCTGATTTGCGTTTGATTTGGATGGGCATTCCATATCTCTTGTGGTTCGGGACAATTAACATCTGAACAAAAGATTTGTAATTCAGGAATGCCAAACCTGAAAATTGCTTTTACATTGTTGATTTAGAAATGTCAAAGTGTCACGGTGAAGGATTCGTACCCAATTCCACAGCTTTGGTGCTTTGTTGTGATCGAAATGGTACCCCGGCCTCAATTTGGTCGCGGGATACTGGCATATATATCTTGTTGAGAACGATCGACCAAAACGGCCATCGTGACCTCAAACATAACGACGAATTCACAATACCAGTATAGGGTTACACATATTTATTTCGGCCTCTGTAATGTCAATGTGAACGACTAGCCAAAATACTGACTCGGATAAAGGAAGACGGTCTCCAGACGGTCTCCAGAACTCACAGAGAAGTGTTTATTTTTTCGTAACATTCAAGTACAAGTTCTTGGGACATGTTCCGTCTGATAAGATGAAGGCTATTCAAACGTAGGAACGCCCAGAAATGTCAAGGATGTCCGAAGTTTTCTTGGCAAATCATCGTACTACCGAAACTTTATTCGGAAGTTCGCCCAAATTGCGTATACTTTGCATAATCTCACGGATGCACGATGATGTTGCACAGGGAGGCGGACACACATTCCGACTTATTTAATCCGGCGTACGCATCACGAGGTCAGAATGGCACAAATAAAACTGACGAGACGATCCCTACATATATTGAGACCTTGCAACACAAATTAGACTGAAAACGTGACCGTGCTAGACAGACTATGAAATAGTCTAGCAAGAAATATCAAATCTTTCCAAAAGTTGATCATATTGTCTACTGCGTTCCATTCAAGTTGGCAAGCGATTATCACGAAAACTAGTACCAAATTTGAGGGGCCATTCACGGTAATTGATAAACTGTCTGACTTACTATACCGAATACAGAAAGAGCTGAAATTAATGTCTAAGGTTGCACACCTAATTAGAATTGAGAGAGAGAGAAGGGGAGAAAGAGAGATAGAGAGAGAGAGAGAGAGAATATTTTATTTTATTAACCTGACATGTGCATCCACAATACATAAGTTTATTATATGAACAAATAGTGAAATTGCACCCTGTCACACGGGGCCTATAAGTCACGCTTAAATTGCATATTGGAAGAGCGAAGAAGTGGTTTGTTTTCAAGGAGAGGGTGGTAACTATAAGTGCTTTTACATTTTATAACAATTTAGACGGACTTCACTAGTTTATGTAAATCTGTAGAACTTAGTCACGTTAGTCCTGGTTGTTGTTTCGTTGACTTTTATGTTTGCACCATGCCCACTTCAAATTCTCTTTCAGGAGCTATTTATGCTAAATTGTATGGCCTCTAATCGATTTATTGCAGAATATTGCTGTTGCAGGAGTTACGTCATTTCACTTTTCATATTTGAGTTCTAATACCGGAACGCATGACCTTGCATAATACAGATTTTATGTGAGTTTATTTCACCATATATTATATTTCATCAGGTACAGTATGTTGTATAGCATATTGTATTTTATCACATAATAGAATTGCGACTCTTCAGAGATCCTATATATCCAAATTGGCAGCAGACAACTTTATTCTTTTTTATTGTAATGATTTATTCTCAGACACATATATGTGTAACATGAGATATCTATTATATATTTTGAAAGATCTGTGTGTGTATGTGTTTGTTTGTTTGTGTGTGTGTGTGTGTGTGTGTGTGTGTGTGTGTGTTTGAAATCGATGGACTCGAAAACGACTAAGCCAATTTCGATGAAATTTGGTATTTTAGGGTATTTTCGGCCGGAGACGAACATAGGCATATTTATTTGTCCGTGCGAGGTCAACTTTTCACGTGCGGAGGTCAAATCTGTTTTTACGCCGTTTTGCGCTAATATATTTCAGTTCGGTGCTCACAAATCGATACGATATAGCGCGAATAATAAATTGCCAGTCATATAATTTGCACGGTTAGAATCTGTGTGGCTTCATCTTTCCAACGATATATAATATGTATGTATCCGTTTTAGTTATCTGCCTCAATTATTAGGTACAAGTGGTACGATGCTTTTATCAGGATAAAATCAATGCGTAAATTCTATGACGTCGTCAGAGGTCATAAAGTTAGATTACGTTAACTCTCACCCTGCCGATGCATTTGACTGTGTCGCGTTAACTCATCACCGGCCGAGGTATCCGCAAATGACATTGGGCTATATATCTCGGAAACGGGTGTAGCTATCGACTTGAAATTTGGTATGTGAATGTATCTTGCCCCGGATACGAATTTTATCGGGTGGCCGAGCACGTGCGACGCCAGCTTCGCGCATGCGCAGACGAGATCTCGGAAACGGGTTGAGATATTGACTTTAAATTTGGTATGTGAATGTATCTTGCCCCGGATACGAATTTTATCGGGTCGCCGAGCACGTGCGACACCAGCTTCGCGCATGCGCAGACCAGATCTAGGAAACGGGTGGAGCAATCGACTTGAAATTTGGTTTTTGAATAGCCCGGACGAAGTCGGGTCACCTTCTAGTATAACATATATACATGGTTGTGTGCACATAATTATACAGTGATACAAATAAATTAATTTTACCGAAGTCACCACCTGAAAGCAAGTACATAAATGCCAGTGTAAACCTGCAAGGAAAAAATGTCAATCAACTTCAAGTATAAATAGTAATAAAACGGTGTTATTTAATATCATTGATCTTAAGCCGTGATGTAAATTGACAGTTTCTTCATTGTATTCTCGTTAGTGTCATTGAGAAGGTCATAAAACGCTTCATGGGAGCCAGTTTTCCATATAATCTCAGGTATGTATCGGGTTCTTAGCTCATGCAGTTTATTGCATTTCATTGTAAAATGAAATTCGTCTCCGTGTTCATGTTTACAGGCAAGGCGTAATCCACTATCGGCTTGTATTGTGCTTGTCTTTTTCTTCTTTTTCCATTTGCTCACCTCAATTGCCAATCTGTGGTTAGCAGTTCTTAATTTCTGTATGCTAATATAAATATTTCGTATAAATTATATACAGCGACTCTTATTGTGGGGATATTTTTCGTTTGTTTATCGGCGAACATTCGTCCCCATCGCTTGAGTGATTTGTTTACAATTGTACGTAGCTCAGATGTTGCGTATTTAGTCCGTGAGCTGGTAAAGTACATATGTACCCATGAAAAACACCCTCCACCGCAGAAGAAAAGCAATTACCAGAATACTATACGGCAAGTTATGACTCACAGAGAGGATATCTAATGATACGCAATTATATAAGAAATTTATTAACCGAATGCACTAAGTTCGATTCGAGCGGAGCTTTGGATATCGAAAGAGCCGGGGTTAAAACAAAATTAATATTGATTTCCTTATCGCAACCAAAGAGGAAATAAAGACACTTTCAAGAAAAAATATTAAATGTGTCTTGACGTCTGCACCATTGCGCTAAGCTCTTATGTCACTCCGCGCGCCGATAAAACACGTGTCTTACTAAACATATGAGGCCGGGTTTAGGGTCTAATTATGTGAGAAATAAAATTTATGAAAACAATCTACTTTATTATGTCTTCCCATTCGACCATCACATCAGAGTGTTTCATATCACTTTAATAGAACCGGACTCACGTCGACAAACCGGAATCCCCTCAATCGCCGAATCCATTACCCAGGTGCCATTCACTGCGCAGATCCGGGTTCCATTGTCGACTTGTTCAAACCCCTCCAAACAGTCATACTCCACGACATCAAGGTACTTCGGATTCGAGTTACTCGGAATAGCCCCAGGCATTATCGGTAGTGATTCGCATGTAATAGCTGGAATAGAAGTGGTATCCTGATTCATCTGATCATTCGACGGAGGTGACATGACTGTCAAAAACGTCAAAGGAAGACACATGAGTGTGGCTGAAGAGATCATGGCCACCACTTTAGGAATCGTTGTTTTTGGTACCCATCGTGATACGTGTGCTATTATGTTTTAAAGGCACGGGCGGCGTTCGTTGCAGAAATATTCATATTTGTTCAAATCGCCATCAACAGAAGGAATATTAAAATATATATAGTTTTGTTCATATGCCAAACATAATCAGCGCGAAAATATTATATTGTCATCAAGACGTACGATGGTGTACGCAAACAAGAGCCTGCTCGTGTTACAGAAGTTTTGCTTCTGTTTACATAACAGCGCAATTCTATTGGTTAACCACACACAAATGATATAAAAGCTCTTTATTATTTCCATATCAGGAAAACAATAACAAATAACGCACTTTATGTTTACCATATCCGGATCTAAACAAAAGCTAGGTTCTGCAACGATTTTTGACGGAGGTGAATATTTTAACAGCATAATAATTTATCATCCAACTTCCAGGTTGTCGGGGAGAAAATGGCAATATTACGGAAGCCCATTGCGGTCACATTTAACCATATAGATTTTGTTTTATTGCGTTCAATCGCAAAAATTATTGCGTTTAAATGCTAATCTCTTGGGTTTAAATGAAATAATATTGGGAGCAAATGTAATTTTTGAGACAGTGCAAATTGTTTTGGGATTGGATGGGTCCATGATGGCGAGCGCGCCTTGCGACTCAAAGTCCGATGTCATCACGGCCACCGAAGCCACGTGGTGACGTCGGACTTTGAGTAGCAAGGCGCGCTCGTCGTCATGGGGGTTCGAATCCCACCCAATCCCAAACAAATTTGCACTGTCTCCAAAATAGGCGCCTTGTGTGTTGTATAGTCCAACACATGTTCAAAGAGCAACGCTCGGCATGTTTCGGAGACGCATATCTAACATGCTACTGTGTCATATCTGCTATATATAAATCATTTTGGTCTAAGCGAAAAACTATTGCTTTTAATTGCAATAAAAAATATTTCTATGTGAGTAAATGTGACCGCAATGGGCTTCCATACAATATTGATATGTTAGGTGAATGTACCATGTGATAAGATATTACATAAATGGATAGTTATGCTCAAAACATTGCTTCCCAAAACTGGATACCCCCTCCCAAAAAAACTCCACATGAAATGGTGACGACAATGACGCATGACCCCTTCCAAGTCTGGGATACCGTGTCTGACATTTGCAGAATGAGATGCCTAGAGGGTGAGATTTGTGATGATACCACACACAGTGGACTGCATCACAAAATTCACACTCTGGTTACCTCATTCTGCTTAGGCCTTGTCTCCTGGGAAGTATGAACATTGTTTTTAGTTACTTTTCCCCTTCTGTTCACTTTATATGCCCCCTAGGTGACTAATTGGTGAACATCACTAACTTCAACTGGAAAACTTCAATCTGATCCTAGGTCTCCCAAAGCAGTTGAGGCCTAATAAGAATGAGGTTCACAGAGGGTGAATTTGGGGGTGCTAGCCTGTTAAATTAAAGCCGTCTACACGTATATGAAACACTAGATTAGAGGTTGAATTTACAGAATTGAACTGTGGGCCCATTGCAAGCGAATCATGTTTTTGTATTAACATGTGCTTTGTTTAGGCATTTCAGAGAGACCAGAGATAACTGAATCAGCTTTGACCAGATACACGAATGGCGAAGGTTGAATACTTACCAGTGTATCTACATGTATATGAAACACAAGACAACCAGTGAGGAAACAAAATGAAGCATTTTCATACATGGCAGAGGTACGAATCTTTTCCGTCTGCCTAACAACCTGTTAAACATAACTAATACGGACTTTGTGAACTTTCAATGAACAGGTGCATATATTTCCCAGTGGGTGTCTATATATCATCAATTTGGCATGAAAATATTACTATATCCTCAGTTTCCAGAAACATTGCGACGTTGATAAATATGGATTCGCCAATCGACCACGGTTGTCCACGCTGCAGGCGGGCTATTAACTGGCTTGTTGTTCCAAATAAATTCTAATGGTTTGTTCTCAGGAAAGAGGGTATTGTTTGTTTTTTTGGATTCGGTATATATATATATATGAAAATATAAACTTTGAAGAAACTAGCACTATTTCAATTTTATGTATATTCGTTAGAGTGCGTCGGGGCAATATTATCGATTTTATTATGGTTTGTTTCTTAATTGTTTGCAAATCGGTCTGGTTTTTTTTACAAGTCAAACATGTCAACAGTTCTAGAGACATGCTGCAATTCCAGTTGCCATCGACCGTAAAGAAACTTTACTGCCTGTATATTAACATAGCGAAGATTCTGTTGTTATTCAGTATTAGTCCAGACAAACTGTAGTTCAGACAAACTGTTCTTTTTTCCAAATATTTGATGAAGGCAGATAAATAATTTAGTTGATTTGAATGGAACAAAAAATTCCGATGGGCGCGTGCATGGGTCCTTGCCAGGTCTTACGTTGGTCATGTGAATGAAGAGCTTTCATTTTATTTTTAGGAGAGTGACCCATTCAACACCGAGATCTTGAGAGGCGTAGATTATCAAGCGCTACACCGTTATATTGTAAACAACTTGGTGCATTTCTCACCAAAGTTCCGTTACTTAACACAGTATACTAATATGACAATAAAATTCAATTGTCGCGTAATTTATTATTGGTATAAGAACAGGGTCTGTCTAAAGGTTTGTTTTTAAAACCGCATTTTAGGTCCATATAGAGCGTATATTGAGATTGAATGCCAATATGGTGGCTCATTAAATTAAGCCCATTATGTGCTTATTTTTACGAGAAAAGACTGATTTAGGGGCATCAATATATATGCTGTTAACGCTCGACATATTTGTTGCACAAATGTATTAAATACACAATAGACAATCTAATCATTCTGAATATACCGACATTAAGCAAGAATTCTTTACCAATGGAGCATTCTACGTTAATGTTGTTCTGATATGACAACACCTAATACTTGTCAATGTTTATGACTTCCATGAGACTTTCCATAGTATATAAAGACCGCGTATTAGTATATAAAGTATTCTCCGACATAGTTTAATTGTCAGAATGTCAAAACATCGACAAATTACAATTTACAAAGTATACCTAGAGGGTTGAAGCACTGTGCCTCTATACTCATTACCAAATATGTGAAGCTTAAAGGTGTACACAGTACTTCTACTTTACTCAATTCTGTAAAGGGATGAGTAGCAACCCCTTATGTATTAAATACCCATTGACGAGTGGCTCCATTGGAAAATGTTCAGATAATAAGTTCAACAAACGAGGTGTGTGAAGTTAGTTAGGCGTTCGATGTGATATTATCTGAACTTTTCCCACCAAATAATAGTAATTTATTGACTAGTAGTTCCCTTGGGAAATATTCAGATAATAAGTTCAACAAACAGACGTTGAACATTTCCCACTAATAAATAGGAATCCTTCTGTACTTGTAACATACGTGTGTCGGTCTGTCGTCTAATTATATTTCACGAAGATCCCTCTCAATGACTAATGTTCTATTCCAAGGTACACTTTTATCGCTGACGTTATGTTTCATTCAGCAAAGAAAGCATTAAAAATACGGGCGGCGTTGGCGGTGGGTATGCTGTTAAAATATTCACCTCCATCAAAAACCGCCATAAACAGAAATAATAGTAAAATATAGACATACTTTGTTCTTAGAAAAAAAAATTACAGAACCTGGCTTTTGTTCAGATCCGGATATGGTAAACATAAAGGCATTATTTGTTACTGGTTTCCTGATATGGAAATAATAAAGAGCGTTTATATCATTTGAGTGTGATTAACCTATAGAATTGCGCTGTGTTATGTAAACAGAAGCAAAACTTGTGTAACACGAGAAGGCTCTTGTTTACGTACACCATCCTACGTCTTGACGACAATATACCATTTACGCGCTGATTATGTTTGGCATATGAACAAAACTATATATATTTTAATATTCCTTCTGTTGATGGCGATTTGAACAAATGTGAATATTTCTGCAACGAACACCGCCCGTGCCTTTAAACATATTTTATTTTCGTAATATGGTTAGGGACTTGGGGGTTGGAGGACAAGTTCTTAAAACTTAGACGAATCTCCGCGCCACATAAGCAGAATGTATATAACAACGTTTTACAAGAAAGGTAATGAAATACAATAAATTTGGCATGACAGGTGGATGCATATTATAAATGATACGATGAATATAATAGCTGGCGTTAATATTACATGAGTTTGTTTTTTGGAATAGTATTACTAAAATGGTTTTTCCATTCAGTTATAAAGGTATACGTTGGAATGGTCTATTATTTATTTAGAGGGGTGTTCATGATAAATTAGAAGACGACTGCCAGACAAAACTATAATACAAGTGGTGAAGGATTCATATCCATTGGTGGGAAATTTTCCGATAAGTTCCAACAACGTTGTTGAATTTATCATGTGAACTTTTCTTACAAACACTACTCGTCAATGAGTATTTAGTGTAGAAAGGATTAACTGGCCATTTTACTTTCTCTGAGTTGACAGGTATCTTACTTTCTCTGAGTTGACAGGTATCTTACTTTGTCTGAGTTGACAGGTAGTTGGACACTTCACATTCTTGACGTTCGCGTCTATCTCGCATCGGGGACCTTCTACTCGGCATCCCCACTCTGTGTCGTTCGATGGCTCATCTGAAATAAACAATCCACATCGTTATATTGTTAAAGCCGAAAGACATTTATATCAAACAAAAGACGCATAAGGATTATCGCAACTATATACTTTATACCGGAGCAGGGACATGGCGACAAGGGGTGGGTTTGGGGGCGGTGTCAAAATTTCCAACACTTGGAAATTTCATACATGATACGAACATTGGTTGGAAGTTTTACACCACAATAAGTTGAAATTGATCTCGTAGATTTTCCAACAATTTATTTGTTGTTTTTAGACCAAAATTCGTATATTTTCCTACTTCAGGTCAAAATATTTGACTGAAATGGCCATCTCTTTCAAAATAAGTGGGGTGTCGGGTTGGAAATTTCAAACACTTGGAAAGTTTGATGCTAGTCTAGATGCTTTTTCAAAATTCAGGTTCAGATTTCAAAATATTCTCGCAATGGGCAAATGGCCTACCATCCCAAGCCCAAGGAGGTACACATGGAAAAGGAATTATGCAACTTTGTGAGTTTGGTCTGGTTCAAGGGGGATGTGCATTTGGAAATTCCAAGGTGGACACGTCGCCCCCACAAAGGAAACCATCTGGTTATAGCCCTGGTTCGGCGTTATTTGAATCTGAATTACGCTCTATATGAACGTAAATGTGCACGAAAACAGTCGGATATGAGCGTATTCATCATACAAATACGTCCATATCGGGCGTATTCGATGCACCACAAACGAAACGCCCCATATTGGCATTATTTAATCTAACTTTTTTCATCATTACGAGATTCACGCTCTTTATTATATGGTTTCACTGCGACCCGCGCCATTCAACGGAATAACTGGTATACGTTCATTGTGGACTTATTTCAGAATCGACTGTTTTCGGGCCCACTTACGTTCATATAGCGTGATTCGGACTAAAATAACGCCATTGTGAGAGTATTTCGATTGTTGGAATATATACGTTCAATATGAAACTATATGCCTGAGGATATGTGGATTGATACCCAAAGAAAGTAAGATCGAATATGTGAGCTCATCCCTGTGTATGGTCAAACTTGGTCTTTAAAGAAGAGGCATCAACTTTCGAATGCGAATGATAAGGATTCAAAACGCGGGTAATATATCTATTATTTCAGCTGTTTTCTATTTCTCTATGGGCATCTTCTGAGACACAGATGTTTCAAATGGTGATGAATTATAGTATTTAAATCATATTTGATGGCATATATTGTCATTAAAACCATGTATATGAGAAAGAGCGATTATTCTCCGCCCACAATGAACTTATACAAAGTTATTATGAGTCGACACTCTCATTATCAGTTCATTGTGGAATCAACAAGAGGCGATTCTAAGCCGATTATTAACCTAAAACAAGTCCTATTATAAGCCAATAACGTGCTGATTTTCGGGAGAACAGGCTGCACTGAAACATCACATGATATCAGCAGGACTGCTTAACCAGGGGTGTTTTACTTCGATTATAAACTGACGAACTGATAGAGGTTATCGCACTAGCAAACAAAGAATGGCCCCATTCTCAGTATGTGACAATAAAAAGCACTTGGTTTATGTCATATTATAGAGACATATATGCAAGACTCTTTGTATTGGATAGATCACCTCAACGAGTGTTCAGAATTAAAGTCCCGCTTAATTTTCGGGTCATCGATTATTTTTTTATAGTGACTTGATATGTTTTTAATAACAATCTATGCAATCAAATATGATTTAAATACTATAATTAATCACCATTTGAAACATATGTCTCAGAAGATGCCCATAGAGAAATAGAAAACAGCTGAAATAATAGATATATTACCCGCGTTTTGGCTCCCAGAATGAAGTTCAAATAATATTTTCAGCTTGGAAGTGCCTGTGCCAACAGCTTCGTCCCATACGACTCAGCTATTTGGAACAAAAGGTCATCGCCTCATGCACCATCATAGGCAGAGTAAGTGATATTCACTCAGTGCTTGAACATCCCCATATCAGCAGTCAAGTGAGCTTCCTGATCATGTACGAGATGTTTGAGCACTCAAGAGGAAAACTAACAAAATCGCAAGCTAACACTTTGTTGTGCTTTTTGATGAGGTATGGCTAAGTCAGATCTCAACTTGGGTTCTTACAAATTTTGCTTAACATAAGATCATGTCAGAAAACAATCACCCCCTAAAAGAACCACAAATGAGCAGAAGCCGAGATTATAGATAAATGTTGGAACAAGCTGTCCCTGGACTGCTGTTATAGTGCTCGTGAAAAGCACGATGATCAACCAGATTATGCGTAGATTATCGCGTATTTGATGAGGTATGGCTAAGTCAGATCTCAACTTGGGTTCTTACAAATTTTGCTTAACATAAGATCATGCCAGAAAACAATCACCCCCTAAAAGAACCACAAATGAGCAGAAGCCGAGATTATAGATAAATGTTGGAACAAGCTGTCCCTGGACTGCTGTTATAGTGCTCGTGAAAAGCACGATGATCAACCAGATTATGCGTAGATTATCGCGGCCCCAATAAAATAATTATTAAAGATGCCTATCCTCTCACAAGAATCGATGAATCAATAACAGAAATGGCTGACGAACGATGGTTTTCAATTTTGGACCTTTGCTCTGGATGTTGGCAGAAGTTAAAGAATGTGACAAGCCTAAGACAGCTTTTGTCACACGTGCAGGTTTATATCAGTACACTGTTATGCCTTTTGGACTTTGTAGTGCTCCGGCACATTTGAGAGACTAATGGAAACGGGTCCATCGGGTCTAAACTGGCAAACATGTCTTGTCTTGTCATGTCTTGTCTACATTGACGATATAATTGAGTTTGGAAAATCATTTGAAGGGATGCAGTCTGTTTGCAAGGCATCTTTGACAGACTTCTCCAAACTGACTTCAAATTAAAGGCACCAGGATGTAACCTCTATGCCAAACGATCCACATATCTTGAACATGAAGTGTCTGCAAAAGTAGTTGAAATTGATCAAAAGAAAGTTGAGGTAGTTAACAGTTGGCCAGGTCCCACCAGTAGCACACACACTACATCCTGTGCTGGCTTCTGTAGCTACTGCAGATGGTTCACACAATCTATGGTAGAAGTATTCCACTTATACCCAGATTTGGGATTCCACCTTTGTTGACATTGCCAACAGCTTCCTCCCATGCACCTCAAATTTCTTCACCCACAGCAACATCACCTGCATCAAGCTCCCAGTGCTGGGCAACTCAAGTCCCCACGAATTTACTCGAACTTGGAAGAACAAACCGCAAGGAGACTAGTCAATCCCATATGGTCGCCACAAAGGCAACACCTACTGCAGCTCCCGCAACTTCCGAATTTATAAAATTTATGAAATCAGCTAATTTATTCTCTGTTCCAGCCGATTGTGCAACAACACTTTAAAAGCAACATGGCGGTTTGCACACCAAAATACACATAATATTATTCGCGTCTTGAATTTTCTCCGTATCAATATAGGTTGATAAATACTTGAACTGTCGCCCAACAAGCATAATGCTTGAAGCATTATGACTATATTTCCAAGAAAGATGCATTGGTGTCATGAAAATACAACTTTGATTACAATGTTTGCATACCAAAAACAAATTTGCACAGCATGGAACAGACAAGAGCATTCGTGTTAGTCTACTCCTGATACGGTAGAAATAAAGATTGTTTTTCCACTTCTGTGAGAAAAATTTAAACAGCTCGAAAGTGGCCGTAACCATGGCAAGTATTTTTCGGGGTAGATGAAGCCGGTATATCAATAGTTTGTGTATTCATCAACCCATCTTATATCTCCTAAATTACGTAGACAAAATTTGCAAGTTCGAATGAGCCACGTCCATTTAATTCATTGTTCTGGGTTCTGCAGAAATTGAGAAACAGTTGGCCTAATACTGTGAGATTAAACATTGCTTGGCAGCTGAGGACCACATATCCCACATATAGAGGAATAAACAGTCATTGTTTGAACACTGTCATTTATGATACATTTTGTTCATATATGTACTCTGTGCATGTCACCAAGCATATTCTGACCATGACTTGTTCGAACACTGACAATTACTTTGTCCATATATCTACTCTTTAAATATCACCAATATGAATCCATTAGTTAATGGATTTCCTTGAATCATGGAATATCTACTCTATGAAGAATGTCTATAGCAGAAAGTAGCCACACCTTAATGGAGTTAAAGACATACTTAATATCTGAGTCCTCGGTTATTTCTATTAGTATCATGAAATAAAACCAAAAAGTGTATATTGCACCAGAATAGCTGTGGCCTAAGACTGCCCACCAAGTGATAGAGGTTCTCAGATTCATACCAAGACTACTCACTTTATATATTGGAATGCATCAAAATTAACAACTAAGAGGTAGAGTTATTCCCATATCGGCACTGCGACAAAAAACAATATATTCACAGTTTATTCGACCGGATAAGTTGATAACACTATGTGTATGTTGTTGACTTATGATGTGTATGTTGACTTATAATTTGTATGTTGTTGAATTATGTGTGTGTTGTTGAATTAGAATATGTATGTTGTTGGCTTAGAGTGTGCATGTTGTTAAATTAGAATGTGTATGTCGCCACGTCCCTTGAGTGGAATACACCCATATAATATTCCCGGCGCTACGTCCCTGCATATCAACAAAATAGCTTCATGGAAACCGTGAAGCATCGAAATCAACAGGAAAAAACACTGAGGTGACGTCCTCGCACCGGCTACACGACGGGTACTTTTTCGCCGAATGCGCACCCATCGTGTAGCTTGTCCTTGCAAAAAAAATTGTGATATTTTATAAATAACAAATTTACGAACCCATATGACAATGATTCTGATCGGCAGTATTAAAAACAATACCAAGATGACAATAAACTGATGATTGTAGTAAAATTTAGCACATGTTCCACTCAGAATGCTTTCGGATTTGTCACAGTAAAAGCACTGGAAATGGTGAGGTTGGGAAAACAACAAAGAATTGCAGGTTTACGATTCATGTGGACCAAGAGCCGCTTCACATATAAATAATGGCCTTTTATTGGTGGGGAAACGTCATTCTTTTATATAAACTTCTCACATTTAGGTTTCCTGAGCTCAATTCTGGGCATGGTAGGCTTTCTCTCGCGATTGCGCACTGGACGATTATGCGATTTCGGACGCATTTAGCAGAAGCGGTGGTCCCCGGTGATTTCCATAAGAAATAAGTCCATATTGGCATTATTTAATCTACCTATTTTCATCGACACAACTTTACAGACTCACGCTGTGTGTCATTGTTGCCCTAGTTTGTAAATATATATGCAACTTTGTCAATATATTATCGTGCAAATAGGTTAACATTGAACCTATAAATTCACATAGGTGCATACTGGACTTATTTGCTTCTGAAATAAGCCCATAGTGAACTAATACCCATTATTCCGTGCGGAACCGGCAACACTGAAACATTACCATGATAAATAGGCTCACATTGAACCTATTACTCAAATAGTGCAATATTAGACGTATTTTGTTTTGAAATATGTTTATATTGACGTATTTCGACCTCCAATCTGTTCATATTGACCCTATTTGGACCTCCTAATGCTAATAGGTTCATATTGTGCTTATGCTTATGATCCAAGGGGACAGGCTGACTTAGGATAATTACGATCGACTGTGAGGCCGGCTGTCCGGAAAAGTAGTAGTAACATATTGTGCCAGGAAAATATAGTTGATAGGTACAATATCTACTATATATTTTGAGAACTACGTATATAAATATATATGTGTATAAATATATATATTTGTACTTTATAGAATCGAAAACGGCTGCACCGATCGAGACCAAACTTCCCATCTAAGGGTAAAAACCCACGGGAATGGTCGTCGCGGCGTTTTGGAGAAGCTCTGTGCACCCGTTCTCCACTCCCAGTAACAACAATGACCGTCCTTGGCACTGCGGGGTTAATCTCGTTGATAGTTAAAGAGCGTTCGTATCCGCAGTGTCGTTGATAAAGAGCGTATGCGTGTAGTGTGATTCTTACGTCTGGGTCCAGGCGTGAGCGTGAATCGAGACCAAACTTCCCATCTAAGGGTAAAAACCCACGGGAATGGTCATCGCGGCGTTTTGGAGAAGCTCCGATCACCCATTCTCCACTCTCAGTCACAAAGATGACCGTCCTTGGCACTGCGGGGTTAATCACGTTGATAGTTAAAGGTCGTTCGTATCCGCAGTGTCGTTGATAAAGAGCGTATGCGTGTATTGTGATTCTTACGTCTGGGTCCAGGCGTGAGCGTGACTGTATCCAGACATGAGCGTGTTGTGTGGATTCTTACGTACTTAGGGCTTCCTAGGAACGGGGGAGATTTTCATCGGGTCAGTTTTTCCGCCCGATGTGATCTTCACCTTGAAACGGGTACCCACAAATGATATATATATGTGTGTGTCCTTTATAGACTCGAACCGATTGAGCTCAAACTTGCTACCTAGGGGTATGTTTGTGCGGAAGTGTCATGGACGGGTTAAATTGTGACCCCGACTTGACCTTGAAAATGATCAATTCAAGGTCAAATCGGGTAAAACTGGCGGATTTCGACGAAATTCTACACCTAGGTGCAGCATACGTGTCTCGGAAGCTGTTGCAATTGCGTTTTCGAACAAAGCCACGAGACGAACCACGCCAGTGGCGGGCTAACCTGCTAGTATGATATAATTGTGAAAGGACAACATGGGATTGGTGTACACGTTATGCAACTTATTGATGATCCTCTCCCCGTGTTGATTTGCTCTCATGAAAATATAGTAAAGAGATGGAAGTGCTGATCAGAAAAGAATATCAGGTTTAATTAAAGTAGTCAAAGGTGTATTCATGGGTTCGGACCTCCAGTTTCAGAAAATGTAATATCCAGGTGTCATGCGATGTTGCGTTCTTCTCTGCGGAAAAGTTTATTGGTCAAATGCGATTTGTGAACAATGTTACTCTAGACATCAATTGTAATTAAGGTAGATTTCCTCACAATAGGTCCACAGCCATGGATATATACTGTACTGCATTATCTTGTCATCATTTTACTTACTGGTACAATCGGGTGGAATGCCACAAGACAGCTGACATTCGGACATAGTCCCATAGTCAAGCCAGCAACCGCCACGAGCGACATCGGATGTACAGTTTCGTATTATAATGTGAACGTCGGAGCACACACTGAAAACTGCAACGCACTGGGCGGCTGTAAAAGAGAACATTCCACAGTCAATTTGTTTGTGACAAAATGTTATTGGCACGGTTTGTTGTTTGCAAAAATAAAACTATTGGTAAGGGACATAGATGAGGACGAAGATATCAAATTGATAGAGATATTAAGAGAACGGTAGAAAGTGAAAGAGAGAGAGAGAGAGAGAGAGAGAGAGAGAGAGAGAGAGAGAGAGAGAGAGAGAGAGAGAGAGAGAGAGAGAGAGAGAGAGAGCGAGAGAGAGCGCGAGAGAGATAGAGAGGGGCGATTACTGGTTCACACAGTAGCAATTTAACAAATAACTGACGTGTACACACACACACCCCCCCCCCCCCACACACACACCGCGTGTCCCAATTCTGCTTGATTTACCTGTTCTTCCCCCTTTGTCTTCAAATTTGTTTTCGTTAAACGGACATGGCTCTTTCGAACGTCCATTTTGTGTATACGTAATGTTGAGCGACGGATACGATAGGGTCGATAAATAAACTATTGATATACTGGCTCCATGTGCTCTGAAAAAACACTTGCCAAAGTCACAGCAATTTTTCAGCCGTTTTCAACTTTCGCCAGAAGTCAGACAGACGCTCTTTATTGCTACCATATTATATAAGATTCCCACGGAACGCTCTTTTCTGTTCCATGTCGCGCAAAGGGACCCAAACACCGTATCCACTGTTGTATTTTTCATTACTTCAATGCGTCTGTTTGGGTTACATAATGCTTGTAGAAAGGTAGTTCAGATATTTATCGACTATTTCGATACTGAAAAAAATTCTAAATCGAATAATATTATCTGTATTTTGGAGCGCAAACCGCCATGTGGCTTTAATATGCAAGACAAAACGATATTGTAAAGTAGTCTAGGCAGCCATTGTTATCAGATAACTAAAAATATATTATTAGTGCAACTGTATCTGAAGTGATCTTGAAAAATATACACATCTACGCGTAGATAGTACCTATCTTACCGTGGGAAGAAACGTGGGTGGTATTCTATGTCAGCAACTACTGATTTCATTAGTTTAGCACGTCATGGTTTATTTTTGTACATAAGTTTGACCCATTGGCATGACCATGCGTATTGCTATGAATTTAAGACACCTATACGGAAAGGCTTCTATCAAATAATATTGATTTTATATCGATATTTTCTTACATTATGCGATGTTCATGTGGAACATTTTTTCCTTACTGAGAATTGTTTTAGATAGAGTTATCCCACATGGCACGCTTCGAACGTGAGCACATTGATTGCATGTATATTATACCAGAACATACTAAATAAAATCAATATTAATTGATAGAAGCATTTCCAAACAGGGGTCTTCGATTAATATTTATTATTTTATACCCAGGAAACTAGTTAAAACTTGTTATAGGAAGAGATAGACCATCTTTCATATTTGTTCACACATGTACCAATACACGATTTCATGGGTTTGTAGGAATTCTGAAAAATATGATTTTATTCATATAATGGCTATAACTGTCAGTTTGGCCTGTTATTTCTGGGAGTAATGGTTTGATGGTTTAATTATTTTATAAAGGTACCATAGTATACAAGATGTTTGAATTCGAAATATGTTGCTTGGAATATGTTGTGGGCCAGCTCTGTATGGCACTCCACCGGATAACAGCCTGATTTATCTCCCTTACAATCAGTCATCTGCACATTCTCAAAATTGATACGATAACTTGTCGTTATTTAAAAAAATATATCTTACATATATATAGGCTCTACTAGCTCATAAGGTGAGTATAGACTGACATTCGCTTTGGCATGGTCCAAAAACGGTTAACATGAAGATTATGCAGTCAGTCTAATGGAGATCATCAACTTATAATGTGACAAATTCCTGTCAAAATAGGGACATATAATGATCTGACCAGTTCAGGTATCGTGTAACCGAGCATTCGTGTGCTATTGATCAATGATCATGGCAGCAGAACGTTGTAATACAGTACCCCTCAAAATGGTGAAATGGCCTGAAATCGTGTATTGCTACTTTCAAGAAGCAATTCAAATTATTTATTTTTGGTCAGTTCATCTTCCCTATTTTCGTGTCAACACTGGATGCATTTTATATTCTTTCCAAATCACATTTTCCCTTTTCTCATCTCCAAACATCAAATTTGAAGCATGCTAATATATGCAAGATATTATTTTTATGTGATTTAAATTAAACAGTTAATAGAAGAGTGAATTTGGGGGAAGGGGTGCAGCCAGATGTATGGACAAACAGGGGAAATGGGAAGATTGTTCTTGACGTCGCTCTTTGTCTATTCCGTAATCAAGAAACTTCATAAAAGTAACATCTATGTAATGAAGGCTGAAATTATACGCAAATTTCCATATTTTTTTACGATGTTGCAAAAGCATCTCCCTTGCATACATATGTCTGTTTTCTCATTTTACATGTACTATGTCACAGAGTCTCCAAATGTCCCGAATGAGAGAAACTGGTATCATTACAGCGATCAATTGAGCGTCACCGCAGTAGTAATTAGTTGGGGGCAGTGATGATGTGATTATATATGAATAAGTTATTCCCTACAATTCGTTTTGAGTTTTGCATTGTTGTGTGACTAGGTAAAATGACATTCATTTAAAGATACAGGCGGTGTTGGCGGTGGGTATGCTGTTAAAATATTCACCTCCGTCAAAAACCGCCATAAACAGAAATAATAGTACAATTTAGACAGACGTTGTTCTTATACCAATCAGAAATATGGCATAAACAGTATGTTATTGTCAATTATTTTTCCTTTGTTATGTAAACAAAAGCAAAAAACATTACAGAACCTTGCTTTTGTTTAGACCCGGATATGGTAAACATAAAGAGCGTTATTTGTTAAATAATAAAGAGCGTTTATATCATTTGTGTGTGATTAACCAATAGAATTGCGCTGTGTTATGTAAAGAGAAGCAAAACTTCTGTAACACGAGCAGGCTCTTGTTTACATACACCATCGTACGTCTTGACGACAAAATACTATTTACGCGCTGATTATGTTTGGCATATGAACAAAACTATATATATTTCAATATTCCTTCTGTTGATGGCGATGTGAACAAATATGAATAGTTCTACAACGAACGCCGCCCGTGCCTTTAACGAAATATGTTGCTACGCAAACATTTCAACAATTTATGGAACTCCTTGGATACCTGGTACGAAAAGCCGTATTTATATTGGTTATTCAGTCTTGATCATGATTGATAATGACCGGGTAATGTCAAAACAAATGGAGAGTTGGGAAGTCGGCTATTGGGTGACCACGAACAGCGCGTGTGCACCAGCACAATAAAGATGTGATATAAGATCCTAGAAATAATGAAATAGGGTGGATTTCAGCTTTACGTCGTTGACGCATACCAACAGATCAAAATAAAAAAAATCAAGGTTGTACGGTAAAACATTTTACGGTTCTCGATTGAGTGTTTATATATGCATCAGTGATTCCCTACGATTCGTTTGGAGTTGTAAGCGTGGCTACATAAAAGTAACCTGCATTTAACGAAACGTGTTACTGAAGAAACATTACAATGGCATTTAGATACCACGTACGAAAAGCCATGTTATTATTGGGCATTGAGTTTTGGCCGTGTTTCCGAATAACTAAGTATTGCCATTGTCTTAACATACCGGGGGGGGGGGGGTCTGGCTGCTAATTACTGACAAAGCATGCGCACCAGCACATAAAGATATGATGTAATCTGATTAGAACCCCTTGGACTGGGGTGAGATTTAGTTTTAATGTGGCTGGGCATGATGCGACATTTAGAATTATCGTTTTTTGGCTATAACCAATTTGGGTGCAATTTGTTCATTTTATTGGAACCACAGTACTTATATCCTTATGTGCCATTCGCATTGAAGGAACGCTATATGTATTGCATATCAAAGTTATCGGATTGTATCAGAGACTTAAATTGACATTGGCTTGTTAAAGGGGATTAACTCTATTCTTATTTAAGGTATCAATACACGAATCCATGGGTTTGGCGGAGGGCTGAACAATACGATTTTATGCATATAAGGACTATAACTGTCAGTTTGGCCTATGTTATTTCTGGGAGTACTGGTTTGATGGTTTCATTATTTTATAAAGGTACCATAGTATACATAATGGGATGATGTTTGAATACGAAGTATGTTTTTGGAATCTGATGTCGGCCAGCTATGTGTGGCACTCCACCGGAAAATAGTCTGATTTATCCCCCTTGAAATCAGTCATCTGCACTTCCAAGACCAAATTAAAAAATTAATGTGATAACTTTTCTTTATTTTTAAATATATGTTACATATATCTAGGTTCAACCAGCTCACAATGTTGATTATCGACTGACAATCGCCCTCTCATGGTGGACACTAATGGTCAAAATGAAGAATCTGCAGTTAGCCTAAGGGAGATAATTCAACTTGTGATGTGACAATTTCTGTCAAAATACAGACAGATAATTCTCTGACCATTTTTCTCTATCTTCTAACCAAGAATTCACGTGTTGTTTATCAATAACCATGGCGCAGCAGCTTATAGTACAGTACCCCCTCAAAATGAAAATGGCCAGAAATCGTGTATTGCTACATAAGTGACGCATTCGTCATATATTATTTAAACCTGGCCCAGCCAGACCTATGGTTTAGCAGTAGTATCTAAAATAATCGTACTTGCCTGATATGGACCGCCACGTTCTATTAGAGAAATAGAGAATACCTACATTTATGTTTGAATGCCGAAATACCTCATGAGTGTCAGGAAGGAAATATCGAATTTCAAGCCACGAGTGAACATTCGATATTTCTTTCCAGACACGAATGAGATTTTTCAGGTATTCAAACAAAAACTTTAGTGATATTTTTATTAATGCTTAAGTTGCTAAATTCTGCATATATTTCTCTTAACACAACAAATTAAACAATACACGGAAAGCAACACCTGGTTGACCCAAATTTCTGACACCGATCAGCTGATAGTTAGCGAACCGCTATTAAGTGATGACACCATGACGTATTTCGGCAAGCTACAGTGAAATAACAAAAATCTACAATGCAATAATAAAGCCTACAATAATATCGATAATTACGACTGGATTTGATATGGCGGGTCACAAATGCTCACATTGGGGATAGGTTATTTTGTCAATTGCGATAGTGTATTGTGTTTTATAAACTTAAATCGGCAACAAAACCATATCACTCGACGCTCCAGTAAAACATGGTTTGGGGAGGCCAGACCTGCGACGACGAATCCGTCTTTTCTGGATCGCAGTTTACATGGGTGGAGCTGTGCATAATCTGGATTAACGGCGAGTATATATGGTGAGTGGCGTCTTGGTATTATGGTGTCACAATTTATTCATTCTCACTCGATGGTTGTTATAGCCACGTGGTTGATCGATGCAATTGAGAGCGTGGCAATAATCATTCTTCTGGCCTGCTGGTGGTCTGTCTCCATGGTAACTGGGTAGAAGCCTGAGTTTAGTGTGCCCGCAATTTGCAGAATGAGGTCGCCAGAGGGTGAATTTAGTGATGGTATCCCGCATAGCGGGCTAGCATAACTAAATTCACCCTCTGGGGACCTCATTCTGCTTAGGACTCATCTTCTCTTGAAAACTTCAAATTGCTATAAAAACTTCTTCACATAGATTCTATTTCTTTTTAGTTTAGTTTCTCTATATCCCCAAATTGGCAGACGACACATTGCATAATCGAGGTTCCCAATTGGTGTACGTTACAGTATTCACCATTTGGGAACTTCAATCTGAGTCCATGTCCCCCATATCAGATGAGGCCATGCAGAATGATGTCTCCAGAGGGTGAATTTGGTGATGATAGCCCGCTATACAGGATAGCGTCACTAAAGTCACCCTCTTGGGACTAGCTAGCCACTGAACGACAACAAACGCCACATTAAACCCGGTTTGGCTGGATCTAGTTTAAATTCCAAGTTTAAAGGTACGGTTGGCCTTGGCGGTGGGTATCCTGTGAAAATATTTCCACCCGTCAAAAACCGCCATATAAATAAGAAATATCGCATAAACAGTATGTTATTCTCATATGTTTAACCATTGTTATGTAAACAAAAGCATAAAAAGTTACTTTTCTGGTGTTTGTTTATATTATGATGGTAAACATAAAGAGCGTTCTTTGTTGGTGAATTCCTGATATGGAACTAATAAAGAGCGTTTATGCCATTTGTGTGTGATTGGCCAGCAGCATTGTGCTGTCCTCTGTAACCCAATCAGGCCCTTGCTTAGGTAAAATATAGTAGGTATTTATGATAACATGCTGTGTACGCGATGGTCATAGTATATATGAACGAAACTGTATGCGTTTTAATGTTTTTCTGTTTACGGTGTTTGGAACAAATATGAATATTTTCGACAATTAAGGCCTCACGTGCCTTTAAACTGGAGATGACTAATCCGCCTATACCCGTTTATCAGCTCTCTAATGAAGTGAGGTGTCTTCCATCGAATGCCGGAAAGATGAATGATATGATCTTGAATTTGATCCTGTGTTGCCAGACTGGACTATATATTCTCGGTACCATAGCAACAATTCTAGCAGCAATGTGTTTTACCTATCTCCAATTGTGTGATGAGTGTGCCAGTGATATCGAACGAGCAACCATTCTTAAAGTCGAGCTCATTGCTCACTAGGGATCGTTCAATTGATTTTGTTGCCGAACCATTAAAGTATTTCCTAATTCAATTTATCCATGATCAAATGCTCGATATATTTTTGCTGGAGGTTTCCATGTTAGAACTGAAACGACAATATTCGTTCTGTCGCCATTATTTTGAATCTGGAAATGTTCCATACATTAATGTGTTTATCAATAGCCACAACCGACCCGGTTATAATAAGTGCCGGTACTATGTACACATCACGATGTAAAGTGGTCGATGTTGAGGTGAATTAAAAGATTCCAACGGAAGTACCCAGGGCTCAAACTGAAAAATCAACTCGGATGGGCGAATGTGTATAACAAATTCGGCCAACGTCGACTGAGTAAATATACATAGGGTTCTTGATCCGGGGTATTTCCGGGTCCCTTTCTTTGTGCGGAGAAATCATTTCTCGTATACTAATGGCCAACAACCAGTTCACAAATACGATTCATTTGCAGTAGGTGAATATTTGTGCAGCCATTAATCGTTATATAGCTTCACGATAAAAGATATGGAATCCTTTCGTGTTTGTATCTGTTCGATCGAGTATAACTTAAAGGCACGGGCGGCGTTTGTTGCAGAAATATTCATATTTGTTCAAATCGCCATCAACAGAAGAAATATTAAAATATATATAGTTTTTTTCATATGCCAAACATAATCAGGGCGTAAATAGTATATTGTCGTCAAGACGTACGATGGTGTACGTAAACAAGAGCCTGCTCGTGTTACAGAAGTTTTGCTTCTGTTTAGATAACAGAGCGCAATTATATTGGTTAATCACACTCTTTATTATTTCCATATAAGGAAAACAGTAACAAATAACGCTCTTTATGTTTACCATATCCGGATCTAAACAAAAGCCAGGTTCTGCAACGTTTTTTGCTTTTGTTTACATAACAAAGGAAAAACATTTGACAATAACATACTGTTTATGCCATATATCCGATTGGTATAAGAACAAGGTATGTTTATATTTTACTATTATTTCTGCTTATGGCGGTTTTTGACGAAGGAAGGTGAATATTTTAACAGCATACCCACCGCCAACGCCGCCCTTATCTTTAACCCTTTCAAAACAAAAAGGATTCGCCCACCCAGTTTTTCAGCATTATTTTCAGAGCATATTAAGCGTGTGCATCCATTGTTCTTGTATTTGCCAACCTATCTTATATAGTACACCTCCTTCCAAATTACGTAGACAACAGGAAGCTAGAATGAGCCATGTCCTTTTCATCTAGAGAGACAGTTAAAAGGATGATTATAGCTTCAGTTTGCATATCATGTAGCGTATTACAATAAATGCCAACATTTACTCGAAAAAATAGGGTCATGTTGAACATAAATATTCACATATGTTCATAATGGACTTATTTAATTCTGAAATATAAGCCCATAGTTGGCTTATACTCGTTATTCAGTTGAATGGCGCGGGTCGCAGTGAAAACACATTTTATTAAAAGCATGAATCTGGTAAGTACTGTTCGCAGCTGAACATTTCCGAGGGGAGCTAGTCATCATTGTGTATTTGGTAAAGAAATGGTAAACTACACGTATCAAATCAAACAAGAGCACCACCATGCAGACATGGTATAATGTGGAGGCTGTGTTTTTACACAACCAGCTCTCCCGAAAACCAGCACATTATCTGCTTATAATAGAACTTATTTGTAGGTAGGTATTCTGCTGAGAATAGTCTCATTTTGAGCCGATAATGTACTGAAGATGAGAAACGTTTTAGTAACATTATCGACTCATAATGAGGAGATTCTAAGCATATTATGTGCGGACAATGACACAAATAGCAAACTCAATGACTTTTCAGGTGTTTGCCCTTTAACATGTGTTTTCACTGTGGCCCGCGCTATAAAACGAAGTAACGGGTAAGAGTCTATTATCTGCTTATATCAGAATCAAATAATCATATTATGTACCTATTCCACATTATAGATCGATTATATGCGTATTTCTGCGAGGATATGCTCTGTTCCAAAGTGTATTTTAGAAGAATGCATACACGGCTATCATCTACAATTAATAAAACTAAGTGTTCTAAGTATATAAGGCTGATATCTCGGGTGAGAATAACTGGACAGATTCCCGATTCAAATACCAATACCAAGTGTGGTGGTGATCAAGCACACCCAGCTGGAGTTATTGTCCGAAAACCAAGAAAACAAGAGTTTCAAAGGTGAAAAGGTACGTGATTCCAGTGAAAACAAGAGCCCAAATTTCAACACAAGGCCGTAACTCTGCCAAAAAACGGGTGGCGGAAGCACACATACCAAATATCAATCATATAATTATTTTCAGTGGAGTTAATGTGATCAACATATATAATACTCGTGCAAATATGATCATATTGGACTTATTTGATTCTTAAAGTTATTCCGTTGAATCGCGCGGGCTACAATTAAAGCACATTACCACGGTAAACAGGCTAATATCGAACCTATTAATCAATTAGTGCCATATTGGACTCATTTCGTTTTGAAATACGTTCATATTGAACCTATTTCGACCTCAAATAGTGAGCGTATGATCCAGGAGACGGACTGAATTATAGTTTTAACTCGAGACCAGGTCTAAGTGACGGGTTCGTCATATTCGGTTCGCCTAGGTCCGGCCATACCTGGTTTAGCTATAGTTTCATATGATACCTCGAGTGTAGCCATAAGTTATGTCAAAGCGAGTCTGTGGTTGTCGAAAGAGAACATTTATCCGAACCGACGATATTTTTTTTGACGCACCATATTGATTGCCATCTCGCATATATCAAATCCGGTGACAAATGGACATTAGAATTTCAGATTGACCATCGAATAAATGTGAATGAGAGAAAATATTTGACATCATATTCTGATACCACCCAAAAACTTAATCTCCACCAATCTCATCCACCAATATTGAGATTTGAACAAAAATTCTTTTTATGAACTATACCGACCATATGCACCTGAGACATTCATTAAATGTGCATTAAAGATACATAATCCGAATTAACGCTCCTAAATTACTATTTCTTTCGCTTCGGAGGTAAAAAGTATTTGATTCTAGTCGAGGAACCCACCCATCAAAGCTCGAAGGTATCAGATAAATCTGTTGGTTTTAACCACCTGAAATATTTGGCGGCCTGACAAATATTCGACAAGCCGACCGACATACAGTCGATCCAAATTTGCGTTGAACAAAATGGTGATTTATAATAAGTTTTTAAAATTTTATACTAGAGTTGACAATGGTTTGCATTATTGTTTGGTAATTACTTGATTCTGATAACAAAAGCGTCTTTTGAAGAAATGTTGTTGTTGTTGGAATCTGATGGTATGGGGACCATCGAATCGGATTGTATACCTTTAATCTTCTTCTTATGGTGTGCACATGATAACAGACGAAACCCCTGTGTAGCATACACGGCGTCGACGTTTTGTGATCATTTCTAGCCGCGGGCCGACCTCTAGCCTATGTCTCTTATCTACCTTCGTATACTGGACCTTGTCTTTTCAAGATGAATGTGGGAGCCAGTACGATTTTTCCTGAGTGAGTCTTGTTCTTGCTATGCATCAAGGTAGCCTCTAATATGAACATAATACCACCCCAAGTCCTACCATGCAATCACAGTGTGCAGATAAAATTTCGACCTGCTGTCATATATAATCAATGGACGAAGACAATCTCTACCAGAGCGCACCAGTCATGCTTCCTTTCTGACTCTGTCATCGGCTGGGTACTAGTTTCCGTTTCTATATTTAGCGCGGGGTTTTCCGAACGAAATGGCGAAAACCGATCGCCCAAAAGTCAAATTTCCTATGTGCTTTGAGAACGATTCCCGCACTAAAAACTTAATGACAGAATGGAGGATCAGAGCGGTAGTTTTGTTGACGATTTTCGCAAGCAACTCATCAAAATTGGAGCAAATTAGAACTCTTGTGTCTGACTTGCCATGCGTGTTGTCGTGACATTTTCGTCCATGTGCGTTTTAACTTTTGTGCTGATAAAATAATCGGAGAACCGAATCACACCGTTTCGAAATATAGTTCTTCGGTTTTAGTGGGACTTTTCAAACTTAAGGTTCAAAATTTATACAAATTTTGTTCGATATTTTGTGTGCTTAACAAGGGCAGCATTTTGCTCTGTTCGCTTAGTATATATCTTATTTTCGCGGAAGTCCACCAAATGTGAGTGAAATGTCGCCGGTTGCAGCGGTATTACCGAGTCATCAAGGGAGGTAAAACCCTGCATGGAGTTTGGGACGAAGAGTTGTTTTGTTCACACTTTGAGAATGCATAACACGTCCAGTTACGATGACTTTACTATATCCCGACGACTGTTGCACCCGTTCTCCTGAAAATAGGTTCATAACGAGCGTATTTCAAAAACCCAAATACACCCTTATTGGCATGATTTGAATTTGAATTACGCTCTATAGGAACGTAAATGGGGCACGAAAACAGTCGTTTATGAGCGTATTCATATTACAAATACGTTCGTTTCGGGCGTATTTGATGCACCCCCATACGAAACACGCCCATTTTGACATTATTTAATCTAACTTTTTTCATCGACACGACTTAACAGATTTTCGCTCTTTATAATGTGGTTCCACTGCGGCCCGCGCCATCAATGGAATAACGGTTATACGCTAATAATGGACTTATTTCAAAATCGACTGTGTTCGTGCCACATTTAGATTCAAAATAGAGCGTAATGCAGATTCAGATAACGCCAATAGTGGCGTATTTGGGTTTTTGAAATAAGGTTCAATATGAACTTTTTGAATGAGGATATGTTGCACAGATACCAATGATGTCACAATTGTAGCCATATGATATGCCATCGCGCTTAATTTCCGATTAAAGTAGTAAATACTTACATTTGTGCGTAGTTCAACCGTTGCGTTCCCTTATGGTACAGTCATATAATTGGAATGTTCGACACTCTTAATTCATTGTTACATTCTTCCAATGTGGATAGTGTTACTGATTGGTTTGATTTAATTAAATAAGTCCCACTATGTCTTTCATAATTTGGTAATCCATCATAGCTCGTGGACGATTTACGCTTTCGTAAATGAATTACACTTAAGTGTAAATCACTTACCTTACGCGTAATTCTTATCCATATTACGCTTCAGGGTAAATCAAGTATGATTCAGTGTAATTGGATTTACGCTTAAGTGTGCTTAATGTACATTTAAGCATAATTCATTTACATTTAAGTGTAATTCATTTACGTTTAATTTTAAATGCTAACTCTTTCAATATACTTATATTTAGCAGTGACAACAATATGAAGAATTTATTTCTGTCAGGATTTTCTCAGTAATACTTCGGGATATAGATATTTCGCAGGTCGTTAAGCTCTGTAACAAAATAACAAATGGTATTTGCATAGACAGACTCACACAATCGAAGCGGCTCGGAAGATAAAATATAAACTATAAAAAAAACCAGCAGACACACACGCACAAACAAGACAAAACCCTTGTTTGTATTGCATACGTTGTGGGTACATTTCTTTAGAGTACCCGCGTTATTTCGTTAAAGGAGGGTACCTTTAACAAAATAACGGCAATCTCTGGACGCATGTGTGGTATAACAATGTCAAAAATACATATTTCGTCGCCTTAAAGGAAAACAGTTGTTAAACATTGTGGGGACATTTTATTTCTCAGTTTACTATAGAAGTGTCTTCACAACAATGCGAATACAAACACAAAGGGACAACAAACCAGGAACGATAACATAACGCACAGCACGTAACATTGTAACAAAACGCACAGTTCGTAACATAACGCACATTACGTAACATAACACACAGTACGTAACATAATACACATTACGTAACATAACACACATTACGTAACATAATACACAGTATGGCATCAAGTCTCACCCAAAGTTATAATCGAATATAATTGGACGATATCCATTCTCGAAGATGATTGCATCTGTCAAAGCATCATGACCTCAACAATATTGTTGACCACCGCATATGTATAAAACTCCGCACACCAATGAGTATGATACTAGACGTGTGTATAAAACTCCGCACACCAATGGGTATGATACTAGACGTGTATGTAAAAATCAGAAGGTTCAAGGTACCCGTCTTTCACTGCTATTTGATGGAACAGTTTCTTGTATGAGTTGCTTGGGCGCGCGCCTGATGCCCTTTTATATGTGATGCAGCTGTGTACGGATCGATTTGATTCTTCGCCTAAACGACAAGTTTGCTGTATCGTTTCGTTTCAGTTTGTATTTGCAAAAACCTTCTGGTGATCTAATTCGTAATATTTGCACAGTGGATCTGCTGTTTGGTCCCCATTACTATCCAAATATTACACGTCTGTTGTTTGGTCCCCCCATTACTATCCAAATATTACACGTCGTGGTTCCTGTTGGCACATCAGTCGTTTTGGAGTGAGGATTAGTTTCTTAGAATTACCAACCTTGTTAAGTGGTTCTGCTAACTTGCTATGATGCTGATGGGTCCCGTCGGTTTGATACGATGCTGGGTAAACTATGGCAAACTTAGTATTGGATAGATCATAATAATGATAATAATAATAATAATGACCAGTTTTATATAGCGATTAACCAATTACTTGCTCTAACACGCTTGGTACAATAATACCCCAGCCATTTGTACAAGCCAACCAATGAACCGGCTGCGGCCATTGCAGGCGCTGCTCTAGTTTGATCAGAACATGCTCTGATACTCATCAGTGTGACAAGCTGACTGGTACTCTTTTAACGCATGTGTGATGCTAAGCCGACACAGTGTCACAACTTGGCGCGGATTTTGAAACAGCACAATTGCACGTTGCTCAAAGCAACCAAGCCACTGCTGTGTGGAGACTCAATGACCGGCGACGCGCTGTGAACCCATATCGACGTGTTTGTAGCGAATACAAGTCCGACGCGCTAACCACTGGACCACGGAGCTCCACATCTCAACAAGTGCCTTCAGAATTAAGAAGGGTTGCGTTAGTCTTGATGGGAAGTTATAAATATATTCGCGAGCGCCAGTGAGTTAGTAGAGTGTATTAGCGACATCTATATATTTGGAGAATAACTCGCGTCGATGTTAGTTTAAACATATTTTATTAGCAAAGATAGCTAATTGGATTGGGGAACAAGTTATCGCTGAGTTATTGTCACCCCTTTCCAACAAACAATTGACAATTAACAAACACTTGTATGATTAAAAGACTAATTTTTCAAGTATTTTCTGAACACAACACAAAAGGGATATTGGGCGGTAATTACCTCCATCAGCAAGGTCACATTTTTTGAAGATAGGAATGACATTTGCTTGTTTTTTTGCTATTGTCATTGGGAATGTTATCCATAGATTTTTGTTGTTAATGATTTACAGAGGTTCCACAATGGCATCAGCAGTCTCCTTCGGCCTTCTGGTGCTTATTCCATCATGACATTGGGCTTTATTAATCTTGAGAGACCTGATATCTCCAAGATTTTTTTTCTCAATAGACACCGATGATATGGTATTGTCACAATGTGTATCAAAATCAGGGAAATAGTAAGTTTCGTTGTCGATTTCCCATTATTTATGAAGGTATCATTGATTAGGATGGCTTTTTCTGTATCATTAATTATAACGTGTGATTGATAAGTGATGGAGCTATTGTCTTTATCATAAAGGGCGGGGGGGGGATGGTAGAACATTTGTTTTTCCCCATCAAGTTGCTGGCGACTTTCCAGATAAACTTCGGAGAGTTGAACCTTTCAATATTGTTTAGCAGGTTTGATTTAAAGGAACTCTTTGCGTATTTTATCATGTTGGTAACTTTCTTTCTGATTCTCTTATCAAGATCTGAATGTTTTTGACTTTTAATAAAAGTTCTCCTGGCGCGATCTCTACGGCATAACTCGCTCCTTATATCAGAATTAAACCATATTTTTTCATTAGGTCTGATTGATACCTCACTGGTTGGAGTAGTTTTTTTTAATTATACCCAAGAACATTTAAGTTTAAACAGCATCATCAATGGATAGTGGGTGCAATAAGTCGTGCCACTCGACAGTCTGGATCAAACTACGAGCATTATCAAAATTATGATTCGCGTTTGGTCCAGTGCCCGTGAACACCACCGGAAAGAATAATCAATAGGCTAATAATGAGAAAAAACCGGACATTGGGTAATCGTTGGAAGAGGAATCGTCGCTTTTGACTCAAGTTTTGAGAGAACTGCTTTATTTTCCGAGCGAAATTTTTTATTTTCCTATCCTAGCACGATAATCAACCAGCGATATCTCCATGGCATCATATAATGTATTACATAAAAAGATATAAGTGCCAGGATAGGAACCAAAAACGACAATCACATCATGATCAAGAGGACAAATCTCATTTGACGCAATAAACGTTCGAAAGTATTACTGAGTACACCTCAGAAACACTTCCGAACCTTTTTCACGAGTTGATGTAGTGATATCAGATATAGAGATTCTACATAAATGTAAAGAAAAGAAAAAGTGTATATGCACATTATGGGCGGGGAAAAAGAATTAAGAATGCAAATTAACAAAATACATGCAACATGTCGGTGGTTCCAAATAGTAATATATTATGCGATATGTCGCTTTAACTCTTCCATGACTGGAGTTCCTTGAAAATTTACGAAAAACCCGGTGCCAATGCACTCCCTCACACATGCGAGTCCACCATAGGGAGCCCCGCATACATAAGACAATGCATTGGCTTACATATTCACATTGTCCCCGAAAGCCGTGCAATCCCTCACACGTGGAGGCCCCACAAGGGAGACCCGCATACATAAGAGAATGCACCAGCCCAGGACCTTTGATGCTACACCAGCGCAGCTCCAGTCACGAAAGTGTTGTTTGTAAACTAGTAGGTGCATTGCCATACGTCCCAAATGGAAACGTCTTTTGTTTTCATTAGGTCATCACGGGGACAAGAACATTTTGGTTAAAGTAAATTGGACTATGGTATAAATCATGGCACGAGACTGATTTCAGGAATCAAACTAGCTGAAACGTATAGGTCAAATGGGAGCGTAGCTCACGTAGGAAGTGATCGATTCTGACAAAATTAAATTATGATCTGTATGTTCATGAATGTGAAATAAACAAATGATTTTTTGTTGTTTTGTTTTTGTTTCTTTAAGTACATCGGATAATTATAAATATCAGATAATATTATGATCACCATTCTAAGTCAGGAGGAACAATTAACTCAGTCACCGATAGTGTCTCCTATGGGACCGGGTACCGACTTTAAAAATAGTCGTCATATGAACAAACCGTTATGTTGACGGACAACCATATTCGATCGGACGTGTGGCTGAAATATCAGTGGTTGGTGAGCCAATTCTTTCTGAAGTTCATATCGCCCCCACCAGCCACCATACTCCGACCACATTACTGCACGTAGAAACCGTACTCACATATTAAACAATTATCCAACAAGAGCACGCCGTCGGGGCGTGGCATAATACGCCAGTTTCTGGAGAAGAGTTGGGCATGTAGACACAACCCATATTTGAACTTGATCCGTATACCAAATTTCGTTCAGTTCACTCGATTCAATCTAAAGTTATCATCTGGAAACCGCACATCAGGTAAAATCTAAGTCGAAAAAGGGGCATAACTCAGTCAAAATCATGCGGACGAAACCCATATTCGAACTTGATCAGTATTTTGGGGTGGTAACCTAATATACCAAATTTGGTTCAGTTCACTTGATTCAATCTAAAGTTGTCATCCGGAAACCGCAAATCAGGTAAAATCTAAGTCGAGAGAAGGGGACATAACTCAGTAAAAATCATGCGGACGAAACCCATATTCGAACTTGATCTGTATTTTGGGATGGTAAACTAATATACCAAATTCGGTTCAGTTCACATGATTCAATCTAAGGTTATCATCCGGAAACCGCAAATCAGGTAAAATCTAAGTCGAAAAAGGAGCATAACTCAGTCAAAATCATGCGGACGAAACCCATATTCGAACTTGATCTGTATTTTGGTGTGGTAAACTTACATACCAAATTTGGTTCAGTTCACTCGATTCAATCTAAAGTTATCATCCGGAAACCAAAAGCGGACGGACGGACGTCATGACAACCATTTACATAATCCGACCGTTTTTTTTTCGAACGGGCGTATAAAAAGAAAGAAAACAAAATAGCACAAGTATTGGGGTGAAGGAGAAGATCACTTCGACCACTATCCTCTCAGCACAAGTATGATCCGTCAATCGCGTGGACAGTGGTTTGTTGTGTCTTCCTTAGGCTAGTAACCCACATCCACGAGGTCAACAATACGATTATTTACTTGACCGAGTTTCAAGAGTTTCACTCCAACGCTTTGGTGAAAGGTGGGGTGGGCACATGCTTACAATTTATATTATAAATAATGTCAACAACTACAATATATAATGAAAAGTAACAAAAGGTAGGCTCGTCGGGTACATCACAGGCAAACCGCTTTGTCCAGTTTCTGGTGTGAGTCTACTGGTCAGTGCATGTGTACACCTTCAATGGGGTCGGAGTTTCTGTGTATATTTGATGAAAATTGGAATAAACATGTTATGTTCGTATAAGGTTCAAATCGTGTGTTGTTATACTAGAATGTGGTTTTTTATTTGAGGGCTCGATCTGTTTACTAACAATTAAAATTTAATTTTAATTGATGTGACTAAACGATCTCATTTTATGTGAAACACGCGAGTGTTTTTCCCGCTTCCCAATGCAACAGAAATGTTAGGTTGTTCAAACTGTTCTGTCCTCGTCAAATGTTTAAACTGTCCTACTATAATAACTAGGACGTCAGTTGCCCAGGTATTTGATACTCATGTAGGATGATGCAACTTAAATAATCACGTGAATGAAGCTACAACACCTCATGCATATCACCAATGACAGGTTTACCATCTCACGCAATGTTTAAAAGAGAATCTGCATGTGTTCTTAGTGAATGTTCGTTCTGTTGAGGGATTTTCATCATGGTGTTTGGTTCCAATGTTAGGGTCATCTAAGTTCGTAGAAGTTTAAACTTTCTTCCACATCGATTAACGTGCGTGATAGTTCTGGTGAAGCTACTATCCATCGCGTCAATACATCTGTGTTTCCTGTCAACCCCTGGAGGTCACCGCTGCCTTTGCCTTTCAGTTTCTCAATTTCCTGCTCATGTACGTGGTCAATGGGAATAGCCGAGAAACGATTAACTGTTTTCTGTATAACCCAGTGTGTTTGGAATCAGGGAGCTAAATGTGTTCTAGAGTCGGGGAACGAGTACACCGTGGAATGCTAAAGGTGAAGGTAACTGAAGAATGACCTTCACCTGATACATGCGACACGTTATTAAAGGATGACATCGCGTATATTTGATTTGTACATCATATCTAAATAATTTAAACTGGTGAATGAATGGGGGAATGGATTTTTGTGAGCGGGAGATTTATTTAACTAGCTGCTGTAGTTCTGGATTTGTCCAGATCAAATTTGGGTGTGGGATAGCCCTGTCGTACAATTGGGGATTTATTTTTAAAAGTAAACACATGACCTATGATTTTTCTACCATTTTCGTGATCAAATGGTGTCAATCTAGCCGGGTAAACATCACTGATATGGCATGCAGGCTTCAATTCAGTGAATTTGGCCGAAACGTTAACACTGTCGCCTATGGGAAACCATTTAGTTCCGTGATTCCGTTTGCAAGTCCTTACTTGTAGACGAGGGGAGGCTCTTCGTGTCCATCAGGTGAACTGTCAACCATCGACTGATCAAGAGAATGAAACAGAAACATCAATGATTCCAAAAGATATCAGTAAGAATTGAAGTTACCTTCCCTCTGGGCTCTTATGAACACAAGAACTCTTAACTCAAGTTGAAGCATACAATTCCAGAACAAAAGTGTTGGACATTTCTTGATCAGGTCCTGTTTGAAAGATTCCCGATCCATCAGAACTTCTACAGAGCAAACGTGTGGTGGGGCACAATGAGACAAAATTTTGGACCTGTGCGAAAGGATCCACCTACAGGAGATGATAGGCATTTCGACAAGGAATGATATAATTTGCCAAATGGCACTATTGTTTTGGGGCTGGAAATGTAGATATTGGGGTAGATATAAAAGAAAGTTGATGACATGATGCGATTTATTTCATGTCTGTTTCGATGTGCCCCACCTCCCCTAGTTCTCATTATTATTAAAGGTACGGTTGGCCTTGGCGGTGGGTATCCTGTGAAAATATTTCCACCCATCAAAATACCGCCACAAACAGAAAGAACATCAAAATGTAGACAGACTTTGTCCGTATGCAAATAAGAAATATCGCATAAACAGTATGTTATTGTCATTTGTTATGTAAACAAAATCATAAAAAGTTACTTTTCTGGTGTTTGTTTATATTATGATGGTAAACATAAAGAGCGTTATTTGTTGATGAATACCTGATATGGAACTAATAAAGAGCGTTTATATCATTTGTGTGTGATTAGCCAGTGACACTGTGCTGTCTTCTGTAACACACTCAGGCTCTTGCTTATGTAAAATATAGTAAGTCTTTATGATAGCATACTGTTTACGCGATGGTCATGGTATATATGAACGAAACTGTATGCGTTTTAATGTTTTTCTGTTTACGGTGTTTGGAACAAATATGAATATTTTCGACAATTAAGGCCAACCGTGCCTTTAATTAATAATTAAGAGCAAATCCCACCTTTTTTGAGTGTTTCAGAGTATATAAGTATATTGCGTTCTATCAAATTTATAAAATATTCTCCCATTTATAAGAACAACGCCATTTGAGGTGACTGTCTCACTCTACCCCAGGGTAGGTCCTAATGTTCCCAAACCCCAACCCCCGGGGCACAGTGAGATATATTGGGTCGTGATGTTTGACAGGATGTATCTTTACTAATAAGATATTTGTTTTCCTGATGAATGCTTAGACAAGATAATGGTCTTTTAGATTCACACTATATATGCAATGAGTTGACATGGGTTTTCATAAGAGTAATTCTCCTCGAATATATTTTCGTCTCACTGTACGTGCCCCACCTTTCCCTACAAGGTTATCTTGGCGTGGGAGATGTGTGGTAATCCACATTATTTCGAGAGCTATTCCAGACTCAAACATCGCAATATAACGAACGTTACGTATCTACGTCACATCTAATACGATGATAATAGGTTCTTTATTTGGTCTATATTACCCATCAACACATGTTAATGTCAGTTTGATTATAATTGCCCTCTACATACTGACAAAATATAATGGCAGCGACAACTGGTATGTCATACGGCGATGATTTGATCAAATGTTGAAATGCTTTTGTGATTTTGATACCGGTATGGAATGTTCCCCTCTCGTCTCCATGAGCAGCCTGTGGATATATTTATTGTGTGTGTTGAAGGTGAGGAAGCTAGTAAATGTTATCGCTTATTTAATGCTATATATTTGGGATTTATTATGACCAACTACATCCTTAATGGAATTAGGATACGAGCAATTTGTAGCGTGAATCTACCGAGAGTCACTCACACTTTATAAGATTGATTTCGTGCAATTTCCCCATAACTCACTCTCATTCAGAACCCAAGCGAATTAATTGTAATCGTATCACGAAGACCTATGTGATGTCCACCATTGTATGTGGAAATATTGTAGTTTTGCTTAAAATAAAGTTTATTTTTAAGATTTAACAATAACAATCGATATTTACGATCAGATAACTTTGTCAAGGGAGACTACTTTTGCATGAAAACATGTAAAAACGTACTTGAGAAAGACCGCACTTAATTACCGCATTTTGGCGTAATCGCCAATAAAAATACGATGCGGGCGTCAAAAATTGGGTTTCTTTTGACAAAAAGTCATGTACTCTGTGTACTCTGTCCGGACTGTCGTGATAAAATCGCTAATATACTCTACTAAGTACAGTAATGCCCAAAGTAATTGACCACTTAACCACAGCAGAATTATGGGTAATTTTTCAAGATTTAGTCGGAAATATGGCTTGTTGCCATTCATCGGAAAGCTCTCGCCTGAAAAATTACCCATAATTCTGCTGTGGTTAAGTGGTCAATTACTTTGGGCATTACTGTATAGTTAATAACTCCCAATCAAGACGTCACCCTTCTTAACTCTGAAGGCACGAGCGAGATGATCTATCCAATTTAGACGATTCATCACTATAATTATGATTCACGATTATATGCGATTCATTAGTTCTGACTGTCACTATATTCGCAAAGCCATATTTCCAATATTTCCCCTGTCCACTTGATATGATGAGGTATCGTTGGAAAGTTTATATTCCGAGTATGTCTTATACATAAGTGACTACATCAAGAAATAAGGTATGTTTTTGTCAATGTCTAACTCGGGGGGGGGGGGGGGCACTATTTCAACATACAAAGAATGTGGTGGCGTAAATTAAAAGGGGACTGTAAACTAAATATATGCAACAAATGAATGAATTTGAGCCATAGATTAGTGCAAAAATATAGTCATGAACTCTATGAACGATGCAAACAACATGGTAATTATAAGGCAAATGACTTTGATGATAGATGTGTCCCGAATCGAGTAGTAAATATTTACGATTAAGCGTAGTTCAGACGATGTTTTCAATGGAGTGGTACGGTCGATGTTACATTTCCCCAGTTGGCTAATCAATTCAGTTTCACGCACCCGAAAAAGTACATAATATGTCTTTAAGGGGTGTGAATCCTGAAATTATGCTCACATTTGTTGCATTTCTGGATCACATTAGGTCGATACATTAAATACTGACTTTGTACGAATGACACAGAAAGTCTTACTCAAGTTATAGGTAGGATTCGTCATCATGCAGTGTCTCCATATCGTCGAGCTAACTACTTGTACTTGCCTAATGCGCCCCGCCGCGTTCTGTCGATAGCGAAAATCGACAATCAAGATAACGAGAAAATTTTTCATTTCATTGTAAATTAACAGCGAGAAGCGCTCACATATGTAAAGCGTATGGGGATAATTGTTTTGGCCATTTGCGATCATTTTGTTTGTTGCACTTTATAACCTTAAACCCGCAACTATAAACCGTATTATTCCAAGGTCCAGCAATACACGATTTAGGAAGGTAGGACCTGAGATGACGAATACGCCTTTTCTGGACGTCATTTTAATTTGCTATGACTTTCGCAAGCTTTTCCAGAGTATGTACAGCCTGTATATATCGATAAAGGCCCTGCAGACCACAGCTAGATCCCTGACAAAAATGGTCAGAACACTTAACAGTACCTAACTCAAAGTCAAGAATTTCCGTATGTCCACATTTAAACCTTTGCCAGATTATGCAGCAATATATGAAACAAAAATAATTAAGAAACAGTCGTATTCATTAATAATTCTATTTATGTTGGTACATGAGTCAACCATGTACACGTAGCGACAGTTAAATTATATCTTCATGTTGTCCTATATACCTATATATGGAAGTTTGTAAATACTAAATCGCCAATGAATTACATTAATACATTGCTATAAGAGATGTCGTCATCCAATGTATTTAAAGTGATGTGAAACACTCCGGTAGGGTGGTCAAATATGAATGGATAATAATCTTGCTGAAAGTAGTTAATTTTTACAAATATTATTTCCAAATTGACAACACACATCGTCATTCTTATATATTAAATAAATGCAGTGACTCTCCGTGGCGAAATCGTTTTCGTTAGTTTATCGCCGATAGTTGCGTCCCGAATCGAGAGGTAATTATTTACAATTGCGCGTAGATCAGGCGATGTTTTCTATGGAGTGTTAAGGACGATTTGCTTAAGATGTTCGGCGATTTAGTAGAATGCTACATTCATCCAGTTGGCATAGCGCCTGAATACTAATTTATCAGTTCCACACACCTGAACAAGTCCATAAAATGTCTTTACGAACAAGTTAATAGCTGTTCTAACCCACATAATAATTTAACGTGAATCCGCCTAATGATTTGACATTGTGCAATTATATCACGAGGTTGAAATTACGCCTTACGAAAATTGAACATGAAGTTTGCCGATTCTCAGTAGGCTGTTAACCATCTAAGTGTTGCACGTGAAGCCAGTTATCGCAACTGTCATGTTATTTGCAACACTATTTTATTATAAAAAATGGAACAAAGCGATCGGTTTTTACTTTGAAGCGAATACTATCAATTCACAGAGAAAGGATATGTACCAAGGATACACCATAAACACGCTAGGTAAATTCACTCCGGGGACATTCGACTCGCACGCATGATAACCCTTACGCCGGTGACTCGGTCACTTACAGCTTTATCGAGAAATACAAGCAACAATTTACGTAACTTATTGGACTTGCCAAATAAGAACCGAGGAAAATGAAAGAGAAAAATAGAGCTGTAATTATATATGCAATCAACATTTTTTTTCCTTGTTTTCGCGAAGCGAAACTATGCAATGTATGTTGTTCGGTCAGTTACAACTTCACACGCCCATAAATGCAACAATAATTGCTTATAATTACGCCCCGGACGAATAATTTAATCATATTAGAAAGACTTAACTCAAATCTTGTTGTTGTAAAAAATCACAATATCAGTTAGACGTGTACCCAGTTCGAACGATTGGACGAAATTTTATTTGTCCAATTTTTCATACGAAGAAACGATAAAATAAGTTCAAGCTAGGCTGCTCAAGTGACTTGACCGTAAACAAAATGAAACTGAAAGTAACGCAGAGGAAAAGCGAATAATTGTGCCATTGTCACTTTCCGAATTGGGAAATATAAATTGGATACGTGGATCCGACTGTTGCGTTCACATTCTGCACAGTTTGATGTACAAATATCCAATTTGAAATTACGCCTTGGAACATTGAATTTGAAGTTTGCCGACAGAAGTAGGTCATTAACCATCTGTTTACTACAAGTGAAGTAAGTTATTACCACTGACATGCTATTTCGGCAACAATTAATAGGAAAATGAAACAAAGCGACCTTTTTACTTTGAAAAGCGGTCAGCAGAACAATTGGGCATCTGAAGACAGTTATTTGTCTCGATCACGTTATCGTTGCAAAGTGTTTGTGAATCTTATATTGGGCTGACTTAATGTGATGCGTGGGCTAGTCTCAAACCTGCAGCGATCCTACCGGGATTTGCCTATAAATAGCATGCAATAATTACCAAGAATTATACAGGTATTTGATTGCAAATGTCAATAGCACCGTTACAAGTGGAACTATAGAAATTTACATCTCAAGTCGTTCGATTTGGTAAAGATGCATGTTAATAACATGTTTCCGTTCATATCCTGGACACCGTATGGTTTTCTATGACGAAATGCCCACAAAACATACCGCGCAAACATACCAGCATATATGCACATACCCTTAGCTACAGTAATGTTCTAAGTAATCGACTTCTTAACCACAGCAGAATTATGGGTAACTTTTCAGGATTTAGTCGGAAATATGGCTTGTTGCCATTCATCGGAACGCTCTCCCGAAATATGGCTTGTTGCCATTCATCGGAAAGCTCTCGGGGAGAGCGTTCCGATGAATGGCAACAAGCCATATTTCCGACTAAATCCTGAAAAGTTACCCATAATTCTGCTGTGGTTAAGAAGTCGATTAATTAGAGCATTACTGTAACTACTACCGGAAGACATGGAGAATAAATCCGTGGGCATTCTGTCATAATGACTGATTGGGTTGTTTAGCTCTCACGAGCTTAAATTGGCCTATTCGCATGCCTACCTTTTGAAGAAAATTTCCATTCATCCGTGTCAGTGTGAATAATTGACATGCACAAAATCTCGCGGTGATTATACAGTGACATTATTCACGTCGCCGAAGAAAGAGCATACCTGGTGAGTACCGTATATATCGTTTTGTCATCTATCAAATCATTTTACTGGCTTGAACAATCATACATGAAAATAATTATAACTCTGATAATTTAATTACACTCGCCATAAGTCAGAAAAAAGACACTACAGAGACAAACTCCACAGGAACATATAATGATATAATTCTTTATGAGAATAAAGATAAACGCGCTTTAATGGTACTCAATCCGATTCGACGGTCCCCATATCATCAGATTCCAACAACAACAACAACAACAACAACATTTTTTTAAATGCCGCTTCAGTTATCAGAATCGATTAATTGCCCAAAAATAATGCTAACCACAGTCAACTAAAGTATAAAATTGCCCAAAACCTGTTATTTATCAACGTTTTGTTCAACGAAATTTTGCCGTTTGTCAAATATCTGACACAAAAAAGCCACTGGATTTTAGAGTTATCGATCTTCATCCGCTATCTGGTCAGATAAGTTGCTCTCGTCGACAGTTTACTGGGCCACCTAAATTAAAATAATGGATTTCAAACATCGAAATGTGATCACTCCTAGATGTGATGGGTGGGTTCCTCGACTAGAATCAAATATATTTTACCCCCCGAAGCCAAGGAAATAGTAATTTGCGAGCGTTAATTCGGATTGAGTACCTTTAACAATGACTGCTATTGCATGGGTCAAATTGCAAGGCAGAGTTCAGCCCCCTCGATACGCTGGTCTGACCATTACCATCACGTATATACGTAATTTAATATAAACAGTTTTTATTTTAGTTTTGTTGGTTATAATTCATTCTGATTTGATATAGCCAATTTCCCTATGAATAAGGACAGTTTACTTTCTCAGAATAGTGCAGAATGTATTGTAACCGAGCATATTATTAAAGTCACCCGACGGTTTGCGCTCCGAAATACACATATTATTTGCATTTTAATTTTTTCCGGTATCGAAATAGGTCGATAAATATCTGAACTACCTTTCTACGAGCATTTTGTAACACTAAAAGTCGCATGGAGGTAACTAAAAATACAACTGTGAACTTTGGGTCCCAAACACAAAACAGCCATTTGCACGGCGTGAAACAGAAACGAGCGTTTCGTGTTAGTCTATTCCTGATAGAGTATAAATAAAGAGATTTTGTCGGATTTTCTGGCGAAAAAAAAATGAAAAAAGCTGGAAATGACTGTGGCTTTGGCAAGTGTTTTTTTCAGAGCATGTGAGAGATGTCCTCACACTATATATATGTACGGGATGGGAGTAGTCAGGCGGGGGACTGAAGTCTACCTTGCAGTTTGACCATGGGCGTTCTTTAAACAAGGCGACTTTCCAGTGTATGTATCATCGTCGTCGTCATCATTCTCATCCTTAGCTTTCTCATCTTCACAATCATCATAGCATGGTCATCATCATCATTATCATCGTCATCAACATCGTCGTCCATCAAAACCCGCATCATCGTCTCACCAACACCATAATCATCGTCATCACTTTAATTGGGAAGCATATAATAAACGATGATATTTGTCGTTTGCATCTTCTGTCCACACACTGTACAGTTTGTACCACACTTGCTTGCTCCCCCATCTGCTTGGTTCGACATCTAGTCTATGATTAGCTGCCCTCAATCACATGTGTGATAAATCGCGACGTAAATTCGTGAAATACGTCTCAAAACCAAATACCCAATTAAAATTCCGACAGAATCGACCTTGTGATGAACTGTCGATGTTGACGCACCATCATTGGATACATTGAGCTTTACAGGTACACAATCCGATTCGATGGTCCAGGTATTATCAGAGTCCAACAACAACAACAACAACAACAACAACAACAAAACATTTCTTCAAAAGACACTTTAATCGATTAATTACCAAAATCATAACCACTGTTCACACTAGAATAACATTCTAAAAAAACTTGTTATATATCAACATTTTGCTCATCTCAATTTGGAATCGAAAATCGGCTTATCAAATATTTGCTAGGAGATCAAATATTCCATGTGGTGGAAAATAAGTTTTCAAAAATGGATATCTGATCACTCTGAGCTTTGATGCATGGGTAGGTTCCTCGGCTCGCATAAAATATATTTGTTTACCCCCGACGCCAAACAAATAGTAATTTAGAAGTGAGAATTCGGATTGTATATCTCTAAATCTATCTACCGGGAATATTGCACCCCATACGTGGTTTTGTCAGAAGTTAACCCATTAATACACGAGAGCCAAATCGCCCGCTTATTGGTTTTCCAAGAATCTTTGAGGTGCAATAACAAATGGTACGTACAAGTTTTGCACGACTTGAGAGCATTTGTCATCAATAATTCGCCTCCAGCATTCGTATTGTACATTTAATGCTCAGGTGATATCTACCAATTTAGTCCATGAATGTGGGGGTACTTCTTTTCATCTTCAGAACCTGCTTATAAAATCCCAGGACTAGACTGTCCAACTCATGCAAATACGTCATTGCTCAAATATAACTACAGTACGTACTAATTGGTTCACAAAAGAAGGTGAAAACTAGGTAATATATTCAACTTTAATTTTTGTTTGACTCTATATATGGCTTTCTTTACCGCTTGGCAGAACCTACCGTTATAGAATAAATGAATCCCGAAATAGGTCATGGTATATCAACATATTCAATACAATTGTCGTAAAGGGTCAATAGTTCCATGTTGTCGTCCTTGCAGATACTGATTTCTTTAGTTTAATTTGGCTACATTAATCATCATTGCTTTAGTTTAATTTGTCTACATTATTCGTCCGTTTCCAGGCTGATGCATAATCGCTAAATGAATTCAACGCCCGTTGCATATTTGTGTGGTCTTTAGTCAGTATAACCGACTAATGTCGGCGGCATAAAATGGACACATTATTTTCATATAATCACCAAATTTATCGAGAAACGCGTCGTTTACAAATTTTAATCCGTCATCAGCACAGTTATCAACAAAGTATTCTAAGTCGTTCGTATGTCATTGAGAATTCTCCCATTAATATTTGCCGTCATGAATTTTACCCAAAGGTCATTTCGCCATGCCGTGTCAAATGATTATCAAAGTCATTGAAACAGCAATACATTCTTCCTCTGGAAAGATACATGCCGATTATGCAATTGAGAATAAAAACATTGCCAATTAATAGCTGACTGATTTTTGTGTATGTAAACAGTTCCCCCATTATATGTAGAAGGGTGATTGCGTGATATGAGTCTGGATTTTACCAGATGGGTTTATGCACACATAATGCTACTTAGAGTTGCTGCGTTCCATGCCATATTTGATGGCAGTCAACGTACTTGTTGTGCGAGAGGATTCAATTTGTAACAAAACAATTAATAAAGAGCGTCGCTGGTTGTTCTGATGTGGTAAAAATAAAGAGCGTCCGCGTGGAAACTTATGATATATTTTCCATATTCACATCTTACGTTGGAGAAATGTGCTCGTATATCTGTGATGTGATTAATTAAGCAGTTATGATTATCCCGCCAATCATTAGATATGTGTGGAACGACCGCCATGCAATGGTTGACCAGTCAATTATAAGTTCTAAATCAGATCACTAATATACGAGCACCGGGATGGTCGAAAGGGCCGATAGGCCCCTTCCTTCACACCTCAAGGTGTGCTATAAGTGGACGTATACCCTTTATTTCGTTGCATGGCACGGGCCACAATGAAACCACATAAAGGGATTGAATCTTGTAAGTCGTGAGTTGGTTTATTTGTGATATTTTGCAGTCTGTTCTCGAACATTAGCACGTCATCTGCTTATAATAGGATTTGTTTTAGGTTCATAATCGGCGGAGGATCGCTTTATGTTGAGTCTTAACGAATTGAAAATAAGATTGTTTTAGTGCCATTTTGAAATAACTTATTATCAGTTCATTATAGGAGGACGATAACGCGAATAAACCAGATCACGATTTAAAATGTGTTTTCATTGTGGCCCGCGCCATAACACGGAATAACAGATATAAATCCACTTTCGGCTTATTCCACTCACCTTAGTATTTCAGAATCAAATAATTCAACATGAACCTATGTGATTGATTGAGTGAGGGCTTAGTCGTTTTAGCCGCCAGGCCATATCATGACCAAGAACATAATCAGGTATCAAAAACGATCGTAGCGATGCAACTGCGCAGATAAATCAGATAGTGGATTAGATTAAAACAATGCAATGAGCTATGTACAAATAAAACCAACCAAGTTGAATGTTTCCACTTGGAGTCAGGAATACAAAATTCAAGAGCTGACTAGTGTGCAATCATACTATAAAACGTATACAAATCGAAATATGTAAAATAGCTTTTCAAATCATATTTTTCATTGATAAGGTATTTATAATATTTGATGAATCGCGCATGAACCTTTATCAACATTTGTTTCCTCTGCTCGGAATAGAAAGTATATACCCTCAGCATATAAATAAACACCTCTGAATGGCGACCAATTCTCTGGATATGTTTTATTGCGGTTAAATAAATCCTAGCCATTATGTATATGTTGGCGTTTAATAACAAATGCGGCTGTGTTGAGCACTGTTCACGATACTGGCAGTAACATTGCACTGAAACTTAGCAAATGTGTTTACGCGCATAGCTCCCAGCTTGTATTAAAGGTACGGTTGGCCTTGACGGTGGGTATCATGTAAAAATATTTCCACCCGTCAAAAACCGCCACAAACAGAAAGAACATCAAAATGTAGACAGACTTTGTCCGTATACAAATAAGAAATATCGCATAAACAGTATGTTATTGTCATTTTTTTTTACCATTGTTATGTAAACAAAAGCATAAAAAGTTACTTTTCTGGTGTTTGTTTATATTATGATGGTAAACATAAAGAGCGTTCTTTGTTGGTGAATTCCTGATATGGAACAAATAAAGAGCGTTTATGCATTTTTTTGTGATTAGCCAGTAGCATTGTGCTGTCTTCTGTAACACACTCAGGCTCTTGCTTAGGTAAAATATAGTAGGTCTTTATGATAACATGCTGTTTACGCGATAGTCATGGTATATATGAACGAAACTGTATGCATTTTATGTTTTTCTGTTTACGGTGATTGGAACAAATATGAATATTTTCGACAACTAAGGCCTCACGTGCCTTTAACACATTATATGTAATTATTTTGTTGTATATATTTGTAATATATGTAATCTCCGTTGATATGGAGGAATAAAGTATCTCTCTCACCCAACCTACAGCTTCGATACACAAATACTCGTTTTGTCTTAGAGTATTAATCGTTTCTCATCAGTCATCTGGCCAAATTTTGAAAGCTCAAAGATGTACCTCTCTTTCTGAGATTCGAAACGTTGGAGTGACTTTGGCGAGTTTTGTTTCGAAGCAACAGCCGATTTTTGTTTTGGAACTTCAGGATCAACTTGCATTGGTTATTTTGGAGGAAATGTCTCAACGACAGAAGCTGTATCCATTACCCGCGGTGCAGGTTCTTGAACAGGAATAATATCAGACGCCTCATCTTGTGTTGCTAGTGATATAATGACGAGCTTGGTTTGACTCTGTGTTTGAGTGCTGGAATCAACACACATTATTGGTAGACACTATTACTGAGTATGTGGAATATATGGTCGAGGACTAACTATTTTCTTAGCATCTATATATGACAGATGCTTCTCAGCTTTAATTGGATGAATCTTGAATTCATAGTCCCAAATGGGACATGAGTGATCCATTGCAGCATGTGAACCTTGCCAGTTTGAAACTTTTTCAAGATTCGTACAATCCTTATGATCATAAATAGAACGCAGTGTACATATGGCTATGGCCATACCCCTGACATTTAAAACATCGCAATGGGTTTGGAACTAATGTGCTTCAATCCATCTTCATATACCCAACATTCAATGCCGGTGGATGTTCGCACTGGTTGAAGGTCACACGATAACTATGCAAAGGAACTTTTTGTCCATCAACTGTCTTTGTAAATATACGGACTTCTGTAACTCCCAAGTTCACAACACAACTCTGCTACTGTTCAATGTCTTGTGAGGAGTAATCAACATTGGTGTTTGTGCAATAGATGTTAATTGCATAAGAGCGTGAGCTTGAATTTTTCTTGAATATTCGATCAGAAGAGAGCCACTTAGTGGCCCAGTCCTGATCGGTTTGACACATTTTAATTGTCCGGTTATGCTTTGTATCGTTTTATCATTGACAAATACAGTAGGTCTCTTGATATTCGGATCAAAACCCAAGTACCAAGTACTGAGGATAGACCTCAGCATCAGTGGAACTTGGCGGGTGGTCAATCTTACTTTTTGTCCCCCGCCGTTTCCGTCGGAGGACTATAGAAATGACCCTCGTCCGTCCGTTCGTCCGTCCGTGTGTCCGTCCGTGCGTCCGTGTGTCCGTGCGTCCGTGCGTCCGAGATCGGGTACCTTCATGGTGTAATCAACTCCTCCTACAGTTTTAAACGTAGAGATTTGAAACTCTGGGATATTGTTCCTAACATGTTGGTGATTTGCAACATCTATATAGCTAATCAAAAATATAATTTTTTCCATATTTTTGGGGGGTTTTCGACTTAGAAAATTTGGAACATTTTTGCCTTTTGGATGAGATTGGGTACCTTCATGGTGTAATCAACTCCTCCTACAGTTTTAAATGTAGAGATTTGAAACTCTGGGATATTGTTCCTAACATGTTGGTGATTTGCAACATCTATATAGCTAATCAAAAATATAATTTTTTCCATATTTTTGGGGGGTTTTCGACTTAGAAAATTTGGAACATTTTTGCCTTTTGGATGAGATTGGGTACCTTCATGGTGTAATCAACTCCTCCTACAGTTTTAAATGTAGAGATTTGAAACTTTGGGATATTGTTCCTAACATGTTGGTGATTTGCAACATCTATATAGCTAATATTTATTTTATGGAGTTATTAACCCTTTTCGACTTAGAAAATTTCAACATTTTTTTTTAATTTCTTTAACAAAGCGGCATCGACTTGCCATGTTGTCGGGGGACACTGTGGTCTGCTGACCTTTTATTTTGTTTGTTTTGAGTTGCCATATAAAAAGCAGATAATCGACAACTAGCCCAGAAGCCGTCTCGGTCTACCCTTCGATTTATGGTCAGGCCAAAGATTGGTACATCGTTGAAGTGGTGATCCGTTTAGCCACTGCATATAGCAGCCCCTCGTTATCTCGCCACAGTGAGACAGGCGTGAACAGTACAAAATTGAAACATTTAACAGTTGTTACGAAATGCAAACAGACATGACACAAAATAAACATACATGGAATACAGAAGGCACAACTAGGCACACAAAACTTAATAGAACAGATGGCAAAAGTGCAATTTGAAACACTGCGGAGAGGCGTGACTAGCCGATTGATTGAGCCGGGTCAACTCAACCACCCGTCTTGAAGAGATGGAAGACCAAAGAGGACCATGAGCTATGTCGTATCCGCAGATCGACGTCTCACGTCCAGGACTCCTACACCACACTTACGGGATGCACCCCACGGCAACAGGGTGCCACATTAGGGGATTCTTGCCCCTCGCAGTGGGGCGGTAGGCATATTCTACCCCGGGGAACCTATGTTAATATTATATGTCGATTATTCACATATGTGAATTAGAGGTCGATTATGAAGTTATATGAACCCATTTGCGCGAGGATATGTTGGAATGTCACCTTCGGTGCTCCATAGATTTAAATGCACGGATAGCCTTCGCGATGGGATGACGCATAAATAGTATGTTATAGTGTGGGGGCAACTGTTCAAAAATTGGTTCATTGTATACAATTTTTAGTAGAGGCAAGTCATGTATATTTTGAACATCGGGAAGGGTTGTGCTAAATGGTTGGACCCTTTTCTAATTTTTCACTATTTCCAAATCCAAGAAGGCTGCCATAATAAGCAAAAATCAGCATATTTTTTGAAGATTTTAGCGCATGTTTTTGACCAAATCTACTCCAAAAAGCCGTGGTATGTCCCAAAATCATTCGATTCACTTGCCTTTATGGTTTACTAGTTCAGGCGACGCAGCAGATGTGCTCAGGAAGGTCAGAGTTAACATTATGAGTTGTTTAGCGATTTTCGATAACAAATTGGAAGTCGTAAAATTCCCTCCGAACTGAATAGGTTAAGAAAATCATAGTAGCTTGCTTTTACTAAAAAAAAGTATATAAGAGATATATTTGCCCCCCACACTTGGGGGGAAATATTCAAAAATTGGTTCCTTATATACGTTGTAGTAAAGGCAAGGCATGTACATTTTCAACATCGGGATGGGTTGTGCTAAATAGTTGGACTCTTCCAATTTTTTAATGTCACCTGACCTCCAAATCCAAGACGGCTGCAGTCATGATAAGCAAATTTCAGCATATTTCGAAGATTTTTGCGCATGTTTTTTTTAACCAAATATACCCCAAAAAGCCGTGGTATATCCCCATATCACCCGACTCACTTGCTTTTTATGGTTTACTGGTTCAGGCGACGCAGCAGATGTGCTCAGTAAGGTATACTAAAAAAGTACACAAGATATACATTTGCCCCCCCCCCCCCCCCGCACTATTGTCAAGTGCGTACACTGTTTGTTTGTAAACAAAAGCCAGATTCTGCACCGTTTTTGTTTATATAACAAAGCGTACGAACTTCATACGAACACATACCATATTTATGATTGGTATATAAGAACAAGGTTTGTCTATTTTTTATATCATTTCTGTTTATGGCGGTTTTAATGGATGTGACTATTTTAACAACATACCCATCGCGAAGGCCAACCGTGTCTTTAATCCCGTATGTATCTCATTTTAGTTCTTGTTTTTAATTAGCCCCTCTCAAATTATTTTCTTTGCAAATGAGCTGTAATTATTCCAGCATGTTGGTGTGAATCTATAATAAAATTCATGCTTTATAAAGACTTTCCTCGCGTGATGATTAAAGATATCTTATTGTGTTACAAGCAATGACAGTAGTGATTGGGTATGGCTGAACGTGGGCGAAAATGACCTGTGTTTATTGTATAAACCATGCATACAAAGAGCATATTGGTAACGCAATAGTGACCATGCATGCAAAGTGCATATTGGTTACGAAATAATGACCGATGTAAGCAACTATGCGTTTGGTCTAATGTGAGTTAACCAGACACTAAAAAAAAACCCACGGCGTAGACACTCAAAACAAACCCCGGCAATTAGCAAATGATTTTGTGATGAACACGATCTTCTAAAATCAGACCAAAGACGAGGACTTTGCGCCCGGTTTTACAAATGCAATTGAGATTTTAATCTGAAATTTATTCATTTGATATACCACCGCTTATAAATGCCAATTGGGTTGACAGAAAAACAGGTCAATCAAAATGCTTGATGTTGACTTTGTATTTTTTCTTGTGGAATATAATTTCAATATGTTCATCTTTTAAAAAGTGTAAAAACAGTAGCAATAGATTGTCACACAAATAACTAGTTGATAATTTCAACATGAAATGAACCAGTAGATCTGTCGCTCGTAAGTGCGTACACATTCATGTTGACCATGATTTACGTAGGAATGGAGCTTTCCACGGAGGCCCACCCACAGCGGTAGTACCGCCCACTGGTAAACAGACTTTATCCACATAAATATTGTCTGGTTGTTTTCATCTGTATCATGTATTGGGTTCCCATTCTTCATTGGATTAGTTGGTTGCCTATCTGTTGTCTTTATACTGCCTAGGGGGTGTGCTCGACTGATGTCTCTTCGACTGAGTTGAATGTTAAGTTTTTCTTTGCATACTCCATTATGAGTCCTATCCAATCAAAATGCACAAAGTCACCAATAGTAATGTCATTTGGGATCTCAACATTGTGAAAAATAAGACAATTTCTGCGGCTGTATTGCTCTGCTCCTTCAAATAGATCAAAACTGTATTCTTTAGCTTGTGTGAATTTTGTTTCAATAAGTTCAATAATTTATTCAGGCACACTTTCACTTAGGTCATTGATTAATTGTTTATTTTCACTTGTTTTTGTTTTGAGTTAGATATTTTCTGATTTTAGTGTCTGAATTTCTGTTTTTAGTGAGTCTAATTCGTTTTTCATTTCTTTCAGTTGGCCTTTTACATCTGTAATCTCCTGCCTGGTGTCCTTGCTATTGTTTTTTACAGCTTCTTCAATTTTGATGTCTAGATTTGCCAGTAGTGAAGTAATGGTGGAGGTTAAATTCCTATTCACAGCCTCAAATTCTTCTTTAATTGTTTGGCTGAGTTGCTCTTTAACTGTGTTATTTATCAACTCTTCTGTTTGTTCATCCAAGGAACACTTTCTACGGTTCATTCGACTGGGCGATGTGTCATCAATAAACCTCTTTCTTGAAGTCCCCTTCTTCAGATCAACTAGCCCTAAGTTCAGATTTTGGAGGGATTGGGAGTTAGTTGGTGAAGTCAAAGGCGTGTGCACCGGGGTTACTGTTTGACTAGAAGAGATTTCAAATTGTTCTTTGGCCACCGAGTTTATCACTTCCATGAGAGAGTCAGAATCATCTTGATTTTTTTAAACAGGTGAACTCTGAAGTTTGGTCGGGCTTTTAGTAGAACACTTACTAATATCCCCGTTAGGTGGGAGATCATCACAATTGGTTAAGCTATCTGTCACATTCTGTTTTAGGACTTGTGGAGTTTGGTCGCCATTGTTGTTTACAGATTTTTCTGTTACAAAATATAGCTTCAGCTCGAAAATTGTTGTAGTTTTTTTAGGTTAACTTTTTAAAGTCTATCATTTGATAAAAATCAGCGATTAAATTGAGAGAAATCTCCACAATTCAATGGCCGGGGTCTTCAGCAAGTAGATTCTCTTCATAAATTTATATTCCGGCAGCTAACATTCAGACCAGCTTCGGTAAATACTCAGACCTCTCAGGCTGTGTGTTGACTCTCCGCCATTTTGGTTATTACCCGAGCTCGACTTCCGACATCAGCACTTGCCCTTATTTAAACTAGCTTAAACAGACTCATGTATATGATTCGTGCAAATTTTGATCTTTTAAAGTTGGCGGTGGGTATGCTGTTAAAATATTCAGCTCCGTCAAAAACAGCCACAAACAAAGAATAGTAAAATATAGAGACTTTGTTCTTATACCAATCAGAAATGGTATACACAGTATGTTATTGTCAAATGTTTTTCCTTTATGTAAACAAAAGCAAAAAACGTCAAAGAACCTGGCTTTTGTTTAGATCCGGATATGGTAAACATAAAGAGCGTATTTGTTACTGTTTTCCTGAAATGGAAATAATAAAGAGCGTTTATATCATTTGTGTGTGATTAACCAATAGAATTGCGCTGTCTTATGTGAACAGCAGCAAATCTTCTGTAACACGAGCAGGTTATTGTTTACGTACACCATCGTACGTATTGCCGACAATATAATATTTACGCGCTGATTATGTTTGGCATATGAACAAAACTATATATATTTTAACATTCCTTCTGTTTATGGCGATTTGTAAAAATTTAATATTTCTGCAACGAACGCCGCCCGTGCCTTTAAACAGTTTGAGTAAAAAAAAAAATGTATTTAACTTAAATTTTTTATTTTTGTTTAGATTTTAGATTGAAACTTCTTGCTCAAAATTGTTTTTTTTTAAATTACCTTTCTTTTAAATTTTAATTTAAAATAAGGCCGTTATAACATCCGCCGAGGTACTCCCGAGGCACCACACCACATTTGGTTGAAATCGGTCAAGGGCTCTGGAAGAAAAATTGCAAACAGACCAGAACAGACAGACAGATCCCTGAACTCATTAATATATCTAAACCAGAGAACACACATTCGTTTTGCCATTAAATGTGGATATTATGACAAGTGTCATGCTAAATGAAAAACATTGTTATAATCACCGATAAATTTATAACATCATGCCGCAAATATAAATCTCAGCATATTATGATTAATTTATTGAGCAAATAACACCCCTGTATCGGGGCAGGTTGATATATATACACACCATGCCGTATGGAAACACATACGTATGCAAAATGATACATAGTAATTAAAATATGAAATAAGGTATATAATGTATATTATTTCTCAAAAGATAAATATAATTGAGTCAGTTATAACTATGACCTAGCATCATTGCAAATCTTCACGCAATTTTGGTGTACGTCGTTAGCCGGGATATGTTTAAGTCGATCATATCTGCTCATCAGTCGAAAGTTTACGAAACTGTCTTCCATAATGTTTAGCAATTTACGGCAAGTTGAACATAAATTAGGATAAACGATCAAGAAATGTCTCTCATCCTTAAAGATACGGGCGGCGTTGGCGGTGAGTATGCTGTTAAAATATTCAGCTCCGTCAAAAACAGCCATAAACAGAAAGAATAGTAAAATATAGACAGACTTTGTTCTTATACCAATAAGAAATATGGCATAAACAGTATGCTATTGTCAAATGTTTTCCCCTCGTTATGTAAACAAAAGCAAAAAACGTTACAGAACCTGACTTTTGTTTTGATCCGGATATGGTAAACATAAAGAGCGTTATTTGGTACTGTTTTCCTGAAATGGAAATAATAAAGAGCGTTTGTATCATTTGTACGTGATTAACCAATAGATTTGCGCTGTGTTATGTAAACAGCAGAACAACTTATGTAACACGAGCAGGCTCTTGTTTACGTACACCATAGTACGTCTTGGCGACAATATACTATTTACGCGCTGATTGTGTTTGGCATATGAACAAAACTATATATATTTTAATATTCATTCTGTTTATGGCGATTTGAACAAATGTGAATATTTCTACAACGAACACCGCCCGTGCCTTTAATTAAGTTGTCGTCGCACAGTCTCTTTATTAATTGAACTGGTGGATGGGTGTTTTTGCCCTTTTGAATAGCGATGGTGTGGTTGCTCAAAAGCGCAAATAGATATAAATATATAATTAGGTTTAAGGCGCATCCACATCACCAACTCTTTTCAAAATTTTCCGTCGTGTAAAAAAATGTTCGAGAAATACAATAATATCCAGAATAACACGACAAATATAGTGAACGAAGAACCAGGTTTAGCACGAAGAACCAGGTTTAGCATGAAGAACCAGGTTTAGCATGAAGAACCAGGTTTAGCATGAAGAACCAGGTTTAGCATGAAGAACAAGGTTTAGCATCATTATTTGGTCTCTTAGATGAACGAGTATCGGATTATATATAAATTGTCTAATTAGTGTCACGAGAAACGTATAGTTAGTGTGGGTGCGCCCTTATTACAAGTGTTATCAATACAATACAAGAAAACCAATGTCAGAAATGGTAACGCGCTCAAGATCATATATTATATACCCATGTTTGTAATTATAGAATATAAAATATATTGGTTTCGCGAATGACCAACTCAGAATTCCGTTAAAATAACAATAACAACCAGCACATAATTAACGAACCGGTGGCCGACTCGGCCGTCTCCGACCACAATCCTCAGTGGGCTGCAGAACGAAACATATCTATAAAAGTTGAAATATAACACTTACAAATTATCTTTTTCATTTCTTTTATTTGTAATTGACATAGCTTGTCACAAACCAAAAATCAACATTATTGACATAATAATGTAAAGGACAATAAACGAAATTGAAATTCCCAACTACACCTTTTACCGGACACGTCCTCTGGGTCGCGCAATTCGACTTTTAAATCTGTCCAAAAAATTCCCAATATCTATAAGTAAAATCCCCAGCGTAAACCCCAGCGCCCAGGCGAAACAAGAATTTGGACATTAATTTTAACGCGGCGCGCGTAATAAACATTTGCTCAATCACCGATTCACTTAAGAAACGGTTCTGAAACGAAATCTCATTTGAATAATCGATATGTTCTTATGTAGTTTATCATTGCCAGTTTTAGAAGCCCCATCAAGCATGCTGGCTCGAAAATCTTGAGTGTGATTTGCCTGGAGTGGCCCTTTAAAGGGATTCAATAGAACGCTACTGCAACTATTACTTTGAATATTGAAACTATATAATTGTCGACTTTTGAAGAGTGATGTACGTGCAGCTATTGCGCTACGTTGTTCAAATACAACTGCTTTAGTTAAAGACTGCTTATGTCGTTTGATGAAAGTTTAACTCCATGTGAAAGCCGTTGTATTCACTGCGTCAATATATAACCGTAGCTCCCTCATTCGGCCCAAACGGCATTGTTCCAACTCCAATGATATGTTCATGGATAACGTTCATGAGTTTTTGTATGTTATCTCTGTCGCCCATATTACACTATTTACCGCCCATATTACACTATATACCGCCCATATTACACTATATACCGCCCATATTACACTATATACCGCCCATATTACACTATATACCGTATAGGATGTTTTATTAGTTTGTCAAATAGCCTAAGGGATGATTTTAGAGGGAGATGCGCTGTATTCGTACATGCCTTCGCCCTGTTTGACACCAGTTCACTCCAGTGAGTCACATTCTTCACCAATTATTTCACCGATGTCATTTATGTTATAAAAATTAGTGGTGACAATGTATAACCTTGACGAACTAAAATTGTTGAGAGTTGTGGCGGACCAAGTCCTTTACTTGTGTTAATAATATAACGGCTTGAAAAGCAAAGATCCCACTATCTGCATTGTCGAGCCGGTAACTCTAATTATATTACCATAAAACACTATCAAATCAACATTTCCTCACGGAAATATGCTCATAGTCGACCTGTAATGTGAAATAGGTAAAAACTAAAATTGTCCAATTTTCAGAAACATTATCGACTTAAAATGAGGCGATTCTAAGCAGATTATCTACCTAAAATAAGTTATTTTATAAGGAGATAGTGTGCTGTTTTCGGAAGAACAGGCCGATCAAAGGCTTTTCTGAAATCAACAAAGACTGCATAAACTGATTTTTAGAGAAAATGTATTTTTGTATTGATGCGTGTAGAATAAAAGCACTGTCCGTGCTCTTGTCGGCACTAACACCAAATTGGTTATCGATGATTATGGTTAATGACTTTATTGAAGATTTGTCCAAGTGAGGAACTAAGGACTATTGCACAATAATTTTTCGAATCATATTTTGCTCCTTTTTATGCATCAAACTCAAAATTTACCTTCTCCATTCGGGTGGATAATATCCAGATTGAACAATTATATTAAATAATTAGACAATTTCATCAAGGTAAAAGCACATTCGAGGAATTCATTGGAAATTTAGTCAGGTTTCTCGTTTTGAGTTCACGAACAGCCGCGATAATTTCCATTTCAGTAATGGGTCGATTGTTGAGAGAGTTATTTCTTTTTTGTTTGTTGGACACCGTGAGGATACGACTGATGTATTTGATGGAAGTGGGCTATACATATTTAGAAGAAAAAAATCAACTACTATATCATGGTCCAGGTCATCAGTGTTTTTTTTTTTACGAAGGTCTATGATTCGCCAGTATATTTTGGCAATTTCTACCTAAAAATATTGGGGATAAATACTGTGCATATAGTGTACATATAGCATTTACAACTATAATTATATACAAATCTGAAACATTGTCTCTATTTATGCAATAAACAATATAGAAGCAATAATTTGATTTAAATGTCACAATTTTGAGCGCAAAATATCGCAATATTAAGCGCGATATATTGCGATATTAAGCTCAAAATATTGCAATAATGTTCCGCCCCCAATAAGAAAACGCGTCGTTGATTGATCAGAGAGCCGCACAACATATCCTATGTTTACGTCTCGAGCCGTCAACATAAGTGAAACCAAGACAACAGTTTCATCGTCTCTCGCTGGCCTGCTTTTTTCGTGACGTCATTTACGTTGAGCAACGTTATGGCCAGAGCGATAGGAGATTTTGACATTTTTCTGGTGATCATTCTTCGGAATAAATGTTAAATTTCTAAGAATGACCAGGACTGTCGGCAGAACATATACGTTATTGTGGTGGATTGATGCGACTCGGTTGAACATACGCTCCAAGCCGTCAATGTCACACCATGTTACCGTCAATCCACCACAATAACTTATATTATCATGTCACCAGGTTGGATCGACCAACGAGGACGCTCCGCTGGTAGAGGCATATCAGGAGACATCGGGTCGTCATCTTTGTAGCCCGTCCCATATGGAATCCATATCCCCCCTCAGGGTTCCCATATGGGGTCGATGTCCGCCATTTTGTTTTTCATGGAACTCTGCCGCCTCGGGTATATTTTCGGTGTATTTTGGCGCCAAGAAAAGGGATATCTGTCGGAAATCAAGTTCTGTTAATTTAAAGACATAGTACCATATACCAAAACCTGCATGTGATATATTTGAGAAATTCTAAACACTCATAAATTAACTATCAAACTCAAGTTTGTTGTCCTGCTTCTTGTGATTAGCCATTGACTCAATGCGTTGACGTTCAACGCCCATGACGCGTCACTGTGACGTTACATAAGTTAATAGCCATAGACAACAAATTTACTTACTGGCAGGTAATGAACTTCGTATAAGTAATTCAAATTCTCACACGGAAAACATGATATATGGGTGACATGATCAAATCGTTACAGGGCTCGTTGTTGCCGGCTACGGTGACATATGAGGCTCAGTGAGATTAATATCGGGCACGGCTAGCGCCTCGCCCGATATTAATCTCACTTCGCCTCATATGACACCGTATCCGGCAACAACTCGCCCTGTAACTTATAATATCGCAAGCGGTGCGCAATTAAGCTTTTCGACTTGCATTAATATTGCGATATTCGGCGCGAAAATAGCGCGCTTAATATACCACTTCTTTTGACTGGTACTGTATTTTGGAACAACTGTTGCCACTTCGGTAGATGTTTCCACGGCCTGTGACACATGTTATTAAATGGGGTTATCTGACTGCTGTCTCTGCGTCCTGGCACCAGCACGTTTTGGTCAAAACTGCAGCAAAGTGTGTGATTGATTTAATTGATGGTCGAGCACCAACTATTTTATTTGCATCGAAATATGATAGCTGTTGCTCAGTCTTACACAGTTGAATTCATATTATCACATGAACGATCCATTGCAGCATGTGAACCTTGACAGTTAGAACATTATTTTTGTGTTGTTGCAACCCGTATGGCCATGTCCAGAATCAGTGCACATAGGGTTTCTTTGCGTCTACAATTTTCCTGACTATGACCATATCCCTGACAGTTAAAACATCATGGAATATAAGTACCTAAATCTACCTTCATGTACCCAACCATGAACTATGAAGCCGTATCCGCAGGTAAATGCCTCACGTGATACGGCCGCCATAGTACCACCAGCACTCCTCACGGGATGCACCACACGACAAACAGGGTGCCACATTAGGGGATTCTTACCCATCGCAGTGGGGCGGTAGGCATATTCTACCCCAGGCCCACACGGGGACGATTAGATTGATATGTACTTAGGATAACCAAGTGTTCATCGTTTTGGTCATTGTTTACTATAGAAAATGAATTAAAATGAAAATCATCTGACTAACGACATAATGGTAAGACTTAATGGTACACAGTTTTTGTTCTTCACCTTGTATTTTGCTCGTTTTCAAATTGAACCCCATATAATTATCATTTGCGTGAAGTCGCGACAACGTGGTCATTAAAGTTCGTAAGCGATCAAAAACTGCCGACAGAAGTTAGTATATTGCTTGTTGTGATCTAGCTTGTTATAATAAAACGATTCTTTCATCATGAAAACTCAGTATATTACGTATTACGAATTCTTACAATTTGTCAGTCAATGTGCAACATTTATTTTCAGAGTGACAAATGACCTGCAATAAAAATGAGCAACTCCTCTGCTACAAGGTAAGTTTACAAATCAAACGCTTAACCAATTTGTCATAAATTGATGATTTTCAGAGCAAACAAATCAACCCTTACGGGAGCTTCCTAAAATGTTGCGAAAAACCCGTGTCAATGCTTTGTCTTATATATGCGAGTCTTACGCAGGGAGCCGCGCATATATAAAATAATGCATTGGCCCAACAATATTTATCTTTACCTTGTAAGCCATTGGATTATCTTATATATGCAAGACTCCCTGTGGGAGACTCGCATGCATAAGTGAATGCACTGGTGCATCATATTTAATGATGCACCAGCGCAGCTCCCGCCATGAAAGGGATAATTATATAACATTCCCGTATGGAGACTCAATAAGACTGTATGGGGTTCCATACATGGTTAACAAATCACTGCCACATCGTTAGGCTCCACAATGAATGTGTGTCAAAGTTTGAATGTAAACCATTGCAATCAATGCAAATATCCAGTTTAATCTCCAGATATAACTTAATTTAGGTAGATAACCTGCCTAGAATCCTCTTATTTATCAACGAAATAACGGGTATGGGTCCATTATCTGCTGATTTCAGAATCAAATGACATGTACCTATTTCACATTATAGATCGATTATGTGCGTATTTGCGCGAGGATATGTTGAAATATCACACAGGAAAACATTGTTGAATTTATTCATGTAAATTATATTGAGATGAAGCTGAATATATGTCAAACTATGAACTAACGGATTCTTGCGCACATGAAATCTTGAAGTTTGCCCCAGAACAGCCAAAGTGACGTATTTTCTTGGTTAGTTTGCACACGAAAGGTAATATTCTTGATGGGAGTGCCCACATTTAGTTATATGGGATATTTGTTAATGTGTACATGCCACATTAACAAGTGTTGTACACGTTGGAATGATATGATCACGATTTATTGCTATGTGGCGACATCACAGCAAACACATTTACCAGGTTACGATTTTATGCAATATAACACTATTGGATTATTTGTGACCCGCCATATCAAATCCAGTCGCAAGTCGAATTTTTTTTACACTGTGCCAATGCATTCTCTTATATATGCGAGTCGACCATAGGTCGCATCGCATATATAAGAGAATGCATTGGCCTAACAATTTTTTACAATTTTAATAATTTTTTCTTGTATTCTTTAACAATTTTCTAATTTCACCCATACAGAGCCCCAGACAAAGATGAGCAGACGACACTCTTCTGTATGCTTCTATATATGTTTGGGGCTCCCTGCAGGGTAATGGGTGTTTTTTATTTTATGTCCTAAAAATTGTCAGAAACATTTATTTAAAAAAAATGATAAAATATTGTTAGGCCAATGTATTCTCTTATATATGCGAGGCGACCTATGGTCGACTCGCATATATAAGAGAATGCATTGGCACAGGGTACAAAAATCCCAACTTACGACTCGATTTGATATGCCGGGTCACATTTCTGTAATATTTTTGGCGGTTTGTTGGACTGGAATATTTCTGTAATGTTTTTGGCGGTTTGTTGGACTGCTGATTTAGCTAGAAAATGTTCAACACAATGCCACGCGTACAGTACGAGGAAGTTCAGTTATACTCATCGTTTGGCAATATTGAACATGACAAGCCTCAAATGTGGACTATTGCGTGCTGATTTGATAGAAACTTACAAATATTTACGTGCGATTTACAACGTTGAAACAACTAGTATGTTACAAGCATATACACATCAATCCGTGGTGCTACCTATAAATTCCAAATTGAGACAAAACAAAAGTTGTTCACGAGTAAATGCATTTTCACTCAACGAGTAAGACCAGAAAAGAACTGTTGTCAGTCTACGTAGTGGAAGCTCCAATGTTAATAAATTTCGTAAAATATTTGGACTCACATTTATGACAGACGATATGATACCGGCAAGAGGGATAAATTGATAAAATTGTGCTCGGATTTCATTACATATGTGGACTTTCAGTGCGATCCTGTTTGGCATTCGACAATCTTATAGGAAATGGTGATCATTTAGACTGCATTTAACCATGCTATTTGTGATTGTTTTTGGGTGATATATGTAGTATGAAAATAAGAGTTCACAGAACTCGTTTCATTAAATTTATCAATCAAAACACGAAGTTTACATTTAATTTATAAATTATTCAAGTTATGTGGCATGGCAGTTAATTCGATATTCCACCCAAATTTTAAGCAAAAGACAAGTTCTTATATTGTGCAGACTTTAGCAATTGCAATAAATGTCTTATTTATATACCCATGTTACGCCGAGTTATGTAGTAACTGACGAGTTTTGTGGTAGCTCACGAGTTATGTAGTAACAATCGACGAGTTTTGTGGTAGCTCACGAGTTTTGTAGTAAAATCGACGAGTTATGTAGTAATTTCAGGTTACGAGTTTTGTGGTAAAATATCGACGAGTTTTGTAGTAAAAAACAAGCAACAATTTTTATTCAGTTTCAAAGGCGCGTTTAATAAAATCTTATATAGTAAATGCAATGATTTTTGTGTAATTGTTTGTGTGGTGGACGTTAATGACACTGTAGCTCAACTTGATGTTGGTCCCTCGTCACTGCTGCGCCGTTTCTCATCAGATCTGAGCCAAACTTCGTACCTAGAAGTACTATGGCCATGTTATTAACTTGGACCTGGTCCCCATTACACCAGACGTCGCATTCTGACGTTAATGACGTTGTTACACAAAAAACATTGCATTTACTATATACGATTTTATTAAGTCCAAACCCGCCTTTGAAACTGACTAAAAATTGTTGCTACAAAACTCGACGACTCGTTAGCTTGTTTTTTACTACAAAACTCGTCGATATTTTACTACAAAACTCGTAACCCAAATTACTACATAAGTCGTCGATTTTACTACAAAACTCGTGAGCTACCACAAAACTCGTCGATTGTTACTACATAACTCGTGAGCTACCACAAAACTCGTCAGTTACTACATAACTCGGCGTAACAACCCACGACGCAGACACATAATTCCAAAAATAGAGAGTATTAAACTGACATGGCTCATTCCGCGCTATCGACCACATAACAAGAGCAACGCTAATATCAAAATTTAGGTTAGCGGGCTTTCATCCTAGATGGCTCCGGGGTGTGGGTGAAAGCCGCCGGGTGGAGTAGGAAACGCTTGTCGTACCCGTATAGCATAAGCCATTTATTAATTATCTCCTGCAAACAACTAACAATATCTGCTAATCTTGTAAAATTATTACTCATCACAAAATCAATTAGTCCACATACCCTTAATCACAAATTACAAATCATAATCACCAACACATACAATCGGAAATATTACCTAAAACACTCATAACCTCTGAAAACACACGCAAGTAACCCAGTCTGACATAGGCTGCGCCCTCCGATAGAAATACACAAACAGGTCAACGGGTTCTGACACTCACATGAGTGAACGGCGGGCATTGTACCATCAAGTGTTGAGGAGCACCGACCGTCACTAAGTCAACTGTTTGGCATTGCATCCTCTTCCTAGAGTTGAGCCCGTAGTATAAGCGCGGAATAAGACAGACTAAGGCAACGGGCGTCCAAACAAGCACCAATCAGACCACTAGATTACAATAACCCACAAAAGAAAACAAGGTAAGTCACTCGCCGGTCCAGGCTTGGAATGATGGGGACAACTACTAAGTATGGGCATATAGATACCTAATCACAAACTTCACATACGCTTTTCAGCAGTATTGCAGCATAACCAAAGTGGGTTGTAGGAGAGGCCTGACATGACAGCCCTTTCAAATCTCAGGGAATCATCCCAAACTCCAATCTTCTTCATTTAAGAATCAAACAATCCAATATGAACCTATGTGAATTTTATAGGTCGATTATTAATCTATTTGCGAGAGGATATGCTGCTGCCACTGGATTATTATTATAAGTATTATTCTTTGTGGGCTATACACCTTGGAATTTGCCTCATTTAGTCTGTTCTACCTATCTTTACTGATTTCACATCAGCAACTATGACACCGCGTCTTATCTATAACATCGTCGTATCTGTTTAATTGTCTGTTCCATAACGAGCATCTGTCAGTGTAATGTCTTTGTTTCTGTCCAGACGTATATCGTATTTCGTTCTCTACGCTGCCGCTGTTCGTCTGTCATCTTCCCGTCATGTGTCTTGTCATAAATATCATCACACTATAAACATAAGTGTCTTTTTACTATTGTTGGGCATTATTTTCTCTCACGAGCTATACTCGCTCAAACTCATGTAACTTACCTCATGTCTTACGACCGTGGGTCACTAATAACTTGGGAATGTTTCAGGCCAGCTACGTTACCCATATTGATTGATTGTTTGTTTAACCCTTTACCCAACAAACCGGCCAAAACCGGCCAAATAAAGCTTCAACAGCCTAAAATATCTTCGGTCTGTCTCAATAGAACCATACAAATATGGATATCATTGGAACCGGCTCCTTGACCACATTGTGATAGTTACAGTTATACCCTGTGCCAATGCATTCTCTTATATATGCGAGTCGACCATAGGTCGCCTCGCATATATAAGAGAATGCATTGGCCTAAAACAAATCTTTTTTTAACACTTTTTACCATTTTTTCTTACATTCTTTAACAATTTTATAATTTTTAATGTGTTAAGCCAATGCATTCTCTTATATATGCGAGGCGACCTATGGTCGACTCGCATATATAAGAGAATGCATTGGCACAGGGCCCTTCTGTTGGGTAAAGGGTTAACGTCGTTTTAGTCGGCTGGCCATATCACGACCAAGAACAGAATCGAGCATGAATAAAGATCGCAGCGAAGCAATTGTTTATATTACTCAGACAGTGGATTAGATTAATAATTATTAATGTACAAATAAAAGCACCCAAGAGGAAATGTTTCCGTTTAGAGTCAGAAATATAAATTCAAGAACTGACTAGTGTGCAAGCATAATATAAAACGCACACAAGTAGTACAAAAATACGCAATGAACCATTTCATGGCGGGAGCTGCGCTGGTGCAACATTAGATCATGCCAATGAATATCTACTCCAGCTGACACCCGTAGAGATCATATTCCACCAGTACAAAACCCGGGAAATTCATTATCTTAAGGGACCAAACGCGGAAGCAATTCTGATTGGTCGATGGCCAAAAGTATAACTTCCCTCAACCGAACCGGTTGCAAAACTGGTCAAGCTCCCCTGCGTAACACACACGCTGGATTAATACTCAATATATATATCTACTGTATATTGACATTGTTTTGGAATAAAACATTGTTTCGTGCATGAATCGTTTGTATCTGTCTCCTTTGTGATGAAACTTGTATCCTACGGCCCGCGGTGTCCCCGATAACAGAGACAACCGTCGCATTGGATTGTGTATTAATCCATCGTGAGTGCTACGCAGGGGGAACTTGACCCATAATTGCTTTTGCGTTAGGTCGCTTACGACAATGATATTCGTGACAGGGAATAAAATAAATATTTATCGCGGAATAGGGTCTCAAAAGTCACGTAAATAATGTAATCTCGAGCTGGGAACTTCACGTACCGATGAATAAATCATTAACAGGTATTAACAAAGAAATACATTCCCCGCGTTATTTTTCGACTTTATAGGGTTCCCTGTCAAAACTTTAAAACAGTTCCCGTGTTTTGTACTGGTGGAATATGATCTCTACGGGCGTCAGCTGGAGTAGAGATTCATGGCATGATCTAGTGCAACATTAAAGATCCTGTGCCAGGACATCCTCTTATATATGCGAGGCTCCCTATGTGGGACTCATATATAAGACAATGCACTCGCTTACAATATCAAGGTAAATATTGTTAGGCCAATGCTTTCTCTTATATATGCGAGGAGCATATCTACATTGATAAATCAATACTATAGTTTTGTTGATTCTCTTTAAACAGGGAATGTGTGAGTCGTGCGATCTTCCATTCTGACAGTTTCCATTCCCGCCAAACTAAAACTGTTAGTCTGATGGGTGACTGGCAATAAATTATAATGTTGTGACTTTTGAAACGGATTTCTTAAATTCTTAAATACCATTTCGACCCAATAACGGGACCCGACGGCAAGGCCCAGTATACACCACCAGATCGCATTAAATAAAAGTAAGGCAACATCATTTCCTAGCAACCAATTAGTTTGAACCAATGGAGGATAATTGGTGGGATAAATGGCGTAAATCTTATACAAAAAGTAAAGAATTGTGAACGAAATATAAAAATTGTGAAAATGTAGGATAATTTTATTTACAATATACACACATGGAAAGTACAATTACAAATAAATATAATATTAATAGACTATACATGTATACTGTTAGGGGTGATATAGTCATGATTGACTGTCTTCCTATCCCCTAAAATGTTACATTATATGCATACTTGTCCCAGTAATTTATAAAATTTTATTGTATGGTCAGCGGGTGTGTTAAATTATTTATTTTGCCTGACTTTTCTATTCATTATCCATATTAGATTGTTGTTGTTGCCGGGAATTTATTGAAATTTGTGTAGTCTCCTTTAAAGTAATGCATTGTGAGAAAATCTATCGCATTTAAATAAAGCAAATCTTATTTTCTTTTCTTGGATATGACATATTTCCACAATTCATTGAAATATATTTTCATATTAAGCAAATTTATGGTTTTTTCAGTCTGTTTTCCGAGAAGACACTGGAGAAATGGGAAGCATCTTTGTTGTTTGTGTTCGGCTTCGCCGGTCTTTCTGTAATAATGGCCTTCGTCTATCTAGCCATCAGACGACACATATATCGTGATGTCGGAAGCCTTGACAGCTCGTTCGATGCCGGCGGTAACGTTAGCACGAGCTTGACGGCCGTAACTGTCGCATCGCAATTCATGTGGCCCGTTGACCTTCTCACTAGTTCTGCGCTTGCTGCAAAGGTTAGTCCAAATAAAGGCAAGAGTATAAGATATACATCGCAATTGTGAAAATAATACATATATGTATCACTCGACTTCTCATTTTACAGAAATATTCTGTGTTGAGATAAATCAACCCGAACGTTTTCACCTCAATCCATCATGAAATATGGGGGCGATAAGTCATGACGTTTTCAGTCAAACGGGAAACCTATCTCAAAATGCCGAGACTTTGACGCCGCATATGATTTGAACAATATTTATTTCTACCCTCAATTAATACATGTATACAGGAAACAAGACATTGAACATTATGATTTATATGACAGATTAGAACAGAAGAGGGTGAAGAGGATCTAACAACAAGCGGGTCACCGCTTATTTGAAGTTATCACATCGGAAAGAAAAGCATGCATAATAGTATGTAGAAGGATCGTATGGAAAGAGGCCGAGTTAAAGAGAACAGGTTGAGGGGAAATGAAAATAACAAGAAAACAAAACATTTAGAATAGCATAATTATTACGAATTAGTTGAGGCAGAAGATGATGGAAAGATTGGGACAGAGAGTGAGTTATCACTGCTATGTGTTTACAAGCATTCTCAAATGTATCTATCTTTATAAATTTGTTTTTCATGATGATTGACATTTAACGCAAATATAACGGAAATTCACTGAATCGGCAACTATGCTACATGATTAAGTGGACGTATTTGGCCAAAGTTTTTTTCAGTACTGATATGATTCCATATATTATGATAAAGGACTGAAACGTCCACTTCTGGTAATAATAGTTTGGGTTGCTTTAAATATTTTGTGGTTGGTGCTAAGTGGAAGAGAATTTGAGCCATTCAGGAGTATTACACTGTCTCTGTATTTTGTTTGTAATGACATAAAACATTCATCCCTGATTTGATTGTATAAAGGGCAGACTTAAAGGAAGTGATCTGCGCTTTCTATGACGCCACACGAGCACCTGTTGCTTTCTTTCAGTTGATTATCGTGGAGGTCTTTATTAAGACTACTACATTTGAGTCTTAGAAATGGGTATGGATTATTTGGGCTTTTCGATTAGAACACAAATTTAAGCGAAGAGTTCTTCTCATGTTTAGACGTTTACCTGCATCAAGTCGCGATTTAAATACTTCGAGGGATTCCGCTTGTTTCAGTTTAGGGGTCAAGTCATTCCATAATCTGGTCGCTGATGGTAGAAAAGTATCCATGTATAAGGAGAGATCTGAGCGAGGGGGTCTGAGTGAAGTTTTCTGAAAGAGTATCGTTCTGCTCCTGCCAGTGGGTTCGCGTGGTTCACCAGGGTATGGAGATGCTTGGGTGATGATCGATGAAACATTTTTGTAAAATTGATGTAACTTGAATTTTTTCCGTCTATCCGCCAAAATCTCCCAGCCAAGATCGGATATTATATTGCTAGTGTTCATACTTCTTGTCGCTCCTGATACGATTCTAGCCGCTTCGTGTTGTATATTTTCAATACGATCGCCCAATGCTATGCCACAGTTGTCCCACACAGGTGCAGCATATTCCAATAATGGACGAATAAATGCAAAATAAATTTTCTGAAGGGTGTTTCTAGATAACATGTATTTGTATTTCCTCATTAGGTTAACTCTATTCCATGCTTTATCAGTGATGTCGTCAATATGAGCAGCCCATGTATCCTTATTATTAAATGTGAGACCAAGATGTCTATGAGACTTAACTTCCTCAATAATACAATTTGCCATTATAAGAGGTGGGTGATCAAGGGGGTTTGTTTTTCGAGAAATAAGAAGAGATTCGGTTTTTATATAATTAAAAGTAACAAGCCAACGATTCGACCATTCAACCAACTTTGCAATATCACTGTTAATTAAATATGCTGCTCGAGTTGGATCTTCTATGGTTAAAAACATTGATGTGTCATCTGCAAAAAGCCGAATGTGACAAGTAACATGTTCAGCTATATCATTGATGTAAATTAAAAAGAGAAGAGGTCCAAGTATGTTATGCCTATACGTTCCAATTTGTAAAGGAGGCCCTTATGCCAGACCTTATCAAAAGCTTTACTGACATCACAAAACACACATCTAATTTCTTTACCTTGATCTAATGAATCAGTAACGTAATCGTAAATATCTGTTAATTGGTATACAGTAGAGTCGCCAGACTGATACATTGATACAAGTCCGTTGGTAGTCAAACAATCCCACATTTTTTTATAAATGCACTTCTCAAAAGCTTTAGACATACAACTTAACAACGATATTGGTCTATAATTAGAAACGAGAGATTTATCGCCTTTTTTATATATGGGGACAACATTTGAACGTTTCCATTCTTGGGGGAAGAGTGATTCTTCTAGAAATTTATTGAAAGTTTTGGCTAAGGGGTAGCAAAGTGTTTCCGAACAGTATTTCAATGTTTTGGGACTAATTTGATCTGGACCAGACACCTTTGAAGGGTTTACAGAATAGAGGGCATCCCTTACATCATCGGTACTCAACTTAATATCTGACAAAAGGGGACGCCAAGGATTTCCCGAACATATGGGGACGGTTGCTCCATCTTCATTTAGTGATGATATATTGCAGAAGTATGTATTAAAGCATTCAGCCTTTTCCATAGGTGACACCAGTATGGCATTACCATCCGAGATAGGGGGATTGTACGACTATTAGGGGAGAACATTAGCTGCTGAAGTGTTTTCCACCAGGTGGACGTTTCACTAGTATTGTCATTGAGGAGGAGCTCTTGTTTCGTGATATGATTTCGCTTTTCTCTTCTGACTTCTGATATTACTTCATTTCATTTCTTTCGGTAATTCGACCAGTCGGATGCAGTATTAGAACATTTAGCTTTTTATGAATTTTTCTCCGTTCCTTTATTAGTACTACGGATGTTGCAAGTAAGCCACGGTGGATTATCTCTGCGGATTATTACTACCTTATTTGGTCATAAATGTTTTCGCTACGTTCATTATTTTTGTGGTTACAGTACTTGTCAATGAGTTACAATTATAGTTATTAAGATCATCTGAGGTATTCCATTCATCAAAAGCTTGGTTCATTCTAACGTAATCAGCAAGGTTATAATTCCAAACAGTGCGTTTTAAAATATTTTTTGACCTCTTATTTCCATATTTAAAAAGTACATTAACTGGGCAGTGATATCGCTTCAAGTCTGCATGAAACGGATCGAGAATGGTGTAATCTTTGACTGAATCTGGGTTTGACACGAGAAATAGATCCAAAATAGTACTTGAATTTTCCGTAAAGTGTGTTGGAGATTTTATTATTTGCTTGAGACCGCATGCGCTACTTAAGTTATGAATGTGCCCTCGAGGGGTATGGGTCTGATCTTCATTAAAGTCACCGGTGACTATTAATTCACATCCGCTGTCTCGTGCACCACTAATAGAGTCTTCGATGTTGTCCCAAAGTGCTGCTGGGGAGTTAGGTGGGCGTTAAAAACAGCCCAGAAGATGTCGTTTAGGATGAATTATCTCTAACCATACACGATTCTATGTTGGGATTCATTAAGTCGCGAATAAAGACGGCTACACCACCTCCGGTTTTACCGATCCTGTCGTTTCTGACCACTTCATTAAAACCAGGTACCACCAAGTCTATATTATCGACTGAAGAATTTAGCCATGTTTCAGTAAACATGCACACATAATAATCAGTCATTTCAACAGCGATTGTTTCAATCTTGTTACGTATGCTTTGTGTATTAAGAAGTAAGAACGACAAGCCATCATCGCGAGGGCCGGGGTTACATTCAACACATCCAATAAAAAGCAGAATAATAATTGTGGCTAATGACATAATTGATACACATAACACACTACAACTACATGTAATATACTTACAACAATTAAATGATTCGTAACCCACACCCGCTGCTGTAGATGGAGCCTTTCTTGAAATTACTAGTTTCGCATTATGTAATTTTAGAACTTTTAATATACATTCGTCGGGAAATATATCTGATAATAAATGCAACATAAGTGCTATGCGTGTACATGTATTGCAGTCTCAGAATAAGATATACTAGGACGTGATGGGAAGAGTTATAATCAAGACATTTTGATTTGTGGAGTCGAGTAGCATAGCTGTAAAATGAGTCAATCCTTGCTCTATACTGAGTAATATCAATCATTACAATACAAGGCGAGAGACAATAAAAAATCCAAGGGAGAGCAAGTTGATTGGCCCCGTTTGATTCAGGAATTTCCTTAGAGTATAATAATTCATTATGAATTGGAATATCAAGTTGAGTGAGGTTAGTGGAAATTTGTCGAAGTTTTGGTTCGTTTGGTTATTGTGTTTCGAACACGCAGGCAGTGGTGTGGAATTGGAAGGGGTATATGGAGAATTTGGTACAATGTGTTGAATTTAGAAAATAGTTAGAAAACATGTATACACAAATAAGAGGAAGCTCATCTCTTGTAAATTAAAAGAGAAATAAATAACAGCTTGTCAATGGGGAGGAGACTGTTTATAAATTGTTAATGCTTTGAATGCAGTTCGTACCATGGATTTTATACATATGTTCATGGTGTATAGCAACTTGGCTCGAAGAGTGAGGGGGGGGGGTCGAATTTATATAGACCGTCCGAAAATACTACATATAAATATTCAGATAAATATGGAATTGTTAACGCTTTTAGATAACATACCAGTAAATGGTTGAATTTTTATTTTTTATTATTATTGTTTTGAAGGGGCAATGACTTTGTATTGATTTTCTGTCCGAAAATAGCATATGTTTCAGATATCTGCTCGAACAAAAGTGGTCCGCATCCATCCATGTTGAATTTGAAAATATTCTACACTATAAATATTTAAATATATGGCTAAAATTAAAAGTCAATTCTGATTCATGTAATAATCGAGTTACAAAGAAGTGCACATACACCCATACATATACACGTATAGACATATTACAACGATAGGTGCATGCATTGATCACGCCAGTGTTTTTGTTTTTTGTTTATTTTTTTTTGTAGTTTCATTCATAAAGTTAACTAGTTTAATCAAAGTGTTGGCACTGAAATAAATATAATATATGTACAATTTGTTCAGCCATATAAGTAGCAAGTAGGAGATATCAAGCGGGAGATAGAGCGACACAATTTGGTCGGGGACATGTTACCCCAGTGCAAATAATATGTTCAATAAACGGTAATGTGTAAACAGGATTGAACAAATCCATTTTCGTTAGAGTTTTCCTTTTGACATTTCTCAGGACATACAAACTTCTATAGAGACGAAGTCATTAATGACGACCATGATCATGTGATGATTAATAATGATGAATTTGGCGAGGGTGATGTTGATATTACGACGACGATGATGATGATGATACTGGTTATTGGTGATAGTCGTGATGATGATGGTGGTGGTGATGATGATGATGATGAAGGTGATGATGGTGATGATGATGACTCATGGTGATGATGATGGTCGACGGTGATGACGATGATGGAGATGACTACGATGATGATGATGGTGATGACAATGATGATGGGGATGACAATGATGGCGAAGAAGATGATGATGATACTGATGAAGGTGGTGTTGGTGTTTTGATGGTGATGATGACGATGATGATGAATCTGATGATGACCAGCTCGTTTATCATGATGTAGTTATACATGTAAAGCTAGTTACACAACTGTATTCAGGATATTCAGGAGACCCCCACCAAAATCAGTCGCTCGACCCCCCCCCCCTTAGGGACCCGATCACATCGGGATGTCTCCAGATAGAAAATTTGAAATTAAAGTAAATGTTGTGGCATTATTGCTTTGGGTTTCGTTTTTTAAACGAAACAATAAGAAGGGGTAGATGTGGTCGCGCCCCTGTATACTGGGCTCCTTCGGTCGAAAGGCGAAAGTTTGAAGGAGCCACACAAAGGCTTCCCGGATCGTTTCCGATGTGATTGTGTCACCAAATTATACTTGCATACATACTTTCTTTGCAAAACTGAACTGGGGTCCATAGGGTACCCAAGACAGCTCATCCTCAAGATCTGCCACCTGGGCCTGTGTTGTGATTCTACGAGGATTACTGTCCTCGTCTATTTTCACAAACACTACACAGTCGTGGATCCATATGTCATGGATTTTTGAACCCTTGTGACAGATCTTCATTAACAAATACTTTGGGGTCATTGCCTGAGAACACATTAAGGAGGTGCCATCGTCTCATGTAGATAGACTCCCGTATCTTGTAAGAGGGGCATTTAAATATGATTGGACGTGGTTCACCACTTTGGGTTGGTGGACCCAGACGGTGGCTCCTATGAATGTCATTATAGTTAATGTCAATGCCAAGTCTACTAATTGCTCCAATTACCAAGAAGTCGGTGTTTTCATACTCATCCTCTGGTAACCCTGAAATCCGGAGGTTTGTGCGCCTACCATAATTCTGGAGGTCGTCAAGTTCCTCTTTGAGGTCAGTGATGTCAGATATCATTTGATGAAAGCACAGTTTTAATTTTTTAACATCAGATGCCAGCCTATTCACTTCATCATCCCTCTGGCATAATTTTACATTTAATTCGGAAATAGCTTCATTTTGGGTGTTGTCAGTTTTGCTGACAATAGCTTCAGCTATTCCCGAGAAGACCTGAGTCAATGCTTTGAGGACCACTGGATTAGTAAAGGCGTTAATAATCCCTTGTTCTAGAGGGTTCAAAATTGATGAAGGGCTACTGTGGGTTTGGTGATCACTGACCGCGTTGGTATTTGGCACATCAGAATACATATAACTTGCATTGCCAAGTAACGGTGATTGGTATAACGGTTGGCGTTTCTATTCTTGAGTGTCCGTTGGAGAAATAGTAGAGCCAGTAAGAGCTAGTCTATCTCGTTTCCCCAAGACCGGGGTGAAGTTGCTAGAGTTACCATCCAACTCTCTCAGAGTAAGCCCAATTTCCGGTATATTAGGTAGAATTATGCCTCTGGTAATGGGGGATTGATTCACGTTATCAGACTGAGAGTGAGACGGTGTTGATTGAACAACAAAATTTATATTGTCATTGGGACGTTCTGTTTCCATGATGATAATCTAATTCTGTTGGTTTGTCAATTATAATTGTCGGTAAATATTAGGAAAATCTGTGGCCCGAGTAAGGAAGTGCAGTGTAAAAGTTATGGAACTTTCTCACCGGTGAATTCACTACGTCCCGGAAATCCGAGATGGCGTCGTCTCTGTCCGATGTCGACGTGTCAATTGTGTTTTTCAAAGTCGTTTTTCCCCACTGAATCCATCGTGTAGTCTAATGTAGAGGTTATAGCGACGATCTATAGTAACGATGTAATTAATTAATACAAAAATATTTTATAAATAAGCTACTGCATTATGTTAATTTTGTTGTTTATTCTCTCAGTTGACGAGCTCTCTGCAAAAATCAACCGCGTGCCACGCGCATGACCGGAAAAAAACGCCGCATATCGCGTTTGTTGAGTACAAGATACAAGAATTTATTCCAAAACACCTCAATGGGCAGTTGCAAGATACTGATGGGTATCATATACATAAATAAGTAATACATAAATAAATGATTATAACAAACACAGTTATCAACATTCCCTCAGCAATTTCTTCAAGTTTTATAATTCCGCCGAAGGAAGAATAGCCGGACTATGTTGCAAACCTTGTTATTTAATTTAATATTATCATTTCTCATGATCAGTGCAAATTTATCTGCGTCATTCGAGTTACTGAATTCACTATCGTGTTTTTCAATTTCGCTGAATAAATTAGATATTAATTCATCGTATGCGTTACATTCAATGATAAAATGCATTTCAGATTCGACATATTGTGTGTCACACATGGAACACCGATCTTCTAATGGCATAACTTGTTGTCTATGCCTCCCTTTTTCTATTGCCAATATGTGGTTGTTCGTGCGCAATCCAGAAAACATTTCGCGAGCAATATGTGATCGTGTGTGAATGACATATGGCTCAATTTTGTATTCATCTTTAAATATCCTATAAGTTCGTATTTTATTTTGTTCACTGGCGGTCTATCGTCATTGAATATCTCATTGTGGAACACTTTCATATGTTGTGATTTCAATGTCTTAGTCAGCATCTGTTAACGCTGTCCTGATAGTTGGTCTGTGCTATTGATTACAATGTTATAACGCGACAAATGGGTGAGCCATGTTAAAATGTAATTTACAATTCAGAGATTCTTTGTAATATGCGGATAAGATATTATGGTCATCTACTTTTGAAGTACCTGAAGAGTTGTAAAATTGCATCAATCACGATAGGGAAACGGCCTAACTCTGCTCTAGAAGCGTGATTTGAGGCCTTTCTATTCAAACATAGAACCCGTTTACAAAACTTTCGATGTGTTTGTTCACATGGTATGGTATCTTTGAACGGCAAATTAAGGCCAGTGGTCCATATCTCACATCCATACAATAAAATAGGCTTATCGCGTTTGTGGTGTATGTGTGCTTTCCAAACAAGCGACTAATTAAATAAATTTTTAGCCGAAAGCATGTGCCGACTTATGCCTATAGGCGGTTGAAAGACCTACACCACTGCATGGTAACGACAAGATTTACACCACTGCATGGTAACGACTTGATTTACACCACTGCATGGGAACGACTTGATTTACACCACTGCATGGTAACGACTTGATTTACACCACTGCATGGTAACGACTTGATTTTTCTTGAGGCCTAATTTTACGCCAGTGATTGATTTCGTCCAAGGCATATTAAACAATTATATGTACCAAATTAGCTGAGTGTTTGAACCACTTAATGTGAGAATTTTTACAAACGCAAAAATAAACACATCGAAGCTTGCACGATTGACCAAACTACTCCTAAGCATGGATACAATCCGGACACAATATCAGTATTAACAAAGGTTACATTCAAACACTCGCAAATTTGCCAGGCAATCCTTTGCTGGCATTTCGACATAGAAAGCTACGATTGTACGGGAATTCGTTATACTCGACCACTGGCTATGAAGCGATACATGTGTATTCGACTAGAGACAAAGCAATAATGACATACAACACATACATTGAACAATGCCATACTATCGCTCACGATATGCTCAGCATGGTAATTAATAATAAATGAGCGTCAAGCGTTTAGGCCAAGCCTAGATATATCCGTGACATCCTCCGGGGGAGGCCGAACAGAAAGTCATCAAAAGTTATATACATTTACAGAATGTCGCTGTCGTACATATTATATATACGCGCACTTGCCTTTACTGCTGCAGCGCGTGTTGTTCGCTTAGATGAACGTGTTGGAACATTGGAATGAGGCAGTTGACCTCTATCACACACGGTTGAAGCAACTTCTTGATGATTGACTTCAAGAGGAAACAGTTTGGTAATAGGTCTGTTTGTAACACCATTTTTGGTTCGTAGTGTTACAGATCTGACGTTACCATCGATACCAACGTGAAGATCAGTAACTACTGCTAGTTTCCATTGTAAACGAGAACATTCGTGGTGTATTTGAACAATATCACCAATGTTAACATTATCGCCACTTCCAGACTTCACTGAGTTATGATGTTCACGAAGAGATAACAAGTATTCGCGTTGCCATCGTGTCCAAAGATTATGTAACATGATGGCAATGTTGTTCGATCTGCGAACATACACAGAACTGTTATCAGAATCATTATAGTAATTTGGGTCAACAACACTGTCCTGATCAACGGTGGGATGAGGAAGCGTCAACAAGTTTCTGCCACATATCAACTTTGATGGAGTCACTGGCTGTGGATCGTCAACGCTCGAAGACACGAAAGTTAGTGGCCTGTCATTAATCGCTGCTTCGACTTTAGTAACTATAGTTATCAATTCATGTAGATGAACCTTCCTGACTCCTAACACATTCTTCAATGAAGTTTTTGTCAATCCAATGAGTCGCTCCCGAAAGCCACCATACCAAGATGCCCTTTTGGGAATAAAGGTCCACTGAATATTCCTTTTCGACAGCTCGTTTGAAATATGTGGATCTGAAAACAATTGTTTTAGATGCGTTGCTGCTCCTAAAAAGGTACTGTCGTTGTCTGATATCATCTTCCGTGGAAGGCCTCGTCTGCTTACAAATCTTCTGAAACAATGCATGAAGGAGTCAACAGTTAAATCGTTCACAATTTATAAGTGTAATGCGCGTGTTGACGCACATGTGAATAAACATATATACAATTTGTATGGGGCTTCCTTCACGTTTAAATGTCCAGTAAAATCAACCACTGTCACTTCAAATGGTTCACACTGGTTCACTCTGTCAGTAGGAAGATGAGGAGGCGCCGGTGCTCTGAATGATTTACCGATTACCTTTTTGCACACAACACACGATTTAAGAATCCGTTTGGTGGCTTGTCTGATGCGTGGGATCCAAAATTTTTGACGAACAGATGAAACAGTTTGATTGGCACCAGAATGTAATGTCAGCATATGATGATGTCTTATTATTAGGTCAGATAATGAATTGTTCGGATGTAAGATGATAGGGAATTTGCCATCATAGTCTACCGATGAGTTTCCAATACGACCTTGGCTGCGAATGACACCCGAGTCGTCTTCGAACAACTGCAACTGGGTCACAATAGGTTTTGTACGCGAGTTTGCATTCTGAAGAGATGTAAGTACATCAGAATAATCATCAATTTTGTGATTGTTTGACAAGAAACAACTCAGCTTTATGTAGCTCGGCGACTAATAACGGTCCAAGTTCGCGATCAGATGGAGCTTTTGATAAGTTGGTTTTGAACCGGAGTACAAATGCAGTGATCCTGACTAACTTGCGGAACGATGAATAATTTCCTGGTTCGATCAGTTTTGGGGTTAGAGCGAGTGGTTGGATATTGTCTGCAACGTTCAAAGTAACAGATGGTTGAATGTCTGAATCATTTTCAAGGTCACTGGGGGTCCGGACATTCCATTCGGGGAATTGACGCTGTTCATAATGTAGCCACGAGGGTCCGTGCCACCATAGATCACATGACAAAATGCAGTTAGTAGAAACGCCACGACTCAAACAGTCTGCAGGGTTATCGGCTGAAACACAGTGATGCCAGTTTCTCGCGTCGATTAAGTCTTTGATCTCGCTAACTCTGTTGGACACAAACAACGGCAGAGTTTTGTTTGAATTCAACCAATACAGAACAATTGTACTGTCGGTCCACATGATTGTTTTTACAGGTGGATTAAATTGGAAACTTTGAATGATATTTGAAGCCATGAGAGCAGCCATCAATTCTAGTTGAGGTATTGTAAATTTTTTCAGCGGCGCCACTCTACTTTTCGCCATCACGATTTCCGGTAAAGTATTTCCCGATTTCAGATATGCTACAGTTCCGTATGCTTTAGCACTCGCATCTGCAAACACATGCAGTTCTAAACTATCGCTGCCTACTTTGGAAACGTCCACACACCGTTTAACTTTCAAACACGATACATCCTGCAAGTCTACTCTAATCGCGTGCCATTCGTTCAAAAGTTCTCTGGAAACCGGTTCATCCCGCTCCAAGTTTTGTCACCATAGTTTCTGCATGAATAGTTTAGCTTGAACAGTAAATGGGGACACAAATCCCAAAGGATCGAACATACTGCAACTGTCACTCAAGATCTCCCTTTTAGTGAGCTTTGAACTTGGATCCATTTGTTTGCATGGAAAAGTTAACATGTCTGCTTCGATGTCCCATTTAAGTCCTAACACGGAAACGGTTTCTGCAGAATCAGAAACGTTGTTGTCAGCGGCAATTAACCGTAATTTGGGTGAATTGGATGACCAAGACCGAACATTGAAACCGCCTTTCGCCATGATGTGCCGCGTTTGTTCAAAGTAATTCAGAATTTTATCCTCGGTTTCGAAACTAGAAATGAAATTGTCCACATATATATTGTTCAGTAAATTTTCAGTTAGATCGGGTGATTCTGCTGAGTTCATCACTAAATGTTTCAGAATGGTAGAGTTCAATATGAATGGTGACGATTTTGCTCCGAAAAGTACCGTATTGAATCGATAGACATCGAAATTTGAATTGGGATCGGTGGTATCTGACAACCACAAAAACCTCGTAAAGTTTTTATCACACTCTGCTAGTTTGACGTGAAGAAATGCCTTTTCAATGTCCGAAACAACACCATATTTTTGCAAACGGAATCTCATAAGAATAGCACATATATTGTTCTGTAAGGCTGGTCCAGATAACAAACAGTCATTAAGACTAGGGCTTGATTTGTCACTTTTGCAACTACAGTCATATACTATTCTAATTGGTGTCGTTGAAGATTATTTGAAGACAGGGTGATGTGGTATATAGTGGCAACACCCATTCTCTCCAAAGTTAATTTCATCTGGGGGGACTTTTTCGATGAATCCTTTCAAAACTTGGTCCTTTATTATGTGGTCATAGCCTGAGAGTAGATTTGGATCTTTTGCAAGGCGTCGGGCCGTGGACCTAGTTCTATTTCTGACAACATAAAGGTTGGAAGGTAATGTTTTATGGTTGTCTGACCATGGAAGTTTGGCGACATAGGACCCATTCTCAAAACATATGGAGTCACAATAAGAATTTAAAAGTTCGTGATTACCATTACTGTCGCTCGGTTGTTCGACGCCGATCGATTCCAATTTCCAAAAGTTCTCAAGGCTGAAGTCGTCTTCTGAATGTTCCGTGAAAATGCTCAACATAGTCGATGTAGAACGAACAGGTACTGGTTGGTCGAGGGGTCCCGCAAACAAGAGCCCTAACTTAGACTTTACGGCTACGGGTCCACTATCACCCTTCACTTGTGCTCCATCAACGACATCATAGTAGAAATCTGCGCCAACCAGAATTTCAACTGTGAATGTGTTTGCCTCACTTATGGGGTGGGCAAGTTTTAGTCCGACGAGATGTGGGTAACATTTGGCTTGTTTATACATCGAAACATTGAGTGGTGTTGATATGTGCGGAACTACCAGAAGCTGCAACTCGACTATCTTCTCTTCACATATAAGGCTAAGTTTAACGATGTTAAGAAATCTGATTTGGGAACTTTTTGACTCAAATGCAGCTAAACTTATTTCCTTGCGACCGATGGTTGATTGAGAGTCCGAGTTTGTCTGCGAAGCTACGAGTTACAAATGAACATTGCGACCCATCATCAAACAGTATGTTGGTATCTAATTTACATACCGGCGAATACACTTCTGCGATCGCGGTTTTCAGCAGTGAACGGGACGAAGAAACGTGCATGGTCGTTCCAACACTAACATCATCATTGGTAATTTCACAACTTTCCGTCTCAACATTACAATGGAATGATGCCTGAGCACCGGGGCGTTCGACTGTCGTCCGATCTGGTCGTTGGTTACCAGCACCGTTTGTGCTTTGTGGAGGTACGTTCGTGGCTTCACATAGGCTAGTATGGTGTTTTTTGTTACAGTTTCTACACCGGAAACGCGAGGAACACTGGGAAGAGCGATGTGAATCCGACAGACAATTAAAACAAAGTCTCAGCTTCCAAACGGTATTCCAGCGGGCGTTTAAATATATGGTGCATTCCAATTCATTGTGCGAACCATTGCAGAATAAACAGGAACGAGTACCCATGTTATTTCTGGGAATACTGCCACGTTGACGAAACTGAGAAGAATTAGCCATCATTGTAGACATGGTCGGTTGGTGCGCGCAATCCATCTCACCAGCTTCTAGAATTTCGACCTCTTTGTGTAAAAACTGTCTTAACTCGTTGAGTCGGAATTTTCTATTTCCATACTCACGAACCATGCCGCTGCGAAGTTCCGGTGGTAGTTTTTGCATCACCATGGAAACTAGCATATCACTATACACAGGTCCTTGACCCAATGCGTCCAAAGACCTGATGTGCGATTGCATTTCATCACAAAATTTAGAAATACCGAATGTGTTGAATTCTGGTGTCGATAGAACAGCTAAAGCTTGTAAGTGTGCACTTTCAATCTTGTGAGATTGTCCAAATATCTGTGTCAGAATTTCAATCGCATCAACGTAGTTATCCTTGGTAAGAGATAATCCAGCTATGCAAATAACAGCAGGACCAAGTAGCAACGATCTCAAATGTTGGAATTTCTGAACTTGTGGTATTTCTTTGTCGGGAACAGAATGAATAACTACATTGTATGAGTCCCAAAACGGTTGCCATACTACGATGTTTCCGTCAAATATTGGAAGCGAAAATTTCAGAAGAGACACATTCTGGCGTGATGGTTTTGTCTCATATGAACTGTGTACGGCCTCAGTCTCCACTGTATCACGTGGCTTGTGTTGCGCTAGGAACTGTTCATACTCGTATTTTCGGTCCATCACTTGGCTGATGTGGTTCTCCGCTTCTTCCGATGCCGCCATGAATTCATCATCGTCTGTGATAGCTGACAGTATGGATTTGTTTAACAAACACAGTTCCGATATTTTGTCTGTAATATCGTCGATTCTTCTCGAAAGTTTGGTTAAATCCGGAGTGTCGGATTTCAAAATCACGTCCGATTCATTTATATATCGTATAGTGTGTCCACGCACAGCTCTCCGTGTTCTCAGTAATGTCTTTTGTTCCATTCTTCAGGTGTTTCGAGGGACCAAATGTACGGGAATGCGTTATACTCGACCACTGGCTATGAAGCGATACATGTTTATTCGACTAGAGACAAAGCAATACTGACATACAACACATACATTGAACAATGCCATAATATCGCTCACGATATGCTCGGCATGGTAATTAATAATAACGATCGTCAAGCGTTTAGGCCAAGCCTAGATATATCCGTGACAACGATGTGCCAGAAACCGAATGCAAATACGTTTATAAACTGCGATTGTACCACAACTAACTACATGAGAAGTAAAAACTATGTAGTTTCGCTAGTCGAAATTTGCCTGTACGTAGCATGCAATTATCTTGAAAGAATCCACCATACACCAAAGCGACCAGACAAGCCCACAAGGACTTTGAAATGAAGCTTGCCGCTAACCTCAAGAAAGACTCAAAATCTTTCTGGAATTATGTCAAGCAAAATACAAAGATCAAAGAAGGGATAGCTGACATAGAAGATAAAGATGGGAACATCATTAGAGACAACAAAGAAAAGGCTGAGATATTTAATGCATTCTTCTGCAGCGTCTTTACAAAGGAAGATGATGATCACATCCCGGAACTTGATGATCGAGAATTCTCCGACGAGCTAAAAAAAAACCTAGTAGTGACACCAGAACAAGTTATGAAAACACTGCTCGCATTGGATTCAACGAAATCACCCGGGGAGGATCAACTCCATCCTGCGTTTCTAAAGGCGACTGCATTATGTCTTAGTACACACTTATGCATACTGTACAATAAATCCATAGAAGAAGGGGTACTCCCTCAAGGATGGAAGAATGCATCAGTAGTTCCCATATACAAGAAAGGAAGAAAATGTATCCCAGGCAACTATCGACCAGTAAGCCTGACAAGTGTAATATGTAAGATACTGGAGAGCATCATCCGAGACAAGATATAGTGGAGCAGATATGTGAAAAATCGTTACCGTTAATGAATAAATTGTGAAATTTGGCCCAGACGTTCCTGGTTGGGTCCTTTGAAAATATTTCTGGTAGGCAACTAGATCGGACAATTTTTAGGGTGTTTTGGTGGTTTCCATAGCAACGAACCCCATTTCAGCCTACTTTCTCATAAAAATGTATACAAGACCGGAGAATGTGGGTAGATCGGAGTTATTTCTTACTCAAAATACCACGCTAGTGACAGAAGTCTTACCCGACAACTTTTAGGCAACTAGAAGCACTGGTTGGTTGCTATGGGGACCAACTATACCAAGTCACGTGACCAATATATGTTGATGAATAGAACATGTGTATTCGAAGAGATGGACTTCAAATCAATAGATATTTAGAACTAATTCGTGGGTACTATTCCCAGAATATAGTCATATTAAGTATTGTTAGACATTAAACTGTTGTATTAACGAAAACCATTTCAAATTGGGATTACTTATTATACCCAAAATACTCTCGAAAAAGTGGAAATTTCTCGAAATAAGTTTGCCACCCATATGTCGTTATCAACACACTTGCGCTAGATTATGCTGGTTAATATGACCATCTTATATCAATTAGATATATATGTAACGTGTCTAATAGTGTGTAGATTTACATTTGTCATAAGGGATGGCTGCCAAAATGGTCACAACATATGACCGAGTCGCCCATTTTGTTGAAGCTCAAATACAGGCTATTTCAATATGGACAATTCAGGTTTTATATCAAAATAAACACATACTATAATGTTATCAGAGAGCTCTTCTAACCAAATTGAATTAACCGATTGATGAAAATAGTCTTCATTGTACAGTTTCTGTTGATGAGCTCATGCATGCCTAATGGGCTCCCTTCCGTTCACAACTTTCACCGCATAAGCAAATGTCAGTACACTGTAGACCATGTTTTCCACACGAGCAATGCATGCATTTAGCACCCACTTTCAAGCATTTACAGTGAGAGAGTTCTTGACACGACTTAGCTATTTGGTCAAGATTTGTCCATGTTGGGTTCCACATATTTCTCTCGGATGATTCCCAACCCCAATCAGAAGGATCAGGGGGTTGGTATGATTTGTCTAACGAATTTTCCCATATCCGTGCTTGGTAGACACTACGCCTGATATGCTGGAGGAGAGCAGCTCGTGACGGGGGCAGCCGGTCAAAAGCTTTTCCTTTTTTTGTGAATATGTCTCATCGCGTTAATGTTGTTCCCTTCGCTGGTACGATCAAACAGAAACATAACATATTTTTCAATACCAAAAATGTCTTCATAACTGACTCTTTCAAGCGTGCGGAGATATATGAACTGTTCTGTTACATCGGTGAACCCATTCCAACATTTAATGCAACTCTTCTTTCCGTGGTTTGCAAATCCCGGGCAGGTGTCGCATCCCGTGAAGGCATGAAAAAAGGGAAGAGCTGATGATCGGTCTGGTCCAAGACCGTCGCTAATTTCACACACGGATATCACGCGCTCAAACTTTCCTGTGCCGAACATGATATACAGATTGTCGAGAGTGAGTTGGCTCACCAGAGAAATGGCTACCACGTCAGAATCTACAGTATAATTGTTACATTCCTTAATCCAGCGTCTGTCGCATTTTACATGTAGGAGCAATCTTGTGTCTGCTTCCTCTTGATTGCAAGGAGAAATAGTATCTACATGGAACGTGTCTGAGCTCGACACCACTGTCTCGTTCAATGTCGCAACAAGCACCCCACATACGGGTGTCACATTTACAATATTTTTTGCCAGAAAGTTGAAAAGTTCTGATTTATTTGTTGAGCAACTGAGGAAGTTTTTCCATTTATTGCCTCTTGGGACTTTTGCGCTGTCGGTTACACGAATTCTCGTACCTTCACCACGTCTTGCTCGCGTTGCATTTTTCAGGCTATTTGGAACATAGACATAAAACACAACATCCACACGCACACACTTCTCACTGAGATATGAACACAATTTCGGGATAAAAACGTCGTGAGCGTAGTCTGAAAATGTGGCTGTAGTGGCATACGGAACGGTCATATGAACCATGGCAGCTCCATCTATGATGACACAGTCACTCTCTGGAACTACATCACGTTCACAAATGCTCTCCAGAAATGGTAAAATGTCAGACTTTTTGTTCACGAGCATATCCCCGTTATCTGATAGAGAAGGTGGGCATGCTTGATTTTCATGCATAAATAAATCCAACATGTCAACACCGCGAATTCTGGCAATGGTGAATAGCTTTGAGAAAAGTTCTAAGTCATTTCTCAACATTTTGATAGTGTTTTTTGCTTTATTTTTGTTACGTGATCTATGCTGGAACAAAAGAAAGTTATTCCGAGTCATGGGTTCCCAGAATGCACACTGATTGAGGTTTTTGGTATATGTGCTAACACTTTCTAGTCCTGTGCTCTCTATTCGAAAAACATTGGCATTCATAACAGTGTCAGCCAAAACGTTTGTACTTATATTCATTTATAGTTCTGAGACAAGGAACGGATTTGACAAGTCATTCAATTTCGAGGTCAATGCAGCCACTTCCGCACTGTAAGATATTATAACTGCTTTCATGGTGGGATAAGTAGCCCTCGATTGGCGCGTTGGTATTGCTCTTAAACGAGTCAAGAAGCTTGGCCACTTCTGGTCCGGCAAACAACCATCTCAGCAGAATTCCCGGATCCTCGTTCAAGCCCACTGATCCACTACCGGCCTTAATCAACGCGTTGTTCTGTTCATGGGCCTGGTCCAGACCCATTGCAGAGAACTTTTTCAGAGATTTCCGTACAACGAAGTTCCCCATGACAAATTCGGAATACACGGATGGGTGTTTGCTTTCCAAATCGAGCATGTCCTTGATGTGAACTAATAGCATTCGCGCATAATTAGGCATGCCCATGGCATGAACGAAATGAACAATGGAGCACATACTCTGGACGTATAGATCAAAATCTCCAACGCGGACAGACCGATGGAATGCAAGTACGTGGATAATCAAGTTCAGAATCATGTGCCAGAATTTAAACATGGGATTTTCATTTGATTTCTGTTTCATCCAATCATTGGTGTCACAAATACTCTTGCTAGTATTATCGGTGTACTCGTTGTAAGCAGCAACCATTTCGTGATACATGACAACCAGGGATGGATCCAGGGATTTTTTTGGGACACCTGTTTTGGGACCATGATATACCGAAGGCATATCCCGAGGGCCGTAGGCCCGAGATGGGGGTACATGTAGGTACGGGAGGGGGTCGCCCCCTCCTAAAGGTGCAGCATTAAAGATACTGCATAAGAAAATGCACTGGCTTACAAGGTCAAGACAAAGGCCAATGTATTATCTTATATATGCGAGGCTCCTTAGATGGGAGACTCTCATTTATATAAGAGAATGCATTGGCACAGGATTTTTGCAAAATTTCAAGAAGCCCCAGTCATGAAAGGGTTAAAATATTTCTCGCTGGACACTTGATTAAGCAAATAAAGGCTCTATATCAACTGTATATTGATGATTTGCATTGCATGTTGTTGAATTATAATAGAAGATTTCCTTCAAAATATAGAACAGCTTTAATAAAACTATCCACTTGCAATTTGGGGACATTTAGGCCACCAGAGATTGGGCGCCCAAACCTGTAACAGGTATCAAAAGAGCCCTGGATCCTTCCCTGATGACAACAGCAGTTATTTCGTGATAGTGACGAGTTTTCTTAATGGACGCAACTTTTAGTAAAGAATCAGCGGTATCAGACCCGACAAGTCCTGCTTCCGACAATAGCTCACACCAGCCGCTTGAATTTAAGTGTTTATCCGTTACTGCCAATAACTCTTTCTCGATGTGCAGGGGACCTACCATTACAACGTATTTACTCTCCTCGAACTCATTGGGCAATAACCACTGCACTGTCTTTGCTAGTGCATATAGTGGACGATATGCAGCAATAATGGGCGTCTGTGTCGGATTTAGATGGTGAGTTGCAACTTTAACAATATCCATGGAATGCTTTGTCATTGGAAATGTGGCAGATTTGTGTGAGAACAGAGGTAATAGAGCGGTAAGAGTTAAATTCAATGTATCCCCATATTGTTTCTCTTGCGAAAGAGCCCACGGAACGAGGGTCTCACCCGTGTAATCACCTTTACCGGTCACGTTCTCTTGAAGCCAAGTTAATTCTGGTTGAATTAGTTTTTCTGATTCAATATTTCGTTTTATGAATTGAAACAGATTTTCACCGTCATTCTCCTCATTTCTATCGCAGAACGATGAGTCCACCGAAATACCAGGAGATGGCACGGATCACGTTTTGTGGATTTACACGGTTTAATGAGAGCATAGTGGTCAGGAAGAGAGCTAACCTTTCTCGAACTTTTATTACGTGGTTCTCTGGAGGGGATACTCAACGAACGCTCGATCCCCGGATTTGATTGTGTTGGATATTTAAATAAAGATATGCCGGTTCCATAAAAGGACTCATTAGCCGTTGCTGATGATGGATCTAAATCTATGTTATCGAATGCACCAACTGTGAATAGGTTTCTCCTCATATTAGTTGGACACACGACACCCGCATCGCGGAATTGCTCTACTGCTGAATCTACCATAGTTGTCGTGATCTCCATAACATGGTCATACGATATACTGAGGCCCATGTCATGAAATATATCAATGAGTTCTCGACTTCGCGTCTTTGCGTGAAGTAAGAGTCCTATGTATATAGGTAACGGTGGCTCTCGGTTTCTCGAATGTCGCGCTGCTGCACTTTTTGCATCTTTCTTGCGTTTTTTGTAAGAATTGAAAAGAATCAATTGTGCAACAGATAAAACAGATTTTAATATTCTCGTTTCGCAGTTGATATCAACTCCGTCCTGCAACATGTTGACTAATGTAAGTAGAGAATCGGGAAGTGATTCCTCTTGCGGTTTACTATCCAGTGACTCGATATTATCTGATATTCTTGGTTTAAAGTTGAAAATTTCCTGGCGAATTTTACGTACCTTCCTCGCAAGGCGATAGCACTCTGTGTCTGACTCACCCATATCTAACGCTGTAGCAATTTCGTCATCGAACGCAAACACAATTTTTCTTCTGGACTTGCACGGCCGCATTCCTGGAACCTGTGTGAGAATGCGTGCTTTTAGTCTGCTCGGATTTATATTCGTCCGCTTACCATAAAATTCAGAACGTTCTTCGTACATCTTACGGAGATCAGAAAGTTTGAATATTGTACCGCCAGTGCCGGAATGAGACTCCTCCATCCACATCATGATTTCAGTCAATATGATTGGTTCATAATTGCTGATGGGGAGATGTTCCGAAAGACGACGATTCGTTTCACTTCTTGCTCTGTTATAGAGAGAAAGCATGCACCCTGTGTGGTATTTCGCCTCTTGACTAATTAAATCGCCTGCACTCAAAACTGCTAAAAGTTTCTCAAAGAGTCGCACAATCTTCAACCATTCGGCACTTCGAAAATGATTCCACTGTACAAACATCTGAGTCAGTCAATCGTGCAAATTTATCACAAATGAAGCATTGATCACCGGGAGAGTTTTTTTGAACGCACGCGGTTCTGAAACTTCCGGCTAACAAAATGTATGGAAGGCAAGATGCACAACAACAAACTTAGGGAACGTGATGCGGAGTAATTATAAATGTTTAAATTTAGACATAAGTTATCTTGTGATTGAATAATTGTTCAAATTTATTCGCTACCATTTGTTATCTACTGGGATGAGACGATTTCCAGTGTAACCATTGTATTGACACAGTTGGGGAACGCTTGATTCCATGGCAACTAGGACCTAAATGTGGGTATAGCGAAACCAGCTTTGAGGATATATATAACATTTAAGAGCTGCGAAAGTAATCTTATAGCGGGAATTCCAATTCTTAACATGTTCACCAAAGCTACTACCGGAACATCATTTTTTCAACAACCAATCTCGAAACAGCTAATTCGCGCCAACTGGTGTTCATATAAATCTTCGTTTATTGTGGTCAATCACTAACTAAATCCGGAAAATCTGTTATATTGTCTTTATGGAATACCGATGATGATATTATCTTAAACTAAAACATATCACATAAAATTTTTGCGTACTGGTATAAACTAAATACAATTTTTTTTTTAACTCAATTTTTAGAAAATCCACTCGTTTCCATGACAACAAACAAAACTGTGCTGACCTGGACCCAATTTTTACAGTCTGTTGTATAGAGTGGCCCTTCCTCTATTGGACAAAGAAACACCTACATCGATATTGCTGATAATATTCACATAGCAGTCCGTCAAAATTAACTGCCCTATACCGTAAATTATAACAGGGGTTGGTTGCTATGGCAACAGCTTAATCACCCTAAATGAGCTCGGAATTTTTTGCCTACCGAATTTTTTTAACCGCGACATACCAAAAATTAAGTGTGCAAAATTTCGTAATTTATTCACAAAGTGTAACGATTCGCTATTTTCTGGCACTTATCCGCTCCACTAATAATGGAGCACATGGAATCAAATAATCTATTCACATAAGAACACGGTTTCAGAGCTCAACACTCATGCGTGAACCGACTCCTAGAAGTTCAAGAAGACTGGTACGAGGCTCTCAATGAAGGAAAAGAAATAGATGCAGTGTACTTGGACTTCGGGAAGGCATTCCATACGGTAGCACACAAACGCCTGCTAAACAAAATCAACAGCTACGGAATCAGAGGAAACATCAAAGAGTGGATAACAGCGTTTTTAACTAACCGTATGCAAACATTCAAAATAGGAGGACAACCAACAAGTGCTAGAAAAGTTACCAGCGGAATTCCACAAGGGTCTGTCCTGGGTCCAACGCTGTTTCTGATCTTCATAAATGATATCACAGAGGGAATAGACAGTAACATAAAAATCTTTGCGGATGATACCAAAGTATATAAAAGCATAACATCAGAGAACGACTGCCAGAATCTTCAAAAAGACCTAAATACATTGTCTAGCTGGTCTGACAGGTGGCTACTTCGCTTCAATGCAGATACATGCAAAGTAATGCATCATGGGAATAATAATAAACAGCATCAATATACAATATCAGAGAATGGATCAATCCACACGATAGTGGCAGTTGAAGAGGAAAAGGATATCGGAGTAACATTCGACAAGAATATGAAATTCAACACACATGTTTCCACAATCGTAAACAAAGCAAACGAGAAGGTAGGAATCGTGAGGAGAACTTTCCAGCATATTGATGAAGACATGTTCAAGATCCTATATAAATCTTATGTCAGACCCACCCCAGAATATGGCTCATCAATCTGGAACCCACACTTAAGTACAAAAAGCTATAGAAAGCGTACAAAGAAGAGCCACAAAGCTGGTGAAGAAGATACAAGATAAACCTTACGAAGAAAGAATAAAACATCTTGGTATACCAACTCTGTAATACAGAAGAGAAAGGAGCGACATGACCCAGCTATACAAAATACAAAACATAGATAAAGTACGGCTGACAAAAACATTGGAAAAACCCAAGGATAGCAGAACGAGAGGACACCCGAGCAAAATATATAAGAAGCGATATAACACCAACTTAACCAAGAACAATTTCGTTGCCAGGAGTACGACAAACTGGAACAACCTGACAGATCTATGTGTGACAGCAAACTCCCTAGATCAATTCAAATCATATATCAACGATAGCTGGAGAGGAAAATAAAATAAATTTTATTCTAATTTCTATAATTGCGCAAACAAAAATAAAGTGAGCTCAAGAAGACAAGTAGCCATTACAAGCGAAAGCTTATCACAGGCTGAAGATCAAAGGTAAATCAAAGGTAAGAATCCATCATACAGTCAAGACTCAATCATACTGCACCATAACTATCACCATACAGTTGTTATTTCCATTTACATATATGTTTGTGTAGTTATAACCTTTCATGTTGTTTCCATGTGTTGTATATATCAGAGGTTCAATAACCTATTCACACATACAGCTCCCATACTCTGTCTGTCACACAACTGTGCAAAGTCTAAGTGCCAGGTGCCAACGTTGAAATTGACAAACACAATGTCCTCTTCTCCAGTCACGAAGCCCATTTGCTGCTCATTACTCATTTCGAATCAGCGACTAAAATATAATGACCTGTTCGATACAGCAGTATAGAGCAGCAATTGGACTTTTTGACTCGAAGAAGAAGACACCCAGATCCTTGTGGCGACTGATGATCTTGACAAGGCTAACATATTAAACCAGAACTTCATTTCTAACTCATCAATAAACGACTCAAACCACAGTTTACCTGTGTTCAATTATCGTTGTAACAACACGATGGAGGACTTTGAGTTCATCGTAGATGAAATATAGTTTCCGGACACAACATTTTAAATTATTATTCATTTCAACCTTTCTCATCTTGATACTATCAGGTGACATTGAGATTAACCCCGGACCTACCATGAATCAAATCAATCACACAATTTCAAATTGTTTTCCAGTACAATATCAGAAATATTCGAAATAAACTAGAATTGTTTTTTCATATTATCAATGATTTCGATGTTCTGTGTTTCAGCGAAACTCACCTGGACCCATCTTTCTCTTCAGAAAAAATAAAAATTCCCGGTTACCAAGATCCTGTTCGAAAGGATCGCGACTCTCGCGGTGGAGGAATATGTGTAATGTTCGCGACACACATCATATGTAGGCGTAGATATGAACTAGAATTCGACTCATCAATATTATGGTTTGAAATATTCTCTAAGAAAAGTCATATCCTACTGGGAATGTCATATAGATCAGACCAGTACTGTGATCCAAACTATTGGGTGTACTTAGAATCATCGATATCAGACGCACTTGACATAACCGAAAATATTATTATCTTTCACGGGTGACTACAATTCCAACCTTCTTGACAATTCCTCGAAGTTGAAGGAAATAATATACCGATATAGCATCAAAAACGTTATAACTTCCCCATCAAGAGTGGCACAATCATCGAGTACATTATTAGATCCAATTATTACCGGCAATTCCCTTCGTGTACTAGAAGCTGAAGTAATAAACCCGGGAGTCTCTGACCACTTAGGTGTATATGTGTCATTAGCTTTTGATTATTCACAAGTGACTTCGTTCCAGAGAGTAGTATGGAACTACTCCAGACTACTCTCTGGAATATAGATCAAACCAGTACTGTGATCCAAACTATTGGGTGTACTTAGAATCATCGATATCAGACGCACTTGACATAACCGAAAATATTACTATCTTTCACGGGTGACTACAATTCCAACCTTCTTGACAATTCCTCGAAGTTGAAGGAAATAATATACCGATATAGCATCAAAAACGTTCTAACTTCCCCATCAAGAGTGGCACAATCATCGAGTACATTATTAGATCCAATTATTACCGGCAATTCCCTTCGTGTACTAGAAGCTGAAGTAATAAACCCGGGAGTCTCTGACCACTTAGGTGTATATGTGTCATTAGCTTTTGATTATTCACAAGTGACTTCGTTCCAGAGAGTAGTATGGAACTACTCCAGAGCAAATTTTGAAAGAGCCAACGAAATACTCGGTAACACAAACTGGGATGATCTCCTTAAGTGCATCGACACCGATTCAGCCACCATACTTTTCCAAAAATAAATTGATGTCAGTAATGAACGATACAATTCCCCAATCCACTGTTACGGTTCGGCCCAAGGATAAAATCTGGTTTAACTCAGAAATCCGAAGAGAAATTCGCAAACGCGAAAGGCTACGAACCAAAGCCATAAAAAAATAATAATCCCAACACATGGCAAAAATATAAGCAATGTCGAAATAAAGTAAATAACATGAAAAAGTTCGCGAAATCGAAATTTGATGAAAAATTGGAAGACCGCATGAAAGAATCATCATCTCCCCGCGATTTCTGGCAACTAATGAATTACCTACTATGTAAAAAGAAAACAACGAATGTTCCACCCCTATACTGCTCTAATGCCCATATAAATACCATAAACGTAAATGGAACCGTGTACGCGACTGATGATCTTGACAAGGCTAACATATTAAACCAGAACTTCATTTCTAACTCATCAATAAACGACTCAAACCACAGTTTACCTGTGTTCAATTCTCGTTGTAACAACACGATGGAGGACTTTGAGTTCACCGAAGATGAAATCATTTTGGCAATTAAATCACTTAAATTGAACAAAGCCCATGGCTACGATGGAATTAGTGCAAAAATGCTCCTATGTACCGCAGAATCAATTGCTCGTCCATTAGTTTTAATCTTCAGAAAATCTCTTGATAGCATGACATTTCCATCTGTATGGAAAAAGGCTAATGTTGTCCCCATCTTTAAAAAAGACGACCCCGCTGATAGAAAGAACTATCGTCCTATTTCCCTTCTACCCTGCTTGGGAAAAATATTTGAGAAAGTTGTATTAAAACAGATCAGGGATTTCAACTCATAGATCTATAAAATCACCTGTGTTAATCTCTCGACAATGGACAGTATACGTGTTCTATTTTTTGTGATATATCAAAGGCATTCGAGAGAGTTTGGCACAGGGGACTAATACATAAACTTTCAAGTTATGGAGTTCGTTGTAAACCTTTGAAATGGCTAGGAGACTATTTAAATAACCGACAGCAGCGCATATTAGTCAACAACCGCTTTTCTAGCTATGAGGTCATCCCAGCGGGAGTGCCACAAGGTTTTATCATAGGCCCTTTTCTATTTTTGGTTTACATCAAAGATTTAGCAGACAACATCTGTTCTGTTACGAGAATGTACGCTGATGACACTTGCATTACTAACGAGCACCATGACCGAAATGAATTGGCGCAAACCATGAACAAGGATCTTGAAAACATATCAAGATGGTCAAACAATTGGCTAGTCAATTTCAATCCCTCAAAAACGATGGGCATGTCGTACTCATTGACTGGCACATCCGGCGATACTCCTAATTTAAAGGTATGGTTGGCCTTGGCGGTGGGTATCCTGTGAAAATATTTCCACCCGTCAAAAACCGCCACAAACAGAAAGAACAACAAAATGTAGTCAGACTTTGTCCGTATACAAATAAGAAATGTCGCATAAACAGTATGTTATTGTCATATCTTTGACCATTGTTATATAAACAAAAGCATAAAAAGTTACTTTTCTGGTGTTTGTTTATATTATGATGGTAAACATAAAGAGCGTTCTTTGTTGGTGAATTCCTGATATGGAACGAATAAAGAGCGTTTGTGCCATTTGTGTGTGATTAGCCAGCAGCATTGTGCTGTCTTCTGTAACACAATCAGGCTCTTGCTTAGGTAAAATATAGTAAATCTTTATGTTAACATGCTGTTTACGCGATGGTCATGGTATATATGAACGAAACTGTATGCGTTTTAATGTTTTTCTGTTTACGGTGATTGGAACAAATATGAATATTTTCGACAACTAAGGCATCACGTGCCTTTTACCTTTAATAATGATACTATATCCTTTGTTGAGACACATAAACACCTCGGTCTTGAACTCCAATCAAATATGTCATGGAACAATCATATCAATGCAACTATTAAAAAAATAGCCTCGCGTTTATCACAACTAAGGGGATTTAAATACCAGCTCGATAGAAGACCCTAAAAAACATATATAAAACGTATATTTTACCATTATACGATTATGCTGATGTAGTATGGGCAAATGCACCTAAATATCAAATGGATAAACTTGAACGGTTACACATCGGTGCAGCCAGAACAGTCAGTGGACTCACACGATCAGTCTCTGATATAAACACAATGAAAGAAGTAGGCTGGCCCCCACTGAGGAGGAGGAGGAGTGAATTACACAAATTACAAACTATGTACAACATTATCAATCGGAATGCCCCTATTTATCTCACAAACATATTACCACCCAGAGTAGCTGCCATATCAGAGTATGAATTCAGATATCCGAATTTTTTTACACATATTTCAGTAACACTGATAATTACAAAAAGTCATTCCCCCCTTCAACCATAAAAGCGTGGCATGACACGCCGTCCGTAATAACAGATGCCCCCACAATTTCAGATTTCAAAAATTATCTTAGAATAATTGACCCCGTCATTAGACCCCCGAGGTATTTCTACATGGGACGCAGGCAATGTAATGTACTTCACGCAAAATTACGGAACTATTGCAGTGATCTTAAGTCTGATCAATTCCAAAACTACATATCTGACAGTCCACGATGCGCATGCGACAATCAATGCGAAGATGCATATCATTACCTTTTCATATGTTCCCTGTACCAATCAGAACGAATAGAAATGTACCATTCGCTACACAGAGAAGGACTCGAATTAACAAATATGAATAATTTACTTTCTGGCATCCAAAACATAGATATAAAAAAAAATGTGAAATTGTTCAAAATAGTACAACATTTTATTACGGAAACTAAACGTTTTTGACAAATGATATTAGCTTAATTAATGAGTAGGACATAAATATGTTTATTGTTGTTTATTGCTTTTTTCGACCTGGTACGCACTCGGCCATAACAATGTTTTAAATAAACACAATCGACGTTGGCACCCCCGCCACCTTACATCATCCTTTCCTATTAACGATCCACTAAGATCATCCTTCACCATTCTCTCACATTCCACACAGCTGTAAATAAGTTACTTATTGTGCCACTTTGTCAATTATGTAATTTTGTAACAATGTATACCGGAGAGGGGCTCATTAAGTTATGTAACTTGTGCCCCAATCCACTTTGTATTATTACAAATAAAATATGTTTAAAGCAAAGTAGATCAATCATACAGGTATTTCAAGGCAATGCGCTAGTAGCAAGTAGCACGGTTGCATGTGGAACTACCGAAATATTACTTCTCATGTCATGACCTTTTGGTAAATGTACATTTTTTATGCATGTTGCCGTTCATAGTATGGCACCATTTGGGGTTTCTATAATAAAATGCCTGCAAAAAAAAAAGCCGTGCAAACTTGCCAGTTTATGAACGCACCCTTAGAGTATATGTTTTTCTTTACTTTTATGGGAAAATCATAACATAGACGAATACTTGTTTTAAAGAACAAGTGCAACGTGAAATGAATATGTGTATGGAGAATTAAAGACATATTATGTACTTGTTCGGGTGCGTGAAACTGATAAGTTAGTATTCAGGTCCTACGTCAACTGGAGGAATATAGCATTCTACTAACATCACCGAAAATCTCAAGCAAATCGACCGTACCACTCCATAGAAAACGACTGAACTACGCTAAATTGTAAATATTTACTACTGGAACTACTGGAACTACTACTGCGATAAACTAACGAAAACGATGTCGCCATCGGCAGTCGCTGCATTAAAGGTGGATTATCTCTTTGTAAACATGTATTATATAGTTACCGGGGTATAAAATATTAGATTTGAATCGAAGACTCCTGGCCGGAAATGCTTCTATCGATTAATATTAATTTTATTTCGAATATATTCTGGTCTAAAAAGGTGTGTTTGTTCAGCTAACGAACAATAGTGGTTACTGTTAACAGAGACCAGAAATTATAGTGTGCAATTTTGTCACAAATAAACGTTAATTATACTCATTAACGCTTATATATGTGGAACAAAACAATACAAACAACCAATCTGTGACATTTGACATTCGTTGCGTAGCCGTAGGAACAGCCCAGTGCTCTATATCGCAATACGGTCTTATCCGAATGGTCGGTTCTAAAAATAGTAACATAAACGGGCCCGATTTAATATTCGAAATAAAATCAATATTAATTGATAGAAGCCTTTCCGGACATAGGTCTTCAGTTCATATCTATTATTTTATACCCACGCAACTATTTAAAATTTGTTATTTAAAGAGATAATCCATCTTTAAATTAATATATAAGAATGACGGTGTGTGTTGTCAATTTAGATACAATATTTGTAAAAATAACTACTTTGAACAGGATTATTCTCCATTTATATTTGATCACCCTACGGAGTGTTTCACGTCACTTTAACCATTTCTATTTAATCACCCTACGGAGTGTTTCACATCACTTTAACCATTTCTATTTGATCACCCTACGGAGTGTTTCACGTCACTTTAACCATTTCTATTTGATCACCATACGGGGTGTTTCACATCACTTTAACCATTTCTATTTGATCACCCTACGGAGTGTTTCACATCACTTTAACCATTTCTATTTGATCACCCTACGGAGTGTTTCACATAACTTTAACCATTTCTATTTGATCACCCTACGGAGTGTTTCACATCACTTTAACCATTTCTATTTGATCACCCTACGGAGTGTTTCACATCACTTTAACCATTTCTATTTGATCACCCTACGAAGTGTTTCACATCACTTTAATCATTTCTATTTGATCACCCTACGGAGTGTTTCACATCACTTTAACCATTTCTATTTGATCACCATACGGAGTGTTTGACATCACTTTAACTGGAAGGAAGAGGCTTTGGCGACAAGCGTTAGACGCATATTGAGCAATCTCTTCAGAAGAATACTTGCATAGAATTTAGGGTTTCTCTAACACATTTACCAGTTTACTCATCAGATTGACAACAAGACGTTTAATATTGCTTATATTTTGTCGGGAAAATACATTGTTGTCGTTTGCGACCAACCTTACTATATACATAATACACTAAAAGCCGACCATGGGCTGTTCTCAATCAACTGTGTTATTATAATATGTGTAATTTTCACCGCGCACCACTTATATGCACTGTATTCCACCACGCTCTATTGTGTCATGTTTGACGATTTGAGTGAATAAATAATTGAATACTACATCAAATTAGACGATTATGTCACAAAAACGCAATGTTAAAAAATGCACCGATTGACAAGATTAAATAGGTCATGGTTAGCGCTGAATAAATAGCTCAACCCAACCCATTATGATTACCTTCCCAGACAGTTCATCACTCGTTACCGATCAACAATTATAGCTTGTGCCTCAATTTGCCCATATGCAAACACGTGTTATATGAATGTACACGGCAATAATCAAGAATGCAGAAAGTTACCCATGCACTGCATGCGCTGCACAATATCGTTATGTGCTAAACAAAAACTCATTGGACGAACTGCATACAAGTAACATTACACCCCTATGTTATGAAACCAGTCTCAATAAAACATTTTATCAAATTCCGCAAATTTGACAATGGGAGGTATTTTTTTCAGAGCAAATGAAGCTTGTATATCAATAGTTCGTGTAGTTGTCAACCTATGTTATACCGCCTTCTAAATTACGTAGACACAATTTTGAAGCTCGAATAAGCCATTTCCGTTTAAATTCCCGAAGCTGTTTTAATACGACCCATCGAATATAATGGAAATAATACAAATTGGACAAAGCAATCATTGTGCACACGCAAACTTTTAACTTAATTATTAACTTCTAATAATGCACCCGTGCATGCTACTAGTACCCAGGGGCCGCGCTGGACCGAAATTTACTTTTGCCAAATGAAAATATTTTTTGCCAAATTATTTTAGCAATTGCCAATTGCTATCCCTGATAGTATCATTTTCTGCAACCTTAGGTCTTATGTTTCGACACTCGTGGTTTTAACGACTTTTGGGGGTCGTCCTGTTCATCCGGCATATATTGTTTCCGATAGGTGTTGCGGTAGGTGTCATAATCCTCAACATCATAGAGTTGTCGACTATAGTTTTTATCACAATTGTCGCTGGAAATTGGTGGTGATGTCGAATTTCGCGGGGGATTGGGCGATGATGTCCGAATGTTTTTTTTATAATTTTTTTTTTTATAGTTGACTCTGATGAAATGAAATCCACGTACACATATGATATATTTCAACACATTTATTATATAGTCAGTCTTTTGATCATTTCCTTCAGTTTCTTCATACAGCTGTTGTATGTGGCATTTCTTCACATTTTTCAAAACTGCTTGGCCGAAATGGAAGAGGCAACCTTTCATTATGGCTGTCGGGAATGTAGCTGTCAGGGCATTTTTGGGCGGCTGTCTCATAATCTGTAAACATTGCTCTTGGACTAATGGTGATGTCTATTTCCGCTGCCTTCTCTTTCACCAGGTTGAAAAATCGTTGGTATGTTCGTTGAGTTTTGTTCGGAAGGAAACCGTACACCAAAGGACACATCTTTCCGGCAACGAATGCATGTATAGTATACAGTTGGAAGAAGATGGTTGGGCTTTTTTCGAAAGTTCCATCGCAAAAATGGTTTCAGCTACTGCTAGGTTCTGAAGATTCTCTCTAGTTTCGAATATGGGAATCCTTTCGGTGTCGCCGTCATCAGCAAGTAGGAAATTCTGGTTGCTAGCTGTTGTTGTATATCTATCTGGAAGATCGACTCCTGAACGATGACGCGGCAACTTCGGGTGTGTTTCGGCTCTGGCATGATACAAGGCTGTTCTTGGTATAGAGTTGATACTGGCATAGTACTTGTCTTAATGCGCTTTTTCAGATCTGCAATGAAGGCATCTGCTGCTACTTGGTTGAAGTCAGGTTCATGGTTATGATTGCCACTGTGGGATGTCACAATGTCGTTCACGGTGTGGTGGTTGCACGGCATTCTTTCTTGTAACAACGCCAATGTATTCGCTGATCTCTCCTTGATTTTATGCAGAATTTATAATCATTGTATACTAGATCAGGGAAAGTGATATGGGGGGCTAACCCCGGGATCTTCGAAAGGGTCGAATGACCCTTTCCTTAACCCCTCATTTTGTGTAGCTTTATTTTAAAGATCTCAACAAAAAAGAGAGCATTTTTATAACATTTTTATGGTTATCTCTTTTTGTGTTTTTTCTTCTTTGGTGGTTTTTCTCCTGAAGATGAAGGTGACGGGTGTTGTGTCTGTCTCAACAAGAGTTGTAGCTCTATCTGTTCTTGTTGGTACTGTTTTTTCCACTGAGCATGTTCTTCAAGTGTCTCTTTGATGTTCTTGTTTAGCAGGTGTAAAGTTTCTTCATCCTCGGTAGGCGACGCCGGCCTCTCCAGGTATCTCGGCGTCGGAGGGGCGGAGGTGTTAGTACCGCCCCTGGTGGAGATTGGCTTGGTGGTGATTCCATCTCCACAGCGAAGACAGCGGCGGGGACGTCCGGGGTGACGTCGGTGTCCCCATTTCCGCTGTCCTCAACGACAGCCGGGACATCCGGAAGAGCACCGGCGTCCCTGCTGGTGGTGTTGGCTGGATCCGCAGGTCGATCGTCTGAGCCAGAGGCCAAGTGGGGGAGAACTGGGCGTCTCTCAGTTCTCCCTTTCCACTTGGCCTTTCTTTCGGCGTCCCTGCGTCTCCTCGATGGTGTCTTTTTCTTTGTCTTGGTCTTCTTTGTCCGGGTTGCCCCTCCGCCGGTGTTCTTGGCTGGATCGCGTATACTAGATACTTTCCACCTCTGGTATTTGAAATATAATTTACGTTAACTTGAGCACTTGCCATTGTATTTATGCCAATTCAATTTAATTACTCTTCATCATGCTAGATATCACAGGGTATGTGCATAATTACAATATAACAATACATATATATTATATAGTGTGCGATGCATGAGGAGTTATGTATTATGTATTCATTTGTAATTGAGTCTACGCCTGGTGCTTTGTTAGTACAATAGTAAAAGGGTTTCTTCGTCAGAAGGGCACATCACAGAGGATTAGTTATCCCTCCAACAATCAGTACTAATGCTATGATATTAACTGTATCTTAATAGAGGTGTTAACTTTCCCTAAACCTTATAAAACACCACTATATAATTATGTTGTAAGAGTTTCCTGAAATAAATAGTATTGATTGACTAATATTTTTCAAGTTGCTTGAGGAATTAAAAAGTGAATTGCCAAAACTTTTGCCACATGAAAATATTTTTTGCCAAATGTGAATTATATACTAGTAGTACACCAGCCTGTTATCGTGAACATTAGCATTATACGGGCTTATTTTGAATGTCGCATTTTAAAGACACGGGCGGCGTTCGTTGCAGAAATATTCATATTTGTTCAAATCGCCATCAACAGAGGAATTTTAAAATATATAGTTTTGTTCACATGTCAAACATAATCAGCGCGTAGATAGTATATTGTCAAGACGTACGATGGTGTACGTAAACAAGAGCCTGCTCGTGTGACATAATTTTTGCTTCTGTTTACATAACACAGCGCAATTATATTGGTTAATCCGGGGGGGGGCCGAATTTTTTTTACGAGATGTGAGGTAGGGGGGGGGGGTGGGTGGGTACCCGAGGCCGGAAACAGTTTTTGACAACTTTTTTTTGCATTTTTTTTTCATTGACATATTTTCATCTGTTTTAAACACATTTGTTTATAAGTTGTGGCTTGTTGCAATATGAGAAGCACTATACATTCAATATTGTTATAATTACCCCCATAAGTTGATATAAAATGGAAAAATAGTGAATATTGTGGGGGTGGGTCCCAAAATTTTCATTGATTTGTTATTGCGCGCAAATTTTTTAATTGTGTCTGTTTCAGCTTGCTTGGCAGTTTTTATAATGAAAATTGTCTAGTTCACGGTGTAGTTCAATAAAAAAATACTTCAGATAGCTCTAGGGTAGGGTGAACTTAATGCAGTCTGACAATATCAGCTAACAACTCATGACAGAATTACAATACTTCTTATACTCTTTATTCATACAGTTAGTTGATGCATGAGTGTAATGTATGAAATAAGTATTTGTATCAGTGTTTGTACACTAACATTGATTGCATATCAGCATATGTGAAACAATTATGGCCATGTGACCTTCAACGCAGGGCAACTCATTTTATTTTTAACCCTTCTAACACTATGGCCCCATAGCATTAATAGCACCCTGGCGCGGGGCTCCCACTCGTTCAAATAACCGCCGGTATTCTCAATGTATCAGAATAATGTATAGTTAATAATATATAGTAGACACAGGTAGACATATAATAGTAAATCAAGAGTACAGCCGGTATACTGTAAACAGAAGACCAAATTGGAGTTATTTTCCCTACACCAACACAACGACGTTACGCTTACTGTGACCTCATCTCCACGGTCACATGTCACTAAAGTGCACATCCGTGTATATGGATTTGGCACTAAATTGACCATCCGCGTTCAAACTCAAAGGGTTAAACATTACTTTAGGCCTAGTCCTAAGTCGTAACGCGAGGTCGGGTCGGTGGTCATGCAGGCATACATAAAAGCTAATTCATATGCACATTTTCCTTTTTGGTATTACTATAGGCTCTAGGCCTACTAGTTGATGCTGGTTGATGTCTGAAAAAAAGATAAATTTAATTTTGTGTAATGTTTTATTCTATTATAGGCCCTAACACTGGCCCTAGTTATTTTTTGTTGTCATTCCAGGGGATTCAACATATTTTTCATCTACTCACACAGATGAATAGGCTGGGTTATAAATTTACCAATATAATCACATCATATTCTACCCTTGTTGATTGCTTAGAGTTCAATTTAGTTGAGATTATCGCTGATTACTGCTGATTATCGCACAATTATCAGCCAAGAAAATATTTGTCTTGTACATGTTTGTAAACAGGAAGTAACATTTAATTTGGTCTTTCAAAGAAGGGACCAATATAGAGCGGTTGGTCGTTTTTACAGAGGGGACCAACATAAAGCTTTGGGGTTTTGGGGTGGGTGTCTAAAATTTTATGAAAACAAAATGCAAGAAAGGGTGGGTGGGTGTAACAAAATGGCAATGTAAAAAAAACACCCCCACGTCTCGCAACATTTTTACGCCCCCCCCCTGGTTAATCACACACAAATGAAATAAACGCTCTTTATTATTTCCATACCAGGAATAATGTAACAAATAACGCTCTTTATGTTTACCATATCCGGATCTAAACAAAGGCCATGTTCTGTAACGTTTTTTGCTTTTGTTTACATCACAAAAGGAAAACATTTGACAATAACATACTGTTTATTCCATATTTCTGATAGGTATAAGAACCAAGTCTGTCTATATTTTACTAATCTTTCTGTTTATGGCGGTTTTTGACGGAGGTGAATATTTTAACAGCATACTCACCACCAACGCCGCCCGTATCTTTAATCATTAACTTCTAATAATTCACCCGTGCGTGCAGTACACTCAGGGATGTGGCTAGAGGGTCTCCGCTGTGGGGGGTTGTCCGCCTTGGCAAATTCCAACTGCACCCCCTTGAGTCGGAATCACACCAACACAACTTTTTGCATAATTCCATTTGGACCCCCCCCCTTGAATCAGAATCACAGACCAAACACAATTTTTGCATAATTCCACAAGTTTTGCATAATTCCATTCGCACCCCCTTGCACATCAGTCCTCAGGCCTAATATCCTATGTATTCATAAACTATGTTGTTCTATATGCCCGGTATAAGAAAATTCAGATACTTTAACCTGAGAATTGCATAAATCCTAACATCTAGTAGCCTACTCCAGACAAATGCACACGGCTACGGGTAAGACACCAGGACATTGTGTCCGTCCATGTTTGTTCAGCCCGGTGTGAGAAAATTTGGAAAACTATACAAGAAAATCGCAAATCCTAGCATCTAGACTGGCCTCAACTGAAGCTTCCCTAGTGTTGGGAATTTCAAACCTCATACTCTCTCTTAGGTTGGAAAATTCTCCAACTGATGACCATTTCAGTCCACAAATTTGACCGAATGTACTAAACTATTGTTTTGTTAAACTAATTAGCAGTTTTATATTGGTCACGGGGGAGGGACAGTGACACACCGGGCCGACCATCGTTCGGCCCGGTGTTCGAAAATTTTGAAATCTGAACAAGAAAATCACAAAATCCTAGCATCTAGACTAGCCTCAAGTCTTCTTAGAGTTGGAAATTTCCAACCTGACACCCCCACTTAGGTTGGAAAATTTCCAAATGATGATAATTCCAATGACAATGTTGACCAAATGTATGACAATATTGTTTTCTTAAATTTAGTAGCAGTTTTGACTAGCCACGGGGGAGGACCAGGACACAAGCTTTCCAAGTGTTGGAAATTTCCAACCTGTCACCCCCCTAAGGTTGGAAAATTTCCAACTGATGACCATTTCAGTCCAAAATTTTGACAAAAAATAGGAAAATATGCAAATATTGGTCCAAAAACAATTAATTCCCCCCAAATAAATTGTTTGAAAATCAAACGACAAGAACATTTTCAACCCATTGTTGGTGTGAAATGAAATTTCCAACTGTTGAAAATTTTGACCAAAGTTGGGGGTGAGACACCCCCACACCCCCCTCTAGCCACATCCCTGAGTAAACCAGCCTGTTATCGTGAACATTAGCACAATACGGGCTTATTTTCAATGTCGCATTTTAAGCCCATATAGAGCCTATTTGAGAAAAAATAAAAGGTCAGCCGACCACAGTGTCCCCCGAAAACGTGGCAAGTCGATGCCGCTTTGTTAAAGAAATTTAAAACAAATGTTGAAATTTTCTAAGTGGAAAATGGTTAATAACTCCGTAAAAAAAAAAATCCGTCATCTATATACATGTTGCACATCTCCAATATGTGGGTAACAATACTCTGAAGTTTCAAATATCTACGATCAAAACTGTAGGAGGAGTTGATTACACCATGAAGGTACCCTCATACACGAAATTATAACAAATGTTCAAAAGGGTTAATAACTCCGTCAAAAAATTATTTTTCCGTCACCTGTATACATGTTGTACATCTCCAATATGTTGGTAACAATACTCTGAAGTTTCAAATATCTACGATCAAAACTGTAGTAGGAGTTGATTACACCATGAAGGTACCCTCATGCACGAAATTATAAAAAATGTTGAAAAGGGTTAATAACTCCGTCAAAAAATTATTTTTCCGTCATCTATATACATGTTTCACATCTTCAATATATGGGCAACAATATTCTGAAGTTTCAAATCTCTGTGATGAAATCTGTAGGAGGAGATGATTACACCATGAAGGTACTCAAAAGTGTGACGGACGGACGGATGGACGGACGGACGGAGCCCGTTGTAATAATACCATCTACATTGACGTAAAACGCGGCTCAAACTAAGCCCGTATAGTGCTTATTTCAATATAAAATAAGCTCATATAGGCATATTTAATCTACTTTTTTCATCGACACGACTTACCAGATTCACGCTCTGTATAACTTGTTTTCACTGTGGCCCGCCATATTAAATGAAATAACGGGTATAGGCTTAGTCATAACACAAAATAAGTCAAATATGACTCTATGAACATATTTACGCCCCAAATGAATCTATTTCCATGAGGATATGTTGAGTAGATATATCAAAATAAAGTCTATTATTATCCACCCCTTAACTAACACCATTTCCGATTGGGCAAAAGCCGTCACGTGATAGTCCTGGAAAAAGTCATATTGGACACCCGAAAGTCATATTGGACTCCCGACTGTACAATATCACTTTTTTATTGGGACCCCGTGACGTCACGAATTAACTCTTGCGAAATGAATCGGTGCAATTGTGATGCGCGCGCAACACTGATGGATTTTAGCAGACGTTTCACTTCCGCATAGAGTTTTTGTTCTCACTTTCTGACGATCAATATACAGGCTTTTATAGATAATTTAGTGCCGACAAATACCAATAATAACCACAAAAGTTTTATTCCCAAAATTTGGATAAACATACAGATGGATAATAAAAAATGTCATTATACAATGTTGTGTACAGTATGAGTTTTTCTTGTACTCGTCCAGGTTGTGCAAGAAAAACACATACTGTACACAACATTGTATAATAACTTTATAACAGTGGATAGCGGATAAGACACACTGAACCCTCACTTGCAAATCAGTTTTTAATTTTAAATGCAATTTTTGTGTAGATGGTCAGTCAATATTATAGAACTAAAACGCTGAATGAAGTTTATTCTTTGCATTACAAAGTTATGGCCGGTTTCATGTGGTTATGGTGTAAATGACAATGCATCATGTAAGACAAGTGTCACCAATATTAAATTTGTCTACCAATGTAAAGAGTTCGAAGATGTTTCTTGGTCGCTTGCTTGGGGTATAACGTCGGTTCGGTCGCTAGGCCTTAACTTAAGAACATATACAGGTGAGTAAAAGCTATTGCAGCGAAGCAACTGTGTATATTAAGCAGACAGTGGATCAGAATAAAAACAATGCACTGTGTACAAATAAAAATACACACGAGGAACTTTTCCGCTTGGGAGTCATGGGGAGTCAGGAATGTATGATCAAAGACTGACTATAGTGTGTAAACATATAACCTAAAAGACAAAAAAGTAGCATAAATATACAGGTGTAATAAAGAATCGATAGCAAATAATACATTTATCAATTCTTCTCATCGAAATAGCTAGATCATGCCATGAATCTCTACTCTGACTAACTAACTACCGTAGAGATTATATTCCACCAGTACAAAACCTTGCAACTTTTTGAAGTTTTGACAGGGAACGTAATAAAGTCGAAAAATAACGCGGGGAATATATTTCTTAGTTATTATCTGTTCCTTAATAATTTACTCCACTGTAGGTGAATGTCACAACTCGAAATGTCACGATTTAAGTGACTGAGAGCGATTTGGAAGTTAGAGTTATATATTAGAGTTGGGACAGTGAATTACATTACTAAGGAACAGGTAATAACTAAGAAATATATTCTCTGTGTTATTTGTTCGAATTTATAAGGTTCCCTGTCAAACATTCAAAAAGTTCCTAAGTTTTTTTACTGGTGGAATATGATCTCAACGGGCGTTAGCCATTATAGTTGAGATTCATGGCATGATCTATCAAATAGCCAAAGTAGCTTCTGATGTCTTATTTGGCACTGACACGTTATTTATATTATTGTACGAATCTGGATTGAGCCTTGATCAACACGTCAGGTTGACAGTCGGTGGGTGATCACGAAGATCGTCCCTCGTCTAACCGGAAGCTTCTAACCACCAACGGGTTGATACTATTGATCCGTGGAAATAATACCAGCAAATGGGTTATACAGTAATGCCCTAAGTAATCGACCCCTTAACCACAGCAGAATTATGGGTAACTTTTCAGGATTTAGTCGGAAATATGGTTTGTTGCCATTCATCGGAAAGCACTCACCGAGAGCTTTCCGATGAATGGCAAAAAGCCATATTTCCGACTAAATCCTGAAAAGTTACCCATAATTCTGCTGTGTTTAAGGGATCGATTACTTAGGGCATTACTGTACGTATGTGCACGAATTAACGCGAACACAACTCTGACGTTTTCTATAAATTCCAATGATTGATTGATTGGTGTTTAAAATGTCGCTCTCAGCAACTAAGGTCATATCACGACATTGCCAGTGTTAGTGGTGGAGGAAATTCGCACATTTTACGGCTAACCTAACAGTGATTTCAATGGCTGATAAACTCCTCGATCATGTGCGGCAAACCACCAGGCGCCGGCGAGTAACTGGCAACTCCACCACATAACGATTTCCAGTTACAAAGTCCACGATGGAAGCATGTGGATTTTAACCCTTAACGTCAGCGCTGTGGACGAGACGACTTGGAGTTGTACCCCAAACCGACTGAGCACCCCCCTAAATTCCAATGAAACTCGGCACTGATGCCGCCACATAATAGTCAGCTTCTGGTGGTTGACGCGCACTCTACTATAGTTGGATAACACCATACCATCCAGCGTGACTACCACAAAACACTACAAACCATTGCTATTAACATGTTCAATCTTTTCTTCCAGGTGGGGATAGCTGGTCCTTTCTGGTATACAGCTGGCTGTGTTTTTAATTTTATAATATTTCCTCTGGTATCAGTAAGTTTCAAAACGAGGGCACCAGGAGCCAAAACATTCATTCAGGTATGACAAATAATCGAATGTTTTAATAAATCATGAATTAACATAATTAAATACTAATTAAGGAAGGAACACATGTACACTATTTACAACACATTATCACCATCATCATCATCATCATCATCACCACCATAATCACCACCACCATCGTCATCTTTATCCTCACCGTCATCTATAATTATCATCACCATGCAATCATCATAATCATCGTCATCATAATCATCATCATCATCATCATCATCACCTTCATCGTCGTCATCACAATCATCACCATCGTCCTCGTGATAGGACCCTGCCAATAGTGGGTTTTTGATTGAATCGAATTTTTCGAACCGAATAGCTCTCAAAAAATTCGAAAACTAATCAAATATCGAATCGAATATTTCATAATCTTACTCGCCGAAATGATAAGATAAATTTATGTCTCCCGTTTTCGTCTGTATTTAAGAACTATATATTAAATAAAATACGTTGTCATCTTGTGTGAACAGTGGATCGATAATTAAAGACATCATTTCTTCAAAATAAAACAAACAATTAGGAATATACAATTTCCGTGCGCGGTAAATGAAAACTTCCGACGTCACTGTAGTGGGGAATTCCACATCGATTCAAAACGCGGAATAGGAGATGGACTGTTGCATAATTACGGTATCACGATAAAGCGGGGTTGTTATTAAATGTCTTTGATCTGAACTTTCGCGAACGGCATTACGACTGCCACTGCAAGTCAAAACTGAGCAAACACAACCAAATAATGAAACTATAAACCATATAATAGCGTGTATGCACAGTCACGTGACGCATGCACCGTTCAACAAAATTGTGAAATATCTTTCCGTCGATCTCCAATTGAATGTCCACGGAATAAAGTATAACTTAACTGTTATATTCGCGGTCGCGAGTGTATCTACTTTTTATACTTCAAATAGTTGTGTATGTTCAAATATTACCGATAAATGCATTACGTTCGCCTTCACCGGTTTGGTATATTCGAAATTACTATTCGTTGTTTCAAAGTCGATGAATCGAATATTGAGGTCGAATCGAATAACACAACGCATATCGAATATTCGCAGGGTCCTATACCTCGTGATTATCGTCGTCCGCGTGTCCATCTTTCTCAATTCAAATATTTTAAGGAACAACAGTTGATTTTTCCGACTTATCACAAAATATTCGGTATCAGCGTTCAAGATAGTCCAAGTCTTCTCGTACTAAAGCCGGCTAAGATATTGGGATGGAGGTGCCGGTCTTTAGTCCAAGCCCGCTGCTATACCAATCCTTTGACACGACTTACGCCCACGATCTGTGGCGGGATTCTGTGGTGTATTTTACTCGATTTACCTAATGAATCAATACATGATGCTATATACATCGGAAAGAGAGATATCTTATGGTCATAATGGTGTATAATAATCTAACTTTCATGTTAAATTACGCATAGAATATTCCGGTTGATTGTCACCAACATCGCTGTTTTTTATATTTTGTTTACATTACTGAAAGCCGAAGTCAGGTTCCGAAGAACTTCGGCATTGTCCGGTGTTTGTTCTGAGTATTCTAGTTTCCGTTTCTATATATAGCGCGGGGTTTTCCGAACAAAATGGAGAAAACCGATCGCCGCAAAGTCCAGTTTCCAATGTGCTTTGAGAACAATTCCCGCACTAAAAACTTAATTACATAATGGAGGATCAGAAAGGTAGTTTTGTTGACAATTTTCGCAAGCAACTTGTCAAAATTGGAGCAAATTAGAACTCTTGTGTCTAACTTGCCATGCGTGTGATTTTCATCCATGTGCATTTTGACCTTTGTGTTGATAAAATAATCGGAGAACCGAATCACACAGTTTCGAAATATAGTTCTTCCGTTTTAGTGGGACTTTTCAAACTTAAGGTTAAAAATTTATACAAATTTTGTTTGATTTTTTGTGTGCTTAACAAGAGCATTATATTGCTCTGTTCGCTTAGTATATATCTTAATTTCGCTGAAGTCCACCAAATGTGGGAAATGTAGCACCATATTATTTATTCTAATGATCGTTGTGTTTACACTGTTTTAAACTTTGAGAGGGTTGTAATTCCCCGTAATTTATTTAATGTATTACATTTATATCTTCAATGTTTAATTAATCTATTTATTTTTTATTTATTGACACACATAATTACGATTACAATGGAGAATTCATCGTAATTTGCATTGTCAGTCGAAAATCTACGGAATATTTTCAACGGAAAATGCCGAACACAGTTCGCGAGGTCAACCGAGTTCGCATACTTTTAAAAATTTGTAAACATTGCGGTAAATGTCTCTTTTCGCATTAAATTACCGCTTTCAATTCACAACTGATGTGGGTTTCAGATCAAATAGCATGTCTTCTGCGGAAAATATCCGTTTATTGTCGCAATTGTGATATTTTATTTCATATAATTGTGGTTTTATTTGAGCGGGTCACTAACGCTTAACTCGTGTCAAAGGAATGCATGGGCCTGGAACTCGGACTAAAGACCGGCACCTCCATCCCAATATCTTAGCCGGCTTTAGTACGAGAAGACTTGGACTACGTTCAAGAATGCTTGACACTTCGTCACCTGGTCTTTCGGCATCAGCATTCAAGAATGCTTGACACTTCTGTGTAAGGTTGTTTCATCACATCTATTTATTCTGCACCTGGTGATAATCAAACCACCAGAATAGAGGGGTGACTAGAATGTCATGCGTAAACTTTAAGACAACAGTTGGGAATGCTACCCATTTTCGACCTATCACTCAGATACCATCCCTGCCAGAGAGCACTGTTTGTCAGGTATCATCCCTGTGAGATATTACGTTGTAACATTTTCACTCATACTCGTATTTTATAATCTGTCTTAAAGTCGAATAATTAATTACGACCATAACAACGAGGTTAGTACTGTACATAGTGTAAGTTGTCAGATTTCACATGCCATCATTATACTACATGTAGCCCCCTTCAGGGTGACACTAATGACAATATGCCTAGGTTGCTGTCCGAAATTGTAGTCTTAAGTGGGAAATTAAACTATTTGGACTCTCACTTGTTCAGTAGGCCATTAGACTGATTAAAAATTTCAAATTATCGACAAAATATACTGTTATATATCTGGGTGTGTTTCTTTTGGTTGGAGTTATTGCAGGCCAGCAGTCCATTTCCGTGGATAATCTGCTACTAACGCAATATCTGTGCAGAACTCCCACAATTTCCCTAGTAGCTCAAACTGCCATGACATAGAAAATAGTGAATCCCTTCCCTAAAATCAGAGGAAGTTTGCTACATGTAACTCTAGTGAGGCACATGCATACTGCAACTTGGAAATTCAAATTATGAATCACAAGAACAATCAAGAAATGTTTACAAAAACTTAACCGTTCAAATATCATGGTTTAAAGATATCTCTTTCTTGAAGTTTTTGTATATATTCGGGTGTTAAATACTAATTATGAGTCAGGGTTAACTAGTCAATTGGAGCTTCTGCCACTAGGAAATGATTAAAACACTTTTATGAAAAATATTTTTAAAGGCACGTGCGGCCTTAATTATCGAAAATATTCATATTTGTTCCAAACACCGTAAACAGAAAAACATTAAAACGCATACAGTTCCGTTCATATATACCACGACCATCGCGTAAACAGCATGTCATCATAAAGATCTACTATATTTTACCTAAGCAAGAGCCTGATTGTGTTACAGAAGACAGCACAATGCTACTGGCTAATCACACACAAATGGCATAAACGCTCTTTATTAAAACCATATCAGGTATTCACCAACAAAGAACGCTCTTTATGTTTACCATCATAATATAAACAAACACCAGAAAAGTAACTTTTTATGCTTTTGTTTACATAACAATGGTCAAACATATGACCATAACATACCGTTTATGCGATATTTCTTATTTGTATACAGACAAAGTCTGTCTACATTTTGATATTCTTTCTGTTTGTGGCGGTTTTTGACGGCTGGAAATATTTTCACAGAATACCCACCGCCAAGGCCAACCGTACCTTTAACACTGGATGTTTTTTATGTGTTTGTGAAAAGCCGTGATAAGCGTGCGAGGCTCCCTATGGGATACTCAAAAACTGCCAATATCAGCTTATTTAAGCCCGTATTGTGTATGTTTTCACGAGAACAGACCGCGTCGTGATCATTCGAAAACAATACTGATGGAATTTAGGTGAGTAAGTTATTTGACTTTAACGAGTGAACTTAAGGAACAGACTTGATCATCTCATGTTGCAGGCCATATACGCCCGGTTTGGAAAGCCTGCCCACATCGTGTTCTGTGTCCTGGCATTATTCACAAATCTAGTAGTTGTTGCCATCCTTCTGGTTGCGGGTCAGACGGCGATACAATCGTTCACAAAGGACGCATCTAACGAATTCTGTCTCCTCATCATGGCCGTCATCTTTGGTAGTTATTCGTTTGTTGGGGGACTTGGCTGCACCTTTTATGTAGGTACGTACATCATAGTTAACCCTTTACCCAACAAACCGGCCAAAACCGCCAAATAAAGCTTCAACAGCCTAAAATATCTTCGGTCTGTCTCAATAAAACCATACAAATATGGATATCATTGTGATAGTTACAGTTATGCCCTGTGCCAATGCATTCTCTTATATATGCGAGTCGACCATAGGTCGCCTCGCATATATAAGAGAATGCATTGGCCTAAAAAAATCTTTTTTAACACTTTTTACCATTTTTTCTTACATTCTTTAACAATTTTATAATTTTAAATGAGTCAAGCCAATGCATTCTCTTATATATGCGAGGCGACCTACGGTCGACTCGCATATATAAGAGAATGCATTGGCACAGGGCCCTTCTGTTGGGTAAAGGGTTAAGATGAATTGTCAAAAAATCTCAATTTCAAACTATCAGTTTGAAGGATAAAATCATTATCCCTTATAACCATTGTATGCTATTGTGCTATAGCAACAACCCTTTAACCTCATAATATGATATATATATTTTCCAACTATGTAAAAAAAAAGTGGTAGAGAGAGAGAGAGAGTTTGACAGGAAATATTCGCAAAAAACTTTGAATTATCTAGACTATGAACCCAATTAAGGTATGCGCTCAGTCTACAATCTGAAATCATGACTGTCTGCGTGAAAATAAATCAAACAGTTTTCATTGTATATTTCAGTTGTATTGCAGCCATTTGCAGAACTATTTTTTAAAGGAGAAATCACCATAAAACTACATCATGTCTGAACATATGAATCAGTATTGAGTGGCTATGTCTGCCAGATAATTGAAAATGTGGTTGAATAATTTTTATGCTGTTTTGTTCCTTCACAAGACAAAAGTTCCTGCCAAACTCTCCAATGACCAGCTTTTAAAACATTTGTCTTTATTTTGTTTAAACAACTTTTTGTTTTACAATACTAGAGCGTATCTCTCATGTTGTGAGAGGGAACATGTGCTATAGTACTATATCATACATTGGCTATAGAGGATAATGGAATTGGGATTGTTCACGAATGGGGCGCCTCCTTAAGTTAAAGTCGAGTATATTCAAGTTGAATACCCCAACATCTGAAATAAAGGGACGTCAAATTCAAATATAATTAGATTTACTAATTTGCTCACCAATCGTATAGTGAGGACGCATTGATTAGTTAATACATAATTCGAATATAATTAAATTTACTAATTTGCTCACCAATCGCCCAATGGGGACGCATTGATTGACTCATACATAATTTGAATAATTTGAATGCTACATTTGAGATATGCAGACAGGGATCTGTAATATTAATGATTAGTTGCCAGAATAGCCTATACCTAGCACGCGTATTTATTCGATATAATTGGCCAATTTAAAGTTGCCATCAATATTTGCAGCAATTTGTAATCGTGTTTTTATTCGCCTCGTACCCTGAAAGTTAATTAGGATTTTTTTTTATAAATTTGGTGTTAAATCGAATGGGGCACAACTAAAGAAATATGACTAATTGATTTATGCAAAAATATTATTTTTCAATTTCCAGCTTATTTCAATGCAGCTGTGATACTAACGACAATCATTCTGATCGTGGTCAGCGTTTTCTATACCAACGACAACATGAATGTGGAGATCATGTATAATTTGGTAAAGAATGTGACGGGGCCACCGGGTAACCAAGACGGCAGCATGCTCACGTTTCGCTCAGAAGGGGCCATGATTTGGGGAGCAGTCAGCATCTTCGTATCGGCACCGATCACATATGCCGATCAGGGGAACTGGCAAAGCAGGATCGGTTAGTCTCATTAGCGCGCCGCGTGTATACTGTTCTGCAAATTCTTGATAGCTGTGGTCCGATGGACATTTTATTTACAGATAATTGTTTTTTTCCGGTTTAAAAGTCGAAATGCGCGACCAGGAGGCCGAGACCGGTAAAAGGTGTAGTTGGGAATGTCAATTTCGTTTATTGTCCTTAACATTATTAAGTCAATAATGTTGATTTTTGGTTTGTGACAAGCTATGTCAATTACCAATAAAAGAAATTAAAAAGATAATTTGTAAGTCTTATATTTCAACTTTTATAGATATGTTTCGTTCCGCAGCCCACTGATGGTTGTGGTCGGAGACCGCCGAGTCTGCCGCCGGTTCGTTAATTAGGTGCTGGTTGTTATTGTTATTTTAACGGAATTCTGAGTTGGTCATTCGCGAAACCAATATATATTTAATTCTATAATTACAAGCATGGGTATATACTATATGATCTTGAGCGCGTTACCATTTCTGACTATGGTTTTCTTGTTATTGATGCCGAACACTTATACATTTGTGCACCAGTCGGTGTCATCTGCGAATGTTGTGTGAGTTAAGCTTACTCATTATGATAACACTTGATCATTAACCAACACGTCCTCGCGCAAAAACGATCATAATCGACCTTATGTGAAAAAGGTACATAATGCAGGGGGGGGGGTGAAAAAATTTATTCCGGCACGTATGCCGGGGTGGGTGGGTGGTCAAAGCCACCAACAAGCAATTTTTTCCGCAACTAAAAAAATATTTCCTGCTTGTTTTTTTAGTGTTTTGGCAATGAGTTGGGCTTCACTTTGAATCAGTTTGAATGAGAGAAATAATGTAATTCTAACTGGTAAACTGATTGCAGGCAGTTATCGTGTTGTATTTTGAAATCCAAGATGGCCGCTGGCAGCCAGGTTTTTTTGGCCGAATGACCTCAAAATGACTCATTCCTATTTACATGTCCATGTTAACATCCATGATAAATAGTATGCACAGAAATTCATATACTGCTGTTTACAGTGAATTTCCCCCCGCAAATCTCTGTTTTAGTGTTAAAAGGGGGGTGGGTGTAAAAAAATGGTCGGAAAAATTGCCGAAAACGGAAAAAAATTTGGCGGTGGGGGTGGGTGGGTACAAAAAATGATCGAAAGGGAAAAAACTATATCCTTTTCAGCACATTATCGACTCAAAATGAGGCTATTCTAAGCACATTATCTACCTAAACAAAGTTATGTTATAAGCAGATAATGTGCGGGTATTCTAGAGAACAGGCTGCATTAACACATGCGAGTATCTTTCGGCAGTTCAGTTTAAATAATATGACGATGAAAACACAAATGTCCAGCATATGTGACAATCTTGAAATCTTGGGCTAAACCATCTTTCAAGAACGATAGGACTAAGACGTGTATACTATCTGGACTTCTCGACCTATGACCTCTTAGTCCTAGCTCTCAGCTATAATTAGAACTCATTTGCGCGGATTAATATATCCAGATCAGGAAAACAATGTGTCACCACTCTATAGCCAACGCAAACTCCAGGCAGAGTTATCTCCCATCGCTCCGCTGAGATATCACTGTCATAAGGACATTTGGTAAGGATTTATTACGTGTTCTTAGTTCTTATGTCTTAGGATTAAAATTTTCTATGTCTGGCTCAGTCTATATTGTTCTTATCAATACCGAAAGAATTACCATTATTGCAAACTTTTGGTGGTCAAAAAAAGATAATAGGTGACTAATTATATTTCCGACGATATGTAAAAATAGATGTATCGGTACGCAAGGTACCATCCTTGTGGCAGTGCTATATCGCAGTGCTAACGTAGAGGGCGATGCATGGAGTTTGTAGCCGACGTTCACATTAAATAGTCCGATCGCTTGTATTGTTATTTAACGACTTATTCGATTTAGTAATTATGTGTGGCTCTTGTTCTTTGGTCACCATATATCTGGAAATATGGGCGAACCATCACATTTGAATGTCAATGATAGCACCGATTCACGGTGTAAGTTATTAAGGTCAGACTCGTCAACGGTATATAAAATCACACCACTGTTGTCACCTCGCGACACTTGTGCTATTGGACGTGTCCGCAAAAGTCAATTTAGACCATGCGGCAATTTCATATAGATATTTTATAGACTATTCTATATCAGTGTTGTAATGCAAAACGTATATAATGCTTAATTCGACGTTAAATGTAAGTTTTCGTAACCACGAATGAACGGAATGCAACTCAATTCAAAAGGCGCACCTGCCCTTGACCCAGCGCTATAAATAATTTGATAGAGTTCTAACCAATCATGGCATTGTATTAAAGCTGAGTCTGAAACGGTACGAACTATGACGAAGTTTGCCAACTGCCTTGCATCCAACGAGAAATCTTAAGTATTCAACATACCTGTTTGCACAGCATGTTCGCCCATAGCAGAACCTCGTGACATGACAGTGTATTTAATATTTTCGACGTCCAAATTGTGGTCATTCAAACGGTTTAGATTATGTAATGCCAAAGTGGCCCATGTCATAGTGGGTACTGCTACTAGCCAACAATGCAAGTAATTATTTCCAATTGGCAATATGAGTGGAACCTTTAAAGGTACTCAACCCGATAAAACTCCTCTCAATTACTATTTCAATGGCTTCGGGGGTCAAAAATATTTGATTCGAGTCGAGGAAGTCACCCATCAAAGCTCAGATTTGTTAGATATCGATTTTAGAAATCTATTATTTTTCATTATCGGGAATACTATCTGGCCCAGAACTCAGTCAAAATTGCGTTAAAATTACCACTTGATTTTAGAGTTATCCATCCTTGTCTGTTTGAATAGATTTGGAGTACACATCCAGAGCAGATTACGGCAGTTGTTAGTACTCATCTCGAGTTTATAACAAATTTCAAAAATCAATATCTAATAACTCTGAGCTTTGTTTGATGGGTTCCTCGACTCGACTCAAATATTTTTTACCCCCAAAGCCAAAGAAATAGTAATATAGGACCCTCTGATCGGATTGTTGTTGTTGGAATCTGTTGAGATGGGGACCCTCTTTACGGGTTGAGTACCTTTAACTGTAGTCGGTCAGTGAGGAAACAGTAAACGATAAATTGTAACAAAATGAGCCACATTTGGCATTGGGAATGTTCCTTGTTTTCTCATCTGTTGCTAAAATAAATTCATGCATAATTTACAGCTTATGATTATATATGTTCTTTTCAACAAGAAACACAGTTCTTATCTCATTAACCCTTTACCCAACAGAACGGCCCTGTGCCAATGCATTCTCTTATATATGCGAGTCGACCATAGGTCGCCTCGCATATATAAGAGAATGCATTGGCTTAACACATTAAAAATTATAAAATTGTTAAAGAATGTAAGAAAAAATGGTAAAAAGTGTTAAAAAAAGATTTTTTTTAGGCCAATGCATTCTCTTATATATGCGAGGCGACCTATGGTCGACTCGCATATATAAGAGAATGCATTGGCACAGGGCATAACTGTAACTATCACAATGTGGCCAAGGAGCCGGTTCCAATGATATCCATATTTGTATGGTTCTATTGAGACAGACCGAAGATATTTTAGGCTGTTGAAGCTTTATTTGGCCGGTTTTGGCCGGTTTGTTGGGTAAAGGGTTAATAGAGGGCGCTTCCGAGGAAGTATACACCAAATGAAAATTCGTGTTGTATTATTTATTTCCAGCTATTCTTCATGTGACATTGACCAGAGGGCTTGATAGGAAATTTAGTTTAAACATAGGTTATTGCTAACGATAATAACACATCATTGACAAAGGGGTTGGGGCATTTAGAATCGCCACGTTGATAGGAAATATCCAACTGATGTTTTGTCTACAGTTCAAACTATACGACTTCCTGCTTGCAAATGATTTGATGTCCAGGGAAGAACCTTTAATGTTGGTGACTTGATGTCAGTTGATCTCTGTCAGAATTGTATCGTAACTCTTTCATGATGTGAGATGTGCTGGTTCAGCATTAACTATCGTGTGCCAGTGCATTCTCTTATATATGCGAGTCTCCCACAGGGAGCCTCGCATATTTAAGAAAATGCATTGGCTTACCAGATGAAAATAAATAGTGTTAGGCGACTCGCACATATAAGAGAATGCACTGTCACTGGGTTTTCGCAAACAATTCAAGAAGCTGTAGTCAAAGGGTTAAGAAACAGCAAAAAATCATTAATTCTTTTGGAACTTATCTGAATTTACGTCCGTTGGGCATAATAATTTTGGTTTAAAAAGGTATCGTTTTCAACAGAGAAAATATTTATGCACATAGCATACATACATTATGTTTTAGTTATTTTAACAAACAACCTTCTAGCATACGTTACATTCTATGTGCCTCACTTTCAGCTGCAAAGCCACTACAGGGAGTTCTGGGGTTCATCATTGCCACATTGATCTGGTATGCTGTGCCCGCAACAATCGGAGCAACATGTGGACTGTATTATCTGGCACTAGAAGCAAACGGGACCATCGCTCCACTTTCACCGGACGACATTGATGCGGGTATTTACTCCAACATAAGTTTTAATTTACAAACAGTTTAACCCTTTACCCAACAAACCGGCCAAAACCGGCCAAATAAAGCTTCAACAACCTAAATTATCTTGGGTCTGTCTCAATAAAACCATACAAATATGGATATCATTGAAACCGTCTCCTTGACCACATTGTGATAGTTACAGTTATGCCCTGTGCCAATGCATTCTCTTATATATGCGAGTCGACCATAGGTCGCCTCGCATATATAAGAGAATGCATTGGCCTAAAAAAAAAAAAAAATTAACACTTTTTACCATTTTTTCTTACATTCTTTAACAATTTTATAATTTTTAATGTGTTAAGCCAATGCATTCTCTTATATATGCGAGGCGACCTATGGTCGACTCGCATATATAAGAGAATGCATTGGCACAGGGCCGTTCTGTTGGGTAAAGGGTTAAAACAGTTCTATTTCGTTATACACTCCGTTGCACATTGAAGATGATTGTGTGGGCTAATTTCAAAAGGTTTTGTTCGATTCTTGGTTATATTGATTTCCGTCTGATATCCTGTGTTCTAGATATCATATTGGTTTCACATCTGGCATACGGATATCTCACACAAAATACAAATCATGTTCGAATCTGAATTTGGTCCTATTGACTATATGAATGTCTTTTATGAGCATACCCGTAACTTTAGTCATTGCCGCTTTAGAAATGAATGTAAATCAGCATAAAGAAGCTACCTTAAATTCGCGCAGTACTATTTTTCGCGCATCCGTCGGTGCGCGAATTTAAAACTGAGCGAAAAATAGTACGACTCCTGAGTTTAGACCAAACCACAGGAAACAAGAAGGCTATATGTCGATGGGTTACATACATTGTATATACATTACGGAAGGTTGGACCGAATATTAGGCTTGTAGGACTATAATTTACACGCGGACAACCACATGTAAACCATTAATGCTATGTACATGTATGCCATAATTATTTATCAACAAATCATGGTAACATCATTGATGTTGAAATATTTGTAACAAATACACATATTGCAGACTGAAGGTGCATGCACGAAAGCACGTCGCCGTATTCACAAAGCTGCCATGCCACCGTGATCAAACAGTCTGAGTTAGTTAATATGTCAACACAACCCACAAGAATTTTTCTTATGAAAGTTTTCTATACGTGGTTTCGGTTTTACTTCTTTGAGTTCATTTAAATTATGTTTATAACTATTTCAATATCAGAATATTTATTTAGGGCGTATAAACACCAGCCTTCACAACACATTGGTGATGCAGTTTTGTTAATTTATGCACGATGTAAAGCCGTCGTGATGGTGTTTCCTATGCACACACATCTTCATTGACGATTTTAGATATGAAACTGTCATCAAATCCATTTACGAAAATATTTTTGTCAGCTTTGAATTCGCGCAGCTAGGTGCGCGAATTCAAAGTGCGCGAGTTCAAAACTGAGCGAAAAACAGTACTGCGCGAATTTAAATACGAGTAAGGTATGCACGTTATTACATACATAACTGAGGTGAATCGTGGCCGGATTTTAGCCAATGAGTGAACAGGAAAATTAAAGTCGCGAGGTTTTCATGCTGAACCGGCCTTCTTGACTCGGACAAGCTGAAGTGTGTTTGACAATATTTGTGTGGTTGATGTTGCTAAATATATCTTTCACTCCAGCGATTGTGGAAGACCTTGTTAAAAGAACCATGCCCTGATCGAAGTCCTATTGTATTACGGATGTACGTTTCCGGCGAAACATCATGGGAACAAACAATAACTGCAAGGATATTTCTACCTCGACCGTTGTGAAATGTTTAATGAGTAGCCCGTCACATTTTAGGTAAAACCATTGGTAGCAGTATATCCTGGGATCTCATCGTAGTCTGATGGTTCTGTTTAAAGGCACGTGCGGCCTTAATTGTCGAAAATATTCATATTTGTTCCAAACACCGTAAACAGAAAAACATTAAAACGCATACAGTTCCGTTCATATATACCATGACCATCGCGTAAACAGCATGTTATCATAAAGACCTACTATATTTTACCTAAGCAAGAGCCTGATTGTGTTACAGAAGACAGCACAATGCTATTGGCAACTCACACACAAATGGCATAAACGCTCTTTATTAGTTCCATATAAGGTATTCACCAACAAATAACGCTCTTTATGTTTACCATCATAATATAAACAAACACCAGAAAAGTTACTTTTTATGCTGTTGTTTACATAACAATGGTCAAACATATGACCATAACATACTGTTTATGCGATATTTCTTATTTGTATACGGACAAAGTCTATCTACATTTTGACGTTCTTTCTGTTTGTGGCGGTTTTTGACGGGTGGATATATTTTCACAGGATACCCACCGCCAAGGCCGCACGTGCCTTTAACGAGTAGCCCGTCACATTTTAGGCAGGGTAACACCCTTGGTAGCGCAGTATCTCCTGGGATCTAATGGCAGTCTGATGGTTCTCACGGCGATAGGGATGGCGCTGATGTCCACAGGGTCGGGCGAAGTTATGGGCATGTCGTCCATCATCGTATACGATATTATACAGACCTACATCGTTCCATTCAAGTGAGTCTTACTATTATGGTTCGTGTATAATAGTAACTCGCAAGTACATCATATCGACTTTCAAGAGGGAGTTTCTCCAGCTTTGGGGTTTTATGAACTCGTCATAAAAGTAAAGCATCCACAGTTCGCAAAGAGAATTTATGGTTCCTTTGTCCGATAGTGGAAACCTTTCGCATAATGAACTACTACTGGTTAGAATTACAAGTAGAGTGCTACGTCATTTCTATCAGTCGTCGTTAAAGGTACGGGCGGCGTTCGTTGCAGAAATATTAATTTTTGTTCAAATCGCCATCAACAGAAGGAATACTAAAATATATATAGTTTTGTTCATATGCCAAACATAATTAGGGCGTAAATAGTATATTGTCGTCAAGACGTACGGTGGTGTACGTAAACAAGAGCCTGCTCGTGTTACTGAAGTTTTGCTTCTGTTTACATAACACAGTGCAATTATATTGGTTAATCACAAACAAATGATATAAACGCTCTTTACTATTTCCATATCAGGAAAACAGTAACAAATGACGCTCTTTATGTTTACCATATCCGGATCTAAACAAAAGCCAGGTTCTGTAACGTTTTTTGCTTTTGTTTACATAACAAAGGAAAAACATTTGACAATAACATTCTGCTTATGCCATATTTCTGATTGGTATAGGAGCAAAGTCTGTCTATATTTTACTATTATTTCTGTTTATGGCTGTTTTTGACGGAGGTGAATATTTTAACAGCATACCCACCGCCAACGGCGCCCGTATCTTTTAGCAATAGATCTAGTTTCGATTTTCGAGAAGCCACGCATGGGCACGCACTCTTTGTAAGCAACCATTGAGCCACACCCTGACTATGACATGATAAGATCATATATGTGACCCGCCATATCAAATCCAGTCGTAAGTCGGGATTTTTGTACCCTGTGCCAATGCATTCTCTTATATATGCGAGTCTACCATAGGTCGCCTCGCATATATAGGAGAATGCATTGGCCTAACAATTTTTATCATTTTAATAATTTTTTCTTGTATTCTTTAAAGTGACACAACAATCTTCCCCGGTATACCCCGATTGACTGAAGCAATAACATATATATATACGGCGGAATCCCGCAGATAACTATTTTTAGACACAATTCCAATCCGCGCGATCCGATTGGTCGGCGATCTTTCGTCACCAATTTGATACGATTGTTTTGAGAATAATAACTCTCATTCTCAAGACCAAATAAATTAATTAAAACTTAATTAGTTAGAACGCATATTTGAGTTAGATTATCGGAGTTTTATCTCCGTGTATGTTGTGTTGAATGGGAATGTTGGGTCCTCACATATGAAATCAACGATTATTGCCTGGAAAACTTGTCAAAAACTCGGTTCGAATTGAAGTTCGTGTGATCAGATCAGGCTATGTTGCATGTTGACATTCTAATTGAATATTGTCAACAGCGGGAATTCTCATCCTGATGACCCAGGAGAGTGACTCAGGTCACAATTAATGGGACCTGTTGGAGAACCAATCGTTCAAACACGCAGATTTAAAAAAAACAGTGTGGGTCGATAGCGTCAGACAAATGTACATGTAGCAAGTGCAATTTTACACTGAAATGTACTAAGCTATATATGCATGTATGGCTTTGGATTGGACTGGCTGCATTGGGCCTACACTGACTACATACAGGCCCTGCAGATTCAAATTCAACAAGTCTCAACAGTGACCATATAGTATTAAAATGACTAATTTCAAAATGTGTGGCCCAATATTAGATATATTTTTTTGTTGGGGAAAGTGTAGATCATGCCATGAATGATCTCTACTCTGGGTAATATGATTATGAGAGGCCACATTCACATTAATATTGAATTGCGCTTAAGTGCAATTGAATGCGCTTAAGCAAAATTTATTTCACTTAAGGGCAAACGATTGTGCATAAGTGCGATAAAATATTGTGCTTAAGTACAAATAGGGCATTCATGCTTAAGCATTATGAGTTGCACTTAAGCATGATTAATTGCGCTCAAGTGCAATTAATTGTAACTACTATCTAACCTACCCATAAAATATTAATTGTCATAACCTGGAGTATCGCCTAGCATCACAAGAAGAGCATGTGCTAATTTTAACCTTTTTAAATAAGCCTAGTACAGTCACCTCTAACTGTATGTGTGCAACAATCAAAGATAATCCATAATGTCATATAATTATATATCAGCATCCCTTATATCCAAAAAATGGATGTCTCCTCTAGTATGTTTTAATATAATTTTTTTAAAGAATTTTTGCACAGATTTGGGCCATAGCTATGGTCATATAGCAATAATGTGGTGTCATTATATGAGGGTTTGCTCACTTCATATGGTGTACTTATTGACTTAAATCGGGTGAAAAACCCTAAATATTGTCATATTATCAGCATCCCTGTCCCAAAAATATGTTTCATTCCGGGAGCTTTGGTGTCTCACTCCTCGAGCTCTGGTAGTTTTATTAAATCAGCGTCTCTTGCACAGATCTATAGTATGTCCATGTCATAAACTGTAGCGCGAATATGGTGTCACTGAGGACCTGCTTCCCTCATATGTTGCACATGTATACCGGTATATACTCGAAAATCAAAGTTGCACCAACTAATACAGAAGTCAATGCTATCACGAATTGCCTGAACTAAAACAGAAGGTAATGCTATCGCGAGTCTACCATATCAATAAAGAACTTAGACTTGCTCCCTACCCATCCAAACTAATGAAAACAAGAGGTGATATGTCAGTAAGAACTAAGGTTGAGTTATGGATAAACCTATTTATTCACCAGGGGTGTTTTATATAATAGTTACATATAACCATGAAATGCGCTTAAGATTAGCCAATTGATTGCGCACAGCAAGATTGATTGCGCTTAAGCACAAATAATTATGTTTTCAAGAACAAATTACTATGCTTAAGCGCAATTGACTGCACTTAAGATCAATGATTGCGCTTAAGAACAATGATAAGTTCAAGTAATTCTGCTTAAGTGTAATTATTTGTGCTTAAGTGCAATTAATTGCGCTCAAGTGCAATTAATTGCGCTTAAGCGCACTTCATTACTAAATGGCAATTTGGCCTCCCAGAGGCTAATGCCTGTAGATATCATATTCTACCAGTGAAAAACCTGGGAACTTTTTGAGGTTTTGATAGGGAACCTTATAAAAAAATAACACAGGAATATATTTCTTTGTTAATACCTGTCGCTTAACAGTTTATTCATAAGGCGAAAGTGCCAGCTCGAGATGACATTATTTAACAGACTTGATGGGTGAGTTTGCTATGCTCACTTACAATCATGGAATTTCCCCACGGTAATTAATTCAGTGTTTTTGTGATATCAGCTCACTAAAGCCACAAAAAGCATGCATTTTCGAGCTGGGACCAACACATACTTTGAAGTTGATTATCGAGGAACAATTATAAACAAAGAAATATGTTCCCTGTCTTGTTTGTTCAATGTTATAAAGTTCCCTATCAAAACATAAAAAAGTTCCCAAGTTTTGTACTGATGGAATAAGATCTCTACAGGCGCTAAGCAGAGTAAAGATTCATGGCATGATCTCCAGGCTGTTGACCCAACATTCAACAATAATTTAAACAAGGACTAAATCATGCCAGAAGCTGGGGTTTGTCCCACAAAAATATTCATGATTGCCAATTACTCAATTAATAAATTCAATTGCAAGTCTATCACAGCTAGTGACAGTCAATTGTGATATTCAGTTATTAACAGACTTTTTAATTATATTAAATTTAATTCATTAATAAATCATTTAAAATGAGTCTTCTTAAATATATCTCTTCATGATATTGATGTCCCTCCCTCCCATGGCGGACCCCAGACTCCTATTCTGAATACTAATAACAAATAGGTGATTTTTCTGTGTACCAGCAGGTACCAGATAAGAAAATATGGATACTAAGTGACAATGGAGTGAAATCTCCTGGAACTGTATGATATATCTCACTGAGAATAATTGTCATTGAGCATCAAATTGATTATTTTTTTGTCAAAATGACATATTTTGATATAATTCAGTCTCATACTTCTTGATGAGCTGGAGTTATGGACAATACTTCAGCAGCAAAAATGTAATTATTTTCATATTTATAATAGTGTGAAATAACCATGGCTTCTATCCTATATTTTTTGTATCCGGTGCTCATGATTCACCTCTGTTATTCATGATTTATGGCAGGTGCTAGTACATGTATACCATCAGTAGTCAGAGTAATCAAAGCTACAGTAATGCCCTAATTAGTCGACTCCATAACCACAGCAGAATTATGGATAACTTTCCAGGATTTAGTCGGAAATATGGCTTGTTGCCATTCATCGGAAATCTCTCCCATATAATAATGAAGTGGCAGTGTCTCAGAAACAGAACATTAATTTGATTTGGCCTTACTAAACTCAGCAGAACCACCACCATCATAGTACAGTAATGCCCTAAATAATTGACTCCTTAACCACAGCAGAATTATGGGTAACTTTTCAGCATTTAGTCGAAAATATGGCTTTCCGATGAATGGCAACAAGCCATATTTCCAACTAATTCCTGAAAAGTTACCCATAATTCTGCTGTGGTTAAGCAGTCGATTAATTAGGGCATTACTGTATGTGGTTCATTTATGAGACAAAATACCAAAGTCGGAGGGTCAGAACTAAAACTAATTACAACAAAAAATGTCTATTTGGAATAAAATCAATTAACCCTTTCATTATGGGAGCAGCATTCACCCTTCCATGATTGGAGCATTGGAAATATTGCAAAAAAACCATGTGCTAATGCATTCTCTTATATATGGTAGTTTCCAGTAGGGATCCTAGAATATGTAAGAGAATACATTACATTGGCCTAACAATATTTACCTCGACCTTGTAAGCCAGTGCATTCTCTTATATATGTGAGGCTACCTAGTATGGTATCTGCAAAAAAAAGGGAATGCACTGGCACACGATTCATTGCTCCACCAGCGCAGTTCCCATCAAGAAATGGTTATATTATATATTCGAGTTTCCCAAGTCCTTCCAACTGCATGTTTTGTAGATTTTATTTTCCTGCTTTACCTGGCTTTACAGAAGAAATTTAATCATTTACAAATTTCCGGATTCACTAAAGATGGATTATCTCTTACTCTAACATGTGTTGTATAGTTTACCGGTTATAAAACAATAAAAATAAGCCGGAGATACCATTAAAATACTGGAATTTTGATTGTATACTATTATAATTCTAATTGATAGAAGTGTTTCCAGGCAAGGGTCTTCGATTCATATTTATTATGTTATACACAGGAAACTATAAAATAATTGTTACAGAAAGAGATAATTATTAATCCATCTGTAAGAGTAAGGATTTTTCAAGTTGTGTGTTTTCAAGAATGGGAGTGTATCACACTGAGCCAAATTCAATATATGATGGTCAGATATTTCAAAAACTAGAAAAAAAATTAACAGCCTTTTCATTGTTTTAGTAACTTTCTGACTACAATGTAGATTGTGTACAAAACATGATTTCTTTATTAGTCTATGATGAAGACAAAACTATTTTTGAACAAATTGTGTGTTAGACTTACAAACTGAAGGGATTTCCAAACACCTTGCGATGCTATCTTTTAACAATTTAAAGTGTTCTAAGAGGAAAGTTAAAATAATTTTGCACATTTCATGACTGGAGCTTCCTGAAATTTTGCAAAAACACTATACCAATGCATTCTCTTATATATGCCAGTCTCCCATAGGCAGACTCACATATTTAAGAGAATTCATTGACCTAAAAACATTTATCTTGACTATGCAAGCCAGTGCATTCTTTTATATATACAAGGTGCCATATGGGAGACTATTATTTATGATTAATCCTTCCATAACTGGAGCTTCATGAATTTTTTTGAAAACCTGTGCCAATGCATTTTCTTATATATGCGAGTCTCCCATAGGATGCCTTGCATATATAAGAGAATGCATTAAGCTAACAATACTTGTATTGAACTTCTAAGCCAGTGCACTCTCTGCTGATTGTTTTTTTTCTATTTATGCCCCAACATTTGTTAAACAGACAAAAATACCAAAAAATGTCATTTTTGGAAAAGTATCAAGACTGAAGGATTAATCTGTCATAAGTTAATTTTATTCACCAAAACACCAAAAAAAGCCATGAAAAAAGCAGGGTATATGGATTTAAATTATTTCAATTTGCTCTGGAGGGGGGTGTTAATATATATTCAGACACGTATGTTACTTTTTTTTACCTTTGACCATTTCTGCAATTCACCCAGCCCCGCAACCAATTTCTTTCCCTCTTTACAACTGTTTCCCCCCAAGCATTTTTCAACACCCCTCCCCATCTGTCTGTCTGAATATATATGTGGAGATTCTATGAGGAAAAAAACTATTTTTTTCCTCACAGAAACCCCACTGAAAATATTTCAGTGAATTTTGTGTTAACTAAAGCTATTGTTCTTGTTTAATATTACAGTTTTTACCACTTTTACATGAAATATTAAAGGGACCAATGCACTCGCAGTGCGGCAGTGGGTAAAATGTGCAAATATATTCGATAAAAACATCACCTATTAGAAGAACATGGAGAAATAGATCAACTTTGCTCGATTGTCTTAAAGGTACTCAATCCGAACAGAGGGTCCCCATCTCAACAGATTCCAACAACAACAATCCGATCAGAGGGTCCTATATTACTATTTCAATGGCTTCGGGGGTCAAAAATATTTGATTCGAGTCGAGGAACCCATCAAACAAAGCTCAGAGTTATTAGATATTGATTTTTGAAATTTGTTATTTACTCTAGATGAGTACTAATAATTGCCTTCAACTGCCGTAATCTGCTTGGGATGTGTACACCAAAATCTATTCAAACAGACAAGGATGGATAACTCTAAAATCAAGTGGTAATAATAACGCAATTTTGACTGAGTTCTGGGACAGAAAGTATTCCCGATAATGAAAAATAATAGATTTCTAAAATTGATATCTAACAAATCTGAGCTTTGATGGGTGACTTCCTCGACTCGAATCAAATATTTTTGACCCCCGAAGCCATTGAAATAGTAATTGAGAGGAGTTTTATCGGATTGAGTACCTTTAAAGATGGATCATCTGTTCCTAAATTGTTTTCTATAATTTCTAGGGTATAAAATAATAATGATAAGTCAAGTTGTCAAAGACACCAGTCCAGAAACGCTTCTATCATTTAATATTACAACTGATTGATAATCAGTTGGGACAATCTTTTTTTACTATTTTCCTGCTTGCTATGCTCGGAACGTTTCCTCAAGCAGTAAAATGTCTCAAATTATTTGTAGGTATACTAGTATATATACCAGAAAATTCTAAATAGAATGAACAGTAATTGATAGAAGCATTTCCGGACATTATTTTATACCCAGGAGAATATATAAAACTTGTAATAAGAATATATAGACCATCTTTAAACTGTAATCAAAATATGAAACAGAGATTATTCCTTAAGAAATAATTTCAAGAGAGGGCACTGATTTTCTAACCTTTCAACTCAATCAACCTATATAATTAGGAGGCACAAATTTGAAGTCAGAATCACTGAGTGCATTCTATTTACAACCGAAGGGGTTCAGAAACTTTTTTTTAAAACTCAATATACATGTGATTGGTATATACATGTACACATGTATGTACTGATAACCTATTTTAGTATGAAATTTTCTCCAGTCTTCATATACGCTATTACCATACGCTTGTGTATATAGGCATTTTGTTATGAGAGGCCAAAAGTAACAATTATCAGTGAATCACTCATCCATAGAGAAACCAGGTTCATTTTAACTTCAGACTGTCAGGGAGGTGGCGACGATGTCACAGTGGGGTTGTCTCCCCCCCCATAAATGTTTCCTTCCAAGTGGCCAGTTTCATACCGGTATAATCTGGATGAATCGTATCATTTAGTATAAGGTATATTGCAGTCTGATAGATATCCAGACTCGTAAGAAAGAAATGAAACATGGTCTAATTTTATATAGACTGGGTCTATTGATATGTTTTTTTTTTAAATAACGTTAACTTTGTTGTCACAATTTGGGATTTAAAAAAAAAAAAAAAATGTGTCCAATTGGCGCGTTGTCATCAGATAACTTAATACAGTAATGCCCAAAGTAATTGACACTTAACCACAGCAGAATTATGGGTAATTTTTCAGGATTTAGTTGGAAATATGGCTTGTTGCCATTCATCGGAAAGCTCTCGACGAGAGCTTTCCAACGAATAGCAACAAGCCATATTTCCAACTAAATCCTGAATTATTTTCCATAATCCTGGTGTGGTTAAGGGGTCAATTACTTTGGGTATTACTGTATGTTCTTTTTCAAAAGCAACGCATGACAGTTGTGGGAAACGACAAAACATGTGGTGAGAAATGGCCAAATATATGGTGCGAAACAACCAAACACGTGGGGCAAAGTGTACGAAACAACAATAGTACACATATGGGAGGCAAAATTCACATTTAATTGCTAATCACGCTTAAGTGTAATTCATTATGCTTAAGCATAAATTTAAGCTTAATGCGCAATGCCTAAGTGTAATTTAGATTTCCATTATACCATACTTAAGCGTATTACATTATGCTTATGCGTAATTCATTTACGATCACACATAATGCATTTACGCTAAAGTAAAGCGTAATAGAATTGAAAAAACTCCCCTGAAGCTGAAATTGATGCAGTCAATTACGATGCTAGTAATCTTACCATCCGCCCAGAACATTAAACCTTACTAAGTTAGATACATGGAGGCCTACCATTACATAAAACGTTGCAAGGCAATACAAACCAATTATGCTTAAGCGTAATGGAGTTACGTTTAAGCGTAATCAGCCATTAAATGTTAGATTAATCTCCCATATAGTACTTAATATATGCAATGATAATGTTGTTGTTTGAGCCATCCAAAATTATTTTGGAGTATAAATATAAGCAGCAAGCGAAATAATTGAAAAATAATTTATTATATATGATAAACAAGCATAATATTTAAATATTTAAGCAATAGCTCCTTGTTAGCATTGTTGAAAACACTCCATACTGTTGTTCCCCTCGCAGAGCAGATAGAAAACCGTCAATATCACCGACATCAACAACCGACTGTTCCAGGTAGTTCAATTCCACAGTTGTTTTAACAAAGAAGGAGTGTTCGTATTGTGAGCTGCTGGTACGCAGAAGTTGGAACGATTCTGTGTTGTTACACACCTCCTTCTCCACCGGATTTTGACTGACACAGTCCTAAAATTTTGTTGGCTGTATTTCCCATGTGTCTTTCTTCTCGTGTTCTAGATAAATCAGGCTTTAGGCAGGGCTGAAACCAACCCCTTGACTATTCTGTGGTATTGAACCAGTCACTGTTCTTTCCTTCATTCTTCGAGGGGTGGTAGCTTTACCTCAAACAGCATGCTTGTGACTGATCGATCCATCATCTCGTCTGTATTTGTTCTTTTCTGTATTTGTTCTTTAAGTCAACATGACCGCTTTCGCAGATTGCTGCTTCCAGCAAGGAAGGATACGCACTACGTACATGACTGAACTAGAGTTGCGCATACTTCTGAGTGTGACTTGATGTGGTATTGAAAACAACAGGTATTTATCTGGCAGGTCCGATTGGAACTTGTGTAGATGTTGGTGTATTTATTTTTGAATTTTATATTCAATATTGATATTTCAAATCTGACAAATTAATATGTAGGTCAAGTGATGTAATTCCAGAAAAAAATTATCAAAAATATATTTATTGCAAATTTTTTTAATTTACAAAGCGGACCCACCAGATAAATACCTGCTGTTTCATATAGTACCACATCAAGCCACACTCGAAGACTGAGAAGTATGCATGTATGTGCAAAGTTCTCCGTAACTTTCAGAATTTTGCTCCGCAGATTTGCATGGAATTCCACTGTGAGTGTGACAACTGACATTCACATCCCAAAATCCATTGCGGATTTTTCGGCATCTTCGCGCTGACGAAAACGTCTTATTTGATCGCATTTTGCCAATTTAAGCTCAATATATATCGTCTTTTTCTAACGATATCCTGAAACCATGCTTGCTGTCACTGACAAAACACAGACAATGAGGAATACCCCCAATCTATTTATAGCAATCAGGGGAGATAAACCATGCATGCAGTTTACAGAAGCGTTAGGAACAGGCAGTGAATAGCTGATTTCAACAACAACAACATGGTGGCGATGATTTTTGAGTCCCTTTAACAATTTTATAATTTCACCCATACAGAGCCCCAGACAAACATTAGCAGACGATACTCTTCTATATGCTTCTATATATTTGTGGGGCTCCCTGCAGGGTAATGGATGTTTTTTATTTTATGTCCTAAAAATTGTCAGAAACGCATGGGCACGCACTCTTTGTAAGCAAACATTGAGCCACACCCTGACTATGACATGATAAGATCATATATGTGACCCGCCATATCAAATCCAGTCGTAAGTCGGGATTTTTGTACCCTGTGCCAATGCATTCTCTTATATATGCGAGTCGACCATAGGTCGCCTCGCATATATAGGAGAATGCATTGGCCTAACAATTTTTATCATTTTTATAATTTTTTCTTGTATTCTTTAACAATTTTATAATTTCACCCATACAGAGCCCCAGACAAACATGGGCAGACGATACTCTTCTATATGCTTCTATATATTTGTGGGGCTCCCTGCAGGGTAATGGATGTTTTTTATTTTATGTCCTAAAAATTGTCAGAAACATTTATTTAAAAAAAATGATAAAAAATTGTTAGGCCAATGCATTCTCTTATATATGCAAGGCGACCTATGGTCGACTCGCATATATAAGAGAATGCATTAGCACAGGGTGAAACAAATCCCGACTTACGACTGGATTTGATATGGCGGGTCACATTACTCAGGGAAATCAAAACCCTATCACCTTACTGCGAGTGATTAGAAGTGTGCGAAGTCGTGAATACTGCGTAAAGATTTTGGACGGTCCGAACCATTTAGACTAGTATTAGATATTCGTGATTCATATCAGCAGTAGTTCATTGTGCGACTACTATAAGCTATTCGTAATTCCTATTGACAGCAGTTCATTATGCGACTACTATAAGCTATTCGTTATTCTTATCACTGGTAGTTCATTGTGTGACTACTATAAGCTATTCGTAATTCTTATCACTGGTAGTTCATTATGCGACTACTATAAGCTATTCGTAATTCTAATCAGTAGTAGTTCATTATGCGACTACTATAAGCTATTCGTAATTCTTATCACTGGTAGTTCATTATGAGACTACTATTAGCTATTCGTAATTCTTATCAGCAGTAGTTCATTATGCGACTACTATAAGCTATTCGTAATTTTTATCAGTAGTAGTTCGTTGTGCGACTACTATATAAGCTATTCGTAATTCTTATCAGTAGTAGTTCATTATGTGACTACTATATAAGATATTCGTAATTCTGATCAGCAGTAGTTCGTTGTGCGACTACTATAAGCTATTCGTAATTATGATCAGTAGTAGTTCATTATGTGACTACTATATAAGATATTCGTTATTCTTATCACTGGTAGTTCATTATGCGACTACTATAAGCTATTCGTAATTTTTATCAGTAGTAGTTCGTTGTGCGACTACTATATAAGCTATTCGTAATTCTTATCAGTAGTAGTTCATTATGTGACTACTATATAAGATATTCGTAATTCTGATCAGCAGTAGTTCGTTGTGCGACTACTATAAGCTATTCGTAATTATGATCAGTAGTAGTTCATTATGTGACTACTATATAAGATATTCGTTATTCTTATCACTGGTAGTTCATTATGCGACTACTATAAGCTATTCGTAATTATAATCAGTAGTAGTTCACTATGCGACTACTATAAGCTATTCGTTATTCTTATCACTGGTAGTTCATTGTGCGACTACTATAAGCTATTCGTAATTTTTATCAGTAGTAGTTCGTTGTGCGACTACTATAAGCTATTCGTAATTCTGATCAGTAGTAGTTCGTTGTGCGACTACTATATAAGATATTCGTAATTCTGATCAGTAGTAGTTCATTGTGCGAGTATTATAAGCTATTCGTAAGTCATATCAGTAGTAGTTCGTTGTGCGACTACTATTAGTTATTCGTAATTCATATGTCAGCGTAGTATTTCATTATTCGAATACTTTGAGATATTCGTAATTCTTATCAGCAGTAGTGCATTGTGTGACTACAATTAGTTATTCGTAATTGTTATCAGTGATAGTTCATTATGTTATGGGTATTATCTATTCGTGCGTGATTCTTATCAGTAGTAGTCCATTATGTAACTAATATTAGCTGGTCGCAATTGCTATAAGTAGTAGTTCATTATGCGACAACTATAAGTTATTCGTAATTCTTATCAGTAGTGTTTCATAATTTGACTAATATTAGCTAGTCGTAATTCTTATTAGTAGTAGTTCATTATGCGACTACTATTAGCTATTCGCGCGTGATTATTCTGTTCAGTAGTAGTCCATTATGTGACTAATATCAGCTGGTCGTAATTGCTATCAGTATTAGTTCATTGTGTGACTACTATTATAACAATAACATGATTTTTGAGGGCGTTATGGTTTATTAACGGCCCGGCTGGAATGATTAACATCCCAAGGGCCTATTAGCGGCCCGAGACGAAGTCGATGGACGCTAATAGGCCCGAGGGCTGTTAATCATTCCAGAGGGCCGTTAATAAACCATAATGCCCGATGAAATCATGTTATTACTATTATTACCACAGTTTTGGACATTTGACCCATTTGAGGATTTAGTGGAATAATGAAGTAGATTAAGAGAGAAATATTTTCAAGAACATTTAAGTTTGATATCATTTGACTTGTCAGCTGACACGGACTGACGGAGTCTCGAAAATAGGACAGGGGAAACCCCAGCATTGGAGACGAGTAACAACCAATGAGAGGTTGACAGCTAAAAGTATCAATGCATACTTACGCTTGATACAATAATTCAATCATATAGCGTGAATTCCAATCATAAAACCACTATAGTGTCGAGGAAATCGGATACATCTTCCCATTAGTTTCTTGAAATAAACACGCCATAATAATCGGAAGTTGAAGGGACGTAACTCTCGCGATAATAAACGAGATCTATAGTTTCCGGGCGGCGGGCCGATATTGAACTAGGCTTCTCATTATCGGCCCGCGGCCCGCTGTTTTGGTAACAATACGCTATTTGGAACGCCCCGAAAAACATTATCAATGGCCTAGAGAACGCCCTATAAAGTGGTAATAATAGTTATTGGTAGTTCATTATTCGACTAATATTAGCTATTCGTAATTGCTATCAGTATTAGTTCATTGTGTGACTACTATTAGTTATTGGTAGTTCATTATTCGACTAATATTAGCTATTCGTAATTGCTTTCAGTACGGTAGTAGTTCATTATGCGACAGGTGTCAAGTGGTAATTGCGTGCTTTAAACGGGCATGGCTCATTCGATCTTCCAAATTGTGTCTACGCAAGGAGGTATAAGCTAGGTAGACAAATACACGAAATATTAATATGCCGACTTCATATGCTTTGAAAAATACTTTCCATGGTCACAGCCATTTTCCACATTTCGCACAGCAGTGAAAGAAACGCTCTTTATTTCTACCATATCAGGAATAGACTAACACAGGTCGCTCTTTTCGGTGCCATGCCGTGCACATGTTGTTTTTCGTGTAGGACCCAAACATCGATCGTGTACAATGTTGCATATTTTATGACTTCAAATTATTCGTCTTTCGTGGATATATAATGCTCGTAGAAAGGTAGTACATAGAGAATTCCGACTGTTTTTTTGTTGAATACCGAAATATCTCATTAGAGTTTTGAAAGAAATATCGAATTTTCACGAGCGGTTGCAGCCGCGAGTGAACATTGGGTATTTGTTTCAATACACGAATGAGATGTCTCAGATATTCAAACAAAAACTGTAGGTGTTATTTTTATTATATGCGCCTTATTAATGCTTAAAGTTGCTAAATTATGCAGTATTTTCACGTTTAATAGCACAATAGCTAATAGTCACAACGAAAAGCACTCGTAAGCAAGAGGTATTATTAAGAATAATAAAATATGTTTACACCAATTATTCCCCAGTATTCACACAGAACAATCATGTGATGTACACAGTGCATGTTTTTATCGACGATAAATGCCAAAAATAAAGAAACTAGTTTGGGCGCAGCATTTGAGTTTGCGAGGGGGCATGTTAATGGAAACACGCATCCATTTTATTTTGTCCTAATCAAGAACAAACATATGTATTTTTGTTTGAAGAATTATACATTTTCCAGAATATTCAAGAATAATTGGCTTTCTCGTAATGTAGGTGAAATGTGTCTTAAGGTGAATTATATATTTGTTATTAATAACCATGGCAAAATTTTCGACAACTAAATATTCCTTAAGCAAAGCCACATCTTCAAACATCAAAGGAGTGGAGTTATTCAAAAGCTGGAATACCTAACTAGTGCAAACGTCATCAAGAAAAGCACTCGTAAGCAATGGGTATTATTTGGAATAATAAAATATGTTTACACGAAATCCGGCATATCATTCACACAGAAAAGGCATGCATTATACACACTGCATGTTCTGTCACAAAGAACATCACTCACAGGCTAGAGGTATTATTTGGAATAATAAAATATATGTTTACAGCAAGTCTTTCATATCATTCAAACAGAAAAAGCATGTGATATACACAGTGCATGTTCTGTCGCAAAGAAAAGTAAGCAAGAGGTATTATTTGGAATAATAAAATATGTTTACACAAAATCGTCCATATCATTCACACAGAAAAGGAATGCATTATACATTGCATGTCTGTCACAAACATCACTCACAAGCAAGAGGTATTATTTATTATTTGGAATAATAAAATATGTTTACACAAAGTTTTCCATGTCATTCACACAGAAAATGCATGCATTATACACAGTGCATGTTCTGTCACAAAGAACAGCAATCACAAACATCCCGCTCCGAGTCGGACATCTGCACATGCGAGAGCCCAAACGACTGTGAAAACTGTATCGACGACATAAAGAGGAACAAAAAGCACTTCGAATCAACCATCATTTTCCATTGTCAAAAGCATGGCGACTTCAGGAACTATCAGCAGAAGCTACTGAGATACAGAAACTGGTGCATCTTGTGGGTGACGATACTGATAATACCGTATGGTATGGCACTGTTCCAAACTGGGATCGACTTGAATTGGGTTTACTTCGTTGGCAGCATCTTCGTCATCCCTGTTGCTCCGACGGTTGTTATGGTCCTAGTATGGAGTAAAACAACTGGAGCAGGCATTGTAGCAGGTAAATAAATAATTCCAAAATAAATCGATCTGTGTTTCTGGTAGCGAGTTTAAAATAAATTGGGGCGGTCGGGCGGTTTTTCAAATAAATTTTATTATTTATATTTTTAACCGGCAAAATTAACTTCTTTTTTGACAGATTGATAATGAAGGAATGAAGAAAATTAAATAATGGATACATGTACATAAACGTAATTTGTAATACGACCCTGCCTAACTATGCTTAAAAGCCATGTCCTGATTGGCCAGTGGCCCGAGTTACCATGGCTATCTCGTTCCAGTTTTGTGGTACAATTCTACTTTTTCCAATTGTACCACGAAAAAAATCGGTTTATTCAGATCGACGCACGCGACTTTTCCCGTCTTTTCTAACTCCGCGCAAACGGGGCATCAACGGAGTACACCCGCACCCGTAACCCTTTGAATTTTGCTACATCTTGACAATCTTGCGAATTTTCTAGCGATTTGTCGCTTGAAACCAGTTTGGTTGCCAATGAATATGGTCCAAATGATGTTATGGTATATTGATATATGTTACGACCAAAGAAAGTTACTTAATAAGTATATTAAATGACAAAATAAATCCATGGGGCCGGGCTGTGCATTCGCCATTCGTCGATTCGAATCTCGATCATATTCGTCGATTCGATATTTCGGAATCAAGTTGAAAATGAAAGCGTTTGTTCACCAGTACAGAAGGGGGATAAGATCATTTAGATCGCTTTGTGTAAGGAAAATGGTCCATAGTCGATGATCATATTCATGTTGTCCCAACAACGTTCAACACAGAAATGACCGCAATTCGTATTTCCTGTACAATTTAAATGAAAGGCACGGGCGCCGCTGAAAACACATCGTTTTTTAGCCAATCACAACGATTATTTTCTAGAAGAGGTGCCTCGAAAAGTCAATGGGGGAATTTCATAACAAGACAAGATTACCGGAGTATTCCATGCAAATAAATCGAGTACGCCCAATACGAATTACACCACGAAATGTTTTCTCACCTGAGACCGAAAAAGCGCAGTATTTCGTTGACTATTCAGTCGAATTGTGACCATAAACTTTCAGTCGTATTACAAAAGAAATAAATACACGGTGTATCGGTGTGTATGGTCAAGTTGTACCACAAAAAACTGATTGTAGGACTCCGCTACGCGTCGTCCTACAATCAGTTTTTTGTGGTACAACTTGACCATACACACCTCTACACCGTGTATTTATTTCTTAAAGGTATGACAGAGAACGGGAGGGTGCGTACATGTATGGCAGGGAACGGGAGGGTGCAAATTGGAACGAAGAACATTCATGCCTACAGTATCGAGATTATCGGAGAATATAAAAATCTTCAGCGACGAAAAATGTCAAAATCGATAAACTAGTTTGGGCGCAGCGTTTGAGTTTGGCGAGGGGGTTGGTGGCCTGTTGATGGAAACACGCATCGATTTTATTTTGTCCTAATCAAGAACAAACATGTCCTTTGGATTGAAAAATTATACATATTCCAGCATATTCAAGAATTTGCTTTCTCGTTATGTAGGTGAAATGCGTCTTTAGGTGACATATATTCTTTATTGATAACCATGGCAAATTGTTTTACTACCAAATATTCCTTAAGCAAAGCCACATTTTCAAACCTCAAACGAGTTGAGTTATCAAAAGCTAGAATACCTAACCAGTGTATCGTTTTTTTTTCTCGGAAAAGAGACCGTTTGCGCGATTTTTTCCAAAACGATATATATATTTTGTTTTTCAAAAAGCATTTTTTTCCAACCAAAATTATTACATTTCAAATAATAAACCAGCGGGTGTACCATATAACAGTGTCAGCTTTCAGTTATTTCTGTGTGATTTTTGTGAAGATTCAACAGAATTAGAAATAGATTTTTCAGCTCAAACGATATATGAGGTGCGTCTTCTGTGGTCCAATTTAGAGATGTTGAAATATGTATGGATGATACATACACTTGATGAACAGTAGACTCGTTATTGCCTATTTCTGATGCATGTATTTCATCATGAATTGTATAAAAATATGACTTTATTAGTACATGTGATAAATGTAACATACAATTTAAGAATAATCAATTGGTTGTAAATTATAAGCACACTTAATTCACTTTTGTGAGATAAAAACAATATCTTTAAATTACGCTATTTTCAGGTATCAAGAACGTCTGTAAAATTGAATGTTTTCACAAAAGTAGCGTATATGTACACGATACATGGAGATCATGAGATGTGACTTAATTATTCTTAATTTGAGAAGTCTTATAGTAATTGTCATTTAGATTTACAACTACAAATAAATAATTTCATGTAATTGGTATTTGTCATGTATATGTTTTTCGGTAAATTATTAGTTAATTCCAGTAGTTTGGGTACCTATATTAAAAGTCTGAAAAGAAAACAGTATTTGTAACATTTCACGTGTATCGAAATCATATGTTGGTCTTCTCTTCATAATTGTTTAGATTCTATATGCAATGACGATTATAGTGTGGTATCTTTCCACACTGGGGGTAATCCCCAAAAACCACAATTGCAGTGATCTCTTATATAGATTACCTTTTAATTGGTGTCGCAAACCAAGTCCAGTACAGTTTCTGTGGCCAGCGCTGGCTTCTTTGTATAGTCCAGCAATTGTAAATACATGTTTCTAGTTTGTTACCTTATTCATAAGAGATCGAGAAACAACTGACTGGTCCCAGCTAGTGTCACACAATGTGACCTCAGTGGATTAGGTTTATGGGAAAGCCTGTGTCACAACTCGGGAGATTAACAACTCTATTGAAACCAGGTCGCGACAAACTTATCGCTAATTGGCCCAGATATGGACCAAACTATCAGCTACTGTGACTGGAATCCAATACCTTAGAATAGTTGATTCTGCTGGGGAGAATTATTCCCAGAGATACATGTTCTACAATAGTATGTGAAATTAATGAGTTTTCACTGAATACGTCATATCTTGCAGTTCCTTCCAGTATTTATGCAGAACACGTGTCTGGGCCTTACGCAACTACTATTACTACATATTCACGAATTTGGGACTGAAATAAACTTATATTGGCAGTATATTTAGATGTGAAATAAGCCATATATGGAACCAAACATCGACTTAGGCTGGATACACACTTGTGTGTAATTCCTGTATGTATTTTACATGTTCACACCAACCATTGATAGCATTAGTCACCTGCGCGCGAGCGGTTCATCATTAACAGGCCAGACAAGTGAGTAGAGTTAAGCGATTGTCAATGCTATCCGGAAATATTAGGTCAGTTTTAAATATGTCTTCTCTCACGGATGCCGAAATTAACAAAGTCTGTTCGAGCTGGCATGTTATTAATTCATTAAAGCGAATTTCCCTATTGTTGGTCATGTATACAAGATGAGCCGGAAAGTACTTGCTGTGATTGTTGCTGTGGCGTCGTAACATTATCGGGAACGAATTGCTCTGGAATCGCGTATGGTATGGAAACAACATTGAACGACCCGCCATTCTGTGGTGGTATAGGTAATTGCATATAATTTGGTGTCACTGGCACAGTAATTGCAAAATCCTCAGCAAAAAACAGTGTCGTTTCCACAGAAAACATTGCCATTCTCTGTTTCTCACAAGTCTTTAGTCCACCTAATCTGGGCAACACTTTTCCCAACCACATCGAACTCCTCTTCCTCTCTAGGAACACCTCCTGTCTGACTAGCAGACGAGGTAGCTATTGACTCCAGAGCTGCCTCGGCCTGTTCGGTCCATGTATATTTTCTTTTTCTCGAAATCCCACTCACATTCGATACAATATCGGGATCGAACTGTGGTGATCCTAGATCATCAGGGCTCTTAACAACAGTTACTGTTGGTTCCGTATCGATATCAAGTCGCCGATTTTCAGTCGCACTCGTTGGTATATTACTTATCGTATCCACCGAGCTTAAAGCTCTATCCCCGAAGAAACCACAACCTATTTAGTAGTTGTGTTCACTTCCAAAATGTTGAGCGAGAGCGCCGTTCGGCTTTTGTTGGACGAGATCAGATCAAGAAGCAGTGTATGGGACAATAAAACAACAGTATGGGACAATATAATTGACTAATTATATATACTACTAGAAGGTGACCCGACTTCGTCCGGGCTATTCAAAAACCAAATTTCAAGTCGATTGCTCCACCCGTTTCCTAGATCTGGTCTGCGCATGCGCGAAGCTGGTGTCGCACGTGCTCGGCGACCCGATAAAATTCGTATCCGGGGCAAGATACATTCACATACCAAATTTCAAGTCGATAGCTACACCCGTTTCCGAGATATATAGCCCAATGTCATTTGCGGATACCTCGGCCGGTGATGAGTTAACGCGACACAGTCAAATGCATCGGCAGGGTGAGAGTTAACGTAATATCTAACTTTATGACCTCTGACGACGTCATAGAAATTACGCATTGATTTTATCCCGATAAAAGCATCGGACCACTTGTACCTAATAATTGAGGCAGATAACTAAAACGGATACATACATATTATATATCGTTGGAAAGAGGACACGCCACAGATTCTAACCGTGCAAATTATATGACTGGCAATTTATTATTCGCGCTATATCGAATCGATTTGTGAGCACCGAACTGAAATATATTAGCGCAAAAACGGCGTAAAAACAGATTTGACCTCCGCACGTGAAAAGTTGACCTCGCACGGACAAATAAATATGCCTATGTTCGTCTCCGGCCGAAAACACATCCAAATACCAAATTTCATCGAAATTGGCTTAGTCGTTTTTGAGTCCATCGATTTCAAACACACACACACACACACACACACACACACACACAAACAAACACACAGATCTTTCAAAATATATAATAGATATAAGGCCGCGATTATTTGAAATTCAGTTTAGCGTCAATCGCAGTATCATGTATTTTGCCAAATAGTTGCGCATTTCAATAGCTTTAGTTATTTTGTTGCACGCGATCAAGAGCAATATTACAAGAAATCGGTGCACTGACCAGAACGTTTACTTTCAATTGCAGATTTTCCGGTCACGTGATTATGTTTGTTTTGGTAGTTTCATTTAACTAACAGTAACACACAATGTGATATGTTGTTCCATGTTGTGTATTCCTAGCAATATGTTTACTGAACCCAAGTTCATAGTGTTTATATCAATATAGTGAATGTATGTCAGGGCAGACCATATGCTATGAATGTGCTGAGATAATCAATAATTATTAATCACCGTGTTACGCATCCATTGTTCAATATCTCGATCGACGCTAAACACAATTTTTGAAACGGGCTCCGTCCGCTCGTCCGTCACACTTTTGAGTACCTCCATGGTGTAACCATCTACTCCTACATATTTCTTCCCCGATATTTTATACTTCAGAATATAGTTGCCCATATATTGAAGATGTGCAACATGTATATAGATGACGGATTTTTTTTTTTTGACGGAGTTATTAACCCTTTTCGACTTAGATAATTTCCACATTTTTTATAATTTTCAGTATGAGGGTACCTTCATAGCGTAATCAACTCCTACAGTTTTCATCCTAGAGATTTGAAATTTTAGAATATTGTTGCCCATATATTGAAGATGTGCAACATGTATATAGATGACGGAAAATATTTTTTTGGCAGTCATTAACCCTTTTCGACTTAGAAAATTTCAACATTTGTTTTAATTTCTTTAACAAAGCCGCATCGACTTGCCACGTTGTCGGGGGACACTGTGGTTGGCTGACCTTCTATAATTAACTGTGGCCTAATCAAAACTGTATGTAGACTAGTTCCCGGTTCATATGTGAAGCTCTATGACGCTATTGCTCTGTAACGTACCTTTCCCAAAGAGACCAGTACAGACCATTGCCATCTTCATTTAAGTAGATGACGTCATTCACGTTATCAATCTGAATATAACGACGGAGAGTCAACAGCAACACGGGGATACCCATCAATACATAATACTTTTCTTCGTGTGTTCTGCAAAAATAGTATGCAAGTCTGTTGATGAGATTCCCGATCGATTGCTGTTTTTCTCGAGTTTTAATTCGTTTCGAAAAGTAGATTTTATCCTCCTGGAACAAGGTCGTCCAATCAAATATTCAAAATCTGTTGCTCTTTTACTATAATTGTGACACTCGGCGTGTTTTATTGTCCCATACACTGCTTCTTGGTCTGATCTCGTCCAACAAAAGCCGAACGGCGCTCTCGCTCAACATTTTGGAAGTGAACACAACTACTAAATCAATACACATGAATTTCGAATAACTCATACATGGGGAATACCATGTTAAGAGAATGTGCATGCATGCGATTTGTATGCCATTGCTAGTGATGCACATGCAATGAACGTTCATTAGTCTGATCGGATAACGCCGGGTCGAGTCAGGATGAGGACATTTTTTTTTTAGATTATGCAGGGTCCTGAGCTAAAATTTTAACAAACCGATATGGTGCTGTGATGTCTTCTATAACTGGCATTGAAAATATCAGTTTGAAAATACCAGTAGGTTGAGAATGCTCTGATATTTTTAAGGTGAGCTCAATTGATAACATTGAATTACTAATGCAGGTACAGAGTTGGAATACCCCGTGTGGGCCCGGGTTTTAGTCACATTATCGACTCATAATGGGGGCGATTCTAATCAGATTATGTGCGGACAATGATACAAGTAAGCCAAATCACGACTTTTCACGCGTACGCTCTTTAATATTTGCTTTCACTGTGGCCCGCGCCATAAAACGAAATGACGGGTATGAGTTCATTCAACATATCCTCGCGCAAATACGCACATAATCGATATATAATGTGAAATAGGTACATAATGTGATCCCAGTGTGGGCCCGGGGCCTACCGCCCCACTGCGAGGGATAATAATTCCCTAATGTGGCACCCTGTTTGCCGTGGTGTGCATCCCGTGATGTGTGGTGTAGGAGTACTGTAGGTACTAGGGCGGCCGTACCACGTGAGGTATCGACCACGGATGCGGCTTAGCTCATGATCCTCTTTGGTCCTACATCACTTCAAGACGGGTGGTCGAGTTGATCCGGCTCAATCAATCGGCTAGTCACGCCTCTCCAGAGTGTTTCAGATTACATTTCTGTCATCTGTTCTATTATATTTCTGGTGTCTAGTTGTGCCGTCTGTATTTCATGTATGTTTATTTCGTGTCACGTCTGTTTGCATTTCTACTTCACTGTTAAATGTTTCAATTTTGTACATTTCACGCCTGTCTCACTGACGAGGTAGCGGGAGGCTGCTATATGCAGTGGCTAAACGGATAACCGCTTCAGCTATATATATATATATATATATATATATATACTAGAAGGTGACCCGACTTCGTCCGGGCTATTCAAAAACCAAATTTCAAGTCGATTGCTCCACCCGTTTGCGAGATCTGGTCTGCGCATGCGCGAAGCACGGGCACGGGCACGGGCACGGGCACGGGCTCGGCGACCCGATAAAATTCGTATCCGGGGCAAGATACATTCACATACCAAATTTCAAGTCGATAGCTCCACCCGTTACCGAGATATATAGCCCAATGTCATTTGCGGATATCTCGGCCGGTGATGAGTTAACGCGACATCGGCCGGTTAAGAGTTAACGCGATCACGTCACGATATGTTGATGGCGTAATATATTTACGCAATGATTTTCGATGAGCGAAGCATGGTCCTGCGTTCTTCCCGATAATTAAGGTAGAAAATTTAAACGTACACAGGCGTGTGATACATCATTGGAAAGATGAAGCGCCACAGATTCTAACCGTGCAAATTATATGACTGGCAATTTATTATTCGCGCTATATCGAATCGATTTGTGAGCACCGAACTGAAATATATTAGCGCAAAACGGCGTAAAAACAGATTTGACCTCGGCACGTGAAAAGTTGACATCGGATCTGAAAATCAATAGGCCTATGTTACTCCTGACCCGAAAATACCCCCACATACCAAGTTTCATCGAAATCGGGTCGGTCGTTTTTGAGTTCATCGATTACACACACACACACAGACAGATACACACACACACACACACACACACACACACACAGATCTTTCAAAATATATAATAGACTAGAAGGTGACCCGACTTCGTCCGGGCTATTCAAAAACCAAATTTCAAGTCGATTGCTCCACCCGTTTGCGAGATCTGGTCTGCGCATGCGCGAAGCTGGCGTCGCACGGGCTCGGCGACCCGATAAAATTCGTATCCGGGGCAAGATACATTCACATACCAAATTTCAAGTCGATAGCTCCACCCGTTTCCGAGATATATAGCCCAATGTCATTTGCGGATATCTCGGCCGGTGATGAGTTAACGCGACATCGGCCGGTTAAGAGTTAACGCGATCACGTCACGATATGTTGATGGCGTAATATATTTACGCAATGATTTTCGATGAGCGAAGCATGGTCCTGCGTTCTTCCCGATAATTAAGGTAGAAACTTTAAACGTACACAGGCGTGTGATACATCATTGGAAAGATGAAGCGCCACAGATTCTAACCGTGCAAATTATATGACTGGCAATTTATTATTCGCGCTATATCGAATCGATTTGTGAGCACCGAACTGAAATATATTAGCGCAAAACGGCGTAAAAACAGATTTGACCTCGGCACGTAAAAAGTTGACATCGGATCTGAAAATCAATAGGCCTATGTTACTCCTGACCCGAAAATACCCCCACATACCAAGTTTCATGGAAATCGGGTCGGTCGTTTTTGAGTTCATCGATTACACACACACACACAGACAGATACACACACACACACACACACACAGATCTTTCAAAAATATATAATAGACTAGAAGGTGACCCGACTTCGTCCGGGCTATTCAAAAACCAAATTTCAAGTCGATTGCTCCACCCGTTTGCGAGATCTGGTCTGCGCATCGGATCTGAAAATCAATAGGCCTATGTTACTCCTGACCCGAAAATACCCCCACATACCAAGTTTCATCGAAATCGGGTCGGTCGTTTTTGAGTTCATAAGACTGGACCGACCATAATTCGAAGAGTAATCCGAGGCGGCTGCTGGGCTAGCTGTCGATTATTTGCTTTTCATGTGGCAACTCATAACAAACAAAAACGTAAGAATGACCACCGCCAAGTTCCACTGATGCCGAGGTCTATCCCCCACTATTTGGTACTTGGTTTTTGATCCGAATGTCAAGAGACCTTCTGTGTTTTGACTGATAAAATGCTACAAAACATAGCCGGACATTTAAAATCTGTGAAACCGATGAGGACTGGTCAACTCAGTAGTATAGCTCTCATCTGATCGAATGTTCAAGAAATATTCAAGCTGACGTTCTTGTGCAATTAAAATCTAGTATGCGAACATCAGTGCTGATTACTCATTACAAGACATTGAACAGTACTAGAGCGGAGTTGAGAGCTCGCGATATAGCTTATTCTTCTGAGTCAGACATATTGGCTGAGTGAGCACCACAGAGTGTTACATAGTCCGCAGATTTGCAAAAGTAGTTGATGGACAAAAAGTTCCTTTGAATATTTATCTTCCGACATTCAATCGGTGCGAACATCCATCATCCATCATCATATACCCAACCTTCACTGTCGGAGGATGTCATTCTCCGACAGTGAAGATTGGGTATGTGATGATGGATTTATGCACATATGTTTCAAACCCATTGCGATGTTTTAATTGTCAGGGTTATGGCCAGGAACAATGTAAAAGTAAAGAAATCATATGTACACAATGTTCTATTTCTGGTCACGATCATAAGGATTGTACGAATCTTAAGAAATGTTCAAACTATCAAGGTTTACATTCTGCAATGGGTCGTTCATGTTCCATTTGGGACTACGAAATCAAGATTCAACTATGTAAAGCTGAGGTGCATCTATCATATATAGATGCTAGGAAAATAGTTGGTCTTCGACCATCCATTCCACAGGTCACACACTCAGCAATCGTATCTACCAAAAAGTGTTGATGCCAGCAATCAGACACATACAAGTTGGGGAGACTGATATTATTCCAGTTCCAGAACCTGTAGCGCAGGTTATGGATACAGCTTCTGACATTGGTACATTTCCTTCGAAACAATCCATGCATGTTGATCCTATTGTTCCAAAAATAAAAATCGCCTGTTGCTTGGAAACAAAGATCGCCAAAGTCATTCAAACGTTTCGACTCTCAGAAAGAGGGGTACATCTTTGAGCTTTCAAAATTTGACCGCATGATAGATGAGACACGGCTAACTCTCAAAGACAAAAACAAGTATTTGTACCGAGGCTGTCGGTTGTGTAAATGATGACATTCTCCCACCCACCGACCATCAGCTTGATGTGTTGATAAAGGCTCATGCGCCATTCATCAAATATTATCAATACTGTATCGCTGCAAAATCTGATTTTAAAAGATACTTTACATATTTTGATGTGGATCCTTGGTAATTTCGTGTTATTTATTTTTTATTTGCTATTTATTATCTATTCTTGTACTATTTGTATACGTTTTATGGTATACATGCACACTGGTCAGTTCTTGAATTTATATTCCTGACTCCAAGCGGAAACATTCCTCTTGGGTGCTTATATTTGTTCATAGCTCATCATTGCCTTGTTTTAATTTAATCCACCATCTGGTTTACCTGCACAGTTGCTTGCCTACGAACTGTTTCGATCCCTGATTCTGTTCTTGGTCGTGTAAGGCCTAGCGTCTGAAGCGACGTTAAACCCTCAATTAATCAATCAATCAACAGAGTTTGAATTAAGACAAGTGACCATCCCAGCCAGTATTTACAGGAGAATATATGTTTCTCAATCCTAGCTGTCACAAATTCAGCATATACAGGTTGAAATAGAACATTTTCGACCATGATTGGGTGGGAGTCTCGAAAGCTGCCACTAGCTATGGGACTTAGTTGAATGTATGCGTCGGAATAATCTGAGGTAGAAGGTACAATACAGTATGTTTTACTTAATAGCCCAGAGTCAGCCCCCCCCCCCCCTCCACCATCCCGCCTGGTCCCGAGATCATATAGCCCCAATGTCGGGGATCATATACAGGCCCTGCGCCACCACTGCTATAAATTTCAAGAGAAGACTAATGATTTAAACAGAACCAAAACCATATGGGTTATCGCGCGAACAATTATTTTAAGCGGCCTGACGACTCCGTCCGAGATAGGGGCTCGTCTTCTACAGTCAGACTTATTTTGATTGCGTCTTGTACACGGACATTCCTGATTTAATTTTATGACTCCAGCCATAAATTAAATTTATATCAAATTATTAACTTTGATTTTAAGATAGCTATTAACATGAACGTTTACAGAATACATCTTCGACTCAAATTACTTAGTTTTCTTTATATTATCGATATTAGATATCGTTAATTATTATCAACGGGAATTTATAGAATATGGCGTACAGTACCCCTTTAAATAAGTCAAGTATGGGCATACGTGACTATTTAGGTCCGATATGACCCTATTTTCACGAGGATATGTTGGAAAATCATCATCATTTTTATATTGCAGGAGCTTTGATTGGATTACTTTGTGGTGCTGGTGGCTTGGTAGGTGGCGCATCATATTATCCAGGCGGCGCAAGCCTCTTTTTGGAAAACACCGCACAGGACTATGCCGTACTCGCTGGTGGGGGAGCCAGCCTGCTCGTTAGTGTTACTGTAACCATAGTTGTCTCCCTCTGCACCACAAACGTTAGAACTGAAAGTGACAGCCTGATAGAGTGGGGCAAGATGTTCTGCATCGACAACCCACTTCGACCTTGGGTTGACGTTTATAGGGAAGACTTCCCTAATCTGGAGAAAACACGAAAACCAACAGCCCAAGAGATGATCAACCATTTCCGCCCAGCGAAAATAGTTGCGTGGGCGGGCACCATCATTTCGCTTATATTCTTTATAGGCATTATTCCTGGAGTGATGGCTTCTCTTGGAGTGTTGGAATTCTTCGAGTTTGAAGCATGGATATATGGTGGACATGCGTGGTGTTTCACGGCAGGCTTTGTGGTATATGTGTTTGCACCTATAGAGGAAGTGATTCGGACATGTAGACAATGGAAACATAATAAGCACTTAGAAAACGGACACACGCATGAACATACTATTAACCACTAATTAGGTCGTGCTATTATAATATATATATCAATATTTCGTGTATCTTGTACCTCCATCCAAATTATACGTAGACGTCATTCGGAAGCTTGAATGAGACATGTCCGTTTGAACCAACCTGTTCTCATGAAAATAGCGCATATTGAAATTATTTCAAAAACATAAATAAACCCATATCGGCATTATTTTGAATTATTTACTGTCTATATCGACCCAAATCAACTCATGATATGTTTACTCTATATAATGTGTTTTTACCGACATAAAATTGATATGTCTACAATGGGCTTATTTCAGAAACAAATAAGTTGAATATAATTATGTGAAAATTTAGATCCAATATGAACCTATTTCTGGGAGGATATTTTGATAAAACGAACATGCATGGCTCATTTGAACCTTTAATTGATATATACGTAATTGGGAAGGGCGGGCAGGTTGATAAATATACGAAATACCTATATCGATGAATTTAACACTGAAAACAAAAACGTACGTAGCAATTTTCCAGTTGATTTAAAACAAATTGTTTTGCACAGCAGTGAACCATACTATCTTTATTTTCAACAAATAAGGAATGAAATAAGAGTGAACGCTCCTGATAGTTCCTTGCCGATGAATTGATTTGTCTAGGTGTGTATATATAGTCCGTATATAGTATTATAATGACCTCATGTGTAAGTACATTCAATCTGTTATTATATAATAAGTTAGCTCAAACTTTTGATGGTCTAATATGATTGTTTATAATGTACACAATTTCATATATTTCGCATTATTTAAATTCAGTATCTAATCCATTATAAACCCCTTTAGTGTCGTTTTATAAGCTTCGGTAATATTTTTAATATTTTCAAAATCGCATTTTGCAGAGTTTTGCGAGCGCAGCGGACTGTTGAAACACATCATACATATTTGGCTTCAAATTATTCAGTTCATAATTCGACTCACTTTTCACTCCTAGTTCTCCATACTTATCACTATTCATTATATCGGCGCCATATATTCACATTTCGTGACACTTGTGTATTTAGAGAAAATAACTTTTTGCAAGTTTTCTCAAGCGTCATTTTAAATGACGTCACCTCATCTTCGTGCACGCGATAGGTATAGGCGCACTGAATTGTTGCAGAATACATTGCCAATTATCTATAAAATGCATATTTCGTGGCATTCATTGATATAATTATATTCTTCAAGTATCGTTAATTGGAATTGTTTCTTTTGCATAATACTTTATCTCATGTTTGCTCGCCATGTATGAAGTTGTTTTGGGGAACTATGCTCTTGACCTGCGCACTTGTGGTATCAGAGCACACTGTGGTCTTTGATCTGCAATTTTGAAAATCTTCTGGTGTTTCAAAACCCTCAAATTTCTTTCAAGTTCGGGGCTCGGCGGTTTCGCCCATTTTCATTGATTAATTAGCTGCACAGCTCTTGTCAAATCCTCTGTTGCAAGGGATTCTCTTTCGAGCATTTGGGCATTTAGTCACAAGTATAAATTGCTTAAATCAAATTATTAAACCACTTTAACGGCCTTTACCTTAAGTAACACAGTAAGTGGAGACATGGGTTATTTATGCAAATCATATACATGTATGCATACAGTAATTGCACTGGAAACCACATTCCCCTCTATTTATGAAGTTAGTTAATACCAATTCAATTGTAATGCAAATTGCCAATTACCAACCTTGTGTGATGTCAAATTAATTGAGGTGTTTGAACAATAATTTGAATGCCAAATGTCTTGGAAATTGTTATGACGACCAATATATATCTACGCTATTCACATACCCATAGACTGTTGTTGAACTTCGCCCGAGAAGAGAACCACCCATACATCTGATGGTTGCAGTATTGATCGTAGATATCGACATATGTGTGGCAGTTTGTTCGATTTCTAATAAGAAAGGTATAGGGTGAGTGCTAATCAGCGTGCACTGTGACACTATCGTTCATGCGCCCACACACATACACCACTGACAAACATTCCAGTTAACCCATTAATAACTGTAATAAAGTAATGCATGACGCGAGAGAGTACCATGATACATAAAATAATAATTACAACCAGGTATAGTAAAACAGACAAAACCGGCACATATAACGTGGGTATTCAGGGAACCTTTCAAATCGGTTGTGAATTAACCTTATCTATACCATATGTATTCTCCCATATAGTTGTGAAAGTATATAACTGAATGGTTTATATGATTTATCTGAAGGGATATTTAGATAATATAAAAGCAGAAGACAGGAGAAATGATATAGTACAAGTACAGTAGTATTCCTATTCATTGAAGGGAAATGTTCAGATAATAAATTCAACAAACGCCATATGGCCATTTGTTGAACTTATTATCTGATCATTTCATAAGCGGACTACTTTTCAATGACTATTTAGTATAGAAAGGGTTAAAGGGGTACTGTACCCCAATTTCAATAAATTCCCGGTGACAATAGCGATCTAATATGAATATTATATTATAAAATAACTAATTTGAGTCGACGATGTCTACTGAAAACGTTCCGGTTAACAGGCTATCGTAAAAGTTAAATTGAATTATTTAATATAAATTCATTTATGGCTGGAGTCATAAAATGGAGAATTATGCCATTACAAGTTACCGTTCTTGAAATCGCATATGTTGCGTGTCTTTTATCGACGGCCGTTCGCGAACATTATTGAGTTGCAAACAAAACATGTTACCTGCAAAAGAAGGCCAGTTATAACCGATTCTGAAAAAAGGAGAAAGAAACAAGAGTCATAAAGCGTCAAGTATTGTATAGGGAGTGAGATTGTTCGATGGAAGAGATTGAATGCATCAATCGAAGCTGTGAGCAATGAACTTCCGGTTCTTCCTGCGACCTGTGTCTTCTCCGGTGAAGGTCAAATACATGGCGTGTAGTTTGAAATCGTAATATTTTTGTTTCCAAGATCAATATTTTCTTCGCTAAATTAGGTTTATACGAAACTCATATAACACGAACACAATCTAACTTGAAAGTTATTTCAATGGGAGTAAATAAAAAAATCGCCTATCTTTGCGTACAGTACCCCTTTAAAGAAACATGTGAATGCAGACTTATATGGACTGATCAGAAAGTGCAGTGTCGCCTCAGGAAGTAAAAGCAGTATAAGATAGTTTATAACACTCGGTCTATTGCACCACCTGTTTCGTTAAAATTATCAAAACGATCGAATATCTACTTTGTTCCACAGATTGAATGCTGGAAATAATGAATAGGAACGGAAACTATAAAATGAACTTCAGCAGCCATTGCATCGCAATAAAACGAACTACAGGGGATATTTTAATGCATCTCGTAATCTCAAACGGTATCAGTGTGCGACTAAGATGAAACTTACAACACTTAAGCTATAAACAGGAGCAATTACACGGGCAGTATATTATATTGCGTCTATACACTAGATGGCGATATAAACAGGCGCAATTACAGGGCAATATATAATATTGCTTCTTCTGTACACTAGAGGGCGTTAAAATCAGGCGCAATTATACGAGCAATATATTGTAGCAGTCACCCAGTGTATGGCTTGTAGTAGCCTGGGCTACCCTACATTTATTCCACCTGCATGGGTCCAATCAATTGAAATACTTATTAAATAACAATTTATTCTAATCGATAGAATGAGCATTATATATATTACGTTTATAAATGACACACCCCAATAACACATCTGACTTATCATGAAGCTACGGTGAATAAAATATTAATTCTCAAAAACTCAACTATTGAAATGGTGTATCGATATCGCTATTAATCTTCAAAATTATATAATGACTAGCATTTAAATATGTAAACAATGATCTTATTATAATTTTCAGATACTAAACTGCAGCTTTATTAACTTTCCAACTGGGCCACATTATTAAGATCGTTCCAGAACTGAACTACAGTATTAATGACTATAAATAGCTACAGTGTTATTGACATATGGTCAATGCGAAATTCGGTGAAGATTTCCCAATGTTTTGGTTATAAGAACTATTGAGACCGACATAGACATAACCCTCAAATTCCATTTTAATTTATGGACATTGCTGTCTTAATAGCCTCCAAATTTCCAAAGACAGTAGAAAAAACAAGCGAGTCATTCGCCTTAATTTTTCCAGATCTGAAGGGAGTCTTTGGTGACAATGAAGCCGATGATACTGACACAAATTATGGGGGGGGGGGTAACCTTTCTGACATTGTATATACTGTGGTGTCAATTCTAAATTCTTGCACTATATGTATTTGCATCCAAAAGTAAGTAAATAAATATGGAATAATGCACTGATAAATCAATGATAACTCCTCCAAATATTTTCATATAAAAAATAAACTTTGTCAAACTTGAAATGTTAATTTAAATAACGAGAAAAATAGAATTACTTGCCCAAACGGGACAAAATAAGCATCTTTTAGAGGGTATAAAAATGGCCGACCGACAATCAACAGCTCTGCTGCGGTCACCCTCCATGAAACCACAGTTATTCAACCAAATAATGTTTAAAAGTTAGTGCTTTGGCATCCAGTTTTTCTCCATTTTTTTAAACTACATTTCACGACTTTTGTTGATGTGAAACGACACGTCCTCACCCGTGCAGTTGTGATCTGTATTTAACTGAAGTGGCGTAGACTCAGAGTTTACGTTTCCTCTACTTAGCGGCATCTTCACGCGCATCCTGATGAACGATGTGCTTATCCTGGGTGGCTCTGGATGTTTCTTCATTCGTTTTGCTGTGAGCGCGAATGATGTGACGTTTCACCTTTGTATTTTTAGGATGATAATAGTTGCATAAGCCGCATTCCCACACATTCACAAATGCTACATGCCTCTTACGCCAATGTGCCAGTGACCGGTTTAATGTTTCGAACACAGCCTCACTGCAGCTTTCCATTGGACTGACCTGACCTATTGCAAACACTGGACGCTCCGCGTCATTGAAGTCAATGACTTATAGGTAGTCATATTACATGACATTCGACATCTTTCTAAAAACGCGAAGAGCAGACGATTTGAAATGTATCTAATAATCATTGGGACACAACTGTTTAACACATGGAGCATTCCAGCAATGAGTTCAATGGTTAAGGTCATGTCCCTTCCAACCTTCCACAAACTCGGTGTACAACCTGAACGTTCCTGAACTGTTGCCCTATATGCCATCATAATGAAGGGCAAATGATCATCCCAATCATTTCTGTTGCTATTCACAAAGGGGGCCAACATATTTTGAATAGTGCGGTTCAGTCTTTCAACAAGGCCATCACTTTGAGGTCGGTATGGTGTTGTAAAAGATTTAGAGATTTCAAGCTTCTCGCACATACGAGAAATTAACTGTGAACGAAATTCTGGGAAACTGCAACGCCAAATCGACAAACTATCTCAGTTACTAACTTATCTGCAACTACGGGAGCTGTGTGGTTAGGGAGTGCAAATGCTTCACCCCACTTACTGAAGTAAATGTATTCATTTCCATCATCAGACAATGGTAATGGTCCCATTACATCCACGCCTATCATATCCATTGGAACTCCCACAATTTTGTGCAAGTGGGGATTTCCTTCTCCCTGGGCCAGGCTTATTTCTCGCACATTCCTCACACTCTTTAATTCATATACTTATCAGAGGACATTCCTGGCCAATAAACCTTTGTTGGTTGCATGATTTTGTTTTATTTCTTCCCAAAGGACCAGCAATGCGTTTCTTATGCAATTCCACAAACAAATGAATACCTGAGCTGCTCTGGTACAACCATTAAAAGAGTGTGGTCGTCGGGAGGTTTTAACCTAAACAAAATTGTTAGAAAGCTGGTTTTGGTATCATTTTGTGTGGAAAAGTATCGGGAATAACATATCCAAAATCCGCCTTGGGGAAAATATTCCCAAAACAGCATTAGTCCTTTGTCAGGCAGAGATAATGAGATTGCTTTCGAAGAAATGTCATCACGTTTGACAGAAGATTCCACAGGAGTCACATTGACCAAATATCGGGTGATAGGAAGACAGTCAGCCATGACTATATCACCCTTAGCAATATACATGTATATTCAATCAATATTATATTTATTTGTAATTGTACTTTCCATGTGTGTATATTGTAAATAAAATTATCCTATCCTATCCTATCGGTCCCAGGGAGCCAGAAAGATGGCCACAGAGATGACCACCAAAATGACAATTATGTATTTTTTATTTTTTTGATAGAAATCGGCCAGTGATGTCCAGAATATGGACATGAGTCATAATTTCGGCATTTGTGTATCAGATATATCAATATACTCAAACCTCATCCTTGTCATCTTCTACCAGTATTTCTTTTGAATTAATGCAGCCCTCTCTACAAGCGATAACACATTTGAGAACATGTTTGCGACATGTGCACACATATCACATGTTTTGTTTGTGTCATCTTACACTTGCACTGTACCGACTTGAGCAATACGTCTTGTACTTCATTCTGGTCAGTCATAACTGGGGCAAGTTCCGCGACACGAAGTCCCCAACGCCATCTCATGATTAAATACGTCGTTATTCAGTGTTCTCCGATTCATGACCGGCAGATGAACCCTGAGACTGTGATAGTATGCCGCTCTTTCTGTCGGTAGGAGTTTTTGGGCTCTAGCGCAGTCTTGCTAGAAGATACTATGTCCATGTCCATAAAGCATGGCGAAGTGTATTTAGTTAGTCTTCTGTCTTATCACCACACACAAGGTAAAGTCGCATGTCGGTCTCGCCGATGGTTTCTGATTTGCACTAGACTCCTGCATGAGTAATATTTTGCGAACTTCAGCAGACTTGTTTATCTTTCTGAGCATACTCGTGTTCCCATGTCCGAATAATGCAGAGGTGGTATCACAGCATCCCCATACATGTGCAAACATGACATGGGAAGTTGCGAACTGTCCAGCCTTGCACACGGTGTCGCCGAATCGCTATATGGCATCACCACCTTTGCCAGATTTCCGAGCATCAGATTGTCGGCCATGTTCGATTTCCAGTGACGATTCAAAAGAAGAATCATATCTGTATCGTCCGCGATAACCATGATATTTCTTCCATGCGAGTCAAACTCTGGGGCACGATAAACTATCAGAGTATCAACGTCACCACTGCAGTGAACTGCGTGCCCATTATCCGATAAGAGGCGCCCTCAATTTGATGAACTGACTTTTGTTTCTCTCATATGGGAGGAAAATTTGCTGGTTATTGTGTGTTATTCAGTGTCCCGAACGTCGGCATGTTTTGCAGATCGCCGGCTGTGCTCGTGATCTTTAATAGACGAGCTATGACCGAACCATCGAACACGATGCAACTCGAGCCATACTTGGTTCGGACTTCAGACAATGCACGCCTACTTCCTTGTATGTTGAGTTTTTGATCCACTTCACTCTATGAAGAAGAGCTTCGCTACCAAGAATGGTATCAATTCCCTTCTGTGAATATTCGCCTTCTAGAACGAAATCAGTCAGAGCCTTTGCCAATTCGTGTTTTCGCCAACATTAACGTGGACATCAGGCTGTTTTACTTGTGATGCTGCTGCGTCATCTTGTTCCCTTATGGATTCATTGTCCGCAGAGTCCTTCTTGGTTGGGACAACTTCAGCTATCAACTTATTGAAAAGCGCATAATCAACTAGGTAGAGATCAAGCAAGACCCTCGACACTGCCTTTCAATATATAATGGACCGCTGTACCAACCCCTTCATCATCGAGGCGATACTCCCCATGAAGTTCACTACAGTATTAAATCCTCCGAGCCAACACACTATGTTCAACGACTTAGAGGTTATTGTGTTTACCGCCTTGAACCACAAAATCTGGTCGAAAGTGATACATCCGGTTTGGATGTTCAATCTACGTACATGTTCCTCAACATACATGAGTGTAGAGTAAATGGTGGAACGGAACAGAACATCTGATTTCTCAGCGGTCAGTCTCGTCCAGCGAGCAAGCACTTTGCATGAAACCGACCAGTTCGAGCTAGTTGTTTCACTCTTACTGAACAAACATGCTGAGGGCCACATGCGATCCGTGCTGTAATCAGATGGGAGGGTGTAGGGAGTAGCCAAACAAAGAAGAGTTTTCAGTTTGATATTGGACATTCCTTTGCCAATAACATCAACACATTTAGGGATAGACACTCCTTTGTCAATCACGAGCTCATCAACCCTCAATCGCTTTTGTCTCATGAACACATATCATGGTCAGTGGCGGTGGATTCATGGGTGTAGAAATTACAATCATTCCCATTCCATGGAAGGTTCCCCTGCCATCCAAAGTTGCTATGTTGTGGTCGACATTATCGGCCACCCACTGAGTCCAGGCACTGGGTGAACAGTCAGTTAATATTTGATTGGGCGTTTCGGTTTAACAGACGGATTGCTTGTATCACTCAACTTTGTTGGCAACAGAGAATCCCAACCGAGATTACTCGTTCATTAGTAATTTGGAACCAAACACAGGGTTAATTTCTATGCCAAGTCCGAACAGTGATGTTATAACCAAACGTGGACACGCGTCCTGCACAATGGAATGGTCGATGCATTTCTGCTTGACATCGGACGGAATTAAAATCTTGGACAACATTTGGACCAAACAAATGCCCGTGTTTCGGCACTACAGAGACTGCGAAACGACTGCATTTAACGAAACAAAACAGTTTAAATATGGATTTTTTTAAAAGACTAGATACATACACTTAGTTGTTAATACATAGATATCATATAATCATACTATATCTTGAATAAGAAGGAACATATAATTACAGCAGAAGATACATTCAGGTTCGATCACTCGAATTCGGTAAATGATGACGTTAATCGCCGAGTTTAGTTGAAATCAACATGTGTGTGGGCTACATTTTATGAATATAATTATGAAATGAACATTTTGAAATTGACAAGCTTCAAATTCGCCATCAATCGAAGTGGTCCCTATCGTTACTATCAATAATGTCTAATTGCAGTAAAATTATCCACGTATACACTCGACGGCACACATTTAGCTACGTATTTTAAATTATTTGATATGGATCGTATATATTCTGCAATAATAATCCATGAAAATCGACAAAAATCCACGAAATGACAATTAGGGTCTGTTCGTTTACATAACTGTATTGGGCAGAGTGTAATTTGGTCTGTCCATTTACAGAACTATGGCATGTAACCCATGATCAATAATCTGGATTCTCCCACTCTGCGTATGTTGTCACCGTTATGTTTCAACAGGAAACGTGTGACCGACTCATAAAAAACTACTTTTACTACTTTCACAATTAGAGATATAAAATCGAAATGATAAATGAGAAACAACTGTGAACAATGTGAACTATTGCTTACACAACTGCAGTGACATGCGTTATTGCGTTCTATGACAACGCATGCACTTTATTACTGAGCGCACACATGGCTAAGTGCCACCGCACACGCTGCGATTAAAATCGTAAGTGGGGAAAATCGCAGGAGGAAGCATCCAATGCGCATGCCCACGACAATATCGTAGCCAAATCGTAGCGATCAAGCACTGTTTGATTTTACCAGGAAAATCGTGACGTGACCTTGGCAACGCGCGGGATCGTAGCTGTCATATGACCACTGTCGCACTGGTCGTGTTGTAAATACCACGAAAAGATAAAATTCAAAAATGGCGCAAAGTTTACAAACTTCTTGGACTTACAAAAACGAGGCCACATTGGTGGAGATGTGGTACGGCAGGGAGTGCAGGCCTATACCACATATCAGCCATCAGCATTCTGCTATGCAGACAAGGAGTAGTAGGAGTTGAAATTCAATTGGGGCAGCTGAGCCTGTTGAGTTGACAGGTACAAAAATGGCAAAATAAAAAACTTTCAACATCAACTTGTTAGTTTAGAAAATTGAGATACATGCCATGTATATGTATACAATTGCATAATATGGAGAATGTGATATAACAGTTTGCTATCAAGAGATCGATCACGTGGACAAAATCGTAGCTGCAAACATCGCAGCACCGTAGCGTCTGCGGGCAAGTTACGTTTCTCCACCTGCGATTTTCCCCACTTACGATTTAAATCGTAGCGTGTGCGGTGGCACTAACGTGTATAATGTCGTTGTCCTCCAACGATCGTAGAACGAGCTCTTTATTGTGGAACGCACGCATGCATTGGAGTTCTACATGAACGCTCCTTGTTAGTGGAAGGCACGGATGGCCTATATTGTAGTGGGTCGTACTATCGTATACTCGTATGAAAATTATCAACGCAAACTTGCCACGGATGTGTGGTTTGCGAAGTCACACAATTAAACTGTCTGCATGTATCTGCAATAGGAAATTTTATGTCATAATGACCAAACACCCTGCATGTATTCAAATGTCTGTATACAAATTTCCCCAAAGCGGATTTTAGCGGATTTTGGATATATTGTTGTCGAAATATTCCCGGTCAAAATGACACAAAAACAGGCTTTATAAAAAAGAATTCTAGGTTCACTCTTCATCTGTCTGGCTTACATTGGAACTGTTCATTCAACTGATAATTTGAGCAATCGCAGGATCCGCTTGTTGCAGCTGAGTAATATGATCTACTGACCATGACTCAATCCAAGTAGATAAATCAGACACCTCACCAACAGAACTATCCCACTGATTTGAAGATAAATTACAATAACTGTCAACTACTGAACGTTCAACGACCACTTGTGCTGACTCATCAGATTGAGAATCCACCCTGGACTGCCAGAACTAATAACTGAAGCCACTACATTTCCACAACAGTCCGGAAAATCAGATTTAATGCAGCACCTTTCAACTCTTCTCAACATTTCATCAGCATTCGCACTGCATGAGCTCCTTTCCTGTGAACAATCTCAAACTCATGTTTCCAAGACAGAGACCCAACGTGCAAGCATACCTTCTGCATTCTTGAACCAGGTTAGACTGGAATGATCTGTTCTGACTTGTAAAGGTCGACCCCATATATAGTAATGAAAGTATTTAATGAATATCACAACAGCTAGCAATTCCCTATATGTGGTACAGTAGTTATTGGGTGGAACTCAATGACTTGCTACCAAAGCATTAACTCTCCACCCCTTCTTGAATTTATGACAATACAGCCCACATCGCGGTACAATTATCATCAGTATCAAGAATAAAGAGCCCCTCACTTGAAAATGCCAATATTGTGGCTGTCGTCAATGCCCATTTCAATGTTTCAAGCGACCACTCGGAGCACTCATCTGACCATTGAAAGACAGTATCCTTTTTAGTCAACTTAAACAATGAATCAGCAATATTTGAAAATTGACCTACAAATTTCCTATAGTACCCTGCTAATCCAAAAAAAGATTGAACCTCTTTAACGTTGGTAGGAACTGGCCAAGTAGTAATCTTCTCAACTTTGTCTGGATCACAACTGATACCATCATGACTAACAACATGCCCTAAAAATGACACACTTTTGTGAATCAACTGCACTTCGCTTTTAACATGAAATTGGCAGATTTCAAACGCTCCACTACTTCTGTCAAGTTTTCTAAAGTTTCATCAAAACTTTTGCTGAATATAATCAGATGGTCAATATAACAAAGGCATGTTGTCCACTGCAAAAACCCCGGATAACAAGCTCAATCAATCAACGTTCAAAGGTTGCAGGTGATTTTGCAGAGGCCACAAGGTAAAACCTTAAATTGAAAAAGACCCATGTGAGAAGTAAAAGCTGTCATATATTCAGATGCCTCATCCAGTTCACATTGCCAGAATCCTGACCCCAAATCAAGGGTTCAGAACAAACTCGAAGACCCGACAATTCCAACAATTCAAAAAATTCTCAATTCTGGGAAATGGATAAGCATCTTTCCTGGTGACTGATTTGCATTGTCTATAGTTGAGACAGAGGTAATAACTTGTCAGATTTTTTTACTAAGTGAACTGGAGCAGCCCATGGACTATTACATTTCATCTATTTAATTACTGATGATTTCATTCTTTTTGGAAGAAACTCGACTACTATGAACTTTGACAGAATGAGAATCTTCCATGTCGATATGTTTCACGAGACTAGTTCGTCCTAGTTGTCCTCCAGGCTCCACAAACTGATCACTATACTGCCTCTGATATCCATTTAAATGACTGCCAGTATACCCGGAAGCAGATATATCAACTAAATGGTTGACTATCCCCAAATCACCTCTATATGAGTGAAAATGTTTTTGATGCAGAGCAGTTGAATGATCAATAAAGTGTGTGTAGTTTCATAATATCTATTATTGCAAATGAATAACAAACTAATCTGTGGTCTCAATTCTAAATTCTTGCAGTATATGTATTTGCATCCAAAAGTAACTAAATAAATATGGAATAATGCACTGATAAATAAATCATTTGTATATAAGATAAACTCCTCCAAATATTTTCATATAACTTGAACTGCATAAATAAATAACAGTATCTATGAAAATCAGTTAAAAGGAAACAGCCCAGTTGTTTGTTTAGCTCTGTAAAATTAACAATATCTGCTACCAGTCTAATGTTTTCTCCACTAAATCTCCCTTTCATAAATTCTGTTGATCCCTATTAATCACAATTTCCAGAATAGGATTAATTATTTTCGAAACGGCAGTTGTGAGTATTTATATTAGAACGAGAGTAGTGTTAATGGTATCTGATTCTCTAATATAGCATGATACTTTCCACTTTTCGGTGTACAGTTTAAGATACCATGACTTCGTATGATTGACAAAGATCCTCATATGTCATGTTTATAGAGTTAACTTTATACTTTTTAAGTTCCTTCCATAAACATGTAAAGAATTCTACTGTAAAATCATATATTCCTGAAGATTTATTGCATTTCATATGTAATAACGCTTTAGTCATTTTATCTAACGTCAATTACCATCCACGGCAAATGATTCTCTCGTGCTTATATATTGTTTGAAGTCAGACCAGTCACCTTCAGATATTTCAGAAGTTTGTTTTGAATATAGTTTTTCGTAGTATTATCGCAATGGTACTAAAATTTTAGACTGATCCATGACTACAGAATCGTCATTCCTACGGATTTTTAACATCCTGCTTTTCAAAACGCGTTACGTTTCGAGAGAGCAAAAGTACTTTGAATTCTTTCACCTTCCTCTATTAGGTTTGCTTTAGATCGAATCATCGAACCTCTAAGCTTTTCAAGTTCATACTCGTGTAGTTTAGTCGACAGTTCTTCTATATTTTTGCAATGCAAAGGTCAATTGTGGGGGTGTTAGATATCTGGACTGAAACAATTCTGATATTTTGAAGATCCATTGTTTTCACACGAGCTATGGCTGCTCATAAATATGTTAACTTCTGCTGAAGGTGCCATTTGTTCATGTTTTTCTTTACCACCAGCAATGCAACATATACCCATTTAGTCATTGGCCCCCGGCCTCAAATAGATGATTTTGTAAGATAGGTTTCATCTCAACTTTAAAAAACATGATCTATAATACTTTGATGAAATGTAATCTATAGTAATCAAAAAGTATTTGAAAATATTATCCAATGTTCAGAGTATATGATTACAAATACAATACTTTGTCTCCTAGAATTCTAGATTACAAATACTTTGTTGTAATTTGTGTAATTTTGTTGTAATTGTGTGTAATCAATTTGACGCCCTTAAACCACGCGATTATAGCGTGGAGAAGAATATGTATAAATTTGGTGGAAATCGGTGCTAACATATTTTTTTATTATCAATTTTGGGAGGCCCCAACCCTGACTCAAACGGCGACACTTCTGGCATCTTGAATAGATTCATCATATGATGATATCATGGAGATTATTATGTATATGTTTTGTGGAAATCGGCGAACAAAAATATTTATTTTGTTTCTAATCTTTTTTTTTTGTCCAGAAAACCAACATCGTCACTTTAGACAAATTTATACCTCCACCATTTTCTTCCTCGTAAATATTACCCCTGGTAGACGTCATATAGATGGTCCCCCGTTAAAGACAGAATTTCGCAAATATAGATATAGATATGTATTATATATACTACCAATTACAAAGAGAGACTAGCTATTTCACTGATTTGGGGTCGTTAGTTTAGATGATAATTTGCAGGCGTAATTAATTGTAACAATTAAACACAATTTTCGACGCTATAGGGTGTTGGAATTATACAATATCAAATGGTCAATTATCGTATAATAAAAGTGTCTTTCTTGTTTGTGCTCTAGCCTCTACCAACATGACTACTGATATTTATAAAATTAATGCCAATAAAGAGCGTTTACTCATATTGCGCTTAGATTTTAAATATGGAGCTTGTATCGGTACATGTAGAAATAAATTATTGGACTGTGGACCCCAATGGCATTAGACTCCAAATATGATCGCACCTATATAAAGGTATCTTCAAACTCCACTAAAAGCTCTTTATTAAAAGGGCAGTTCCAATCGTTCCTCATTAAAGCCGAACACAAGTTCAAATAAAGGGAAATGTAACAAATGAAGTTCATAGGCATATGTATTCCTGTTCAAACTAATACTATACGAAGTTTGGAGTGGTCAATAATGAGAGTTTTATTAGATGTTTTGTACAATGCGTTCGTGTTGGGCATAGAAAAGCCGAACACAAACTTCTGTCGTAGATTAGTTTATCCGATGATAGGTGATAATTAATATATGCCAGATGGGATTTGGCAGGCTATATTGTTGGTGGCTGTCCCTCACCTATTAGTGTTAAGTGTAAATGAAACTAAACCAGGCAATATATATATATATTTTTTCTATTCGAGCTCCGACCGCCGGTGGGGTAAGACGTCCTGGTTTGAGCGCTCCCGGACTTCTACCACTTGGCTATCGGATTACTGACTTCAGCTGGACAATGGATTCGTCTATAATCCCCGCTGAAGTCAGGATCGTGCTGAGCTCATTCAACCTGGATCACTGCCTGACATGGAATTTACACCGGTCAGGCAGCCAGGTTGACTTATTTTTGACTTACTGGGTTACACCGACACGGTCCTTTTCAGGACCCTCTGTCGGTCGTAACCCGGTAGCTGGAGACCACCAGCTACATGGGGACGGAGGACCGAAGAAGAGGGGCGGCGGAGAAAGAAGACCCCGTCCAAAAGAAGAAGGGATGCGGACAGGAGGGCCAAGTGGAAACAGGGGCGAGCTGAGAGACCCCCCCCCCCCCACTTAGCCTTCCAGGACGACGCAGTCGACGATATTACCACCAGACGCAGGGACGCCTGTAGATGTCACCCCGGAAGTCCCTGCTATCGTCACCGATGTCAGCGGAGTCAGGGACGCGGATACCACACCGGATGTTCCTGCCGCTGACTTCGGGGTGGAGATGGACACGTCGACACCTTGGGCACCGGAATACCATCACACCCCGGTGCCCTCCATCTCCACCAGCGACAACAACACCGGTAACACCAATGTCTAGATCATTTTTCATCCTTCATCGTTATGTGTATGTCTCACCATATCATAACCCCAAATATCATTTCAAAGTGGGTTGTAGGGGAGAGGTCCCGCCCCTCCCGGGTTGAATCCCAAATTCCCAATAAACAAACAAATAAATAAAAAATATTTTTTTGTAAACAAGTTTATCAAGTTGTAAATAAATAGACCATGAGATGAAAATCTTTGGACGCAATAGAAAAACGTTTGTCTGCAACTTTTAGGATACTGCAAGAACTTTATATTTTCATAGCAAGATTGTTTTCTTGTAACATAGTGTAAAATGTTCTTGTTTCAGGAGTTCAACATTCGCGAGAAAAACGTGTTTTGTTAGCCGTTTTCGTCTGCATTCTGACTAAAATAAAATAAAATCCTGTTTATTATTACAAGTCCATTCAGACAATACGGTGATTATAATAAAAGAAATATGTCAAAATCTTTCAATAAACACCTTGGAATTTCCGAACTGGCATCTCACAGTCTTGATTTTAGTTTATTTTAATGAATATTAGTCTTTGACTGACTTTGGTGATGGAATCGTTAAACGCAAAACAAATGCCTTTCACAAAGCCAATTAGAAACAAAAAGAAATCAGATGATCTTAGGAAACTTTATTGCTACCATATCAGGCAATCATCCTTATGAAACGCTCTTTAAAAAGTCACAAAGAGCAAAGTCGCATAACTCCCACTTAAAGACATATTATGGACTTGTTCGTGTGTGTGAAACTGATAAGTTGGTATGCAGTTGGTATGCCAACTGGAGGAATGTAGCATTCTACTGACATCGCCGAAAATATCAAGCAAATCGACCAAACCACTCCATAGAAAACATGGTGTGAACTACGCTCAATTATAAATATTTACTTTTCGATTCGGGACGCATCTATCGGCGATAAACTAACGAAAACGATTTCGCCATCGAAAGTCACTTAATTTAATTAATATATCAGAATGACGAAGTGTGTAGTTAATTTGAATATAATGTTTGTGAAAATAACTATTTGAGCAAGAGTATTCCAGAAATCTATTTGATCACATACCGGAGTGTTTCACGTCACTTTAAATGTGGGTAAATGCGCCCAGATAACAGTACTGATTAATCTCGGGCGCAAAATAAGAGTCAAGAGGGCAGAGCACTATAAACAAGATAATCATAGTCAGAAATGGTAACGCCCTCAAGATCATATTATTAGCTATAAATATAAATTATAATATAAAATATATTGGTTACATGAATGCACAGCCTCGGAATTCCGTTAAAACAACTAATCCTTCAAATTATTACAAAACACTACGGCTTATTACTGCAGGTTTTTCATTCACCAAACCAGAAAGCTTCTAAATGCGGATAAAAAATTGTGTTCCCGCCATAAAATCTTCAAGTGTGCATGATCCAGCCATTGTTCATACCTAAACATCGAACGCAATTAACGCGGTCATAATAGTTACATACCGGTACTGCAACTATAAGACATCCAGCGAATACACACCCCACGAAGACCCGAAATGCGAGATATCCCATCGCTATAGCTCAATTTGACACGGCCAGATTAGTCTTCCTACAATATCCTAAAACAATAAAGCTTCTCAAATCATCGGCATAGCCAATAGAACTTTCACGAACTTGGACATGCCAACTACAGCTTTTACCGGGGTCGGGGTCGCAGTACAACTTTAACGCGTCCCAAAATAACCGGAAAAAACAATTATCTATTTACAAATGCCCATGGGTCCACAGATTTCTAAAATTTGTAGAACAGTATACACCGGGGCGTTAACAGTGCAAACTACGTGTAAAGAAATCACAGCACTATAAACATATAACAGTGCAAAATAAGTTCAAAGAAGGCGTAACACCACATCAGTGCAGAATAAGTGCACTATAAACGTGAATATGTGTTTGATATACATAAAAGATAAGCCCAGCGTTACTCGCTACTTGGTCTGTGTGTTAATTAATTACCGGTGACTGAAAGCCCAACAGAAGCTTGTGTTCGGATTTTCTATGCCGAACGCAAAACGCGTTTAAATTTTTTTTATTAAATTATACACTTATTGTTGGCCTAAACTTCGTATAGTAATAGGCTGAACACGAATACATATGCCTATGAACTTTATTTGTTATATTTCCCATTAATTGGACTTCAGTACCCCTTTAAACAAAATCTGATAAACGAAACTGAAATTAACCATTCATATTAACGTTTGACACTGTTTAGAAATTTTCTCTTATGTTTTAATAACTTCTGTATACAATCTAAACGGCAACATATTATGGTCCATTCAAACCGTATAAAGGACCCTCAACCGTCAACTACAAAAACACAAAACGAGACTTTCGCCGTGCCTTCCGAAAAGCAGCACTTCAATATGATCAGCAAGTCTACGACAATCTCGAACACTATGTTATTAACGACCAATGTTCGTTCTGGAAATTATTGAATTCCGACAAACCGAGAAGGACAATTGCATCAGAGATGGGGTTCAATGGTGTAATGACCCTCCACCCCACGCGTGTGCTGGAAGGATGGAGAGACTACTTCGCGCAACTGTATAGTGAATCCGCTCACGATGATTCAGTTATATCCGCGACGTATGCATAGGGAGCAAGCTGAAAGTGAATAAGTCAGGAGGTGTTGATAATATCGCCAACGAACATCTCATTTATGGTCCTGATTCGCTCATATACGTGCTGTCCATCCTCTATAACGGTATTCTAAAATTTGAATACATCCCATGTGAAATGGAGACGGGACTGATTGTTCCTTTGTACAAAGGGGAACCAAAACAACACCATATTCCTGACAGTTATCGTGCGATGACGCTGTTACCAATATTGTACAAAGTTTTCGAGGCCATTATTATGAACCGTGTGTGGAGAAGTCCACTGTGCATGTGTGAACTTTCCGAGCGATCAACAGAATGGTTTTCAGATAAACATCAGCTGCACAATGTCATCATTCATATTGCAGGAAGCAGTTACATTTGCATCTGATAGGGGTTCTCGGAATCATTTCCAAATTCACAAGGAACGCGCTAGGGAGCCGTTAGTTCACCGTTCTTCTATCTTGTGTACGTTAACGACTTACTATTCGAACTCGCAACTTGGGATGAACATCGACAATATCGCATGCTCTGCCCCTACCACAGCAGACGATGTAGCACTTTTATCGCTCACAAAAACTGGTCTCGACGCAATGCTGTCCATCTGCCACACGTACAGTGCTAAGTGGAGGTTCCAGTTTTCAACTACAAAAAGCAAAATCGCTGTCTTCAACGAGACAGCTCGTCAGCATGAACAGCTTAGGCCATGGCAACTCGGCGGGAATTCTCTCAGTGAGGCCACAGAATGCACACATCTCGGAATCACTCAAGGAAAGTTCAATAATGCATCCCCCCGATCAGAACTCATAGCCCACAAAATGAGAAACACATACTTCTCTTTGGCGGGCAAGCAGATGACGTCAATCATGTTCTCCAGCAGTAATGGCCAAACTATTGAAATGTATTGTTCTTCCAAAGGCGCTATATGGATGTGAATTACTGCCGTTGGACAACGACTCTGCGGTTTGGGCAATTGAAAGGTCATTCCGACTATGCATCAAACAGCTGCAATCACTCCCAACTAGGACACCAACTGCTCAGTGTGGCCCTCAGTCTCCTTGGATTGATGCCGGTTGAGAGAGAAATCCATATCCGGAAACTGTTCTTCCTTGGAACCTCGTGCCCCTACCGGTTGGACATCAGACACCTCTATGGACATTCCTCATCAAGGCTTATCAACATATACTTTTCAAGCGCCCCAGTTCCGGATTTGTTAGCGACACTTTCATGCTATTAGGAAAATATAATCTCTAATGTTTCTGACTGACTTTTTGAATAACGGAATATTCCCATCTAAATACGAATGGAAGAAAATGGTCCTGCGAAAAGGTCGAAGCAGATTACTGTTCATCTTGGCATCGATCAACGACACTCAACGCCGACTTATCTCTATTCCTACGCTGCCACCCACAGCCCAAATCGAACATGGAGAGCTTGTAACTTGTGCAAGAACCACCGCTCACTCTCACAATCACTGAAACACTTGGCGAAGCTGCTCAACAAGTCTACTTACCCAAATAACTTGACGTGTAAAGTATGTAACTGTAATTATAATGATGTGTTATACCATATATTTTGGTCATGCAGGTCAACCACAATGGTATATCTAATAGATAATTTAAGTACTGGCACATGAGTATCAACAAACACGGAGTTTTCATGTATGTCTTCTTGTCCTCGCTAGCACCAATGGAGCTGATGACTGTGTTACTGGGAGGTCAGACCCCGTCGCCATCAGCGGAAATCAACGATTGTTTGGACGTGATTATCATAGACACAAGTTTCTTTTTATTCCATATATTATGCAAAATGGCCAACAACAGCGGCAGCAACTAAGATATAAACTAATGTATATACATGTTTATCGTTCGTCTACTCGATGATAGACAACAAGAATAAGACATAGTTTTGTCACCCAACTTACTGTATATTATATGTAATTTAAATGTAATCATATATATGTGTAAATATAAACTCTCCCGAGGGGAGGCAATAAAAGATAATAATAGACAATGAATTCTGACTAAAGACTGTGATATGGCTGCTGTATTGGTTATCGAATTCAATTCTAGTTGTTCAGTTTTAAAGCTAGGGTCCACGAATAGTGATGACATTGTAGTTATTAATTTATTGATTAGCGTCGGTTTGAAGCCAAATTGACATTTAATAGATAATTGTGCTTAAGCGCAATAAGGAATTTCTAATTGCGCTCAAGTGCAATAAGGAATATCTTTCTTATTGCGCTTAAAGGAATAATAAATATTCTTAAAAGATATTCTTATTGTGCTTAAGCGCAATTAGAAATTCCTTATTGCGGGAAATCTAATTGCGCTTAAGAGCAATACGAATATTCCATATTCTTTATTGTGCTTAAGCGCAATTAGATCTTCCCTTATTGTGCAATAAGACATTCCTTATTGCGCTTAAGCGCAATTAATATCGCCCTCTCATGAGATCACCCCTCTGCAAATGGTAGAATGGTCCTATATTTGCTCCACCCATTGTACCATGGACTACACGATTTTAATTATAGGGACTTTATGTAGTGTGGTTAATTGCGCTTAAGCGCAATTAGGAATATTCATTATTGCGCTTAAAGGCACAGGCGTTGTTCATTGCATAAATATTCATATTTGTTCAAATCTCCATCGACAGAAGGAATATTAATATATATATAGTTTTGTTGATATGCCAAACATAATCAGCCCATAAATAGTATATTGTCGTCAAGATGTACGATGGTGTACGTAAACAAGAGCCTGCTCGTGTTACAGAAGTTTTGCTTCTGTTTACATAACAGCGCAATTCTATTGGTTAATAACACACAATTATATAAACGCTCTTTATTATTTCCATATCAGGAAAACAGTAACAAATAACGCTCTTTATGTTTACCATATCCGGATCTAATCAAAGGTCAGGTTCTGTAACGTGTTTTTATGTTGTTTACATAACAAAGGAAAAACATTTGACAATAACATACTGTTTATGCCATATTTCTGATTGCTATAAAAACAAGGTCTGTCTATATTTTACTATTATTTCTGTTTATGTCGATTTTCGACGGAGGTGAATATTTTAACAGCATACCCACCGCCAACGCTGCCCGTATCTTTAAGCAATTAAGCGCAATAAGAGATTCATTAATGCGCTTAAGCGCGCAATTAGCTATTCATTATTTCGCTTAAGCTCAATTATTTATTAAATGTCATGGAAAACTGCCGGACGGGTTTCGACGAAATTTGATACCTAGGATGATTTTGTCCGGGGAGTGTTTTTTTGGACTGGTCAAATCGTGACCCCGACCTGACCTTGACCTTCAAAATCGTCAATTCAAGGTCAAAACGCGCCTTTCGACGAAATTTTATACCTAGGGGTACTTTTGTCCGGGGAGTGTTTTTGACAGGTCAGATCGTGACCCCGACCTGACCTTGACCTTCAAAATGGTCAATTCAAGGTCAAATCGCGCCTTTCGATGAGATTTCGACGAAATTTGATACCTATGGGTGCCTTTGTTCGGGGAGTGTTTTGGACGGGTCAAATGTGACCCTCGATCTGACCTTGACCTTCAAAATGGTCAATTCAAGGTCAAATCGCGCCTTCCGACGGATTTCGATGTTAGATCCACGGAGGTTTTCAAACGCAGAGGGGAAACAGCCCGGAAACTCGAAAACGGCTGGACCGATTTGGCTCAAACTTCCCATCGCGGCGTTTTGGAGAAGCTCCCAGCACGCATTCTCCACCTCCAGTCACAAAAAACGGCACTGTGGCGTTAATCGCGTTGATAGTTAAAGAGCGTTCGTATCCGCAGTGTCGTTGATAAAGAGCGTCTATATACACGACGAGTATAAATACGGCTCCATTGACCGTCTCGAGACGAAATTTCGTACTTAGGGGTTCCAAGGAACGGGGGAGATTTTTATCGGGTCAGTTTTTCCGCCCGAGGTGATCTTCACCTTGAAACGGGTACCCACAAATGATATATATGCGTGTGTCCTTTATAGACTCGAACCGAATGAGCTCAAACTTGCTACCACCGGGAAGTGTCATGGGCGGATTAAATCGTGACCCCGACCTGACCTTGACCTTGAAAATGATCAATTCAAGGTCAAATCGGGTCAAATTGAAAAACAAAAAATTAAATTAATTCACTCATTGAATTTTTTTTTTTTAAATTAAAACATTAATTAAAAAAATAAATAATTGTCATGTTTCTGACGATTGCCGCCAGTGGCGGGCTAACCTGCTAGTCTACTATATATTTTGGGACTTCTGTCTGTCTGTTGGTTTTGTCTGTCTGTTTGATTGTTAGCAATGGCCGGGAAAACTGCCGGACGGATTTCGACGAAAAGGTCAAATCGCGCCTTTCGACGAGATTTCGACAAAATTTTATACCTAGGGATGCTTTTGTCCGGGGAGTGTTTTGGACAGGTCAAATCGTGACCCCGAACTGACCTTGACCTTCAAAATGGTCAATTCAAGGTAAAATCGTGCCTATCTGACGGATTTCGACGAAATTTAATACCTAGTGGTACTTTTGTCAGGGGGGTGTTTTGGACGGGTCAAATCGTGACCCCGACCTGACCTTGACCTTCAAAATGGTCAATTAGTATATATATATGGCTGGTGACCTGCTTTCATCAGTTCTGAATCGGTCCGATTCATTCAATCGGTACAGGAAAAAGATACTCCGTGCTTTTTTATGTTAACCGTGATTGGGAATAGGAATGTTTCGTCATTTATACTTCCGCGTTTTGTATTTACCTTATCGATTTCACCTAATTTCGATATCGAGGTTTATTTCTGAATATCCGCTATATGAGCTAAATTTAGACATTATACACCCACACATCACTAGAACTCTTTCTCTTCCGAAATTGATAGTGGTTATTAAGGTTTAATTATATTTGTTGTTCCAAAATGACGGAAGAAAATGTGTTTCTATTTGTTCCAAATATTATCGGTGAGTATAAATTATATTTTCACTTTAGTCGGAAATATGGCTTGTTGCCATTCATCGGAAAGCTCTCATGTAATGATGTATGGCTATGGGTATGAGGACAAGTTTAAGATTAGGAACGATTGCAGCTATCATTGCTCAATTGGTTTATATGATTTATCATTAATGGGCCGATCTTAAATCACAGCGAACTCGGTAGTCATTCACTATGATTCAGTATGGAACTTGGAAGCATATATTAGTTATAACTGAGTTCACTGTGAATTAGGCCGATCTCTGTATATACTACTGACCTGTAGGGAAGTCGGTAGTCGAAAATCTACGGGATATACAATACATTAAATGTATAGTCAATTTTGGACTAGCCGAGAGGTAGCTTACTGGTCTCTCGTGCCAGCGGACAGTGGATCGCAACCTGGTCAGGGTATTCTGACAAAAATCAGAACTCGGTCAGATACCATGTTTGTCAGGCTGAAAAGTCTCATTTGAGATCACTGACTAAAGATCTGAATGCAAAATGCTGACTTCCCCCCCCCCCCCCCCCCCAAACCCCATTACAACACTTGTCCAGGTATGTTGTCATGCAGGTGCATTAAGCTGTCCGATCGGGCGCGGACATTAATAGCTGACCTGTTTACTAGGGCTTCACGGTATCCACCTCCACAATACCGACTACGGTATTAAATGAAATACCGCGGTATGACTAAATACCGTCAAGAATAATTTCCAAACAATTTGCTAGTCAAGATCCTATGGAACATGCAGTACGCAATTCAATATTCAAAATAACAGGTATTTAATTCACAATTTTTAATTCACAACAAAGCAAATTGTTATCGAGAATCAAATTATTTGACTCTTGGTTCGTTTTCTAAAGAAGTTATACCACGAGGGCATTTAAGTCCAGATTGTAATAAATAGGTTAGGGCGTCTCCAACCAATACCTATTTATCTGTGGTGTCTCAATGATGGATAAACATTAGCAATTGGAAACAATTGTGAGAGTAATGTTTAAATTTCGTAATTACGTGCGCTCGCGCAACAGTATGGCGATCAGACAGATTCGTAGCTTGGTAGCTTGGTGTCACTCCATGACGTCACCAAAAACGACGTAAACCCTCGTGGCGTTCTGACATTTGTACTGTGTCGCGTTTTTTCTATGTTTATTTTATGTGTTGTTTTCGATTACTTGTTTGTCGCCGATATCGCCATTTGTCGGGATTCCCTGTTTCTATATTTAAAACTGGCATGCTCGTAGTGAGCCCCGATTTCGATTTTTTCTCCCAGGTCAAAATACGTCAGAGTTATGACAAAAATAGATCGACCTACATTTTCTCCATCAGAACTCTACATCAAAGAGTCTATAGACTCCTTCGGGACCTACATAGACTCCTTCATTTGGGTATTTTTACTTATACTTGGGAAGTTTTATCATTTTTGGTTAGTGCGAAGACCTCTTTTTATCTTGCGGGGAAAGAGAGACATTCAAAACGCGATTTCGTAATTCGACGCAATAGGCTGAATAGCCTAACCTTCAACCGAGTTCCGGGTCAAATACGACGACTGACGTAACACAAAACAAAACGCATTTGTTGACACAAACACCGTTTGAAGAGTTTATTATTACATAAAATGGTCGTTATTGATTAATTATTGATTAATTATTGATATTTATTGTTGCATGTTGGCTGCTATCAATATTTACACAAATGGTATAAATTATTTCTTATAATTGCTCCTTTGGTCAACTTTGACTATCGGAAAATGAAAATGAAAATATGCCGCTGAAAAAATTGTAATCGATATTAAAGTCTCATCCTTTCGGCAACATGGAATTGGTTTTAATTACTTAAATGATTAATATATTAATTTGCATTTATCTGTGATGAAATGAGAAATGGTAATTTTTCTAACATTAAATTAAATAAAATAAATTAAGTAAAATACAGTGAAATTATTTTTTAAATTATTGTTTATTACATTTTTGCGCACGTTGGCATCTCTCTGAGTGCATTCTAGTTGTATGGATGGCGATCATGGTCTAATTATTGCATTGTGTACACTAAATTAAGCTGCATATGAGATGACTATAAACACACATCCATCAGCGTACAATGTGTTGGCACTGCCTTTGTTAAAATTGCTTTTCGCACTTTGCTGCAGTTTTGCTCTGGACGTCAGGCTGGTTATCGTCTCGTCTCGCTGGTTCTCGTTCAGTCTCGCTGGTTCTAGTTCTCGTTCATCACTTTCAAGCACGCGTTATTTCCTCGGATTATATCAAGTTTTTTATGTTTGCTGTCGTAAAACCAACTAAAGGAAGAAAATATAGTTTGCGGCGATATACCGACTATTCAAGTAATCCAATACAGACTACACTGTATTAAAAATAAAGCCGCGCTATGACTAAATACTGAAAAAACGTGAAGCCCTACCATGTACACGCATTGGTGTGTGCACGTTAAAGAACGCCACTGGAGTCACCACAGGGTTATAAAGTTACTCGACCATGGTAGTACCTGGACCAGTGCGTATACAACCAGAATTGGTTCCTGCACTGTAATATCTGCAGATACATACACATTATCGGTACAGTGAAGTGATATGGGCTGATGTATCACGCCGAGTTGACGATGTCAGATTGCCATATCAAACGAGCAGCGAGTAATAAGTCTAACAGTTTAATTCGAACAAAAACATGTGGATGACAAATAGTTCCAAAACTTCCACGGGATACTGATACGGAATTCAAAGGATACTGATACGGAATTCATAGAATACCGATACAGCTCACGACCAGACAAGCGTTTTCCGACTGCTCGTAATTGAGCGCCAAACAATAGTGGTATTTGTAAGGGACTAGTGGTAGTCATATAATAAAGATACATATGTACACCTTCAGGCTTCAAAGCTCGAGGGTTCAAATCTGACATATTGATCAGATTTTGTGTCTCATTTGCATCCGCAGTACCATATGGGGATAACGAATCAACCACCGATGCCACGATCAGAGTTCTGAGAATGATTCCAGAAGCAATAGAATCTCAGACAAAAATTTGAAAACTGGATGAGATTACGTTAGGCACACCGTCTGGTCGGCAGCAGAAGCTATTAAATGGCTGTCTCGTGTGCAGCAAGGTGCGCACGTTAAAGATCCATAACGTGGCGAAAGCATTCACGGATTTGGCAAAATAAAATAAATAATTGTGGACAAATTGCGTGGTGGATCTACTTGATCCCAGTGCGACTACATGTATGACGTCGGCAGGCTTTGCTAGTTTTCGATACGATATCTTGACCTCCCTTCGTTTGATACTATCGAATTATACATCAAAAGAAAGGAAATTGTATGGCCAATAAGATACAATGAAATATATTGTGACTGAGAAGAAAGAGTTTGAGAAACTATGGGAAATATGATAGATTGTGTGTTTTTCCTAAAATCAGACTTGTGAACCTTGTCACTGTTATAGTATGTATTGGTATATTTGGTATTTATCCCCAGGTGCCTGTGACTGATGATTGCAGTTCATGCTGATAATCATTATGTTATCTTAATTTGCAGATTATTGTCGAGTGGTCCTGGCGTTTGGGTCGTTCTATTACATGAGAACAGACTACTTGCTCGCTGCTTTCCTATACCTTTTCAGTGGTCTACTTGATGCAATTGATGGACATTTGGCCAGAATGCTGAACCAAGGTATGTAGGGTTATTTAATAGTGGTCTATTATTCATGTTCCTATCACTCGGAAACTTGGCCAGGGGAATATATTGTGACTGATAATGTACTTTCATTTCTAAACTAAATGGATTCTCCCACTCAGTTATAAAAGTATACATTGGAATTGTCCATTATTCATATGGAGGGGTGTTCAGGAAAAATGAGCAGACAACAGATAAGAAAAGTGCAGAAGAAGTCATATTTATTGCAGGGAAATGTTCAGATTATAAGTTCACCAAATGACCTATTATCTGAACATTTCCTAAAGGAACTACTAGTACTTATCAATGAGTATTTAGTATAGAAAGGGTTAATTAACCTCCATAGTTTTCAAATACAGGACTTCTGGAATATGAGAACAAGGTCACGGTGGAAATATGGGCAACATTTAATAAGATTATATGTACAATATATCAAAGACCAAACAACCTCATTTCGCTCAACGTGACAGGCCTTTTTTTTTGCGAAAAATTGCAGTGAATCTCTGACATTCATTTTACTGCATTATATGTGGTAACGCAGATTTATAATAGCAGCCACCTGTTTGTTTATTCAATGTTATTGAGTGCCAGTTATCCTACAATTAATCACCGCAAATCATTATTTGCCACAAATTGCCAGAAATGTGCAGATCATTATAAACATATTTTCTATATGTGACATAACCACTACATATATATGTGCATTGATATTTGGGAACCTTGAGGGGAAAAACAAAAGAGAATAGAACTAATAAAATAATAATGTTAATAAACTGATAACAAATATATATGCCCCTACCCTCCCCTCCCCGCCCCTGTAAGAGGACAAATTTAGAATTGTACATTTAATTCTAATGTGTGCCCGTAATGTTAACTATGTTCTACAGACCCAGATTGATTTGATTATATGGAGCTTACGCGATTGTAAAACTTATGGCCAGGATTCTCAAACACTACATTAAATCGCAATAAAAACAAAACAGTCTTGTCTAATCTTGTGGCCAAACAAAAGGGGAGAGTGTGGTGTTTGTATGCTTTATCTCATCGCATAGCAGAAAGGATGATCACATCTCCATCTTTGTGACTAGACACATGGATGTGCAATCCTTTTGTTTGAGATTTGTCTCACCTTAATGAAGAAATGATTATCTTCACCTTTATATTATTAGTTCATCCAGATATAATAAATAAAAACTTTAAAAATAATTTTTAACAGAAGGAAATTATAGTATTCTGACTTTTTGTTTATCTTGGCTGCAATCAATATTACTGAAGTAGACAGTATATCAACATCGTAAAAATAGATCTATACTCTCATAACTTTTGAACACTGATAAATGAGCTGATAAATCCAACTGATATTGCAAACTTCAGTACATTTGTTCAAATATCGTGTTGGAGGTTCTAATCTGTAGTGCCGTCATATTTAAAGATAGCCTAATTATGGTAAGGCCAAAAAAATATATACCTGTGTTTCTGGTGACATGCAAGAACAAAATAGGGGCGGGGGGTGTGGCTTTTCATTTTATTTTATTTTTTCATTTTATTTTCAACTTTGCTCGATATAAATTTGAATGCGACCACCAAGGCAACTTCTCCTTGTTTGTAATTGACTATAAAATAATAAACTAAGTAGATTCTATTAGAATATAGTGTAATTTATTGTTTTATTGTAAAAGCAAGGAAACATTATTTAAACAGTAAAATAACTCTATGTGGTATTTGAATAATAATAATAATACAGTGAATTTAACATTAAAGAAACACAGAGCACAAAAACTAACATTTGCATCATTACAGACTGTATGCCTGCACTATTTCACGATTAATTTAATAGCATACATGTTATTAAACGATGTGTTTTGTACCGAACTAGATAAATATTGTCATCAGTTGGAAATTTTCCAACCTAAATTGGGGTGGTCTAATTTGGGGACATCAGACACGGCGTGCCGACCATGGTTCGTCACGTTGTGAGAAAAATTATAAAACTAAACCCGTGAAATGCAGTATCTTGGCTTCTAACAGGACATATATCTCGCAATAGAATGGATATATTTCCATCCTGTACTAGTTTAATTGAAGTTTTATTACATTTCTGAAAAAATTTCAACACTTTAATAAATCCTGCCCTTTTAAATAGATATGACATATATCCAATTTTAGAGCGTGTACTAGTATCTGTATTAAAAAAAAATATATATTTGTTTGTTTGTTTTGTTTGCAAAATGAATAAAATGAAAACCGTCGGGATATATATTTTTTTGGCCTAACCAAAATTATGAGCAACGCCATTTGTGTGACCTGTCAATGTGTAATTTTGTGTTCTCGTCATGAGGTCCCATAGTTTGCGATCAGTTTCTTTAAAAGTTCATAGCAACAATCTGTGAATTGTGACGAAAACCGCGACAAACTGTGTGTTGAATATTAATATTCTCCACTCAAAATAATGGCCAAGTTGCCATGATCCCAATGTCAGTGATATGCAGCAATTTGCCACGATTTTCAGTGGACCAATCGCTGCATTGAGCGAAGTGAGGTTGTTTTATCTTTGATGTATTGTATATACATGTATACAACATCAACTTTAATACAAGTCCGTAAAACATTAAAGCCCTGTGCTTATTTAAAACAAATATCTTCATAATTTTATTTTTAACATAAACTCTTATAATTGGTTGACAATAAACTATGAGCAATCAATGTCACACTATATCATCATTACAGTCACTATATTAAAGATACGGCGGCATTGGCGTGGGTATGCTGTTAAAATATTCACCTCCGTCAAAAACCGCCATAAACCTGCATAAACAGAAATAATAGTAAAATATAGACAGACTTTTTTCTTATATCAATCAGAAATATGGCATAAACAGTATGTTATTGTCAAATGTATTTCCTTTGATATGTAAACAAAAGCAAAAAACATCTCAGAACCTGGCTTTTTAGATCCGGATACGGTAAACATAAAGAGCGTTATTTGTTACTGTTTTCCTGATGTGGAAATAAATAAAGAGCGTTTATATCATTTGTGTGTGATTAACCAATAGAATTGCGCTGTGTTATGTAAACAGAAGCAAAACTTCTGTAACACGAGCAGGCTCTTCTTTACGTGCACCATTGTATGTATTGACGACAATATACTATTTACGCACTGATTATGTTTGGCATATGAACAAAACTATATATATATTAATATTCCTTCTGTTGATGGCGATTTGAACAAATATGAATATTTCTGCAACGAACGCCACCCGTGCCTTTAATGTATAAAAGATTATAAGTACAATAATGCCCTAAATAATCGACTCCTTAACCTCAGCAGAATTATGGGTAACTTTCCAGGATTTAGTTGGAAATATGGCTTGTTACCATTCAGCGGAAAGCTCTCAGTCCGATGAATGGCAACAAGCCATATTTACAACTAATCCTGAAAAATTACCCATAATTCTGCTGTGGTTAAGGAGTCGATTATTAGGGCATTACTGTATCATTCCTCACTCTAGACTCTACTTTTTTTTCAGGAAGCAAACTTGGTGCAATGCTGGACATGCTGACTGACAGAATCACAACCATGTGCTTATGTGGTGCTCTTTGTCACTTCTACCCAAACTACATGTTCTTCTTCCAGTTCAGCATGGCTGTCGATATATTTAGTCATTGGTTGCATTTACACAGGTAGGTTATCCATATTTAACCCTTTCTTGATGGGAGCAGCGCTGGTGCAGCATTAAAGGGGTACTGTACGCCATTTTCAATAAATTCCCGGTGATAACAACGATCTATTATCGATACTATATAGAAATATAAGTAATTTGAGTCGAAGATGTATTCTGTAAACGCTCAGGTTAATAGGCTATCTTAAAATTTAATAATTTAAAAGTTAATAATTTAATATAAATTGATTTTATGGCTCCAGCCATAAAATGGCGTCTCTTAAAATTGGAATTTCCGTGTACAAAACGTAATCAAATTATAATTGAGGGATACTGGATTAATAAAACAATTGCACACACGATCGTTTGAAACATTATGCTTATACGGGGAGAAAACCCAAGCCACTCATTGACTAGTGACCATACACTAACTTAAATGAGTATATGGGACTACTAAGCATATAATATAATGTTTATTTGATTCATTTGGTTGAAAACTGTACAAAAATTACTCGACAACGACAATTTGTATTTTTGCATTCCGGTAAATTTGCCATCCGTAACAATACTTCGTACTCAACAGACTTTCAAAAAATGGAAAAGTTGTTACCTTATTCTCCGACTCGGGGATTATAGAAACCAACAACAACATCTTGGGTACAGTACCCCTTTAAAGATCATGTTTCACTCCATTTTCTTATATATGTGAGTCTCCCATAATTATTGAGCCTTGCAGATATAAGAAAATGCACTGTCTTACAAGGCCAAGGTATAAATTGTTAGGCCAATGTATTCTCTTTCATATGCGAGGCACCCTATTAGATACTCGCATATATAAGAGAATGTATTGGCACAGTGTTTTCGCAAAATTTCAGGCACCTCAAGTCATGGAATGGTCAATTAGTTTTGTAATCTCTAAATTTGTAAATAGTGTGTGAAATTAATAATGTGACAGGAAATTTATTACGCTATTATTAGCTGCTATTGTTAGCAATTTGGCGAGACTCGATTTAGTTTAGAGCTATATTTTTGTAACTTTTGAATTCTCGTACTTTGATTTCTCTTATCATGGTGCTCGAATTGAAAACTGACAATAATATAGATGTGAAAGTCTTGTATCTGATGAAAGTTTCAGTTCTTAATTGTTCCTGTAGGCTGCTGTAGGTACATATATAGATTAAAGACAATCACAATGAAATTGTACATCAAACAGGACATACAGCCCTGTTAATTAGCCAAAATTGGCCTAGGCTAAAAATTGCTTACCCCAGAAATATTCCTCAGCTAAAAGCCTGGGATCTGCATAATTCCATTGAACATACCCGGTACCCGGTATAACTTCAGTTTATATTAAATTGAACTTGGTCCATTATCATGACTGGCTTAAAATTGCTGATTTAACAAAATACTGGTTGTCCTCGGCATTCTACAATAAATGTTTACTGTCTGCAGACTTCCACAACTGTATGCAACACAAAGACCAGCAATAGCAAAAAACGTTGGCAGGTTCTGAAATTTGCCTCGGCTAAAATATAGCTGACAAAATATCTTGTTTTCCTAGGCTTTTGCCTCAGCTCAATAACAGGGGTGGAACATATATGTTCATTATTTGGTTGCGAAGATGTGTGTTTATATATAACTAGCTAAAACAGGTTCCCTCCGGGAGGCTGCCTTTATTCAGCATCGGAGGGGTCTGTGGCCCTTTTGTGCATTAGGAGCCTGCGGCCCCTGTTGACATTGGTTCATATTGGACTTATTTTATTCTGGAATAAGCCCATAGACCTATATCTGTTATTCTGTTGGATGGCATGGGCCACATTGAAAACGCATAATATAAAGAGCGTACATCTGGTCTACAAATAGGTTCATATTGAACCTAAAAATTCACATTTATTTGGACCTTATTTTTGTGTGTGTGTTATTTTATTTATTTAATTTAAAAAAAAAAATTTAAACCGTTATAACCTCCGCCAGGGTACCCTGAGTCAACCAAATTTTTTTGAAATCTGTCTCAGGGGTCTGAGAGAAAAGTCCGAACAGACAGACAGATCCTACTCTTTTATGTATATCGATTCTTCAAAAATTCATTTAGATATATAATTGTGGACAGAATTGACATGAAGTCGAAAGGATTAAAACCATGACCGCTTAGGTGCCTGACTTCAGAAAAATCCATACTTGCGTGCTGCTTGTATTTTGAATAGTTGAGTTCACAATATAATTATTTCATACTGGATGACTACGGCTTCACTCTTGCTTTGCCTTATCAAAGATTACCATAATTTATTGTTTAACATTTGGACAATGTTCATGAGATTAAACGTCCCGCGTTCAAATATATTTTTCCTTACAGTTCAACTTCTCATAATATATAAAGCTCATTACCATATAGTAACCCTCTTATATTTCCTGTAGATCGATTTGAATGTCATGGTAATTGAAAATAATAATTTTAAGCAGAAAACATTGTCATTGGTGATGTCATGCTGTCAGGTGTTGCAGTATCATAGCCATAGAAGTGTTAATTTGGCACCAATGACTCCATAGATATTCATAATGGCGTGTCGGGGCCTACTAGTACCCAGTCATACACACATCTTAAACACAATAAAAAATTGGTCCAAGCCATCTCAGTGATGTAATACGAAAAACTTATTGGTTTTGTTTTGAATTGACTAATTGGTCACTTGCCTTACACATACCCGTACCTCCAATGGAAACCCCCTGTTTTCAACTATAATCCTAAACTTCCATTAACAGTGACAACTTGGACGATGTGGCAGAAAAATTGTTCTCTGAATCTTTATCAATTTGTTATGGGAAATAAAAAAAATTCTGACATTGACATATACTGTGATATACATGTACTTGCTATTGGACCAAATTCGTTAAGACAAAATTATTAAAGATGCATAATCTGATTAACTCCCCTCAATTACTATTGATTTGGATTTGGGGTAAAAAATATTTGATTTGAATCGAGGAACAAACCTATCAAAGCTCAAGAGTTATTAGATATAAATTTTTGAAATCTATTATTTTTCACCATCAAGACTTATTAGTGGCCCAGTATAAAGTCGTCGGTCTCGGACCAAATTTCGGATGAAGATTGATAACTTTAAAATCAAGAAGCTTTGCGTTGATAATAAGCCAACATTTCGTCAAACAACATGTTGATAAATAGCAAGTTTCGGGCAATTTTATACTATAGTTGACAGTGGTTAGCATTATTGTTGGGCAATTAATCAATTCTGATAACTGAAGTGGCATTTCTAAAAATGTTGTTGTTGTTGGATCTAATTATATGAGGGCCATTGAATCGGATTGAGTACCTTTAACCAAATGAGTGTTTATGATGATATTTTGTCAATGTCGAAAGTTGATGATTTAAAGATACGGGGGGCGTTGGCCGTGGGTATGCTGTTAAAATATTCACCTCCGTCAAAAACCGCCATAAACAGAAAGAATAGTTAAATATAGACATACCTTGTTCTTATGCCAATTAGAAATATGGCATAAACAGTATGTTATTGTCAAATGTTTTTCCTTTGTTATCTAAACAAAAGCAAAAATCGTTACAGAACCTGGCTTTTGTTTAGATCCGGATATGGTAAACATAAAGAGCGTTATTTGTTACTGTTTTCCTGATATGGAAATAATAAAGAGCTTTTATATCATTTGTATGTGATTAACCAATAGAATTGCGCTGTGTTATGTAAACAGAAGCAAAACTTCTGTAACACGAGCAGGCTCTTGTTTACCTACACCATCGTACGTCTTGACGACAATATACTATTTACGCGCTGATTATGAACAAACCTATATATATTTAATATTCCTTCTGTTGATGGCGATTTGAACAAATATGAATATTTCTGCAATGAACGCTGCCGACCGTGCCTTTAAATTTAAAAAAAGCTGGAATAGAATTCACCTAATGTTTTTTTTTTCTTTCAGCACAATATTGAAGGGCGGTTCAAGCCACAAAGTAATCGACCTTTCACAGAACCCGATTCTCAGACATTATTATCACAACAAGGTAAGAAGTGTGAGAACTCGGTATACATTTATAGTTTATCGACCCCATATCCAGGAATGTGGCTAGAGGGTCATCGTTCGAGGGTGGGGTGTCGGGGTGTCCAGCTTGATATTTCCAATTGCACCACCCTTTTGAACCAGACCAAACTCCCAGGTTCGCAGATTTCTATTTGCACCTCCCCTTGGGTTGGATTTTCCGACTGGTACATATACCTCAAGTTTTTCAACCTGATACTCCCCCTAACGTTGGAAAATTTCCAACTGTTGGTCATTTCAGACCCAACTTTTTGACCAAAAGTAGAAAAATATGCTACTGTTTGTCTTAACCCTTTACCCAACAGAACGGCCATGTGCCAATGCATTCTCTTATATATGCGAGTCGACCATAGGTCGCCTCGCATATATAAGAGAATGCATTGGCTTAACACATTAAAAATTATAAAATTGTTAAAGAATGTAAGAAAAAATGGTAAAAAGTGTTAAAAAAAGATTTTTTTTAGGCCAATGCATTCTCTTATATATGCGAGGCGACCTATGGTCGACTCGCATATATAAGAGAATGCATTGGCACAGGGCATAACTGTAACCATCACAATGTGGTCAATGAGCCGGTTCCAATGATATCCATATTTGTATGGTTTTATTGAGACAGACCAAAGTTATGTTGGGCTGTTGAAGCTTTATTTTGGCGTTTTTGGCCGTTTTGTTGGGTAAAGGGTTAAGAGAACCAATTCCCCAATCCCCACTAATTACTGGTTGGAAAATCAAACAACGAGAACAAGTTCAACCAATATGTTGCCACTTCCCTGCCCATCTCCCTGCCCATCTCCCTACTCAAGATTAGAGGTGCAAGTACCGGTAGTTTGAATATGGAATATGAAAAATTTACATGTACAAAAGATCATGGGATAGGTTTAAAGATACGGAAGGCATTCACGGTCGGTACTGAATTATATATAAAGTATGTTAAACCAGTATAATCAAGACGCCTTGCACGGCTTTAATAACCCTTTCAGTGCCAAGTCCGATTTTTGTATCAACCCATATTTCCTTGATCATTTTTCAAATTTATTGATTATAATAATGTGATACATTGATGGAAAGAGCTCTTAGAGCTCTTTCCATCAATGTATCACATTGTTATAATCAATAAATTTGAAGTTGATCAAGGAAAAAAGGGTTGATACAAAAATCGGACTTGGCACTGAAAGGGTTAATATATGTTATCTGATGTTCAAAAACTGAGCTATTCAGCTGAATACCCCACAGACATAGACCAAGAAATTTATGTTTCATTTCACAGGCTTATTCACTGATCATCTAGGCACTTTAATATGGATATTATTTTATTGCAGACAAGGGTAATTATGCTGCTTAGGCCATGGATAATTAATTATCTCTTTAGTGTCAACCTTGAAACGACTTTAGTACACGTGGTTAATATATTTTGTTAGACTCCTTAGATATCCTCTTTATCTGTTTAGCATCATCGTTGAATCTGAGAATTAAATGCAAAATGCACTGATTATTGATTGCTAGCTTAGTTTCTGAAGTTACTTATAGTATAGTCAGGGTTTCTGCCAAGGGGAAATTAATGAGTCCGTATTGGGGAAACACATAACGCGACATGACGACCATGGTTCGTTCCGTCGGGGCGAAAATTTTGTCATTTGACACTGAAAAGTAGCCATTTCCTTGCACCTGAGTGTCCCCCACAAAGCAATCCAAAGCTACGTATATTACGTAAGTCGATCATTTTCCGTGGGTGCATTAATTCTGTTGATGGTATCCAGATAATTAATCATGTAATTACGCACGTAAGACTGCCGTCTGATTGAAGACTATATCAAGCTACAAGTTACAGTGTTTAAAAATTTATAACTTACAATAAGATTCCGACAGGTATAATGAAACTAAACACTAAAAAGCATCTATGCATTGTCCAATAATACCTAGCTGGGAGAATTTAATTAAGTATTTCCTAGAATTTCAAGTAGCTTCCGTGAAAATGAAACTGATATATTCCATGTATTCTGTCAATCGTAACTATTTGTGCGCTGTGACGTCATATATACTGCAGGGTTTGTCTGCAGGAGATATTTATAGCGGCGAAATACGAATGGTAGCGAAATCTTTCAAACTCGGAACGCGTAGCTTGTCAATAGTCTGTATTAGTCCAACAACTGACGACCGCTGCTATTGAGTTTTTAGCCAACGTGTTATAAAATATAACCCAGGCGGGACAACGAAACTATTATTGACCGTACTTTGACTTTATCTCCATATTGGGGGGGGGGGGGGGGGTATGTTTTTCGTGTTTATCCTGCATGGATGTAATATGGGTCAAATGAATGGTGTTGTCACTATGAATTCCCGCTATAAAGACTGATTTGGGACAGGTTCCGTATTATAATAATATGATAGCACGGGATCTCGGAGGTAGATACCTCCTTTGGTAGGAGGCCCGCCTGTTGGCATATGTTGATCCCTACTCTGCCTAACTCAGCAATTCGGCATTCTTTGGTCAAATTATGTAATCGTACGATAGCACGGGATCTCCGAGCGTGAGTAGTTTCAACCACAGAAATCCCATGCAAAATAATATCCGTACTCAGCAGTCCGACATTCTTTGATATTACCGCGACATTTATTACGCTGTATATAACTTCGCTATTTCAATGCACACCAAACATTACGTTGTAGTTCTGGCGCTTTGATTTCAAAGGGTTACGCTGCACCGGTAACACACTGTGCTCAATTGACCCGCTTTTTCACTAGTATTCTGTTTAACCCCCCGAACTCCCGTGGCAGCCGGATTTTTTATAACATATTGCTACTGACTTTTGGTACATGTATTGATCAAACAGATCATCTGCGTGGGGAATGGGTTCATGGGACGGACCCGCATCCGGCCTGGCGGAAACCCTGGTATAGTGTAATGCAATTTTAATAAATTAAATGTCACCACACCATCCTGTTTTGGGAACTATAGAAATCATCGACATCCATCCCAGATGGTTTCTGGATGACAACTTTACTTTTAGTTATCCGATTGTTTTCAAATTTGGTCCATCCATTTTAACCAGATTTATGGCCCTTGTCAACTTAGAAATTGCTGATTATTTTGATTTTAATCAGGGGACATGTGGCCTAGCAGGATTTTATTAATATAATTTGCTGGTGAAGCAAAATTGTGTCTGTTGTATAACTGTTAATGTAATCAGCAGGGAAAACGTTTTTGATGGATCTGTTGTATTGCGTGTCTGACTGGAATGAACAAATTCTCTAAGAGGTCAACATAAAATGTTTAGTAGGGTGGTTCTTGTTTTGTTGTTAGGTAGGGTAAATGAAAACAGGCCACATTTTATGGTCTTTCACTAGACTGATCTACTAGTACAGATCCATGGGAGGAAATGCCTGAAATATTATTGCAAATGTAACATTTTACTAACTAATGACCATACCACTCCACAGAAAACATCGTCCGAACTACAATCAATTGTAAATATATACTTCTCAATTTGGGGACGCAAATATTGGAGATAAAGTAACGAAATAATTTTCCCATCGAGTCACTGCATTTAATTAATATATAAGAATGACGGCATGTGTTGTCAATTTGGATATATTATCTGTAAAAATAACTACTTTGAGTAAGATTATTCTCCATTTCTATTTGATCATCCAACCGGAGTGTTTCACATCACTTTAACTTGAAACCCCTTCTTGCAATATGGTTGATTTAGGCTTAGACAGATGACAACTTGTCTAGGGTCATGGTGTATGAGGCACCATGTAAAATATTTCCCAAATTAATAATGTTTATCACACAAATTGAAATATCTTTAACTTGTACGTACATGTACACAACATCCCAATCAGCACTGCTTGGTGGAATATTTCACTTATCTAAAATGAAAATGCCGCGAACGAAAAACAGGTTGTGCAAAGTTTTATATGGTAGGGGTTACCTAAGCACAAACCAAGCAAATGAAAAATAAGTTACACCTAATTTTGAAACTTGCAGGCCTGATACTTAACCCTTTCATGACTGGAGCTTCCTGAAATTTTGCGAAAACCCTGTGCCAATGCATTCAATATATGTGAGTCTCCCATAGTGAGCCTCACATATATAAGAGAATATATTGGCCTAACAATATTTATCTTGACTTGTAAGCCAGTACATTTTCGTATATATGCCAAGGCTAAATTGCATGTATAAGATAATGCATTAGCAGGATCTCTAATGCTGCACACCAGCGCAGCTCCTGTCATGAAAGGCTAATCTAACGTTTCCTCCTGTCATTCCACTCTGAAATGTTTTTTTTATTTTATCTCTAGTATATACTGTTCACTATGTGTTCTGCCAACGAATTATTCTACTGCATGCTGTATCTGACTGCATTCTCTCCTGGACCCGTCGGTAAGTACATCGCATAATTTATCATATTCATAATTAACTTGAAAATAAACCAATCAAACATAACATATTTGTTGGATACTAGGGTCCTGCAAACATTTTGTTTTACATTCGAACCAAATATCGAACCGAATACATATTCACGGATCAAATCGAATATCAGAACCAACAAAATCAAACACCAGACAAATCCCGAAAAGGGTTGTTTTGGTTCTAATAGCAACCGCTTGAAACTGGGTACCAGTGATTTAAAAACAAAAGTACACCAATAAAATATAGCCTTGTTCTCTTTGGTAAATGATGCATTCTTTCTATCTCACTAATCTCACTATATAAGCTTTCAGATTCAGTTAAAGACACACTATCATGCTAACATGTAGTTATAGATGTGTGAATGGGAAGGAATAGAGATTCACAAATACGTTGGGTTTACATAAAAACCTTGTGTACATCTCCATAATTATACAGACATTGCATACGCCATCTTTTACATGCATTCTGAAACTCGTTAGGCAATTGGAGCCATGCATTGCAATTATCATCATTTAATGATGTCGGATCAAGATAAATCTCGACTTTTTGTCTGAATTCCAAGTACCGGTAATATCATGGCAATCAGGGAATAATCCAGAGTTTTTTTGGGGACACCTGTTCTGTATTTGAGGATATCCATATATATAAATTGGGATGTTAAAATATTCCATACTGGACACTTGATTGTGGAAATAAAGGCTCTATATAATAGACTATATCATCTGCAGATTGATGATTTGCATTACATGTTGTCGACTTATAGAAAAATTCCTTGAAAACATGGAAAATCCAACTTGAATAAATACTATCCACTTGGAATTTGGGGACATTTGGGAATCCAGAGTTTGGGCACCCAAACCTGTAACAGGTATCAAAACAGCCATGGATCCTTCTCTGCCAATGGAATGGCATTGCTTGTTCCCAAAGCCAGTTGATCGAACTTCCCAGTTATGGCTTTGGTAGTGATGATTGCTGACTACAGACATCGATATCTGATGTCAATATCATAATGATGTCCTTCACATACATTTCACAAATTGAGTTGGTTACTAGTAAGTTTTGTGTAATCTATACACATTGTGGCATGTTTCTGGCACTGGGTATAAATCATGCAAGTTTGCCGAAGCCTAATGTTGGCCATGTTATTTGCCCCTGGAATTGTTCCAACTTGTACTTTATAATAAGACTAGGGGATGTGACCGTCTTCGTCCGGGCTATTTAGGAATTTCTTTGTGATCACCTCCATCTGAGCAGATCCGCAGAAACATGCCGATAAGAGTGTATATGAGCGAGGTCAAGGTCAAGGACACGGTCGCACGTGAAATTGGACCCACCCATATTGTTTCCAGGATCAAAGTGGGCCTACATACCTAATTTGAGTCTAATCGGTCAAGCAGTTTTCAAGTCTATAAGACACATAACACACATACTGAGAGACAGACAGCAGTTCCAAAATATATAATAGATGTTCAATAGCGTTCAAGAAAATTATTAAACGTTACCTGCACTGTAATCCTCGATTCCGGTTCTTGGCTCGCAGGATTTTCCCTATGCCATTCCAGTTTGGCCCTGACAGTATTCCATACATTTCGGATATTCAAATGTTTTTGAACCAACAGTTTCAAACCGAATTCGAATTGAATATTGGGACCAAATCGAACATCGAATATTCACTGGACCCTATGGGATACATGAAATAAAATTTTAAAAAGTAACCTTTGTTGACATTTTCCTAGGTTACTGAAATCCTACTACAAGTGTGCTTATTAAATAAAAAAATTTCAAACTGCATGATGGTTCAGCACTAAGACAATACTCCTACTTGAAGAATGTATTGTTCAACTATTATTGCCAAAAAATTGATTGGTTGTATCATATTATAAAACACGTCATCTGAATTGAATATGTAAAATTTTAATAGTTAGCAATTCATTTGGGCCAATTTAATAGTTGGTATCCATATGTAAATGATAACAATAGGCACTGCAATTTTTCTACAAATTAGAATTATATTTACATTGTTAATATCTTAATTGATTTATTATGTTGTCTATCTGAGTTGAACTGGATATTGTAGCTAACAGATCATCATTCATAAGTATAATTTCAGCCCAAACATCCAATACAACTGTTAAGATGTGACACGTTGAGCGTTTGAGATTTAACAATTCCATGACTGGAGCTTCTGAAGTTTTGTGAAAACCCTGTGCCAATGCATTCTCTAATATATGTGAGTCTTCTGTAATAGGGAGCCTCGCATATATAAGAGAATACATTGGCCAAAGATTATTTACCTTGACCTTGTAAGCCAGTGTATTCTTTTATATGAGGCTTCCTATGGGAGACTCACATATATAAGAGAATGCTGTGCTGTGATTATTTACCTTGACCTTGTGAGCCAATGTATTCTTTTATATGAGGCTCCCTAAGGGAGACTCGCATATATAAGAGAATGCTGTGCACAGTGTCTTTAATGCTGCACCAGCACAACTACCATCATGAAAGGGTTAAGGTTAAATTTTTGACAATGACTCTACAGTATATGACCTTTCCTACCTATACTAAAAAATAACTTGTTGGTGTTGTTTCCAATTTTGTTGTAATTTTGTTCTTTAGTAATTATATTGTTATATAATTTTCAGTTCCATTAGGAAGTTTGTCATTCGGCATTTTCACAATGCTGGCCTGGGTTTGTGCTCCACTAGCGATCGCTAAATTAGGAATCAGCTGCCTGCAGCTGTGGGCCGCAGCTAACAACATGGCTGCAATAGACGTAGAAGAAAGGAAAGTTATGCTGGAGCAGTTAAAGAACAAATAACTCAAAGGCTGAAGAGGTATGATTAACAACAATTACTCAACAGATCAGAAAAATCATTTGTATGATGAGTCAGCAATAAAACTATGCATTAACCCTTTACCCAACAAACCGGCCAAAACCGGCCAAATAAAGCTTCAACAGCCTAAAATATCTTCGGTCTGTCTCAATAGAACCATACAAATATGGATATCATTGGAACCGGCTCCTTGACCACATTGTGATAGTTACAGTTATGCCCTGTGCCAATGCATTCTCTTATATATGTGAGTCGACCATAGGTCGCCTCGCATATATAAGAGAATGCATTGGCCTAAAAAAAAACACTTTTTACCATTTTTTCTTACATTCTTTAACAATTTTATAATTTTTAATGTGTTAAGCCAATGCATTCTCTTATATATGCGAGGCGACCTATGGTCGACTCGCATATATAAGAGAATGCATTGGCACAGGGCCGTTCTGTTGGGTAAAGGGTTAACCCTTCCATGGCTGGAGCTTCCTGAAATTTTGCGAAAATCCTGTGCCAATGCATTCTCTTATATATGCAAGCCTCCATATGGGAGCCTCGCATATAAGAGAATACATTGGCCTAGCAATATTTACCTTGACCTTGTAAGCCAGTGCATTCTATTATATATGAGGCTCCCTATGGGAGACTCGCATATATAAGAGAATGCATTGACACAGGATCTTTAAAGCTGCACTAGCCCAGCTCCCGTCATGAAAAGGTTAAAGACCCTGTGCCAGTGCATTCACTTATAAATGCGAGTCAGTCTCCCAAAGGGAGCCTTGCATATATAAGAGAATGCACTGGCTTACAAGGTCAAAGTAAATATTGTATTCTCTTATATATACGAGGCTACTTATGGTAGACTTGCATATATAAGAGAATGCATTGGCACAGGGTTTCGCAAAATGTTAAGAAGCTCCCGTCATGGAAGGGTTAATCCAACAGTTACAACATTAGCTGGAGCAAGAACGGAGCTTGGAAGGCACCCAGAGCAAGACTCTGAATTCTGCTAACACTCCCATATCATTAGATATGTTTATATGTTGATATATAGGGCGCTTTAGCAGAATTCACAGTCAAGCTCTCAACATCAAACAGGTTTGCCTGGTGTTACAATATTCATTCTTGTGGCTGCCTCAAGGCTCAAACAACACCGCCTCAAATATGCATCATACTATTCAGTGTTGAAATGACTAGTCAACACCAATCATACATGTACATATATCCTGAAAATCAAGCCCATGATCATCTCAGTATAAATATACAGTATTAAATCCACCAAGCACATGTTCGTTTCACGATGTTTGACAGCGAGTTTTCACAGTTGTTTGCCATTGTATGTTCGCAAAATAAAAAATGTAGTTAGCAATATTTATCGTTGGTAACAGTATAAATTTTCTGATTGGCCTTATCAATGAAACTTATACTTATATCTTTCTGTTAAATAGTGTGATTAGTCGATGGAATATTCTGTAATTAATTGTCGCCAAAATTCGCATTCACTAGTCCTTCGATTTTGAGGCGCACAATTACTCTTGTGCGCCATAGCGCACCTGGAATTTAAAAGTATCATGCAAATATTTACACGCCCTATGATCTTGGTTAAGTTTACTCAATGATTCAATAAATTGCAAAACAGTAATTGTTGGGATAACAATGATCGTCGTAAAAGTCATAGCATCAAAGGTTGTACACTGGAGTGTTTTTTAACCCGTAATGGTCCGTGCATACTGTTCAATGCATGTGTGTCGCAGGCAATCAAAGAGATCATCAATACAATCAAAGAGGCATTGTCAAAAAATCAAATATATTACGTCATCACTCAATACTGGTAAGCACGTGGTAATAGTTCCGAGCAGACCTGTTTACTTTCAAAATGGGAAATAGGGAGATTTGTCCTCAGAAATAGGGAGATTTACAGATAGAATTCAAATTTGGGTTTTATCTGAATTTTTTTAACGGAGTTATGGCCCTTTAAAACAAATATTTAAATTGTTTTAATCTTTGAAGATTAACTTTGAATGTTCTGGATTTTAGCATCCAAGCTGAAAATAGCTAATCACCGTGACCATCGCCAAGGTATGGGTTAAACATCTGCTGGTCGACTAATCATTTCAAGACTAATATAATTTTAACTTAAGATCCTGAAATTTCTCAAAGCCACCTGCGCTAACACTAGCTCATAAACCAACCACCTAGTCTGAACTGAAGCACATTTATTGTCATTATTATTATTATATGTACATTTATAAAACACATTAGACAGCAGTAAGTTTCAATGCACTTGACACGATAAAACAATTGTTCAACAAAAAAAAAGTCAGTTAAAATACTGAGAAAGATATAAACAAAATTGGTATTGCTAAAACTATACACAGCTGTAAAAAGATAATTAAAACTCAAGTAACAGGCATTGCATTAAAACATGTGTTGTATGGATCCAGTGTATGGAACAAGTGCCTAACATAACATTCTTTCTCTTTTATAACAATAATTGATATTTAATTAGGTGTCTACCATAGCGCCTATGGGCAGTTGCCAGAAAAGAGGTTTCAAATTGAGATAAGAGATTGAATTTTTTTTACCCTGTGCCAATGCATTCTCTTATATATGCGAGTCGACCATAGGTCGCCTCGCATATATAAGAGAATGCATTGGCCTAACAATTTTTTATCATTTTTTTTAAATAAATGTTTCTTACATTTTTTAGGTCATAAAATAAAAAACATCCATTACCCTGCAGGGAGCCCCACACATATATAGAAGCATATAGAAGAGTGTCGTCTGCTCATGTTTGTCTGGGCTCTGTATGGGTAAAATTATAAAATTGTTAAAGAATACAAGAAAAAATTATTCAAATTGTAAACAATTGTTAGGCCAATGCATTCTCTTATATATGCGAGGCGACCTATGGTCGACTCGCATATATAAGAGAATGCATTGGCACAGGGTAAAAAAAATCCTGACTTCCGACTGGATTTGATATGGCGGGTCACAAATATTAGGCACAGGAAGAAGTTTAAGTTGACATTTGCTTCCCAGCTTCAGTCTTCTATAATAATAAATTTTGGTTGCTAATTTAAGAAAACATTTATTATCATCTTAAAACCTTACTGGTACATACTTACCAATTAGCCAGTATGTTGTAACAAGTCTGAATTTAGTTTGTCTGACATTTGCAGAATGAGGTACCCAGAGGGTGAATTTAGTCATGCTGTCATATATGGGGGGCTAGTGTCACTAAATCCACCCTCTGGGAACCTCATTCTGCTCAGGCCTCAACTGTTATTTGAGAACTAGGATCAGATTGAAGTTCCCCAGTTGAAGTTTGTGATGTTCACTCGTTAGTCACCTCGATTATGCATTTTATCTTCTGAAAATTAGGGGATATAGAAACTGAACAGAAGGGAAAATTAACTAAAAACAATATTAATTTGAGACTATAGATACTTCCCACTATGTGGGATAGCATCACTAAACTCACCCTCTTAGGACCTCATTCTGCAAATGTGTTGTAACAATAGATCAATTAGTCGACGTTGATGAATATTTTGGGGATAATCGATTACAGTTCATATTCAAAGTGGCACACTTCTGATGTTGGGATTGGAGGAAACTAATATAATCTAACAATGTCACATAATCACAAGTTATCACAAGGGATCACAACTTCAAACCATGGCACCTTGGATCACCGTTTGACATTACACTTGAAATGTCTTCATTGTTTTAATGGCGATTGATACAAACCAATTCTGATGTGACCACATACTCACTAACTCCTCATGCCTTCTCATAGCTTATGCCAGTATATTATAATTAATTGGTATAGACATTGTCATACTCCTCAGCCCCCCCCCCCCCAAATTGAACCATAGTTTAGCTACGAACTGTTCATTTTTCGGTCCCTGTGTGTATCATTTTTAGCTTGACAGACAATCAAGTTTGAGCTATTGCCATAGGTTTGCATTCGTCAGTCAGTCTATCCATCAACAATTTCCTTTAGCACACCATACAAGCCACATCGCTCATCTTATCATCACCAAAATTCATATTGATCTTTGATGGATGCCATTGATTTTTTTCCCGAAATTTGTTAAAATAGATGGCCGCCTCAAATTTGAATCCATTGGCACACCTTGTATCCCGCAATTATCTGAGAAATGTTCTGAAAATTTACAGGCATGTTTAGGAACCCTTCCAGATGGGAGATATCAAATTTGAATGATTTTTCGATGAAAAACATGGCTTCTGGCAGCCATCTTGGATTTTAGTCTTTGCATAAATAAATCCTTTATAATTAGCATCCCACATTTAAATTATTCGGCACACACTGCAGCCAACAGTTATTGGAGAAATTTTGTATATTCAATCAAAAACATTGCTGCTGGCAGCCATCTTGGATTTTACTCGCTGCATCACTAAATAATTTTGCATGCCCTACAGCCATCATATTTCATCCAATTGATCCCAAACTTTATATGGCTCTTCAGGTTAACCTCTACTTAAACATTTAAACTTTGCTTATTGCTCCATAGACTATAATGCATGACATTATCTTCTCTACATGTTTAGCTACAGTGTCATTGACACTCTCATTATTTTCACAATTAATACTATCGAGACAAATTCAAGATGGGACTAATTTCATTTACTTACATTTTGTTAACGTTACCTAAAAAGTAACATCTGCACTGTCCAGTATCAATTTAGTTTAGTTCAATCAGACACGCAATTTAAATCATTTATATGCACAGTTGTGAAATATATGTTTATGATGCTTGCTGTATCCAGCTAACTCAGTTTGTATATGTCACTTTATCGGATAGGCACACAAATATTTCTTCATCACTGAAGTTTATACCAAAACTATTGTGCTCGGTTTGTCTTTCGCTAAAGATGCATCTTTTTGTTAAAGACTTGTGACGTGGAGATTTGCTATCAAACATCGTGAAATGGGCAGGTGCTCAATTTCGCAAACTTTTACTTGGATAATCATGGCTGAGATGCTGAGATTTTTGGGTTCCTATATATAATACTAGCTGATGAGCCCGACGTTGTCCGGGCTATTCAAAAACCAAATTTCAAGTCGATAGCTCCACCGTTTCCAAGATCTGGTCTGCACATGCGCGAAGCTGGCGTCGCACGGGCTTGGCGACCCGATAAAATTTGTATCCGGGGCAAGATACATTCACATACCAAATTTCAAGTCGATAGCTCCACCCGTTTCCGAGATCTCGTCTGCGCATGCGCGAAGCTGGCGTCACACGGGCTCCGCGACCCGATAAAATTTGTATCCGGGGCAAGATACATTCACATAGCAAATTTCAAGTCGATAGCTCCACCGGTTTCCGAGATCTCGTCTGCGCATGCGCGAAGCGGGCGCCGCACAGGCTCGCCAATACGACAACGTCGACCGCCTGGTCAAACTACACCCAAGTACCAAGTTTCGTCCCGATCGGTCGAGAATCGTAGATTTGTATTAATGACAGACAGACAGACAAACAAACAGACAGGCAGAGGTCTTCAAAATATATATGAGACTAGCCGATGAGCCCGACGTTGTCCGGGCTATTCATCCGGGGTATTCAAAAATCAAATTTCAAGTCGATCGCTCTACCCGTTTCCGAGATCTGGTCTGCGCATGCGCGAAGCTGGCGTCGCACGGGCTCGGCGACCCGATAAAATTCGTATCCGGGGCAAGATACATTCACATACCAAATTTCAAGTCGATAGCTCCACCCGTTTCCGAGATCTCGTCTGCGCATGCGCGAAGCTGGTGTCGCACGGGCTCGGCGACCCGATAAAATTCGCATCCGGGGCAAGATACATTCACATAGCAAATTTCAAGTCGATAGCTCCACCCGTTTCCGAGATCTCGTCTGCGCATGCGCGAAGCGGGCGCCGCACGGGCTCGCCAATACGACAACGACGACCGCCTGGTCAAACTACACTCACGTACCAAGTTTCGTCCCGATCGGTCAAGAATCGTAGATTTGTATTAATGACAGACAGACAAACAAACATACATACAGACAGAGGTCTTCAAAATATATATGAGATAGCCGATGAGCCCGACGTTGTCCGGGCTATTCAAAAACCAAATTTCAAGTCGATAGCTCTACCCAGCCCGAAATTTCAAGTCGATAGCTCTACCCGTTTCCGAGATCTGGTCTGCGCATGCGCGAAGCTGGCGTCGCACGGGCTCGGCGACCCGATAAAATTCGTATCCGGGGCAAGATACATTCACATAGCAAATTTCAAGTCGATAGCTCCACCCGTTTCCGAGATCTCGTCTGCGCATGCGCGAAGCTGGTGTCGCACGGGCTCGGCTACCCGATAAAATTCGTATCCGGGGCAAGATACATTCACATACCAAATTTCAAGTCGATAGCTCCACCCGTTTCCGAGATCTCGTCTGCGCATGCGCGAAGCGGGCGCCGCACGGGCTCGCCAATACGACAACGTTCACCGCCTGGTCAAACTACACACACGTACCAAGTTTCGTCCCGATCGGTCGAGAATCGTAGATTTGTATAAATGACAGACAGACAGACAAACAAACAAACAAACAAACAAACATACATACAGACAGAGGTCTTCAAAATATATATGAGATGACTGGTGTTAACTAGTTGACAACTAATCAACTGCGAAATTCTCTGGTCATTGCAACACTATTTGTTTTGAGCACTGGTGATGTACTACTTAATTTAATTGAATGCATCCTTGGTATAAACGAGAATTCATGAATATTCAAAACTCAATATATGGAATGCTACTCCAGAACTTTGACCTGTAGCACTGATTGCGCAGAACGGGTTGCATGGATCCAATATGGTAGTGACTCAGTGATCTCGCTTATTGGTTCAGAATACACTATAGTTTAAAATATGAATGAATGAAAATTTATTTTCACATTACTAAATATATTGAAACAATAATATTTATATTATGTACATAACATACACCCAAATTTGTGTATACAAAGATGTCATACAGATTCATAGATATAAATATTATATTCATATAAACTTAACAAAGAATAACCTTTTAATTCCTATTTTTGTTATTTCTTGAACACTGTCTTTTTCGTCTGTAAGGTGCTACGTGTATACACAATATTGCACCATGACTATTTTGATGAATATACAGATATTGTTGAGTAGGTGTTATGTTTCTGATAATTTCTATTTTTAAGTGCCGAAAAGGATAAACATGGCAACCGTTTAGGAAGTCATGAATCAAGCGCTAGCAACTGATGACGCTTCCGGTGTCAATTCTATCTTTCCAAAATGTGGGAGCTCTTTGTTAAAGTTCAAAATTATCTATTTTGGCTATTCAACTTTACTTTGGTATGTACGTTCCAAATCTTTCCCAAATTTCTGTAAACCGCTCCTGGATCATGCCTCACAAATCTTATATCATGATGGACGGGGAAACCTGTATCTGTACAAATTGGGCAACAGAACCTTAAACCACCCCCATATCTTTAATATGCTTTACAGCTACGTTCCTTTTCCATCATGATATACACACACCCGTTTTATGCACGTATCACGTGAAAAATTATATTTATAGCGACAGAATTATCAGTCATTTTACTATTCTATATCCTTTGTTGACTTATAGATAGCCGAGGGTTCGCCCTCGGTTACCAGTCGATCTTCCATACTAGTTTTTTCCTGCTAGTCCGTGGGGTCGGTGTGGTGCAGTCCACCCAGTTTGTAGATTACTAGGCCTTGACATCACCTTTGCCATTTGGCATAAACCATAAAACAATATTGCACCATGACTATTTTGATGAATATACAGATATTGTTGAGTAGTTGTTATGTTTCTGATAATTTCTATTTTTTCAGGTGTCACATTGTTCCGACAACAGGAGAGAAAGTTAGTGACGTCCAAGAAGTTCTATATTTGTTAGATGATATATGCAGGTTTACGAATTGTTAGAGGATATATGCAGGTTGACGAATTGTTATTGGTATGGATATTATACATTTTATAAATTTCTGTTTATATACAGTGAATACTCCCATCAAGTTTTATTTGATAGTAAATTATTATCTAATTCCTGTTAAGGAATCAGGGAGCTAAATGTGTTCCAGAGTCGGGGAGCGAGTACACCGTGGAATGCTAAAGGTGAAGGTAACTGAAGAATGACCTTCACCTGATACATGCGACACGTTATTAAAGGATGACATCGCGTTTATTTTATTTGTACATAATATCTAAATAATTTAAACTGGTGAATGAATGGGGGAATGGATTTTTGTGAGCAGGAAATTTATTTAACTGGCTGCTGTAGTTCTGGGTTTTTCCAAATCAAATTTGGCTGTGAGATAGCCCTGTCGTAGACTTGGGGATTTATTTTAAAAAGTAAACACATGACCTATGATTTTTCTTGAATTTTCGTGATCAACTGGTGTCAATCTAGCTGCGTAAACATCACTGGTTTGGCCTGCAGGCTTCAATTCAGTGAATTTGGCCGAAACGTTAACACTGTCGCCTATGGGAAACCATTTAGTTCAGTGATTCCTTAACCCTTTCTATACCATATACTCATCGACGAGTAGTTACCTTAGGAAATGTTTAGATTGTTGAACTACATTTCCCACCAAAGAATATGAATACTTCTGCTCTTGTATTATCTTTTTAGCATAATGTTGTCTACTCAGTTTTCCTGAACACCACTCCAAATGAATAATAGACCATTCCAATATTTAATTTTATAACAGGGAGGGAGAATCCATTTAGTATAGAAGGGGGGGGGGGGTTAAAGATGAGGTCTCTCTTCCCAAAACAGCAGCATAATTTATTTAGAATTTCTTTTGACATTAGTGGGACAGCTTGAGGGGCTATTTTTGGAACAGAAATCCATGTGAAAACATTTGTAGCATACCAATAAAGAGTACTCTTATCTTGTTAGCACCCTCAATTAAGGCAAATTGCAGATCAGCCCAATCAAAATAAACCACTTATTATGCCTTTATCCCTTTACCCAACAGAACGGCCCTGTGCCAATGCATTCTCTTATATATGCGAGTCGACCATAGGTCGCCTCGCATATATAAGAGAATGCATTGGCTTAACACATATTAAAAATGATCAAATTGTCAAAGAATGTAGAAAATATTATAAGAAAAATTGGTAAAAAGTGTTAAAAAAGATTTTTTTTAGGCCAATGCATTCTCTTATATATGCGAGGCAACCAATGGTCGACTCGCATATATAAGAGAATGCATTGGCACAGGGCATAACTGTAACCATCACAATGTGGTCAATGAACCGGTTCCAATGATATCCATATTTGTATGGTGTTATCGAGACAGACCGAGGATATTTTAGGCTGTTGAAGCTTTATTTGGGCGTTTTTGGCCGGTTTGTTGGGTAAAGGGTTATAGACAAATAATCCCATCTTCAGTTTTATCTGTATTTTATTCATAAAATAGCTATTTATAGTCTTGAAATCAGGATTTATAAAATTTATTATGTTGTTGTGGCCCGGATGTGATAGACCATCTTTAAGGAAGAGTCTTAATTTATTGTCTTAATTTACTTAATTTTGATTTAATTGTTAATAAAGTAGTCAGGAAACTACCTATTTATACTGTGTATAACCTTTATAAGGTTAGATACAAGCCTTGAAATAGTGTGTCTGTCATTTGCAGAATGAGGTCCCCAGAAGGTGAATTTAGTGATGCTACCCCCGCATAGCGGGCTCACCAAATTCACCCTCTGGGGACCTCATTCTGCTGAGGTGTAAGCAGAATGAGGTCCCCAGAGGGTGAATTTGGTGATGCTAGCCCGCTATGCAGAGTAGCATCACTAAATTCACCCTCTGGGGACCTCATTCTGCAAATGACAGACACACTATTTCAAGGCTTGGCTAGATATATCTTTGATGTTAGAAGAAATCTCTCAGCTCGCCTTAGACAACAGGCATGGCTGTAAGCTCAACTTTCTGTTGCACCATCAATCAACGCAAACTGCAAATCAGTTAAGAGAAATGTTGTTGTGGCCTGGAAGTGATAGCCTATTTTTAAGGAAGAGAGACCAAATTTATATAGTCTTAGTTTATTTAATTTTGATTTATTTGTTACTAAAATAGTCAGGAAACTGCCTGTTTATACTGTGTATAAACTTTATAAGGCTATATATGTCTTTATTGTTAGAAGCAATCCTGGATTTAGTGTGTCTGACATTTGCAGAATGAGGTTCCATGAGGGTGAATTTACGAACATCATTCTGATTAGGCATCAACTAGGATCAAATTGAAGTTCCCCAGTTGAGGTTGGTGATGTTCACCCATTAGTCACCTCGATTATGAAATATATATTCTCCAAATTAGGGGATATAGAATTGGAACAAAAGGGAAACTAAACACAATGTTAATTTGAGACGATAGATGCCTCCCAAAAAATGAAGCCTAAGCTGAATGAGGTCCCCAGATGGTGAATTTGGGGATGCTGGCCTGCTGTGCGGGATACCATCATCAAAGTCACCCTTTGAGTACCTCAGTCTGCAAATGTCAGACACATTAAATCCAGGCTTTTTAGAAGAAATCTCTCAGCTCGCCTTAGACAACAGGTCTGGCTTTAAGCTCAACGTTCTGTTGCACCAAGGTTGCATAATACAATCATCATTTTTGTCTGCTTGCTAGACGTATTGCCATGTCTTACTCAAGTCATCTTTCATCGCTCATAAAAACCTCCATTGTGACTAAAGCTCAGATTCAGTATATCCTATAGCATCTGGAATAAATTCTACTGGATTTCATTTCCTTGCAGACCCGGTAACCATTTATATGATGAAATGAAAGCTGGTGATTTTCATTCCAAACACTATAGGCTTGAATAGGCCTCAAATATGGTGCTGGACATAATTTTTGCAGAATGAGGTTCTCAGAGGGTTAGCATAACCAAATTCAACCTCTGGGCACCTCATTCTGTATGGCTTCATCCGCTATAGGAGACCTGGACAGATGGTGATGTGCACCCACCGGGCACCTCGATTATGAATTTTGTTGTCCGCTAATTTGGGGATATAGAGAAACTAAACAAGAACGGTAAACTTTCTAAAGAAGTTTCTAAAAAGAAACTAAAACATTTGTTAAATTTGATAATAAAGATACTTTCCAGAGAAGATGAGGCCTAAGCAGAATGAGGTCCCCAGAGTGTGAATTTATTGATGATATCCTGCTGGGTGGGGTAGCGTCACTAAATTACCCCTCTGGGGACCTCATTCTGCAAATGTCTGGCACCACATTTTGAGGCCTGGGCTTGAGTCTACTTTAGTCAGACTGAGAGAGTTCCATCTGTGTCAACCAGAGCTATGGCTAACTAGTCATGTTTTACAAGCAGAAGTCAGAATAGAAGTCACATGCTTATTGTCTTCATGGGCAGCATTATAAGCAATGGGTACATCACATCACTAAAATTTTCAGCTTTCTTAGCATAAAAAAATGACAGCTTTATAATCGCCCTTCTTTGTCATAATTTATGTCATGTGCTTTTATGATACTAATGTTTAAATGTCAAATCCAGTAAGGGATGCCCAATTTGTTCATCATAAGTAAACTGCAATGTTTACCCATACAGCCTTAACAGAATTGTCAAATTCTAGTACCAGCATCAGTATTTTTGGTTGTAAAAGATGGAAACTGCCATTTAAACACATAGCACAAGATACCTAATTATAATACAATTCTTAACACTGATACCTCTAATACAGCTCTCGCAATATATCATGTGAAAGCTCCAATATTGTCTTGATATTGTTCCAGTTCAGTGTCAGGCACAAATATAGTACACCTCTGCAAGGACTTTTATAAGCAGTGCTTGTATGATCTTGTATTGACACATAGGGCACAGTTTAGTCACATGCTTCTACAAGTCAGACGATAAAAGCAAAATATTTACAGAAGCTGCGCTCATAACCAAAGTTTGTTTGTCCATCCTGTATATGATATAATTTATGTATATGATATTATTTTAATTGATTCTTTTATTTTTTTTTTTGCAAGATTGAAATGCTGGTCATTGATATCTTTAGTTGGCTTAACATTCATACGGATTACCTCACCTGTTGCAAAGGATCATTAAGGGTAGCTATACCCATCAATTTTTGTCTTATCATCCATAGTTAGTCTTCAAAACAAAAACAAAGCAAAATCACTTATCATTAGATTGATAATTGTGGCTCGCGTAGTTAACCACACCCAGATGATAAAGTTAACCACACCCAGATGATAACTGTTAAGTTGTCATGTTCAATAAATTAACCTTTACATGACCAATTCATGGCTCATGGCTGATTTCAATGCCTTGGTGCTGAGAAAACTAGCACGAATTTCCTGCCTCAATCAGGGGGGGGGGGGATTTTTTTCCGGGCACGTATGCAACTCCGCAACTCAAAATTATTTTTCCTACAAGTCTTTTTGACTGTTTATGCAATGAGTTTGGCTTAAAACACATCTAAATGTCAATATTAACATAAATAACAAATTTCATGATGATCAGACAAACAGTATAGCCTGTAGCCCATGCTAATGGATTGAATTTTGAAATCCAAGATGGCTGCTGGCAGCCATGGTTTTTTTGTACCGAATGACCCCAAAATGACTTGTTCCTATTTACATGTCAATGTTAACATCCATGACTAATAGTATGCACAGAAATTCATATACAGCATATGCAAATCTCTGTTTTAGTGTTAAAAGGGGGGTTGGTGTCCAAAAATGGTCGGAAAAAACTGCCGAAAACAGAAAAAAAATTGCACGTGGGGGTGGGTCGAAAGTCAAAAATCAGCATACGTGCCTGCAAATTTTTTCCGACTCCCCTGTGCCTCAATATCAAAAAGATTTATCTGGACTATAGAAATGGCATGTATCAGCCCATTGTGTTTTCTGGATGATAATTTGACTTTATATTTATACAGTCTTGACTGAATCTGGTTGGAATAAAAAGTATTATGGTTATTTATGGTTTCCGGATGGTACAATGAGTTTGATTTTTTGATGAGTTTCGAATTTTATATTTACTAGAAAATGCAGGTCAAGTTCAATTTGAGGTCAGCCAGTAAAGTTTTCCTGTATTCAAAGAAAATGATTGCCTCAGAGAAACCACCTTTTTAAGCCGTCTTTAACCCTTTACCCAACAGAAGGGCCCTGTGCCAATGCATTCTCTTATATATGCGAGTCGACCATAGGTCGCCTCGCATATATAAGAGAATGCATTGGCTTAACACATTAAAAATTATAAAATTGTTAAAGAATGTAAGAAAAAATGGTAAAAAGTGTTAAAAAAAGATTTTGTTTAGGCCAATGCATTCTCTTATATATGCGAGGCGACCTATGGTCGACTTGCATATATAAGAGAATGCATTGGCACAGGGTATAACTGTAACTATCACAATGTGGTCAAGGAGCCGGTTCCAATGATATCCATATTTGTATGGTTCTATTGAAACAGACCGAAGATATTTTAGGCTGTTGAAGCTTTATTTGGCCGGTTTTGGCCGGTTTGTTGGGTAAAGGGTTAATCAAACTTGATCATACAGAACAATGCTCACTACTGGTCATCTCAGATACTCAAATGAGATCTATTTCATGCAGTTAAAGCAACCAAAATATTCTGTATGTTAAGCCAATTATTGTTTGTTTTCAAATTGTTTAATGTTTGTTAATATGATATGTACATGTATATATTATCTAAATCAACAATATATTATTCTACATTTTCTGATTTTCAGTTCATATTTTCATTTTATAGTATTTAAATCAACAACATATTGGCCTTTCAATCAGTGTTTCAATATCACATTTAATGATCAAACCTTGTTTCACTAATTTATAGCTTCTCAAAGCCACATGGCGGTTTGTGCTCCAAAATACACCTAACAATATTTGCTTCGGAAGTTGTATTTCTACGACCATTATATGTCCCAGAAAAACACATTGAAGTCATAAAAATACATTTTTAACACGTTGATTGGGTCCCAATAAAAAGCAGCCATTTATATTTATTGGAATTCCAGAATAAGAGACGGATTGTCTGAAAAATGTATATTGCGTTATCTTAAAGGCACGGGCGGCGTTTGTTGCAGAAATATTCATATTTGTTCAAATCGCCATCAACAGAAGGAATATTAAAATATATATAGTTTTGTTCATATGCCAAACATAATCAGCACGTAAATTGTTTATTGGCGTCAAGACGTACAATGGTGTACGTAAACAAGAGCCTGCTCGTGTTACAGAAGTTTTGCTTCTGTTTACATAACACAGTGCAATTCTATTGGTTAATCAAACACATATGATATAAACGCTCTTTATTATTTCCATATCAGGAAAACAGTAACAAATAACGTTCTTTACAAAAGCCAGGTTCTGTAACGTTTTTTGATTTTGTTTACATAAAAAGGAAAAACATTTGACAATAACATACTGTTTATGCCATATTTCTGATTGGTATAAGAACAAAGTCTGTCTATATTTTACTGTTATTCTGTTTATGGCGGTTTTTGATGGAGGTGAATATTTTAACAGCATACCCACCGCCAACGCTGCCTGTGGCTTTAAGATGAGACCTGCTCGATACATATCACAGAAGCAATAAATAGGTTTTCGACAGTAAAACATTTTTTATTCAAAATATATATTTTACACTGAATATGATATACATATGAATACATATATATTTTACACTGAATATGATGTACATATGGATACATATAATATAACTAGGAGCTCTTACACTATGTGTGGCTTTAAGTATTTTTTTTCAAATCATTTAATAAACCATTTGTATTTCAGTTTATGAAGTTACAACCTTAAAGGGGACTTTACACTAAATCCAGCCATTTATGGGGCCATCTCCTATTATTCTCAACTGAATATATGCAACAAATGAATGAACTTGAACTAGGGATGAGTGCAAAATACACTCATCTACTCTATGAACGATGTAAACTGTACTAAACAACATGGTAATTATAATGAAACTGAGTTTATGACTTAAAGACATAACATGTATTATGGACTTGTTCGGATGCGTGAAATTGACAAGTTAGTACTCAGGCGCTATTCCAACCTGAGGAATGTAGCATTCTACTAAGATGGGCGAAACTTTCAAAAAAAACGACCACACCACTCCATAGAAAACATCGTCTGAACTACGCCCAATTGTAAATATTTACATCTCGATTTGGGACGCAATTATCAGCGATAATCTAACACAAATGATTTTGCCATCAAGAGTCATTGTATTTAATTAATATATAAGAATGGCGGTGTGTATCGTCAATTTTGATTAATATTCGTAACAAAAAACTAATTTGAGCAAGATTGTTCTCAATTTCTATTTGATCATCATACCGGAGTGTTTCACATCACTTTAAGCTGTTTATTCATTTTGTTATAATTATCAGGTTATTATATGTGGCTCTTTGTGTATGTGAGTTTATTTAATAACTCTCATTCTTGACTCTTAGTAATTCTTTTTATTGAATATTTTCTGTTGAGTATAGTAGGAGATGGTCCCATAAATGGCTGGGCTTAGGTACATTCCCCCTTCAAGGTCTGAAGATAACTTCTATATATACCGGTAATTGTACACAGTTCATTGTATACATGCATACTAAGTTATTAAGAAGTAACTTAGGATTCATAAAAAAAATGGCATGGAGCACTTAATATATCCTTGATTCAAACAGTTAAATCAGGAATTTCTCTTCCTAGATAAAAATACAAGAACAGTGTTCATCTTAACGTATGCACTCACAACATGGCCTTTTTTTCAGAAAACTGCAGGCCAGAGTACAAAAGTTTAGTTTAAACTACGAATACAATATTAACCCTTCATGAAGGGATCTGCACTGGTGCAGCATTAAAGATTCTGTGCCAGTGCATTCTCTTATACATGTATATGTGAGTCTCTGATAGGGAGCCTCGCATATAGAAGAGAATGCACTGACTTACAAGGTCAAGGTAAACATTGTTAGGCCTATATAAGAGAATACATTGGCACAGGGTTTTCATAAAATTCCAGGAAGCTCCAGTTATGGAAGGGTTTAATTATTTTATTAGTCGAGGTTTTTTTCCAAAACTCGACTTATAGTTTGATGAGGGACGGTGGGCGGGCGGCAGATGGGCGGGCGGCGTGTTTTGCTTATAACTCAACCGTTTATTGACGGATTAATAAAAATCGGGTTCGTCTGCACATTTATTACAGAGTTATGGCCCTTTGCCATTTATCACTGATTTTAGACTCGTTAGCGCAACAACTTCAACAAACGTTATCTGATTCGATTGAAATTTGGGATATAGGTGTCTCCCAAGAATATCTCGGACGAGTTCGAAAACCGGCCTGGTCCGATAAAATTTGATAGAGTTATGGCCCTTAATTAGTCTTTTTTCACGAATTTTCAGCTTGTTAGCGCGATAACTTCAACAAACGTTATCTGATTTGATTGAAATTTGGTATATAGGTGTCTCCCAAGAATATCTCGGACGAGTTCGAAAACCGGCCTGGTCCGATAAAATTTGATAGAGTTATGGCCCTTAATTAGTCATTTTTCACGAATTTTCAGCTCGTTAGCGCGATAACTTCAACAAACGTTATCCGATTTGATTGAAATTTGGTATATAGGTGTCTCCCAAGAATATCTCGGTCGAGTTCGAAAACCGGCCAGGTACGATAAAATTTGATAGAGTTATGGCCCTTATTTAGTCATTTTTTTCACAAATTTTCAGCTCGTTAGCGCGATAATTTAACAAACATCATCCTATTTGATTGAAATTTTGATATATAGGTGTCTCCCAAGAATACCTCGGATGAGTTAGAAAACCGGCCCGGTCCGATAAAATTTGATAGAGTTATGGTCCTGAAGTAGTCATTTTGTACGAATTTTGAGCTCGTTAGCGCGATAACTTGAACAAACGTCATCCGATTCAACTAAAATTTGGTATATTAGTGTCTTCCAATAATATCCTGGACGAGTTTGAAAAATTTGATAGAGTTATGGCCCTTAATTAGTCATTTTTCGTGAATTTTTAGCTCGTTAGCGCGATAACTTCAACAAACGTCCTCCGATTTGTTTATTGGAATTGACATACTTGCCAAGAATATTTCGGACGAGTTTGAAAACCAGCCTGGCCCGATAAAATTTGATAGAGTTATGGCCCTTAATTAGTCATTTTTCGATTTTACCTATTAATTAGTCTACCGATACTGATGCACACCAATTGGCGGTAGCCACCGGCGGTAAGCCACCGAAAACGAGACACAGCATCTCTGATGCCACCTCTTGTTTAGAAAAATGCTGAGTCATGTCCTAATGTTCTATAAACTCTTCATGTTAAATTAAATTATATGTTATATTAATGCTCTAATTAATCGACCTCTTAACCAAAGCAGAATTATGGGTAACTTTTCAGGATTTTGTTGGAAATATGGCTTGTTGCCATTCATCGGAAAGCTCTCAGGGAGAGCTTTCCGATGAATGGCAACAAGCCATATTTCCGACTAAACCTGAAAAGTTACCCATAATTCTGCTTTGGTTAAGAGGTCGATTAATTAGAGCATTACTGTATATTCATGTACGTAGTTCTGGGTAGTTGAGGTATTTTCAGTTTCTATCTACTTTATGCTACTTCAGCTATTAACCCTTTCATGGCGGGAGCTGTGCTGGTGCAGCATTAAAGACCCTGTGCCAGTGCATTCTCTTATATATGCAAGTCGCCAATATGGAGCCTTGCATATATAAGAGAGTGCACTGGCTACAAGATCAAGGTAAATATTGTTAGGCCAATGCATTCTCTTATATATGCCAGAAGATGAGGATATATAAGAGAATGCATTGGGACAGGGTTTTCGCAAAATTTCAGGAAGCTTCAGTCATGAAAGGGTTAATTACTATTAATAGAATTCTTTCTGAGCCTAGTATATAGTTATCAGTTTTATGATCTGATAATTAATAAATTCAGTGATATAACTACGAATCCTCCAATCATCCTTTATTAATTCCATTCAAATTTAGTTAAAGTTTATGTCATTCTTCGATATTCCTTTGTCTCATTTGTATTTATTTATTAATTTGATAGTGCTATACATTATTTTCGCCTGTCATATATATTGTATGAGCAATATGTGTATGTAATAAAGAATACAATTCTTCATAACATTCCATTTAATTCCTCCAGATCACATGTGTATCATGATGTTATCGACAGGCTTGTGTAAACAACTGCACTAGCACTGCTGTTTGTTGTCATTATCAAATTAAAACAAAATTCTGTTCCCAAGCCTGAATTTAGTGTGTCTGACATTTGCAGAATGAGGTCCCCAGGGGGTGAATTTAGTGATGCTACCCCAGACAGCAGGCTAGCATTACCAGATACACCCTCCAATGACCTCATGCTGCTTAGGCCTCATCTTCTGGGAAGTAGCTAGAGTATCAAATTGACATTTTAAGTAACTTTTTCCCTTCTGTTCAGTTTCTATATTTGCAGAAGATAAAATGCACAATCGAGGTGCTCAATGGGGGTACATCACCAACTTCGACTGGACAACTTCAATATGTTCCTGGGTTTCCCATGGTAGTTGAGACCTAATCAGAATGCGGTCCCCAGAGGGTGAATTCAGTGATGCTAACCCGCCTTGCGGAATAGTATCAATAAATTCACCTTTTAGGGACCTCATTTAGGGACATCACTAAATTCAGGCTTGGCTGTTCCAATATTATTTTCTTAACCACCGCTTATCCAGGTGAAATCATACCCTGATTTTTCAATTCACTGCAACTCTTAAATCTACCCTTTGAAATTACTAGATGAATGGATCTCATAGATGGTGATTCACATTTGTTCAAATGTGGGCAGAGATAAAATATTTAACTCTCCCCCACCCTCCCTACCTGTATCTATGCTGTTTGGTACTGGTATAGTCTGGTCGATAAAAGGTTTGACCTAGAAAAAATTTGGACTAAGTTGGTTTGTATAACATTTTGAAGAGGAATATATCCTCTATAACATATCCAAAATCCGCTAAAATCCGCTTTGAGCATTTTTTGTAATTCAAGATGGCGTCCAACGGAACTGACAGGGATCATAATATGTGGCTTTTCTGGCCCATTAGCATCAACATTGATCAACTTAATACAGTGTGTATGTCTGTTGACTGTATGGTCATAGGCGAGGTGAGTAGGTATACATGGATTTATTGTATTAATGAATGAGGTGAATATTTATACAATGTGTGACTATATGGTCATGGATGGAGTGTCCATAGTGAGATGTATAGGTATATAAGGAATCATGTGTGAGGTGAACGTGTTTACAGTGGGTGGCTGTCTGGTCATTGAAGTGGTGTATGGACATAATGAGAGCAGCTACAATGTCCTGTGTGTCTATATGTAGTGACCGTGTTGTCGGGGGTGGGCTGTATAGGTGTACATTTGGTGGCTGTATTGTCATTGGTGGGTGTATATGTATACATTTGTTGGATGTATGGTAATGGATGGGTATATGGATAAATAGGGTGTGGTTGTATGGTTATGTGTATAGGTGTACATGGAATGACTGCACGGTAATTGTTGAAGTGTATATGCATACATGGAGTACACTTTGGTGGCCATTGTTGGCTAGTGTAAATAGAGAGTGACATCGTGGTGATGAGTGGGATGTATATGTTTATATGTAGGGCCTATTGCATTGTCATTGGTGGTGTGTACAAGTATACAGTGAATAGCTGAATGTTCATGGGGGTGTATAAGTATACAGCGAGTGGCTGAATTGTCTGAAGTGTAGGAATGGCCATGTGCGGGGTATTGGTATATCTAGAAGTCATTGATAAGGTATATATACACCTGGAGTGATGATGTGGTCATGGGTGAGGTGTATATGTATATCATGAGTGACTAGATGGCCATGGCACGGCCAATATGTATATAGGGATTGACCGTATGGCAAAATTAATGGTGGGGTGAATTGATATACAAGGAGTGACTATGATCACGAATGTGGTTTATGCGTATACAGCGAGAGGCTGCATTGTCATAGGTCAGGTGTATATGCAAGTCTGGAGTGTATGAATGGCCGTGTGCGCGGTACGGGACATTGATATATCTAGAAGGGCTGTAGGGCCATTTTGGTGAGGTATATATGTATATACCTGGAGTGATTCTGTGGTTTTGGGTTGGGTGTATATGTATATATTGAGTGGCTATATGGCCACGGGTGTCGCAGATATGTATATATACAGGGATTGAGTATGTATGACCACTGGTGAGGCAAATAGGTGTACAAGAAGTGATCATGGATGTAGCGAACAGGTATAGCAGGAGTGACTGTATGGTCATCGGTGGGGTGTATATGCATATCTGTAGTGGCTATATAACTATGCATGTGGCAAATAAATATACATGGAGTGACTGTATGGCCTATGGTGGGTCGAATATGTATACAAGAGGTTACTTTATATGTATACAGGTTGTGTGAGGTGTAGGAGTATAACTGGTGTGGATGCATGGTTATTCACGGCTATAGGGCCATGCGTTGGTGTATGAGTAAACCCAAGTGTGGCTGTATGGTAATGGGTGAGGTGCATGTCTATACAGCGAGTGGCACATGACCATTTCATTGCTCCAATGGTCAGTTAACATGATAAATACAAAATAAAGTCGCAATTCTCAACCAGTTCCAAACCACAGAAACTCATCTCAAAGATATTAGTGAAAAACGTAAAAATTCCACTTCCGGTCGCCATTTTGGCGGCCATCTTGGACGGGGAGTTCCAATTTTGGCACATACAGGTGGAATTGTGTCTTAGCTTCATAAAAATGTATACATGTGTATACATATGACAAGATGTTCTCACTATAATTGCATCAATCTGACTTATAGGAAAATGGCAGCCATTTTGAACGCCATCTTGAATTACAAAAAATGCTCAAAGCGGATTTTAGCGGATTTTGGATATGTTATAGAGGAGAGCTTCCTCTTTAAAATGGTATCAAAACCAACTTAGTCCGAATTTTTTCTAGGTTGACCAGACTAGTATAATAATATTCATTTCTGGGCTGCCTGGGTGGGGGGCAATGTTTGAGGGGAGGGGGTGGAGTTTTGACCCCCTACTTTGATCAAATTTTCAACAGTTGAAAATTTCATACCTGACATTAGTTGTAGATTAGATTTTCACACCAAAAATAGGTTAGAATTGTTCTCATAGTTTGATTTGATTTTCCAAACAGTATTTTTTAAACCAACAGTTCGTATGTTCCTACTTCAGGTTAAAGTTAAACTACAAATTTTAACTTTATGGGGGATGTCAGGTTGGTAATTTTCAAAAGTTTGAGAGCTTGAAGTACCGGTACCAGTTGTAAAATTCAAATTTAACTTTATGGGGGATGTCAGGATGGTAATTTTCAAAAATAGTCGGATTCCTTATGTCGAAAAAAATGGTTGCGCGTTTTCGGAATGTTAAAAGCGATATGAGAACGGTTTCTATACCACCAGTGTGTCTATTTTCAGATTATACCTGTTTCCAGCTTGATATTTTAGTGAAAACAGGTTTGTGTGAGGCTTTTGTTTGTACCCCTCTATTTTGTCCCCGTCCGCCTGGTAATAAAAACATGGTATTACGCACAGCAAGTTCGGTAAGTGGCTTTCTTTGTTCCTGGAAATCGAAACACATGGAGAGATCTTACCACAAATTGCATAATTATATATCTTAATGTGAAATTTTATCATAAAATCATCAGATGAATTGTATTTATGACTGCATTTTCAAATTTCTTTCCTAAATATTAAGGTATTGTATATTCTTAAAATCAGCTACATCACATATAAACGAACATGAACAATCTACAAGTATATCTTGATCATATGTCACAAACAAAACTTCGATACATCAATTTTTGGTAAAGATATTACAGAAAAGCTAACCATACCCCCACCCTCGCTGATTTCACAAGTCAGATTCCTTTGGTCGAAAAAAATCGGTCGCGCAATTTCGAAATGTCAAAGACGACATGCGAACGGTTTATTTATCAATAGCGTGTCTACTTTCAGGGTTAACCTGTGTCCAGTTGAAATTTTATTGAAAAAAAGTGTTTTTGGACCGTTTTAAGAATTTAAAGAGCGTTAAATTTACTTATTATACAAATATTAATCCTCATAACTGACCTTCTGGTGGACTGTGTGAGTAGTTGAAATTAACAAACGTATCAAATATGGCGGTCTACTTGTTTCCAGTCTGACATTTTAGTGGAAACAAATTGTTTGGACGGTTTTAAGAATTTAAAGAGCGTTTCCTGATTATACACATAGTAACTAACACGATTAGTCTTATCATGAATTGTGCGAGTTGACATTATGCACATATATCAAGTATGACTGAAATGTATTTTTGAGAATATTGGTGTCGTCAGATAAGTCTCCGCGGGTACAGTACTACAGTTGCGATCAAAATTTAACGTTGAACCCTATAGAGAGTTACAATTTACTCAAATGTCCACAGTGATGGAACTTAATGGCTATCATTATTATACGCATGGCTCTTACGTGTAAACTTCCTATATATGGTAAAATCTCACGGGAAATGTCATCGAATCATTCGCGAGCCCGTGCGAACGTGACGTGACCTTGACCTTCAAACACATGACCTTGAACTCATATCTCGGGATCCGCTGAGCCGATTTCCACCGAATTTGGTGTGTGGGGGTAGTTTGAGGCGCCGAGCAATTTCGTCACACCCGGATGCCCGTGTGGCGTGACATTGACCTTTCAAATGACCTTGAACCTGTATCTCGGTATCCGCTTGGCCGATTTCCACCATTTTTGGGGTGTACGTTGGTGTAGTTTGACCCGAGGAGTAACATGGGCATATCCGTTTGCCCGTACGTGTGGCGTGGCCTTGACCTTCAAATGACATTGAACTCATATCTCGGGATCCGCTGAGCCGATTTACACCGAGTTTGGTGGAAACGGGTAGTTTGGGGCGCTGAGCAATTTCGTCACACCCGGATGCCCGTGCGGCGTGACCTTGACATTTCAAATGACCTTGAACCCGATTTCCACCATTTTTGGGGTGTTGGTGTTTGACACGAGGAGTAACATGGGCCCATCCGTTTGCCCGTGCGGCGTGACCTTGACCTACAAATGACCTTGATCTCGGGATCCACTGAGCCGATTTCCAGTTTCGGACGATTGCCGCCAGTGGCGGGCTAACTTGCTAGTTTTGTTTAAATTCCAACGTCCAAAATCAACTGAAAATGCAACCTGGTGTGACATAAAGTCTATAGACGCACCTTAGGCCTACCCGTTACATGACCCTCAGCGGAGTTTTTTCTCCGGCATACCCAACACCAACGATAAGATAAGATAAATTTTATTTAAAAGTCGGAGGTAATTTTAACATTATACAAACACAAGCTCTGAAGAGAATTTGACCGACAGTAAAACGAGGTGCATGTATAGGCCTATCTTACTTATATATAGAACAATTCCAACCGTCCGATGTTTTACGATGTTAAAATAAGGATATATATATATATATAGGCCTATATACCAGAAAGGCGCAAATCCTGGTTATTTAATTTTTTTAATCTATATAGACCTAACAAAAAATTAAATAAATGATTAAATTATCCCTTAGCGAGCCACACCTTTCCATTGACCATGTCGGTTATTAGCTATAGCTTAACCAACGCTTCAATCTAATTAATTAATCGTTGTTGTAAGTCAGGAACATTGGCCCATTTAAGGTCCCTTTAGCTAATAATTTCCATATCACGGACGAGAAGATTGAACTTTTGGTGGGGGGGGGGGGCGCGAAGCGCGTTACAAACCAATGTATAGGCCTATATATATAGGCAACACCTGTCCAGGCTACTAAAATTGATATACTTTTTCTTAGGACAATATAACAATAGTGACATATGTATATATGAGTTATGTCTTACCATTCAATGGAGGATGGAAGGGCATCTGTGTACCCCCCCCCCCCCCACATTGGCGCTTGGATGGTTGAGGACAAGAGGGACGTGTATGTACAGCTGGAATTTGGCTCTTATCTCCCTACTCCCTGCAGGTTATCCCGGCTCTCTTCAAAGACAGTGACTAAGCCTAGTTGCCCTACCAAACAGTCATGTATATCATCAGATCATTGTGTCGGCATCTCGATGTTGACCGGACTTCAGTTTGCTACACACAACGCGGAGATAGTTATCCGTGTTTGGGTTGATCAAATATCCGTTTCACCTGTTCCGTGTTTTTATCAACGTTAACCGGAAGTGAGATTGAAATTTGGAAACGACCGCATGATTTTTAGCAAAAACATTTAGGAATAATACTGAGCACATGTCTAATCATTGTCATTGAACATAGAGTTTATATAGACATACTGAATTTAAAACTACAAATCGTCCATTATATAGCGAAATAAACTGTGAAATGGCTGACCAAGCGTCTGACACCGTTGTGAATGGCGAAAATCTACAGAATCCTGAGAATGAAACTGAAATGGATCCCAGCAGTGTAAAAGAAGAATCTGCTGACCCAGTAGCTACTAAAAATAAAAAGAAGAAAAAGAAAAAGTCTAAAAAGCAATCTGCAGATGGAAATACTGCTGATGACGGTGATGGTGAAGATGTGAATGGGTTGGCTTCAAAACTTGCAGAAGCGACTATTGAAAAAGACCAAGTCGCGTCATTAGCAGAAGGAGAAGGTGCAGATGGTGAGAAAATTGGGGCCAAAAAGAAAAAGAAGAAGAATAAGAAAAAGGCATCAGGAACATCAAAAAAGCAAACAGATCCACCATCAATTCCAATCAAAGAGTTATTTCCAGATGGAATTTTTCCTGAGGGAGAAATAATGGAATACCCCACACTTCAAGATGGAAGAATGGCTACAATTCGTTTCACCAGTGAGGAGAAGAAAGCCATAGATAGAGCGAATACCGAGTTGTATGAAGGTGTCCGGCAAGCTGCAGAATCTCACAGACAAACACGTCAATATATGCAGAAAATTATAAAGCCAGGGATGAAAATGATAGACATATGTGAGACTCTAGAAGGGATAAGCAGAAAGCTAATTGACGAGAAAGGCTTGGAAGCGGGACTGGCTTTTCCAACTGGATGTTCATTGAATCATTGCGCTGCTCACTATACTCCAAATGCTGGTGACGAGACTGTACTTCAATATGATGATGTATGCAAAATTGATTTTGGTACCCATATTAATGGCTATATCATTGATTGTGCATTCACAATGAGCTTCAATCCGAAGTATGACAACCTCCTCAAAGCTGTCAAAGATGCAACAAATACAGGAATAAGAGCTGCTGGAATTGATGTCAGATTGTGTGATATTGGTGAAGCTATACAAGAAGTTATGGAGAGCTATGAAGTTGAGCTTGATGGGAAGACGTATCAAGTGAAGTCAATACGGAATTTGAATGGACATTCAATAAGTCCTTATAGAATACATGGTGGGAAAACTGTTCCCATAGTGAAGGGTGGTGAAGCAACAAGGATGGAAGAAATGGAGTTCTATGCAATAGAAACCTTCGGAAGCACTGGAAAAGGAGTTGTCCATGATGATATGGAGACATCTCATTACATGAAAAATTTTGAAGTTGGGCATATACCTCTCAGATTGGCAAAATCTAAACAGCTTTTACATGTTATCAACCAGAATTTCGGGACACTTGCTTTCTGCCGACGATGGCTGGATCGTCTTGACCAGACTAAGTATTTAATGGCGCTGAAGAATCTCTGCGATGTAGGTTTAATAGATGCTTATCCACCGTTGTGTGACATTAAGGGTTGCTATACAGCTCAGTATGAACATACACTTCTTCTGCGACCCACATGCAAGGAGGTCATCAGTCGAGGAGAGGACTACTAGTACTAGTACAAACTTTACTGTTGTTGGTTTGGGGAGTAATTAATTGGCAACATCTGTTTTGTTTTGTTGGGAGAATATTATTGCCCATGGTTTGTTCAAAGTACTAACTGTATGTTAAGAGTATTATAACCTCAGAAATGTAAATAATGATTTTTTCACAAAAATGAATGCTGTTTGATAATTAACAAAGTTATTAATTTCTTCATCTAACTGTATATTGAGATGAAGAGTATTATTGCCCTGTCAGGTTGACCCCCCACCATATATAATAGACATACCCTTTTTGTCTGCCCTTTTCATACTGGTGTGCTACGATATCTCTCCTTGCACATCTTCCTCCTTGGGCCTAAAAAATAGTGATGTTCCCGGTAACCAGCCCAGGTCTAGTCCAGACATCTGACCCTACTAATTTTATCGATTCTGTAAAAAAAAATATTTGCGATCTCTGATTTTAATAAAATTATCCTGATCGGTCGCCAATATGGAATATTTACACCGGAAATCGGTGTTGATGTCGCCAGTTGTTTTTGATAAACAGTATTACCAAGGCTTCATTCATTATCCCTTCCAAAACATATGTACAGTAATGTGCTCATTGTGTTACACATGTAAATATAATTTGTGCTGCCAGGGGTGTATATTCAATGGATATTAAAACAAAAATAAGTTCCGTCCGCTGTCCTTTTTTTCCCTCCGTTACCGGAAATATCACTATTTTTCTTGTTAGGCCTTTATGTTTAAATTAGTAAATTATACTGGTAGGTATAAGGCAGCACTGGAATTATGTTTTTGAAAATAACCTGCTTTGTTTATCTTTTTGGGTCTGGTCCAACCATTTCTGATGGAGTTAGTCCAAGTTACATGTACGTGTATGTCTTTTTTGGACTTAGAATTTGCTGTTTAATTATCTTGCACTCCGGCTGATAACTTGAGTTATAGTTTATTAATCACATGAAAATACAGGTCAAGTTCAAACCAGGGTCTCCTTTTCGAACTTAAAATTTGCGGATTATTTTTATATCTGAATGATAACTCTAGTTATTGTTATTTGATTGCTTTCAGATAGAGCATGTGCATCAACACATGTACATACAAGTTAACGCATTCACTTCCGAAAACTAATGGGTAATTCCATCCCTTATGATACAATGCCAATAATGGGATTGTATGTTTTGCCGATAGTAGTTGATATTTCACATATGTAAGTGATGGTTAGACCAATATCAGGTTATATGATGCTGATCGCCATCTGGATTAAAATTTACCAGTGTCTCATGACTCTCATCGCTGGTACTAGCTACAAGTTATCTTGTAGGTACATGTAAATAAATATTATATTTTCGACTAATTAAATGTAGATGAGGTTGAGTGCTATACAGGTGCAAGCATATCATGTATAAGCCAATAAATGAATTTATATATAAACACTGGTATGTACACTCTAAGGCGTCGCTGATTTATTATTCATTTTCCTACGAGATAACTTGTAGCTTGCACAGCGATGAGCACTGTTAAATTCTGTCCCAGGTGCCCACAACGAGTTATCTCGTAGCTTTCTACAACACATTTCAGCATCGTATAACCCAATTTTGGTTGACTAAAATAAAATTGTATAAGACACAGTATATGAATTGATATATACACACTTGTACACTCATTGCCAGGGAACTGAACTTGCATGATTGGGTAAATAAGCCACATGTATACTTTGTGCATACAAGTACATTTAATGTAGGGCCAGCTCGAGTTTCCAACAGCCTCTGGTTCTGTATCTGAATTCTTCCACTGTCAGAATGTACATAGTTATAAAGCCAGTGCAAGTACGAGATGTGTAATAAGCATAGAACCACACCTGATAATCAGATTAGTCAGAAATTAGCACACTCCATCAGGGTGATGATTTGTACATGTTAGTGTTATTCTATTATATATTACACTAGCTGCCAGGGGTACCTGCCATTGCTCGGGTAAAGAAGGAGTATATTATTAGGGCCCCTTCAACTCATTTACATTAATTATTTGTCACCTTGGGGTAAACATCACCTATTGCATGACATTCTCCGGATAAGTGTCTATCTTTTAAGTTGACAAAGACTCTTTATTTAAGTCATATGAGGTCAACAGCGCATATCCCATGACACTCCCCATGTCAAATTACCTATGTGTGCAAATTTTCCCCACTTATCTTCCTACTTCTGACCTGATAATAAACGCTCTTCATTGATAATCTATGTTAAAGATACTGTAAGTGATGGCAGTGGGAACTGCTGTTAAAATAGTCACATCCGTTAAAACCTCCATGAACAGAAAGAATATTATAGACCAAATTATACCAATCATAAATATCGTGTAACTTGTCATGTTAGTATGTAAACAAACAGCATGCAAGTAGTATGCGATAAGCAAAACACTCAACACCAGAGAGACCACACGAAGTGAGGGTTTACAACATAATGGGTATATGTTTACATGGTAATGGGTATAGCATTTGCTAATCCTCGCCTCTCAAGATTTTGGTGTTGAATGGGTTATCGTGAGTCACGCCTATAAACAAATATCGCCAAGCTTTTGAGTGTTTTGCTTAACGCTCACTATGTGCTCTATCCGAACAAATGCTCGGCTCACAAAAAATGTGTTTTGTTGATAATATTACACTCATACTTTCATTATACTATACTATTAGCATATTCTTGAAGAAATTTTCATAATTTGGTGACTATTTATTCTAAATTATAACTTATAAAGAATATGCCACCCATGCCGTTAATATAATTTATTAGTCCCCCTTTATGTCATCCGAGTTTAAATAAAAGGCGCCTATCGTATGATATTCTCCTGGTCAGGTGACGTCTGTGTACCGATTTCCCCTACATGTCGTCTGAGCTGATGCAGAACACTTTTTAGCTCACCTGAGACGAAGTCTCAGGGGGCTATATATAGTCATCACTCCTCGTCCGTCCGACCGTCAACAATTCTTTGAACATCTTCTCCTCTAAAACCGGAAATGAGGTCACTGGGTCAAATAGTTGCGAAGCCAGGGCCATAACTCTATTCCTCCATAGTAATTCTTACAACGACTTCTTGTTCAGAACCATTGGGCCGATTTAGCTAATATTTGGTATGGAGGGTCCTTGGGTGACTGGTGTTCAGATTTGTTCAAATGAGGTCACCCGGTCAATTAGTTGAGAAACCAGGGCCATAACTCATAGTAATTCTTACAATGACTTCTTCTAAAAAAAATATTTGGCCGATTTAGCTTATATTTGGTACAGAGAGACCTTGGGTGACTGGGGTTCAGATTTGTTCAAATGGGGTCACTGGGTCAAATAGGGGCAGAGCCAGGGACATAACTCCAGGGACATATCACAGCTACCCAACCACACCCCACCCCACCTCCTGTCCCGGCCACACCATACTGTATCATACCATGTTATCTCTTCCTTGTTCACCCCATTAAAATCCTTGTTTTGATCACAGCTGTAGGAGTATCAAAAAGCTGTGTGTGCAGTCGTTAAAACCTAATTATCTATGTCAACACCTCTCAGACACTGGTAGCTGATGGTTTCATGAATGGAATATAATTCTCAGAGAAAGCACTTTCTCTCAAGGTCATGGGAATTTTGTTAAGCTAATGTAGTCTGGCATTCAAATAAATGTTGTATGTCATATTCTCACAGGGATGTCCCCACAGTGTTGAGGGGGGTGACTGACAGATTTGTTCAATGAAATGTAAATTTGAAGCTCACATGAGAAGAAGCTATAGTCATCACCTGTTCATCTGTCTGTCCGTCCATCCATCTGTCAACAATTCTTTGAACATCTTCTCTAGATCATAAGACTGAATGGGTTCATATTTGGTGTGGATGTTCCCTAGGTGACTCACATTCAGATTTGTTCAAATGAGGTCACTCTGTCAAATGATTGTGAAGCCAGGGCCATAACTCTTGCCCTCCATAGTAATTCTTAAAAACGACTTCTCGTGTACCATCAGGTTGAATTGGTTCATATTTGGTATGAAGGGTCCTTTGGTGACTGTAGTTCAGATTTGTTCAAATGGGGTCATCCTGGTCAAATAGGGGCCAAGCAAAGGACAGTTTTCCTCTTAATATGCTTCCTTTACACGGGCCGTCAGGTTTATTTTACTGATATTTAGTATGAAGGGTTCTTTGGTGTCTGGGATTCAAATTTACGCAGATGGGGTCACCAGGTTAAATAGGGTGGGACCAGGGACATAACTGTATGTCTCTATAGTAATACTTATAATGTCTTCTAAAGAGAGGTTGGACCATATAGTATGGAGGATCCTTTAGTGACTGAGATTCAGATCTGTTAACATGAGGTCAACCCGTTAAGAAATGACGGGACTATGGGGACTTAAGACTTTTGTGTCTAAAAAATCATTAAAATACAAAATTCATTAAAACGTCTACCTTGGAACTACCTGACTGATTAATCTGACATACATATAGTGTTTTTGGGTCCATGGATAATTGGGCTTTAAACATGTCTAAATGGTTTTATATAAAGCGCTTGTGAGATTGAAAATTTCCAACAATTGAGAAAGTTTGAGATGTCGGTTGTGAAATTTCAAACTAAGATTTGGGAGTCTGGAGCCCTGGCGAGAGGGGACTTCTGGAGGAGGGGGTGATCACTAGTGTACAGTTGGTAATTTTAAGTTAGATTTGGTAATTTCAAGGTAGATTTTGTTGATTTGGTAATTTGATATTCACTGATCTACATTCATGAAGCCTCTCTAGACGCGTATCCTGTTTAGATCTACTTCTTTTAAAGTGATTATGAAAAGTTCTGACTGTTGTGGTCTCCAAAGTCCCAGTCTTATCAGTCTTTGCAGTCTGGTGAGCGACCCTACAGTCTTTGACTGTCTTGTTATTTGCTCATATATGATAATATAATTTAAGTCGTGTAAGATCAACGGCACATATCCCATGTTACTACTCGGGTCAATTTACCCCCGTTATAATAAACAACGACCAGATTCAAACAATTTTGGGTCTATAATTAATGATTTGGTGCCATGTTAAGAAATCTGATGTCAACGGCACCATGACACTCGCCGGGTCAATTGACCCACGTGTATAAATTTTCAGCTCCGAGGGTCAAGCCGTTTGTCACCCATAGACCAACAAAACAAAATCGAGTTTGATTAGTATATATAGATAGCCAAACTTAGATATTTGGTGGACTTGCAGTTGCTTGCACCCATCCCTCAAACAATGCGGTGTATTATCATTATAGGCTTATAACTTATAATGAGACCAGAAAAATAAGAGGTCCTGGTGAATTGGAGTGTCCTAGCAAGATTTCGAGCTAAACCCCAACCCATTGACGGAGAAGCGTTGTAAGTGAAGCCATTCTAATTAAAGGTACTCAACCCGATAAAACTCCTCTCAATTACTATTTCAATGGCTTCGGGGGTCAAAAATATTTGATTCGAGTCGAGGAAGTCACCCATCAAAGCTCAGATTTGTTAGATATCGATTTTAGAAATATATTATTTTTCATTATCGGGAATACTATCTGGCCCAGAACTCAGTCAAAATTGCCACTTGATTTTAGAGTTATCCATCCTTGTCTGTTTGAATAGATTTGGAGAACACATCCAGAGCAGATTACGGCAGTTAGTAGTACTGATCTCGAGTTTATAACAAATTTCAAAAATCAATATCTAATAACTCTCAGCTTTGTTTGATGGGTTCCTCGACTCGAATCAAATATTTTTTACCCCCAAAGCCAAAGAAATAGTAATATAGGACCCTCCGATCGGATTGTTGTTGTTGGAATCTGTTGAGATGGGGACCCTCTTTACGGGTTGAGTACCTTTAAACATAAACAATCGATAAATGGGATTGTTTGGTATGTATTGTCCCGAAAACATGCATTGCTTGTTCTTGTTATTTATGTGGTATTAGCTGGGGTATCGGGGCGTTGCTCGGTTAAGAATGAGTTAATTATTAGTGCCCTTTAAATTACTTATTAGTCATACGATATTATTGTCACATATGTGACATATTGCAGGACACTCTCTGGATAATGTTACTCTTATCTTTTGAGCTGATAACACACGCTCGTTATTGCTAATAATTAGTGCCCCTTTAACTCATCTGAAGACACTGCCAATTTTCCCCACATGTCTTCTGAGTCGTTAATAAACGCTTTTCATCGTTTATGTTAATATCATTTATTAGTCCCCCTTTTAGTTATCTGGTGTCAAAGACGCCTGCCTATCCCATGATAGTCCCCCGTTGAGGTGACGCATGTGTACCAATTTTCCTACATATCGTCTAAGCTGATCAGGGACACTCTTAATTTCTCATATATGATAATATAATTTTTTGCCTCCCCTTTTGGGTTAACGGCGCCTATCCAATGGTACTTCCAGGTAAATTTAATGACACTCTCTGAATAGAATTAAATCTTATCTTTTAAGTTGATAATAAACGCTCTCTATTGATAATTATTAGTGTCTCTATGAGTCATCTGAGGTCAACAGCATCTATCCAATGTCACACCCGTGTCAATTACCTCTATGCCAATTTCCCCACATATTTTCTGGGCTGATAATAAAAGCTCTCCATTGATAATATATGTTAATATAATTTATTAGTTCCCCTTTAAGCAATAGGAAGTCAAAGGCGCCTTTCCGATGATATTCCCCATGACCAGTTGCCCTCTGTGTACCAATTTCCCTACACACCCTCTAATCTAACAATAGTTCCGATGTGTAATAATATTAGGCCCATAAATACGTGGTCAAACGGAGGGTCTAGGACAAAATTGCGGATGAAGATGGATACCCTAAAAGCAAGTGGTAATAAGGTAAAATTCGTGACTCGGGCTATATTTTGTTGAACAAAATGTTGATAAATAACAAGTTTTGGGAAATTTTATACCACAGTTGACAGAGGTTAGCAATATTTTGTTACAGTGAATCGATTCTTATAACTAAAGCGTATTTTGAAGAAATTTTGTTTTTGTTGTATCTTGATGGTATGGGGACCGTCTGATCGGATTGAGTACCATTAAAGATGGTCTATCTCTTCCTAAGTGCGTTTTATATAGTTTCTGGGGTATAAAATAATAGCTATGATTTAAAGAAACCTGTTCGGAAACGCTTCTATGCTATTCTATTTTAGATTGAATTAAACTGCATGCCGAACTAACGCGAGCCGTAAAATGTCCCAAATTGATTGTATGTATATATGTTATACCATAGTATTCGAAATCAAATCAATATTAAAGGTACTCAATCCGACCAGAGGGTCCCCATCTCAACAGATTCCAACAACAACAATCCGATCAGAGGGTCCTATATTACTATTTCTTTGGCTTTGGTGGTAAAAAATATTTGATTCGAGTCGAGGAACCCATCAAACAAAGCTCAGAGTTATTAGATATTGATTTTTGAAAATTCTTATGTTCTCGAGATGAGTACTAATAATTGCCGTCAATTTCGTTTCCTGCTCGAGATTTGTACACCAAAACTCTATTCAAACAGACAAGGATGGATAACTCTAAAATCAAGTGGTAATAATAACGCAATTTTGACTGAGATCTGGGCCAGAAAGTATTCCCGATAATGAAAAATAATAGATTTCTAAAATCGATATCTAACAAATCTGAGCTTTGATGGGTGACTTTCTCGACTCGAATCAAATATTTTTGACCCCCGAAGCCATTGAAATAGTAATTGAGAGGAGTTTTATCGGATTGAGTACCTTTAACTGATAGAAGCGTTTCCGGACACATGTCTTCGATCCATATTTATTATTTTATACTCATGACACTATATATAACTTGTCATATGAAGAGATGTAGACCGACTTTAACTCTCCTTTCAACGAAGAAACCGTGCCGTCTAACGGTGCATTTCCAATGCCGTTCTGAGCTTTGATGGATGACCCCAAAGACAAAGAAATAGTAATTTGGGATGCATCTTAAAGGCCGTGAATGCCAAAGGCTTCAGATGTACTGACCTTTGAATCTTCTCTCTACATTACATCCATCTACTGATAACGGTACACGAGTGTGATCTTTGCAGTGACGTAGTTTCTACGGTAACTTGGTGTCTGATAATTTCATGCAGACATTTACTTGCATGCAGCACCATATCACCATCTACACCCAGTTATAAAGTGGATTAGCAGGCCAATGTGAACAGTGAACATAAACAAAATAGAATACATGGCAACGATTATAAAACTATTTGAAATAGTAATTCCCGACAACGCTTCGTCAAATTAATTGCTGTATACGCGGGGGGGGGGGGGGGGGGGGGGGGGGGGGGGTCGTGAGAAAATTTAAACATACAGGGCATAATTTTTTTTTACAGCCCTTTTGCTACCCACCCACCCTTTTTGTGCAAACAAATTATTTTTTTCCGCCTTATTTTTTTGGACCCACCCCCTAAAATAAGAAAAAAATCATTTTAAATCTATTCAAGACCAAATCAAACAGAATCAAAGGTAAGTTTTAAATTGGTCCGTTTCTGGCATATTCCAAGTGTTCAAACAATTGAAAAACTATCAACGGTTATGATGTTGTTTTCGACATTGAAAAATACATTTTGAAATAAAAAGTTTTTTATTCTACAGTATGCACAGATATTGTGAGGTAATATTTATAGTGCCAATAAGCCAACATTGTGTTTAATTTTTACATAAATAGTCCAGTTACTAATTAATGACTTCTTCACTGTTGTTCCCAAAAAGGTGCCACCAACCATCTGTTTGCGCCAGACGTCGCGTTTTCATGTTACGGGATCATTTTAATCCGTAACCATGTATTCATTATTATCGTGACGCCATAGTTAAACGTTCAGTACAGAGGGCAATTACGCCGCTTCCGTGCATAAGTCAATTCGTTCAGCAACACATTAGCGGACATAATTAATTGCTCTTGCACTTTTTCGTCTATTTAGTAATGCCGCCGGAAAAAAAAAAGAAACTTGGCTCGCATTTCACAAAAAACCGAGGCGGAATCGGGCGACCAGACAGCGGGAAACCCCAGAGCAGCAGCGTAATAGTGTTTTTGACATTTTCGGCAACTTTTATTCGAATTATCGCTACTCAACTGAATAACATGTGTTTTAAATACACCACAGGAAACTGTTTCACCAGAATCGATTCTATCGCCCTTCCGGTTCCGTCTCTATCGAATTAAGTTCCGACTCTTTCGCGATTTCTAAAACATATTTTCAAAGTTTTGACCGTTGTTTATAGACTGAATGTCAAAACAGAATGTATTCTCCAATAACAATCGACAGATTATGTCTTTATACGTGTTTATTGATGACAGTAATGCATAATCGGCTGCATGTTGTGCAAAGTTAGAGACGTAGTGCATTTGGGTGCATTTCCCATGAAAATTAAGCATCACTTTGATGCTCAGATTATCGGCCTTGTCTACTTTAATTGGACTGAAACTTGTCAAGTTTTATGGTTGAACATTAGATAATTATAATACAATACCTCCCGACGGTTCCTCGCCGTACAAGTCCTTCAAATTAGTGCCTCAAAAAGCAACAAAAGGTTCCGATTCTATTGTGATGTTTATGTTCACGATCGGTTCTTTCGTTCCTGTCTACAGTACATTCATATTCGATCAGATTATTTGATTGTACATCTATAGTTGCCCAATGACAATACATGGTCATATATGGTTTAAAATTGTAGCCATAGTAAATCAATAGATGAGTTTTAGTGGTCCCAAACGATCATATGTCAGATATTAAAGATGATCGACCGATAATCTTTAATATCCAACCTATGATGCTTTGGGACTACTGAAAAACTCATATTGGTGTTGCTGTGACTATAGTTTGAACCATATATGGTAATATGGCAACTAGAAACACAAATGAACTATCTGGTCGAATATAATATTACATTAAACGGGGGGCGAAAGAACCGATCGTGAACATAAAAATCACATTAGAATCGGAACATTGCGTTGCTTCTTTTGATGAATTAATTTGAGGGTATTTTACTATGAGGAGCCATCGAGAGCTGTGTTGTAATCGTGTCCTGGTGTTCGATCATACAAGAAGACATATTTCAGTCTAATTAAAAGGTAAAAAGGCCGATAAACGGATCATCAAAATGCTGCTTAATTTACAAAGGAAATGCACACAAACACATTACTCTTCAAAGTGTGCAAAAAATAACCGACTTCGTATTATTATCACCAATAATTACGTTCAAAGACACAATCTAGCGCTAGTTTTTGTAAAATACGTTCTGTTTTAACATTTAGTGTATAAATGGAGGTCAAAACTTTGAAAACATTTGTTTCAAGTCGCGAAAGAGACGGGACTTAATTCGATAGAGACGGAACCCGATAGGCGATAGAATCGATTCTTGTGAAACAGTTTCCCCCCAGTGACAGGAGTTCACCTTCTGTCAAATGTATTTAAAAATAAACACGCTGGTGGATTTGTGTGTTCTTACACAAAGTAGCCTATGTTTATTTGTTAAAATCTCTATTTTTCCCGAGCATCGCCGGGTCCATCATCTAGTAGTATATAAGCATCACTCTTTGGAGCCAAATAAACAGGCTGGCATGTTTATTTTTTAATTTGAGGTATTTTGTTAGCCAGCACTCTGCAGCACTAGTATTATTTGGTCATTAGACATGCCAGAGTGAAAATGCCAGCACTATCAGGCACTATTCAATATTAATTTGAGGTGAAATGCAAACCAGCAATCCTATTCAGTCATCACTTTTATTTGGCACCAGAGAGTGCTTTATCTTATACCTACCATCGACGTATATTGTTTTGTGTTTAATATAGATCGATGTACCTACATATGTTCTTAAGTGTTGGTTAAGGTCATAATCTATTGTAACGCCCAAGTGGTATGCACATCCACACGCGGTCTTCCCCACCCTCCGAGACTGACAAGATGACAAACTTCAGGAGACTTTCCAATGGAAAGACTCATGGAGTGTCTCCCGTCACATCACGAAGGTAACGAAGTCACATGTAAACATGCCTATCACCAGGTGCTGATACATAAGCCAGGATTAACCAAGTAGTATTTATGAAATAGCCCCAGGAAAATAAGGTAAGGAGGCTGCTTAGATATAACAAAGACAGCAGAACTGTCTTTGTAAAAAGAATGAGTTATTTGTAAAAGTATAAATTTAATTTGTTTTAAACTTTGAAATTATTAAACTTTAACATTAACAATTTGTGAACACATTTGTAACAACATTATATGTATGATAAACATGTAGCTGAGGTAATTTTGAGCAGATTTTATGACTAGAATATTTGACTATGAATGACTTTAATAAAATAGTTATGAATATGAAATGAGTATGAGGCCATTTGATATCTGTTTTGTAATGTCTATAAGATAAAGAAATATTGAATACTGTTAATTAAATAAATAAATAAATATTAAGTTAGTAATTTTATGAGATTGAATTTATTTTTAAGGTGATAAATTACTCCATGATATGAAATATTTAATGCAAATGGAAAGATGAAAACTTTTATAGTTTAAATATAATACTTTATAAGTGAATTATTTATAAGTATTTGAGCAATTAGTTATATGAAATATTTACAATAAAAATGAGCTCTAGAAAACAACTGAAGTTGTTTTGAATAAAACTATTTATTTACAACATTACAAGACAAGAGACATCACAAACAAATTACGAAACATGTATCATATGTGTCTGATTCTTTTATTTTATGAGATTCCTTAAATATCTGCAGATAATGGTTGGCCTATATGAGACCTTAAAATAGTAATGATTTATATAACATAATCACCACTGTTACTTCTTCCACACAGGACAACTTCTCCACACAGGCCAACTTTTCCACACAGGCTTAATATAAAACTGTCCACACAGGCCACTACTACCCCACACAGGCTTAATATTTAAAGTAATATGAAACATTTAGATTTGAAGTAATGCATTTGACTTGCACAATTTGAAATCCAATATGTTTTATATAAAAAGCTATAAAACTACTATAAAAATAGAAATATGATTTATTTGGATTTAACACGCCAAGCGTCAAAGTGTTTTGTGACTAAATATTTAGACCCCAGCGAAGTTACCCGCTAAGTGGGAAATTTAGCTTAAGTGTAAATATAAGTTAATATTTTGCAGAGTTCCCAAAATTGGGACTTAGTTTTATTTGGCACAATTACCTGCCAAAGCACAACTTAGTTACTTAAAAATATAGACTTAGCATATTTTACATGCTAAGCAGGAAATGTTATTTGCATAATAAATGATGACATGGGTAAAGTCAGACTTAGTGTCATCATGATCATATTTTCTTACCCATGTATGAAATGACTGGAACAGAACTAACCAGGCCTAGCTCAGTTCCATCCCAGGGTTCTGCATCGAATAATGCCTACTTTAATATAAAACCTTTTAGAAATGTGAGCATGAAATTAAATAGACGTTTTGAGAGAAACCCAAATTCTCCAAAACATACAGGAAAACTATTTTAGTAAATATTATTATTTTACTTAATTAGGTACCAATTAACTAGGCCCACTAGTTGCTCATGACATAACCACTTTGGTACATGCATAGCTGCTCTCTATTGGCGTTGGAATGGTCTCCACTTTGTTTATCTTCATTTGTCCTCGATAGTTATCCTCATATGGGAGTCGAGCCTCAGTTTCCCCTAATGGAAAGTTTGGAAACATATTCATTTGAGTGGTCCTATTTTAGTCTGCCACTTCAGACAATTCCACTCCATTTGCTGTTTTAATACCACCTCTTGTCATGGAGTCCTGATTACTATTACCTGTTTGAAACATACTAGTAGCTCACAATATAGATTTAAACTAAAATTTATGTTTTGGAATACATGCTCACATAGAAAATAATTAGAAAAGTTTGTTTTAAAATAGTTAAAGTGCCTATAAAGTTAATAAATAATGACTTAGAAACTTTACCTATTACTTTAGAATAAATAACTAATCCTAGAATAACAAAGCACAAAGTCCGAATCCTACACAAGAATAACACAGAAGATGATTTAGAAATTATAAATGATGCAGAACCTTGAATGTCAGATTTCAAGGGTTAATATACCTTTTAAATTCTGCAAGATTTTTGAGCCAATGAGAAGGCCGGAAAATTCTGCAGAGTTTAAGACCAATGAAACAACTTCTGCGAGATTTTTCTTTGCAGAAGAAATAGTGCGTAGTTAAAACGTCAATAGCGTCATCAAAAATCAATAAATGATACATACTTTGTATGCATAATATAGAAATCATTTAGATATGAGTGATTTTTATGTATTCCATGATAAATATGCGATTATGCGTCATATATGATGTGAGGACACGATGAAGTGAAACCACGAACGCCGAACCTGAACTACGGCAAGATGGCGGCGCCCATGAGAAAACAAAACATCGCCGATCGTAAAGTGATTTGCACTTATAAATCAACGATTACTGAATATGAAGTTATTATATATAGCACCACTTGAAGCGGAATACCTCTTAAATAAGGTGTGAAAGTAAGACCGGGCTTTATTAACTTTTTCCCGAGATATTTGTGAATATAAAGTTTGGAAATATTTACGTTAGGAAATGCATGTGTAAAAATGCATTTCCTCACACTATGTTAGAACACATTTATTAGTGAAAACAACTTGAAACAATGTCCATAATGTGGGTTGAAAAAAATTTGCACAAACAAACTTATATCTTATACCTACCTTGTTCCTAAGTGTCTGTAAAGGCCATAACCTGCCTTAGAACACAATTATTAATGAATATATTTGAAAACAACTTAAAACAAGGGCAAAAATGTGAATAGAAAAAAATTTGCACAAACTCATTTTTTCGGGCCTCTTCGGATCCACCCACCCCGGCCCTGTATGATAAAACGTTTGTGAGACCCCCCCCCCCCGATATACGCAGCTGTGAAGCAAGTGAGACCCGTTTGCTCGTATTCGCCAACTGCGTACTACCTGGACTATTTATAAACACAGTTGGTGAATACGAGCCGTGGTGTTCCATATATAGCTTCGTAGCGAGCCTCGCCCAGTATAAACTACCTGGAATATATATAAAGCCAGTTGGTGAATACGAGCCGTGGTGTTACACAGATAGCTTCGTGTTGAGCCTCGCCTACCTGGACTATATATAAACCCAGTTGGTGAATACGAGCCTTGGTGTTACACATATAGCTTCGTGTTGAGCCTCGCCCGAAATAAACTACATGGACTATTTATAAACCCAGTTGGTGAATACGAGCCGTGGTGTGACACAGATAGCTTCACGTTGAGCCTTTCCGGAATAAACTACTTGGACTATTTATAAAAACAGTTGGTGAATACGAGCCGTGGTGTTACACAGAGAGCTGCGCGTTGAGTCTCGCCTGGAATAAACTACATGGAATATATATAAACACAGTTGGTGAATACGAGCCGTGGTGTTACACAGATAGCTTCGTGTTGAGCCTCGCCCGGAATAAACCACCTGGCCTATTTATAAACCCAGTTGGTGAATACGAGCCGTGGTGTTACACATATAGATTCGCATTGAGCCTCGCCCGGTATACAATACCTCGACTATTTATAAACCCATTTGGTGAATACGAGCCGTGTTGTTACACAGATAGCTTCGCGTTGAGACTCGCCCGGTATAAAGTACCTGGACTATTCACCCGGACACATCAACCCAGGTGGTGAATACGAGCCGTGGTGTTACACAGATAGCTTCACGTTGAGCCTCGCCCGGTATAAACTACCTGAAATATATATAAACACAGTTGGCGCATACGAGCCGTGGTGTTACACAGATAGCTGCGTGTTGAGCATCGCCCGTTATAAACTACCTGGACTATTTATAAACACAGTTGGTGAATACGAGGCATGGTGTTACACACATAGCTTCGTGTTGAGCCTTCCCGGTATAAACTACCCGAACTATTTATAAACCCAGTTGGTGCAAACGAGCCTTGGTGTCACACAGATAGCTTCGTGTGAGCCTCACCCAGAATAAACTACATAGAATATATATACACAGTTGGTGAATACGAGCCGTGGTGCTACACAGGTAGCTTCGCGTTGAGCCTCGCCCGGTATAAACTATATGGACTATATATAAACCCAGTTGGTGAATACGAGCCGTGGTGTTACACAGATAGCTTCGTGTTGAGCCTCGCCCGGAATGAACTACCTGGACTATTTATAAACCCAGTTGGTGAATACGAGCCGTGGTGTTACACAGATAGCTTCGTGTTGAGTCTCGCCCGGAATGAACTACCTGGACTCTTTATAAACACAGTTGGTGAATACGAGCCAATGAGTTCGTTGAAACAACTGAGTATTTTTACACGAGGAACTGTCATTTCGGTCAATAGCTAATGCACTTGGTTATATTAGCATTTCCCCACCACGCGTGCATATTATGTCATATGTTTTCTCCACGTCCTCGTTACCAACTGATATCACAAAACACTAACAAACACTGGCCATTTGATATCGGATGCATGCTGCCGTCTGGTGCGATGGGGAAAACCATCCACGGAAACGACACATATAAGCACATACGCTTGCTGTCGGATCCGATTAATGAAATCTTGCTCCATCTTATATTATATTTATATCCGTATATAATGAAATTACATGGAATAAATACTGTTTAAACTATTAGGATTCCAACGTGGAGACACCCACATAACTCCAGCAAAAATTCAAACGTCAATATTCATCGACTGACAACTCACAGTAATTTCCCAAAGGGCACGCATTAACCACGAATAGAGCTAACACGATTCTAAAATATTGTGACGTTAGATAAGTACCGTTTGGAGAATCACTGTTATGTCTCACCGCCCAACTGTGGTCGACATTTTTAAAAGTTAGAAATTGCATGTCTGATGGAAATTTTACAACACAAATAGGTTGAAATTGTTCTCATTGTATGAATTTCAAACCAGTAATTAGTGGAGAATACAGGGGGAGTGTCAGGAAAAAGTTCAGACAAATTGAAGCACCCCGGGTACCCATCACCCCTTTTCATGCAAAAACAATCAGATTTTTGGGACCCACACATGTGATTATGATTAGCAGAGATGTCCTACCCAAAGATTATTGTTGTTGTTCAGGTTCAGCACATCTACTGAACGTCTTCTTGGATTTCTACCAATTGAATATCAACTGCTTATCAAAAAACTTTGCTTCCTGGGACGTCTTATCCATCTACCGTTCGACCATCAATTACCATCTCATGAAAGCACACCTGTACAGACTATACAATCGCTCCAGTGGTTTTGTCCAGGAAATGTTCTCCATATTAGCCAAATACGATCTTTTGGACTATTTGAACGAATATACCTGGACCATGGGGTCTTCCTAAAACTGTCAGCTGTCAGGGGAATGTTCATTTCCTCGTGGCAGACCAAAGATTCGTCCGATCCATCCTTGCGAATTCTGTGGAAAGTTCACCCTAATCCCCTATCAAACTGGACAGTCTGGAAACTTCTCCATGGAAACGCTTACGTGTCGAAATATCTCGAAAACTTAGTACTGCTTCTCAACAGGACAACTTATGCCAACAATTTAGTGTGTCATCTCTGCAGCGAAGTGTACTCGAACGAAATCGACCACGCCCTGTTCGTATGCTCTTCTCCAGCCGCACTCACCATCAGAAACTCGGCATACCCGAATATTTTTACCTTACGTCGTCAGCCAAAGATGACTTCGTAGCAACCCTCCTCGGAAGTTCTCTGGAAACCCTAACAGAACACATATCCCACTGCCTCAACGCCCTCAAGAGCTAGTACTATATATTCTGCGAAGTTCCTGTACGTTCTCAGCACAATGATCAGGAATGGCGTACAGCAACCCATGTCACGTCCATTGTAATTATCTTCTCAACACCCACGCATGTTGTAACGACTAACTTTCATATCTGTTGGAAAAATCAGATTTTCCTGCAACAAAAGCTGTAGTGAACATTCAAATGCATATATGCTTCACTCTCGTGGTTTCAACACCTCTCCATACTTGTACATAACGGCCCATCACACTGACCAGGGGAGCCCACTTTAGTCCAACTGTAATTATATGTCATGTATATCGATCTCTCCTATACTTGGGGGTAATAAAGATATCTCTCAATCGTGATAAACGTGACCGACCGAACCTGCATATATGTGCATATAACCAATTACGACACAAATATACGACTGCGAAATTAGGTGCTAATTAAAAAATAAATTCTCACCGCTGAATTTCCCATTATACTGCGACTCGGCCGATATATATTGGGTTGTCACAGTCAACCAGTGGGCAGTTATAACACACTACCGCGATAAAAGGGTTCGGATACGTTGACGCTGAAATTGCCAAAAAATTGCAATTTTTTTTATAAATTTAAGTGACATTACATGGTGACTTCGCTTATCATCGGACGATTAAAGTCAAGCAACACCGAGTTGTATTTTGATTGAGACGTTTAGCCCAGTGGGTAAATCTACTGGACCTGTTCATGACAACATGTGCAAAGCATTGTCATTAAGAACATTATGCACAGACACATGCACTTTGAATGATTGAGTCGCTAAACATTTCAAATTTCTTTGGCAAACCTGATCACTAGGACCTGTATCTAGCATATATTTATATAGCCATGTATGCGTTATATATATAAAAACACAATCAAACAATCAAAACATTGGGTAGTTACCTTGTAATTGGGTGAAGAAAAAAAAATTCGTATTTGGCACAATAGACCCCAACGACACACACACACACCCTTGTTTGTAATTGCTACTTTGGGGGGACCCGACTCCGTACACACTAAACACCTACATTATGGGAACATATATTTCCCTACAACATTGGGACCCCCCCCCCTTTGCAACATTGCTTCACAATAAACCCCACATCACAGTCAGCTATCAGATATTAGCCTAAATTCTGGTACATGGTTATAACTGGTAGCTTGACTTTCACCACCATTCCGTGGACGTCCTCATAAAGAGTCTAGATCGTCCCATACATTGTGAAGACTATTTTTACACACAGCCAAAACAGATCCATGTGAGGACGCCCCCCTAACGACCGTTTGGGTCATGCATATGTAGATAACACAACCCCGAATCTGGTCATTCTTTGTGAGGACTGTTTATACAAATGAAAGTGTCAATGTGTAGCTTAACTTGTGTTATTGTTCTGATATGTTGTTGGTGAGAAATGGTCATTATTAGTTTCATATTGATCAGATAAATAGTACAACATGTAGCCCTCGATACTGGATTTGCATAGCGTTATAAAGAAATAGATTTTTTTAAATGGCTGTCGCAAGATAACTCAATTCGATTAACTTCCAGAACAAATTTCATCATGATCGAACAAAAGATGCGACCTATAGCCCGCACGATATGCATGATGCAATATTGAAATCGAAAGTGACATCTGACGGCCATCTTGTTTTGCCGTTTGACCCCAAAATTACTCATTCCCATCAACATGTCAATGTCATTCTCCATGATGAAAAATTTCGTCACGATTGATGAAGTGGTATGGGCTTCAGCCCACACGGTATGTTTTACATAGTGTTACACTGAAAACAAAATGGTCGACGGCAGACATCTTGTTTTGCCGAATTACCACAAAATGACTCATTCCCATCTACATATCAATGTCATCCCCCATGACAAATTTCATCATGATCAGACAAATGATGCAACCTGTAGCCTGCGCGATAGGATGCAATATTGAAATCGAAAGTGACACCTGGCGGCCATCTTGTTTTGCCGAATTATCCCAAAATGACTCGTTCCCATCTACATATCATTGTCATCCACCATGACAAATTTCATCATGATCGGAAAATGATACCACCTGTAGCCCGTGTGATAGGATGCAATATTGAAATTGAAAGTGACATCTGGTGGCCATCTTGTTTTGCAGAATGACTCCAAAATGACTCGTTCCCATTTACATGTCAATGGCATCCTCCATGAAGCGGTGTGGACTGTAGCCCGCGCGATAGCTTAGGAATTGAATTGCTTTATTTCACTCAATCATATAAATTGTATGAGATACAGAGTGAAAAACGTATATACAGAGCTATGTACACAATGTTAGTATATATGGCCGTTGCGTTTTGCGTTCGAGGTCCGTAAGTGTCATTCGTCGTGTTCTACGTCGTCATCATCATCATCATCATCATCACCATCATCATCATCATCATCATCATCATCTTCATCAACAAAATCCTCATCCTCATCATCATCATCTTCACCATCGTCATCATCGTCATCATCACCATCATCATCATCACCACCATCATCATCTTTGTCGTCGTCGCCTTCGTCGTAATCATCATCCTCATTGCCATCATCATCATCATCATCGTCGTCGTCGCCGACGTCGTCGCCATCATCATCATCATCATCACCACCACTACCACCATCATCATCCTACGCGCCATCATCGTCGCGAGTGTTTCAACATCAGCATGTATATATTCATTGTCTGTCATCATCATAATAATAGTCATCATTATCATCACCATCATCATCGTCCTCGCCGTCGTCATCGTCGTTATCATTATCGTCATCATCGTCATCATCAACAACGTGAACAACATCATAATCATCCTTCTCATAGTTGTCATCGTCTCGTCGCTATCATCGTCCCGTTGCCATCATCGTTATCGCGGTTGTATATCATTGTCACCACTATATCATCGTAATCGCCAACATTGTCATCGTCATCATCATATTCGTCATATATAGTCGCTGTCTTTGTCATCAGCTAGGCTTGTCGTTTAGTTTAGTCAATCCTAATTGTGTGAATATAGCAAGCTGTTTCAAAGTGCTTCTGTCTTCACATTGAAGCAAGTCTATCAGTTTGCTATTCGGTTGCTCGTGGTATAGTTTTGTTAAGTATTTACAGCGGATGTCGGTCAGTGCCTCGCACGTTAAAGTGAAATGATATTCGTCCCCGACATCTTTAAAACATAGTCGACATATTTGGGATTCCTTATTAGTTGTCTTTTCTTTCTTTTTGTTCTTCTCCCACCGAAAGGTCTCAATTGGGAGTCTATGGTTAGCTGTTCTTAACTTTATAACAGAAAATGCCATGTCTTGGGGAATAATCTTGAGGTATATTTCCAAACTTAACTCATGTTTAAAACTACCGTAAAAGGTCCCCCGCGATGAACTTTCGATATAGTTGCGCCATTGAGTCTCAAATAATTTATTACGTATTTTGCGATAGATTCCTATTTCTAAATGACTAAGTGGTTTTTGTGACATCCAAATTTGCTCCCAACCGACAGATGCTAAGCTATATTTTATGCAGCTGATCCAGCGTATCGACTTCCCCCGGAGATATGCACTGCCATCTATGCCTTTTATAACAATATAAAGTTTATGCGCTAATTTGGGACAACGACCTTCAACTAATTTTGACCAGAATGTAAGCATTCTTGCCTTTATATTTACTGAAATTGGGTATCTTCCCGTTTCTCCGTAAACCATAAAATTTGGTGTAGATGTTTTCATCGTAATAAATATTTGATAAATTTCCGATGGACTATTTCTAAGCTGTCAGTATTTTCGAACCCCCAGACTTCACTGCCGTACATCAAGATTGGAACAAACATTGTATCAAACAGTCTAAGCGACAGATTACAGGGCATGTTGAGCTTCCCGATTCTATGGAGGAGTGCGTACATGGCATTCGTTCCAACTTGACTGATTCTTTGCACCGCCTTACAGAATCGACCATTTCGGAAAAATTGTACTCCCAGGTAACAGAAAATATCAACCGTTTCAACACTGGTCCCATTCATCGTGAATTTGTACTCAGTTTGTGACTTTTTGTTACAAAAGATCATTATTTTAGTTTTCTCAACATTAACTGTTAATCTCCATGACTCAGTGTAACCCGCGAATGAATTCAATGCCCTTTGCAAACCATCTGGGCTCTCGGCCATCAGAACGGTGTCATCCGCATAAAGGATGCACAGCAGTTTAAGATATTCGCCGAACTGGTCAAAAAACGAATCTCCAATATCATCAAGGCCTTGTATACCACAGTCCGATAGAAAGTCTTCCAGGTTGTTTAAAAATATTGAGAATAGGAAGGGGGTAGGCTCTGTCCCTGCCTCACACCTATGTTGCATGCAAATACATCTGATGTGGAGTCCCCATTTTTAACACACGATTTAATGCCATCATACATACTTCTGATAATCTTGAACGTTTTTCCTCCAATATTACTTTTCAAAAGTTTATACATCAACCCTTTTTTCCAAACCGTATCAAAAGCTTTTCTTAAATCGACAAAGGAACAAAATAACCTCTTATTTCTCAACAAATAAATCTCAATCAACGAATAGAGTATGAACATATTATCAGTCGTTGAATGATTTGCTCTGAACCCCGCCTGGTTGTCATTTATTAGATGTAATTTATCGGAATATGAATTCAGTCTGCTATTTAATACACCTGAGAATACTTTACTCATACAGCTCAATAGAGTGATCCCGCGATAGGAATCAGTATTTCTCCTGTCGCCTTTCTTTTTATATATCGGCTGTATAAACCCTGAACCCCAACTATCTGGATATTTCACAGAGTCTAGTATTGCATTAAAAAGCTGTTTATAAACTGGCACCATTATATACTGTGTTTGCTTGATATATTCGTTAGTGATTTCATCGGGCCCCGCTGCCTTGCCATTTTTTAGTGATTCGATAACTTTAAGAATTTCGGTTTCTCCGATTGGGTCATTTAGTCCCTCATCGGTACATTCGTCATAAATTTCATCCAATAATGTATCTATGTTATCAGACATATCATCTGCAGTTTCGTTAATAGATTTGAAATGTTCTAGAAACTCTTCTATCGGTATCTGTGATCCGCTATCGTCCCTATAATTTCCAGTAGTATGCTGCCGCAGTATTCTCCAAAAGTCTTTAGCCATCGTGCTTGACCGTAATTCGCGAATGCAAACTTCATTATTTTTGTAGATTTTTTGGTTTATTATTTTTTTATATGCCTTACCCGCCTCTTTAAACACACATTTATTTTTACCAGTTTTGTTCCGGGTATACTTTACTCGTGCTTTTCTAAAACGCTTCTGTTGATTTCTGCAATCTTCATCAAACCATTGCTTGTTAATTGTTTTTTTCTGAACACGATTATTTTGCCGATAGCGCCCAAACACCGTTTCAGCGGAATCAATAAATAACTTTCTGATTTCATCACAAGCTTGCTCTACGTCGTATATACATCACATGCTTGTGTGCCAAGTAAGTCGTAAATTTTGTCCCCCCCCCCTCTCAGCGAATATATTATTGAAGGTGTAAAGGAACTCTACACCTTTTCTTTCATCCCAAGGCCTAATCTTTGGCGAAAGTTTGCAGTTTCCATCTCTATGGTCATCAGTATTACCAAACTCATTCTGGCTAAATAATTTCAGTATTAAATGTAACGGATTATGGACATCTGAAAAGAGCGGTGAAAATTCAAGAACCTCAAACTCGACAATCATACATAATATATCCTTTGATGCGATCATATAGTCAACCACACTAGAATTCCGACACGTAAAATTGCCCACCCCTTTATCGTGGCCATATTGTCCAGTTATGATACGCAATTGACAATCGACGTGCTTGCATAAACTGAGTAGCGAATTTCCATTTGCATTACTACAGACGTACAGACACAGAGACTGACAGACTGGCATACTAACAGACACCGGACAACACCATGGCAATATGCTCTAGAGAAATGTATTAAAAAAAACATTTGTTGAAAACAGTTTTTGATGAAATTGTGCTAAATGTGGTTTTTGATACTTATAAATGTATAAAAGGTAGCAGACTTCCAGGAATGATTTCTCCTTCTGTGTTGGGGTTACACCTGGATATGTTATTGCATCATTTGGAGCACATCCTTAGCTTTAATTTGGTATATAATATTAATGGGTGCTGTTATTAATTTGACTTTAATTTTATTTCAAATGTGGGTGATATTTTGTGAATTTTCATACTCATGTATTAGGAGAGGCCTTAAGCTAAAACAGATCCATGTGGGGACGTCCTCCTAACGAACGTTTGGGTCACTTGTTAACACAGTCCTCAATATGGACACGCTTAGTGGGGACAATTTCCACTCGCAAACAACATACAGTAGGTTGGTTGATTAACTGGTATTTTATGTCACTTTAGCTATATATACTGTGAGTCTGTGGCATGAGGATGAAAACTATATTCTGACTAAGGGTTCACATATTGCTCCAACATTTTAGTACACTTTTGCCCCAGGTAGTCACTACTGAGGCCATATTCTTACTCCATGCTGAAACATGTCCATGTAGTGCTGGGCCATACACGTGTTCAGTCATGCTCCCGGATTAGCATAATTCACGATATTCCCGTGCAACCCGCACATTTTCAAATCAGCACAGTTCAAACCCTGACCATGGCCGAAAAACGCGCTTTACAGAATGCCACGGCCACGTCAGGTTTAGAAAAGTCGCGCGATTGCCATGTTGCTGCAAGCCCATTTCCAGTGACAAGTGGCTACAGAGCTTGGTGTGGCTCAGTCAACCGTCAACCGTGCCTCTGTAAACGTCTCCACGAAACTTTGAATCTGAACGACCGACCCCACAACACGACGTCAAGGCCGATGTACGTAAACGTTGCCATTGACGTAAAGGAGAACGTTGCATTGATGCGTGTGTGGCGGAGACGGACCGATTCGGTTGGGTTCCGTTATGGTGTGGGCGGCATCACCTATATATATGGTTTAAATACATCGTCAGTCGTCATTGATGGCAACCCGAACGGGTTACAGTACATGGTTCGCATACTTGATGAACACGCTTCTTGCCATTCACGGAACAACACAATCTGAAGTTCCAACACGATAATGCGATACCACATGTCGCCAGAACCTGCAGAACATTTGTGATGGGCAATGACATTGACACCATTGCTTGGCCGCCATACATTCCGGAGTTGGCGCCCATCGAACTTCATTGGGATAAACTGGGCAGACGGGTCAGATCGCGTCCTAACGGCTTCCACAATCTACGGGAACTGACGGCAGCGTTACTTGAGGAATGGGACAATATCCCAATAGACAGTATCAACATCCTAATCAACTCAATGCACCGGAAATTTTCAACAGCGACACAAGCAAATGGAGGAAACATTCGTTATTGACATTTGTTGTGAAAGTCGATACACCCATTTAATGTTTCAGTTGTTGTCACTGATAAACGAAAGGTCTCATTAAGCTCTAATGTGAATTATTTGTTTACTGAATAAATTCATTACAACATGACTATAAGCTATATCCCTGAATATTTAGGCTGGCTGAATTATACGCTGCTAAAATCCAGTATGCGTTTCTTTTCCCTTCAGTATATAAACAAACATATATGAACATACTAGTATCATACATTATTGGAAGGTTGTAAAGTATGCTACCAATAGCAAGTTAGTGATTGGTACCTACATTGTCCCCAGGTGGCAGTAATGGTTTCTGAAAATCTGTTGATTTATCAGTGTTGCAGCATTTACATCATAACTGAAAAATTAATAACTATTTTTTTCTAAATAAATGTTAATAACGTTGTATTAACTATTAAAGAACAGTTATATACCCATAAACATTATTTGAAATATCTCAGTAAATGAAGAGCATCAACTGTTTCACAAGTTGCTTATATTTTCCAAGACAAAATTCCATATTACTTTTGACATTGTTGCTGTTTGGGGTCAAAAAGGGGTAAAAACTCAGTGACCGGAAGTGCAGGTATTGAAGCCTGTTTGTGTTACATCTGTATGTTGATGTTTGTGGAGGCAATAACACATAGACAGTGGTAAGTTTTTGTGTTACTAAATATGTTGGGCGCACAGTTAATACTAGTATATCAGTTGGCATATTTAAAACATAATTTGATAGTTTATTATATTTAATACTATCCTCAATATTACTCAATACATATGAATTATATAACAAATGATCACCTTTTAAATAGCTGTCAGAAGACTTGTTGATATTCACTGGTCTCAAACAGAGTCTATCCTGAACCTCCAGGACCTTCTGTACTAAGGTTGCCCGGTTAAATGGCTTATATGCCCATGTACAGTGTACAATCTAGCCGCTATCTAGGTTAATATTGTGAAAACATTCATCTTGTAGTTATGTTACAAGCAGGATAGCACACTACAGAGGATGATTAAAAGCCATAAGGTGCATAACAATGTAGGATTTTTCTCAACAGTAACATAATAACTTTGTATTACCGTTAGTAGACTAATCTATTATTTTAAACATATCCATTTATATAATATTTATATGGTGGATATTTTGACAAACTAATTTGGTCCTAGTATAAACATATAGACTGTTCAATTACATACATGTCATTGTAACTCTGGATGGTTCAGAAAATGAAAACAGTGTACAGTTTAAATCAGAACTAGATCATTGTTTGATTGTTTAATATATTAAAATGGCATGTCATTGGGAAGTGCATCCTAATTTAGTATTTTTAAATTAAACGCTCTTTATTGTCGGACACATATTTTTGGTTTGAATTATTAGGATTGTACCGAACAATACGAAAATGCAAAATTTACACTGGCACTGCATTATATTTTACTATTATATACAATATTTGATTACAGTTATTCCATAGCAATATGTTATTTTTACCTGTGAATACTTAATCCATTTGCTCAATGCGTTTGAACAGGCTGTGTCATTTTAATATGGTACCTAAACTTTTTGTAATTGTTACATATATATTGTATAATAGAGTTTAATTCGGGACCGGGAATTCCCGGTTCCCGATTTCCAATTGACAAGTCCCGAAATCCGGATTTTCAAAACCGGGAACCGGAAAATGTAAAACGTCAATTGTGATGCGATTTGAGTCGGAATATAGTGTATTTAATAGTGTGTATATGTGCGTTTTAAGCACAATCATGTATATCGTTTGGTCGTTAGATTCGTTACCGTCATATTCAGTGTTAACTGCAGTCTGCACGTAATTATAACGTTTTTGGGGCACCCTGGAATGGCCGGCATTGATACTTGATAGTGTTACTAATATAAACAGACACAGTGAAAGTGGCAACATTGTCTCACTCGCCGTTTGAGGTCAAACACATCAATGCGATTCTGCGACATGATGGCATTACTGACGCGGCTTTTCCGTTTGTCGGGGACTTCTTTGATCTAGAGTCTAGGCAGTATTGTATATTTCAAATGACCTTGCACGGTTGCACCGAACGTTGCGAGTTTGCGAAGCTGTGTGAAGGTCGCTTAAGATGACAAGTCTGCAAGGTTTCGTCTGGGACTAGTATATAGGGATAGCCAACTGCCTCTACGCCTATATAAAGACGTCCCGGCGGTCCAATTAGTTTTATGACCTTGTCGTGAGAGCGCGCGAGTCGGTCGTAATTCAAATTGTGTTAGCCTGCGAGCTCGGATTTGTTTTGCTGATATTTCCTTCTTTTGGATCCAATTATGCGGTAAGTTTAACAAGACATTTTATTTATTAGTACTAATATTTGTTTAGTGTCATATATATTCTTGATTAGAATCGACAGGATTAACTAATTTAGTATTGGTCGTGTTTTAAATCGTGTTGAAAGTATGAAGTTTCTCTATATATCCACTCGCATAGACTTGACCACCAACTACTATGTCGATTTTGCCGACTTTTATGCTATTTTACAGTTATATGATCGATGATATGAACAAAAAATCAATCACACCAGTTGCAATATGTAAGAACCTACAGAACAATCTTTTAATGAAGCATTTTTTTTTCAATCAAATATAAGACGAAAGTGTCATTTCAAACGGGCTATCTTTGCAAACAACGCCATGATGATCAAAATATGTCGGAATTCGCTAAATTACTTCTTCAAATTATCTTTGTTAAATTAGACTAACCACGATCTTATTACTTTATAAGCTTCATATATTACCAAAGAATGGATTGATGGCATTTTGATTATGATTTATAACCATATGTCTGAAAAATACATCAACAAAATCTGGAAAAACACGAATTGTGCCACATTTACTCAGAAAATAAACAAATTTAATAGCTTATACATTTTTTAATCGTGCATCAAAGACCACCAAAATATGTTTTATATTAAACTAAAAACATTAAATTATGGACTGGTAGTGATCTTTATTCGATTTGTATCGTGATTAGTTGATAAAATTGAATACGACGCAAACAACCTATTGAGGAATTTTCCGATTTGTGGTTCATCAATTCACTTTTATGCTAATTTTCTTCTTCAAATTATCTTTGTTAAATTAGACAAACCACGATCTTATTACTTTATAAGCTTCATATATTACCAAAGAGTGGTTTGTTGCATTTTGATTATGATTAATACCATGATTAACTAGAGGTCAGATTCCATGGAATCAGATATACTTCCATGGTATCCCATGCCATGTGTGTGTGTTATGCGTATAGGTGTGTTCCTCTTCACGCGAATGCATATTGGTGTTTTGTGATCCGATGGTGGACTTGCATTGACATTTCTAAATAAGATATATATTCCAAAGGTTTATGTCATTTGGTTCGACCCACCGTGGATGCTTAATGACAGTCTATTGCATGATGGTCGTGACCATCTGAGCCACCATTCACCCCAGCCAATCAGTTAATTTTTATTCGGTAGGGATATATTTTAGAGCTAATTATAACCCCTCCCCAAGACGCCCATATCAATTTCAACGGTCACGAAATTAGGCATGTCTGATTATAGCGTAATCGACATGTAGATTAAAAGGGTGTAAAGCATATTAATGTACCATAACTCTGTTATTTCACATTTATTGGATAGTTCTTTCAGTTTCGGATTCAGAATCTTTTAGTTTGAATGGCGGAGGAATGACCGCTTGGTTAATTAATTAATTAGTATTTTAGTGCGTCATCGCTAGACTATAGTCCTATCGTCATTCACGTATTTGTAATAGAGTTAACTGTAATAGAGAGATAACTATATCACAATCGATAATGCTAGCTGAGTGCTTACCCGCCCGCTCTGAAACTAATGTTGTCCTTATATACTACCAAACACATGCAGTGTTAAAAAAATATATAAAACACTTAATTGATTCGCGATTTGTCATTTTTCCCGTTTACGAGTTTCGGTGGAATTTGCCAAAAGTCTCGACCCTCCCCGGGGCGTACGCCACCTCTCCGTTGGACAGGTTACTTTTATCGTAGAGCGGACATACCTATAATATATCGGTGAATATATTCATGCATTTGCCTGGCTCCTTGATAAGTCCCTTTGAATTTGCGTCATAAAGAGTGGGTTTGAATTTGAGTAATATATATCACCCGTTAACAACGTTACACGCTACCAGGGTTAAACCGTCCACTCTGAAACTTTGAAAAGCATACTAATCTTGCGTTTAGATACTATTAAATTGTATGATGTACTGGAATGTTCAGTGCATATTAAATAGATGGTTGAAACCAAATAAATGTGACTCAAACTTAGCATTTTATGCAATAGGGCGAGAGTAGGTTTTTGAGTACATCTGGGTACATTACAGATAATGCTGCTGGTGACATTATTTTGATCTCTGAATGGTAATTGAACATATAGCATGCATGTAGTCTATTTATTGGTGTCCTTTCGTGGAGTTAGTGACCTTTGCATCCCTTTTTGTTCATCCGAGATGGCTAAATACGCTGATTCAAAAGTTTGACCGACTCAAGTTTATTTGGCGCGAATAGGCGAACTGATTACGAAAATTAGAAACGTACTCAAAACCTACCCTATTGCATAAAAGTTTTACCGCAATAAAGCAGTCTGGAACAAAAAATGTATTAAACATAGAATACTATTAGGACGAGATTCAAGCTCAGCTATTGAAGCCAATAATAAGGCATAATTATATACAAACATTCCTACTTTTAGTACCACTGCCTGGTCCTTACCCAGGGTCCCGTATACAATAGGGTTCCAAAAAAGATACCATGTACGAAACGACAAGAACTTGGTACGAAACGTCCAGCACTCATACACACTCTCCATCCAATATTTTGGCAGCTTCTCACGAAAATAGGCAATGTAAATATTTGATGGCACAAACCTAACTTTTCAAATAAATTGAAATAATTAACTTACATACGTTCCGAATATCAAACTATTTTTACTATTAATATAGACCAACAGAGCACAAAATATATTCATTTGAATCATTTCACAACACAGACTCAAAGTCAAACGAAAACACGAAAATGGCGTAAAATTGCTCTCAGTACGGTAACTTTTTTTGATTTTTCAATATGTAGCGGTCATAAACAACCATAAAGTCAAATAAGTTCAAGTTCAATACAGTTTATTAGATAATAAATGACAAGTTTATATAAACATACAACAGGACCCTAATGGAAGCAGAGCTTATTAATATGGAAGGGCCCTCATGGTAATATATTGATCACATTCATTTTTATATTTATAATAGGGGTGCAGATTGTGGAGAAGAGAAAGAAAGAAAGAAAAAGGTGTTCCTGTACATGGTCTAGTTCAGAGTGAGGGGTAATAAGGGGGCATGCTAATAGGTGGGGGCTAACGGGAGGGTTTGTGGTGGGGTATATTCACACTCATTTTTCATGGGTTCCAGCTTAATATTATGTTTGTAACTCCAAGTTTGATTAATATATACTAGTTACTATGACTCATGTGATAAGGATGTATTGGATGGTTACTTGTATAACTGGTTAATGCTAATGCTTTGTATCTTTGGTGACTTTTTAGATATGTTTTATTCTAGCTAAGATTAATAAAATAAACAAATGCATGTTTAAATATTAAATATTAGATAATTATGTTATATTATTCCTTTATTTTTCAAATAGCTGGGCTCAGATGATCACTTATAATAGAGCAGCTATGTGTTATACTTATTTATGAAGTAACTTCAGATATTTAGGATAGGTTTGGTCAATTTCAATTCGGAGCTTGCAGTCATTTGGGAGTTCGTTCCACAAACATCTTGCTCTGGTTGATATAGTTTTCCTTGCTTTAGTTGTTCTCCTGTATTCACAATATAGATTTGAATTTGCTTTAAATCGAGTATTATGATAATGAATTTCATTCAGCTCAGTGAATAGTGATAATGATTTTGGGGGTTTCTTTTGTTGAAAATCATGTAAAATTTTAATCATTTGCATATTTCCGATATCCCTAATTAATAAAAGATTGTTTTCTTTACAGATGTTATTAACATTTACGTTTCTATAGCATAATGTTGCTCTTGATTTATTCTGTATTTTTTCAAGTTTCTCTAGATTTTTGTGTGTTGTTACAATTCATATAGCATTGCAGTAGGTCAGATGAGGAAGAATAGGCGTGGAATAAAGATTCTTCATGGTTCCCTTGGAACAAATTCGCTGACTTTTCTCATTATTCTTAGATTTCTAGAAAGTTTTGAGGTGATTGTATCGATATGTATATCCCAGGACAAGTTTTCTTCAATGTTTATACCAAGGAATTTTGTATTTGTTACCCTGTTTATCACTCCTCCTTTAATGTTTGGGACGCCATGTGAAGACATTCCGGGTTATAGGGACATTTTGGCATGTCCCCACAATGTGTCCTCATAAATGCTCATAAACACACTCACTGGTGCTATATTTATATTTTCAAAATAACTGGCATAAATCATAAACATAGATATCTACCATGCATATACTATCACTTGCAATCTCGATTTCTTAAAATTTTGTAGTTTAAAGAGAAATAATAACCTCGATCGACCGAAAATTTTGACTTGTCACTTCAAACACAAAATTAGAGAAATTTCTATGATTATTTTGTCAATTGGGCATTTCACTCGGCGACTTGTGACGACACTATTATTGGGGTGCATGGCCATGGGGAAACATCTTTTTTTTTAAACCTTATCGTTAAATCATGCTATAAAGAAGTGTAGGCCTATGCTCTTGTTTGAGAAATTATAACAAATAAAAGTTACAAACCTTGGTCATTGTAAAAAGATCGAATTAAAAAAAAAACATGGCGTCCCAACTTGAAATGCCGCCTTGCAGAGCATGCGCAAACCAGAGAACGAAAATAAGACATCTGATTGGTTGGACTGCATGAGTTGAGTCCGGAGTCCATCAACGTAGCAAATAGGCCTACACACAAGGGTGTGTGAGCAAACGGAACACAGAAATGGCCACACACAACGATCCGAGAGATTTTTGTGTATCAACGGAGTGTATACCATACACAAACCGAGTTGTGTGTACTTTTTGAAAATCTAAATATAGCACCAGTGAGTGTGTTTATGAGCATTTATGAGGACACATTGTGGGGACATGCCAAAATGTCCCTATAACCCGGAATGTCCTCACAGCGTTGGTGTGTTGTCATTAGTATGTCCTCACAAGTGTAGAAATGCAAACGCACACACACACACACACATCCTCCAACGGAGACCCTCTAGTCGCATCCCTGATAAGTCAACGTTAAAGCAACTCGCAATCTTCATCCATCAACCTAGAAATAGTAGTTTCTCACTTTTACCACGTCCCGTATATCACATTACGAGAACATGACAGTTTGGTATGGTTCACGTTACCACGTCCCGTATATCACATGGCAGTTTGGTATGGTTCACGTTACCACGTCCCGTATATCACATGGCAGTTTGGTATGTTTCCCGTTACCACGTCCCGTATATCACATGACAGTTTGGTATGGTTCACGTTACCACGTCCCGTATATCACATGGCAGTTTGGTATGGTTCCCGTTACCACGTCCCGTATATCACATGGCAGTTTGGTATGGTTCTCGTTGCCACGTCCCGTATATCACATGGCAGTTTGGTATGGTTCCCGTTACCACGTCCCGTATATAACATTATGAGAAATTGTTCTGATATCTTGAGCTTCCAACCAGTCCAAAAGTCGAATGTTTCCCAACTCTCGTTCAAATGTTTGGACTGTAATGGCCGTATATCTAACCATATGGGTGTTAGGTTCGAAATTTCACACGGAGACTCTCTAGCCACGTCCCTGATGTTAATAGCAGGGGTGGTCCACAATTTCATCAATTGGAAATTTTACACACAAAAATAGGTTGGAAATGTTCGCATAATTTCATTTTATAACCCGTTATTACTGGGGAATTTGTCGACTTTAGAACAAGAGTCGTATATTTCTGACCATTTGTCGAAATTTTAGACTGAGAAGGCCATTAGTTGGATATTTTCCAACTTTAAGGGATGTAAGCTTGAACCACATTGGAAAGCTTGAGGTACCAGTTGGAGAATCCCAACCAAGGTGGTGGGTGCAACTAATTTCGCGAACTTTGAAGTTTGGGATTCTTGAGGGAGCAGTTGGAAATTTCAAGGTGAACGCCCCCCCCCCCCCACAGACGGAGAACATCTATAGTCACGTCCCTGGTTGATATAGACTAAACATGCATGTGGTGCCCACACGCAGACAAAAGTGGGCTGTTGTGACTATATAAGCTATGTATAAATGAATCTTTGCGTCTGTATTACAAACGAACCCCGCTATGAGATCTATATTAGACTATGGTCCTTATCGAATATAGCCACAGTAAGTCGACTGGGACCGTAATAATATCTACATAACTATGCTCGGATGCACCGCATCATCTCCAACGATCGCCGAGATCCCGGGAAATCGATGATCAGAGTGAACTTATTAGCGGATCAATGTATTGAAGTTCCACAGATTAAATGAGAGCGTGAACCGCCAAGAATTCCCATTCCGCGCCTATAACGAGAGACTACCCGGTCCAGAAATCAAAATTACATAACCATGACGTGGTCCTTACTCTCGTGCAGCATGTCACCATAACCTGGATCTTGCATGCGTTATATCATGCATGCGGGAGTAGATGCCTATGTTCATATATAACGTCCCATTGACATTCATTGATTCGAGCAAGAACACTGTATTGATTTTCATACATTACCCTCTTTGAAGCGCTCTGAGGCAGTTCCGGTCATGAAGTTCTTTGGAATTGGAGACCACAAATAAGCGGTAGTTTGTGATCTGGATGACTGTTATTGGTGCGTTATCATACACCCGCCCTGTGGGTCAATTATTGTGTTAAGATGTGTGACCTTCCGGAGATTCGCAAAAGTAAGTATACTGATCATGGCGTATTAAGATGACGTGATGGGGATCTCCCCAGGGTATATGCACTACTCAATACCAAATACATTGAGAAATGACATTTTACGTATTTTTTAAAACAGGAAAACAGTGACAATTGACTTATCCGAGTCTGTTATTCCCACATATTAAGGTGCCATATATGATATTCACGGATCAAATAAGCATAGATGATTTCACTTCTGTTGCTTTCCTATGGCCGAGGTAAACTGATAAATATACATTATACTCTCATGTATGTATACATGCGTCATATACTCAGAAAAGACTGTTGAATTAATAACGATAACTGTTCCTAACGCTCCATAGAACAGTGGGCCATAGAACAATGGGCCAAAAACGTTTGTTCATTTCACCAAGAAAAAGTCGCATTGAGCGCTCATTATTTGTCATAGTTCAAGAACACAGCTATCGAGAAGATCGTTTCTACACGAGAAGTCTTTCAACCACAACAAAAAATCAGAATGCACATGTAGAATATATTCATGTTTATTGACCTATTTAATAAAGAAGTCAACAGCGGGGTCGGGTTGCTAAAGTCAAGTTGGGACCTGAATATTACATGTCGATTTAAAAAGACAAGTCTCACGTTAACCTTCAAATTACGTCGACGTAATATAGAAAGCGGAATAAGATAGGGAAAATAAATAAACTCCACATCGATATATACATGCAACTTTCACTTGTATATACTCTGAAATCGTTTTCAGATTAAAGTGAGACAAACCATATCATGTATCAGCCTGTTCTAGTTAAAATAAGCACAATACGGGCTTATTTTGAATATCGCGATGTAGGCCCATATAGAGCGGGGTTTCTGCAAATTTTTCCGAACACTAGGCGGAGGTGGGTGGGTGGTTCAACAGCCCGGCAAACACAATTTTTCCTGGCTCCGTAAATTTTTTCCTGTAGTCATTTATTTTTCTTCAAAATAATGCGCCAAAGGGTTTTACGAATGCTTCTATTATGTAATATGTATGAACTTAACTCTTGGTAGGGGGTTTGAGATCAGTTAATAATTAGGGATGGGAAATAAAAAAGGTCAGCTTGCTAAATGTTTTCATCAAGGATCTATCAAGGCACATTGACATGGAAAGGCTCAGGTTTAAATAGTTCTGTTAAAATCATTTATTCAACCTGATATAAATGAAAACATAACACAATAGTAGAATCTTCAAATAAATGTAAACTCTACAAATAAAACATAATGGTGTTAAAACAAACTTTAACCGATTTCAACATTATTCGGTACACGGGTCTAGGATCACCTCTAGATGGGAGCTGTCAAATTTGAACGATGTTCGATGAAAAACATGGCCACCGGCCGCTATCTTGGGTTTTACTCTTTGCATCACTAAATCCTTTAGCACACCTTACAGAGCTTATTCCTTATCCGATCATCACAAAACTTTATATGAATCCTCGGTGTGACATCTCAATGGGTGCCTACCATTTTTTTCCGAATTATGTAAAAAACAAACATGGCCGCCAGCAGCCATCTCGAATTTCAAATGTGAATCCATCAAACACAACCTACAGCCCACATTTATTGGAGGATTGCTGCCAGCAGCCATCTTGGATTTTACTCTTTGTATGACTAAATCCTTTAGCACATCTTACAAGTCACATTTCTCATCCATTCGTCACCAAACTTCATATGGATCTTCGGGGTGACCTCAAGATGGGAGCCTCCCTTTTTGCCTTGAAATATTTTCAAAACAAACATGGCCGCCAGCAGCCATCTTGGATTTCAAATGAGCATCCATCAGCACAACCTACAGCCCACATTTATTGGAGGATTGCTTTGAAACTTTACAGCCTTATTGGTAAATCAAAAGTAGAAATCCTTCTATAATCATGATACGGAACATAGATCGGATAAGATCAGGACAACTAAGTAAAATAGTCGTTTGAATGGGGTGGATCCCTGTCCCAGATTCGGAAAAAATAAAAATTAGGGGTTGGGGGGTACCCAGAGGGTGAAATAAATTAGAAAGCGGAATTTTTTTCTGACCCCCCCCCCCCCCCCCCTGCATAGGGCATATTTGAGGGAAAATACGCTCTATATGGGCGTAAAACGAGGCGTTCAAACTAAGCATGTATAGCTTTATGTGAATAAAATCATCAATTGCAATGTGGTCTATCTTCATTTCAATCTGACCAGAAGTAAACAGGGCGATAATAGAGATCTTTCGCAAAATTACAATTAGGGATATGGACAATATCCGGCCAGAAACTGTTTACAGCCAAAAATTCGACCTTACGCACGGGGATTATTATGTGAGACGAAATATACCCCACGCAGTTTAATTATGTGCAGATGTGCCACCGGTCATGCTTGGGGACGCTCTAACATTATCGGTGTGGTGTATAACACACGGATAAGAACATGGGATCTGAAGGAGACACACATTACTTTTTCCATCAAATATATGTGTAACTGACTATAGTGGGGCATATGCCGTCTCACCAATTAACCATCGTATGTGTAAGTTGTGATGGTGTCCACCATACTAGGACAATGTATTCTATCCGTAATGTGAATAGTGATTTTGCGAAAGGTCTCTATTAACATGATTCTTTGTTGAATTTCAATATGTGTGGTGAGGTATTGTCCTGTCCGATTTGAAGCCAAATTATCCAGAATTTCTTACGTCAATTTTCCGCTCACCAGGCAAAAGAAAATGAAAAATACACACAATCACCATCAATCGCATCACACAGACATCGCGAAAATACACAAAATCATCAATAAGTTATAAGTCGAAGACGATCACAAATACTCATAATCGATAACACTATTTGTTATCTATCGCATTTGGGGGATAAAAACAATAGACGATAATTGTAACAGTTTCTAGGCTGACAAAATTCAAAACGTGTTGTAACGTCCTCTTATGAAAGTCGATATCTGGCCATAAAAAACATGCCATGAATGGGCTATTGGGTCCCGTGAAATTATTTTACGGATGGTGGTTTTATGGTGTCAACTCTGACGCTAATGGGGTCGTTGTCGTAATGATTTCTACATAGATGCACACCGTGTGCACTTCTGTATACATACATGCACACCAGTCTCGCATTGTGTCACGTGGCAGGTTCATTGTCGTAGTGTTTTCTACATAAATGCACACGTGTTGATATTTTTTGTAAGTTCATTTTCTTCCGTTCATCGATCAAACAACCATGCAGTTCTTTCGGTCCCTGTTTAATACCGATACTAAGATCAATATGCGACCGATGACCAATTTTGTTGCAGTTTCGTCACTGTGATACAAGAATGCCTTTATCAGAAATACGGAAGAAAAATAATCTGAATTGAAGCAGATGGTAATTATTTACGGCAACATTTCAATCTCGCGCCGACTGAGACTGGTATGCATGTATGTATAAAACGTCACGACAACGACCCATTAGCAACTCTGACAGGGTATCTATAATTCAGTACGATTACACTCTCAATATATTGATTAATATTACTCCATCTTGTTACGTTCACAATCGCAAATTTGCCCCCTCCCATTTGTGCAGGCATTTCGATACAGTAAGCTATATATAATGTGCCATAAATCGTTCCACTTTGAGCTACATATCTGTATATCTCAAAAAGGTCCAAGAAGAATTAAAATGCGTTCACATTCTAACGCTCAAAAACGAAATATTCGATGACAACAAGAAAAATGGTGTGAATAAATTAAGAACTTATCGTTGTTTCAAAGAAAAATATGAAATTGAAACACATTTACTCCAAATTACAAATTTGTATACGAGATCGTGTTTCGTGCTTAGAGAAAGCAATCACAAGTTGCAGGTAGAGGTTGGGCGACATACCTTACGAGAAACGCATTCGTAAAAAAAATATGAAGCAAATGAAATTGAAACGGAAGAACACTTTATAGTGAGATGTGAAAAACATAACATATTTGCGGAAAAGATTTTTCACTGACATAAGATTTCACCAACCAATTTTCGTAAACTATGATGAAAAAGAAAAGTTCACATTCCCCATGAAGGCTGAAACTGAATGTGCAATCTGATCTGTAAGATGGTTCGGCAGTTTTCCTCAAATAATTGAGAATATATACTGTTGAGTTACCAATACGTGTTCTATTGTTCTATATATATTTGATATGAAGTTGTCTTGGCTTGCTTTTAAATGATCTGTGTTATGACAACTGCCCCCCCCCCCCCCCGTTGGTGTCTTTTGTCAATACATGTTATGTTTATGCCTATGTGTATGCGAGAAGTAATAAACATATAGTTTCACCTGTAGAAATGCTAAATTTGCTTGTAAATATCATGCAATATCTCGCAAGAATTCATCATACAGGTATTTGCAGGCAAATGTTAGTACCACCGTTACATATGGAACTACATAATTTTTACTCCTCGCGCGGTTAGCTTTGGTAAGTATGCATTGTATATGCATGTTGCCGTGCATATTATGACACCAGGTGGTTTTCTATGACGAAATGTCTGCAACAATTACCGTGCAATATTACCAGTGTAGGAACGTACCATTATTAAAGTCTATCGATCAACTAAATATATTTGTTCAACATAAAAAGGCTTTAGACTGAAACGTCGACATTACTATTTGCAGACTGACATCGACGAAATGAGTAGATATCCACAAGGCTGCTGGGCTCTTTGTAGTTTGGTTGAATGCAGGACCAGAGAAAGGCACCCAACATTCTGACAGCGTTTAAAAGATGTTTCACAAATTACATTCAAGTGTTTACAGCATTTCGTCGAGAACCTAACATGGCGGATAATTTATATTTAAATTCACCTTCACCCAATGAAGAGAAGGGAATAGATCCATCTGATGATTCCGATGGGAACATAGATTCGAGAAGCGCGTGTCTGGCTACGTCTGCAAACAATCCGTTTCGACAGACTACACTGGTGGAATCCGGAAGCCCAGGGTCACCAAGCAGAAATATCAAAACTCCACCAACGACGACAAGCGAAGTGTTTGCCGATACACAAGGGCCGATAATCAAACTAAAACCAATCGACCGAGACGGGTCACCAGACACGATGAGCGAGGTTGCAAGGTGTAAGATTGGCACCAAAAGTAACTTCCAGGCCTATTCATGTTCTTTAAAAAATAAAATTAAGAAAATGAAGTCTACACTTCCAGCGGATCAGAGCAATATTTTACATGAAATGAACGTTTTAATGGAGCAAGCATGGGCGGTTCCTATACATGGCAGGGACCTAGCCTATGGTTTGTGTGACATCATCAGACAAGATGGCGCCCTGGAGATAATAGTTGGCAACTGTGGATCCAAAAATCGAGATATTTTGAGGGCTTCTGCGAAACTTTTAGAGCAAATCCTAACGACGGGAAATAGACACAAGGTTTCAAAATCTGGTCTGGAGACTGTGGTGAAGATGACCATTTATGCCAAGCAGGACTTCGATATGGCGAGAATTACGACCGGAATTTTAGAAAGTTTGTTCAAAACTTCAGAAGAAACTTGTACCAGAGTCATTCAGCTGGGTGGGCTCAGCACAATTATACATTGGTGTCGATACAGCGACACACATACTTTGCGCCACTGCGCTATTGCTCTTGCAAATCTTTCCCTGTACGGCGGACCGGAGATTCAGTGCGAAATGACCAAGCAAAAAGCTCCGGAGTGGTTGTTCCCCTTGGTGTTCAGTTCAGATGACAGTGTGCGTTACTACGCATGTCTTGCGATTTCTGTTTTGGTATCAAACAAAGAAATTGAACAGACGGTGGCGAATTCTGGAACTCTAGAACTTGTCTTGCCATTCATCCAGAATCATCGGCCTTCGCAATTCGCTCAGATGGACTTAAGTCATAGACATGGACGGTCGCAAGGTTGGCTAAAAAGGCTTGTACCTTTATTGTCAAGTAAGCGACAGGAACCACAAGCCTTAGCGGCGTTCCACTTCGGTATGGAGGCTGGCATCAAAGCCGGACAAGACAGACTTCAGGTGAGCGTTACGATTTTGGCGACCACATCTCAGCCATACATGTCTGACATACTTATGTACATATTACTCCGGTGCCTTCCATTCGATGGAATCCCTTCTGATGGTGTCCTCTAGAGCGATATATAGTTTCATGCATTGGAATGTTATCTCGTGAAAATAAAACTCATGCATGCCGGGTAAATTCCTAATTGGTTTGTTCGATTAACTACGAGCTCGGCAATGATAACAAACACACGAGATTTAATACGCACCTGAATCGAATTTTTGTCGCATAAACCGTGGATGGCAAAATTATATATAATTCTCCGCAAGATCTAGTGAAATATCAATACATCTCGTACGCAATAGGGTCGATATAAATCGGGATTATATGAGGTGTGGTACATTCTGTATGCGATGCGTGCTGCATGCCTTAATTAAATTTCATGCATGATTATACTAATTCAATTTTAACGTTTTATTAACGTATTTACAGATAACAATACTGGCGTCAACTAGTAAGCTTTCAACTTTTCATACTCACAATATAAAGTAGGAGCGGTATATATATATATATATATATATATATATATATATATATATATATATATATATGACGATAATACCAGGGCCCTACTCCGGGTGAGTTGGTCACTCTCATCGGTTTTAGTGATAAAGTTACCCATGTTACGGAGAATTGTGGTAAAGTTACCAAGATTAAGCAACTCTCACAATATGAATGCAATTTAAAAGTGCCTGAGGGAAATGCTGTTCATTTTTGGCAAGTGATAGCTCTCGTTGAGCATAAATTAAGAAATATTACTGCCGGAGGTGCTTATTTTTATCGCAAAAATTAATATTTTGGTGCTATACATGAAGTATTATTAACCTGGGTAACTTTATCACAAAACACCGATGAGAGTGTATTCCTACTCCGGGGTTGATATTTGAATATATTATTAAGTTGTCATGCGGTTTTAGTATTTTCTTGAGTTTTTTTGCTGTATCCTGACTGTTATGTCTCCACGAAGAATAAATATCAACGGCCCAGCATAATGTTCATCAGATGTACACTTAAAAGGAAAAACAATACTGTTAAACTGCGGGAATTAAATTGTGATAAAGGTAACCAGGTTGGGAAAAATCGTGATAAAGGTACCCATGTTGATCTGCGATCGACGGGGTATTTTTGTGTTACAATGCAGGACAACATATCAAAGGATACGTTAGTTGATATACTTCATCGATACTATACATACTTTCAATTTAGAGCAGTTCAAATAATTTAAGACTGAAAGCAACATCTTAAAACCAAACGAATTAACTTACAGCAAAGACAATTCAATCTCGTTTAATTTTAGATTCGATGAACCTGGGTACCTGTATTATGATATTTCCCAACCTAGGAACCTTTATCATAATTTTCAGAACCTGGGTACCTTTATCACACAAAAAAAAACAAAAAAACAAACAAAACATGTGAGTGACCAATTCAGTTGTAGCAATAGGGAAACACCCATTCGCATTACCCGCCGAAGCTGTTTTATGATGTATCAATAATTATGTTAACACATAATAAATTCCCTACTCTAATAATTTAAATTTGAAAGCATAATCTAAACTCTCACATATCTCAACCTAAATGAGGTCCACTGATTGTACAGCCAGATCCATAGACATTCACTTAAAACATATTAAATTGTTCTTGGATTTAACTTAAGGTATATACTTTATGAACATCGCCCAACATATCATGCACACCATGTAATCTTGCATCCCACCCACCCACCAGCCCCAACTCTTCAAAATCCTTGCACCTACCTGCACTCAGTTAATATTCATTATTGTATTTATCATGCTATTATAGGGCTCTGACCCATAAGCCATGCCTTCTACAGAGCCCCGTTGTTATTGTGTGTAATATGCATACTTTGGTTTATCAATAAAAATCACTTCAGTTCAGTTCAGTTCAGTACATGTATGTTTGTTTCATTTACAGGTGTTCTATGAAATAGGGTGCATAGCACCACTGAAAAAGCTGGCGGGATCGCCGAATCCGATAGCATCGAAATTAGCTGCTGATACACTTAAGGTCATTGGTGAAGACGTGCCTCATAAATTAACACAACAAGTGCCATTATGGACACAGACAGATGTTTTGCATTGGTTAGATCAGGTATGGGCTCAATGTAGAATTAAGTTATATCGTCTGGGCAAATGAAAATAAAAATGTGTATCTTCATATTGACCAAACTCTCTGGCCTGAACCATTGGCAGATTGGAGGATGTTGGATAATGCGTTATGGTGCTGGTTATGGTTTACTTTATTGATGATCTGTCTGCCGACTGCAGATTTTTTTTTTAATTCCAGTTATATGTATACGCAAAGTATTAAAGGTACTCAATCCGATTAAACACCCATTTTTTACTATTTATTTAGCTTCGGGGGTAAAAAATATTTGATTCGAGTCGAGGAACCTACCCATCAAAGCTCAGAGTGATCAGATATCGATTTTTAAAGTTTGTTATTTCTATTGTTTGTGGCCCAGACACACGCCGTCTAAATGATGGTCTCCGTCAAAATTGCGGACGAAGATGGATAACTCTAAAAAACAAGTGATAATACGGCCATATTTCGTTGAAATGTTTATATAAATAACACGTTTTGGGAAATTTGATGCCATAGTTGGAAGTGGTTAGCATTATTTTGTTTCAATTAATGGATTCTGATAACTAAAGCATATTTTGAAGAAATGTTGTTGTTGTTGTTGTTGTATCTTGATGACATGGGGACCATCTGATCGGATTGAGTACCTTCAATAAACATATCTGAATCCAAATTCTTCGCTGCGTAGCTTTTTTTTTGTCTCAGCCAGACATTTGCATGAACTTACGATAGATACAAACTAATAATATGAAACTGTCGTGGCCCGTATCACGTCCCTATTTGTTAATGGAGACTGGCGAATCGATTTGTTCCAGGTTGGCTTCACGGAATTGAAGGATAAATTCCAGGAATGCAGGGTGGATGGTGACATACTACTCAGACTTACACAGGACGAGCTGGCCACCAGTTTACACATGGATTGTGGATTGATGAGAAAAAGGTAAGAGTGAGACAAAAAAAGCATGGCAGCGACAAATACACAAATCAAGCTTGACAATTCCGATATTGCACCACACATATGTTCCTCAGGTGATCATCTCAACTGTCTAGAAACCGTAAATCGAGGCTATATTGGCGTACACTATCCTGTGTATAGTCATAAAACTAACGGGAGTGCCAACATCCTTCAGAGAAACTCGTTACTGTGCTAACGTGAAAATGGAAGTTTGTTCATATCGATATGGTGATATGAAGAGACTTATAATTGGAAACAAAATATTTGACCTTGGACGTTGAACATAATTGTGTGTGACCCACTAAATACACACATGGTACACAATAACATGAAACGTGGTGGGTGCACAAATTACAAACTTATCAGAGCCCCTCTCGGTCTCTCCCCTGGAGTTCAGCTGCCCAGGAAGTTGATGATGGTTGGGCTATAGATGTGGGTATGAAATATGGATATGTGTATAGTTGTGGACATGGTCTCGCGATACAGGATTTACAGGAATTGCGCGAACCGGCCTGCATGGTATATGCCTGTTCAAGTTGTCGCTGTTGTGTGGGATGCCAAAAGTCAATCTTTGAGTGAGAAGATTACCACGTTAGTTCGCCCAATCGTGTCTATATATATACGCACTCTGTAGTGGCTGTATATATGTATAGAGGACAGTGGGGGTAATAACGATCAAATCAGCGTCTTAACATGTGTTGTCGCAAATAAAAAATCGCAGCAGATCGCAGCAGTTGTTTCGAAACGTATATATCTGACTTGAAAAACACGATTCTGTGAAACCCTTTCATGGCTGGTGCTTCCTGAAATTTTGTGAAAACCCTGTGGCATGCATTCTCTTATATCTGCGAGTCTCCCATAGGGAGCTTCGCACATATAAGAGAAAACATTGGGCTAACAATATTTGCCTTGACCTTGTAAGCCAAGAGGTGCCTGCTCCTATATATGCGAGGCTCCCTGTGGAGTGGAGACTCGCATATATGAGATAACTCATTGGCACAGGATCATTAATGATGCACCAGCACAGCCCCCGTCACGAAAAGTTTAATACCCATGTTTGTTTTCTGCCTTGTGATAATCGCAGATCCTTTAGAACAACGAGTTGATTTTCTCTCAACTTCAGATTTCTACGTGACCTCGACAACCTGAAAGTTACTTGTGATTACACATCATGTGATCCGACGAACTTAGATGATTTATTAGCAGAGATTTCCCCAGATTTCTCACAGTACTCGTACAGAATGTTACAATCTGGTGTCGATAGGACGATACTGCCAGACATCACTGACGTCCATCTCCGGACAGACTGCGGTGTTATCAATGGAATACACCGGCTCAAGATAATGCAGAGAGTAGATGGTGGGTACCCTCTTAGGGACGATATAGGCATATTAATACACGTACTACTTGTTACACATGCACGTATACATGCATGGTCCAAACCTTCATAAAACTACACACTTGATTGTGTAATAGTAAAAATCAAATACTTTTGTTTTATCAAAGTAAGACGTAAAGTTTTAGTTTTACTATAGTTTGCTCCTTCTTTTCTGTCAACTAAAATCACCCATAGACACATCAGGGGTGGTCCGGTGGTAGTTAGTCACACACAAATGCTGTGTGTCGATTTCCTTTAAAATAAACACACATGGTTATATTCCATAAAAAGATGCAGATTGTACTTTTTGTATTACAACAACCGAAACAATCATTGTCGATTTCGTAAAAGAAAAAAACAGTATGAGAAACTGAAATCTATTGTCAGAACCTTGAAGTTAGGCTTGAAACCACCCTATTATCGAGAATGTCACACAATACCCTCTTGAATCCCGAATAACAGAGAGGGGTCAACTTGCATGCGTACCGGTTAAAAAACATATTATGGACTTGTTCGAGTTCGTGTAACTGATAAGTCAGTATTCAGGCGTTATGCCAACCTGGAAAATGTAGCATTCTACTAACATCGCCGAAAATTTCAAAGAAATCGACCATACCACTCAATAGAAAACATCTTCAAAACTACGCTCAATTGTAAATATTTACATCTGGATTCGGGACGCAACAATCGGCGACAAACTAAAACAAATGATTTCGCCATCCTGAGTCAGTGCATTTAATTAATATATCAAATGACGGTGTGTGTTGGCAATTGGATCAATATTTTCGTAAAAAGAACAACTTTGAGCAAGAATATTTTCCATTTCCATTGGATCACCATACCGGAGTGTTTCACATCACTTTAAGAACTTTGTCCAAAAAATGTGGGTCGTCATCTGTATATATTTATATCAAGAGTGATAACTCAATATTCTGAAAATTAAAACACATGGGTTTTGTAATAAATATAGTAATCCAGACACACCAAAGACAATAGAGTGTTGACTCTTGTTATAGAAAGTTATAGAAAAAACGTATGTAATGGTGAATATCAGAGGGCAGATACTGTATAATCTCAAACTTAACTGAAAATTAACTGATAAATTAATCTATATATATATATACAAGAGTAGGATCAGTCTGTCTTTACTCTGTACGGAATTGTCTCCTGTACCCCTGGACTGATTTCAACCAAATTTGGTGTTGTGACTCAGTGTACCCTGACGGTTAGTATTGTTACTTACCGGAGGGGTACGAATCCTGCATACCGCTTTAAAATCACTTGAATGTCGCGTATCAGTAAAGGGGGTGACAGCCTCAATGTTGCTGAAAATGTAGTCTTATGTCGTTTTCCCCCCCACAGCAATCAAATCTGGGAAATCGTGGGGACGCGACAGTATTGACGGCGGCCTGTTCAATCGACCATTATCCGATGTGTTCATCAGTTATCGGCGTTCCAATGGCTCCCAACTTGCAAGGTAAGTCTCTTATCTTTTCTTATCTTATCTTATCTTGGTTTAATAATAATTTATGCCCGTTCGAGCAATCTCAAATGTGATAAAAACGGCTGCATAGTATCAGGCTATATGGTTACCTTGGGATTTCAAACTTGCACACACCCCTTGAACCAGACCAAACTGGCATGTATTTTGGACACCTTTGGGTTGGACATTTCTAACTATTACCTCAAACTTTCCAACTATTGGAAATTTGAGACCAACAGTTTGACCAAAAGTAGAACAGAAAAGGCTGCTGTTGGTCTAAAAACAACATATTCCCCACTAATTACTGGTTGTTAGTGACCCACTAATTACTGGTTGGAAAATCAAACAATGAGAACAATTTCAACCTATATATTTGGTGTAAAACTAATGTTTTGTCTGACATGAAATTTACAACTGTAAATTTTAACTGAAGTTGATTGTGAGAACCCCCCTTGTCGCCACGCCCCTCTATAGTATCGCCTTCCTTGTGTGTAATATGGACGTGAATTGGACTTGTATCCGCCGTCTCCGCGAGTGACCATTTCCCCCAATGAGCGTGATATTGAATACAAAATGTAACTTTCTCATACTTATAGGGGTACTGTACACTCTCCGCGAGTGACCATTTCCCCCAATGAGCGTGATATTGAATACAAAATGTAACTTTCTCATACTTATAGGGGTACTGTACACTCTCCGCGAGTGACCATTTCCCCCAATGAGCGTGATATTGAATACAAAATGTAACTTTCTCATACTTATAGGGGTACTGTACACTCTCCGCGAGTGACCATTTCCCCCAATGAGTGTGATATTGAATACAAAATGTATCTTTCTCATACTTATAGGGGTACTGTACACTCTCCGCGAGTGACCATTTCCCCCAATGAGTGTGATATTGAATACAAAATGTAACTTTCTCATACTTATAGGGGTACTGTACACTCTCCGCGAGTGACCATTTCCCCCAATGAGTGTGATATTGAATACAAAATGTAACTTTCTCATACTTATAGGGGTACTGTACACTAAATCCGGCCATCTTTAACTTTATTATTATTATGTTAATTATAATATAATTATGATATTCGATGTGTGTTGGTTTATTTAGTCTTGACAGTGAGATAGACATGGGTAATACGTGTGGTTGAAAAAGTCAACATGAAAAGACAAATTTAAATGGAACTTTATTTTTTCTTAAATGTGTCTTTACTTCCTCTTTGTGATAACGACATCAATATTAATTTGATTTAACCATAGCAGTTTTGAGATATTTTTTCCTTGCTAAAATGTGATTATGTGATAAACATATCTCAAATTCGTCGCAATTCTATACGAAATGTACTAACCTCGTCCTCGTCCTCGTCTGCACTCGGTTAATACATTTCGCATATAATTTCGACTCATTAGATATCCTCTATTTATGAAACCGACAACTTCCAAATATGTTCCGGAGAAGATAATAATGAAATTAACCGCATACAAGACGACATGCCGTCCACGAATATGCCAAAATGCAGAAGAGTATAACATACTTCCATTTGCTTTTAATTTATATTGCATGGACCGATTTTGATGATTTAACAACCAACATGATGGTAAATAAACTGCGATTATAATAATTCTAGCGTCTTGATAAACTTACATGGAGCAGACATTCTAGGACGATACGAAGTTACTGAATTTATTCTCGCGAAAATGAGCACTGGTGCGTTGCGATGACTCAGTGCAACAGCGTGTGTGTGAATGGCAAGGAATTTATATTTTGTAATTGGATAACAAAACAGTTGGTGCCCTTCTTGTGAGACATTGAGATTTGCCACCCGCTCGAGAACGAAATTCGTTCTTGAGCGGGTGTCAGCCCAATGTCTGTATAATGTCTCCATCGACAGTGGGCGACACATGTATAATGCTCCCCATCGACAGCGGGCGACAACTGTATAATTTCTCCATCGACAGCGGGCGACAATTGCATGTATAATGATGTATCCATCGACAGCGGGAAACAACTGTATATTGTTCACCTATATTTCAGCAAGGAACACTCATACCGAGCAGTGCCTCCGTGAATCTGATCTATACATTTTCTATTAAATACTCTGTATTTTGTGTTGTTGCAGTTTGCTAAAGGTCCATCTTCAGCTGAGAGGATATACGGTCTTCCTCGATATCGACAAACTGCCGGCAGGAAAATTCGACGAAAGTCTACTTCAAAATGTTCAAATGGCCAAAAACTTTATCATTGTGCTCACAGCTAATTCGCTGGACAGATGTATGGGCGATGCAGAAAAGAAGGACTGGGTGCATAAGGTACGGTGGCCAATAGTATCCGTTGTTATTGGTATATGAAACTCTCTGTTATAAATACTTGACTTCGTATTTTTAAGGTAGGAGGTACATGTCAATTGCAAACTACATGTAACTAGCACGAACATACCTCTTTGTGTGGTAGGAACGTATACACTGTGTTCGAAGTTGTATTTTTGTATGATATCAATGCGTCTTTCTGAGACATATATAATACTCGTAGAAAGGTAGATCAGGTATTTATCGACATATTTCGATACCGGTAACAATTCAAAAGTGAATATCATTAGGTCTATTTTGAAGCGCCATGCATGTGGCTTTAACTGGCGCAATACAACATTGGTTCATTATACAATATGTGCAACTTGGCACACACAATCAAGTCATTTGAAGGTCCGGCTGTTTGGAACTGGGAGTTCTGTCAGGGTGGAAAAAATAGGTCACAATTTGCGCCATCTTAAACTTAAACTATTTAGTCGCAGGAAATCGATGGTACCATGCACACGCTTCTTGGTTGATGTGTGTTTGTGTGGTAATAATGGTCAGAATACGACGATGCATTTATTGACAAGAACCTCTGGAATTAAGGAGGCAGCGTGTACTTTTATATTTTATTTCTGATTTTAAATGTGAATTCAGTCGTAAGAAATCTGCATCAATGATATGTATTGAAGAGAAACACATTTTAGACAAGTCTAGAAATTTTGTATCTCTTCCAGTCCCTATCATTTTCTTTCTAGAAACGTGGGAGTCAAAATAGCGCCATCTTTTAATTTGTCAAAGGCACGGATGGCCTTCGCGATGGGTATTGCTATTAGGATAGTCACATCCGTTAAAATAGCCATAATGAAAACAGAATTTAATATATAGAAATATTTTGTTATTATACCAATAATAAATATCGCGTATATAGTATGTTATTGTCAAGTTCGTACGCTGTGTTATTTAAACAAAAGCCAAATTATTTTACAGTACTGTACGTAAAGAGTACGCGATAAGCAAAACTCAACCGGGGAGAACCCATTAAGTGAACTTTTGCTATAACTGCCACAAGTTTGTTTACAACATACCGATATAGCGCTCGCTAATCCTCACCACCCAAGATTTCGATGTTGAATGGGTCACCGTGAATCAATCTCCTAAAAAAAGCCGCGGTTTTGAGTGTTTTGCTTGTCGCTCACTCTTTACATGCTGCATATAAACAAACGATTGGCTAACACAAAGTTTGTTTTGAGGATAAAATCGCATTCATTCTATCATTATACTATATATACTATTAGTATATTATTCAGGAAATGTTCATAATATTTGTAAATTATTACTTTTTACGAAGGCGATCGGTGCCTTTAACAAATCTTATAACAAACCCTTGTGATTCCGGCCAATTTAAAAGGCGAATGCATCGATTAACATTCGACATGTATGCTAAACAATTCTACATTATATTACACACCACTAGAACCATACATAGACAGAACACAACGCGCATCTTAATCGAGACTCTTTTATCGAATGAGTTGCGGATGGCGCAAGTATATATTTCGCGAGAGCGTAGCTCGAGCGAAATATAACTTTGCGCCGTCCGCAACGAGTTCGATAGAAGATTCGAGATTATGATGCAAGTTGTGTTTTGTATTTATTCTACACCGTTCAGTCAGATAAGTTCAATCCATGAATGTCATCTTCATTGTTACTATAGCTACCTTTATTGTGATTTAAGTCTGACAAATAACCAGTAATTATGGGGGGGGGGGTAACTGGAATCTTATGATCGACGTATAATGTACGTCATCTTTCTTGGCGACAACGTCAACAAGAATAGTTCCGGCTTGTATTCCACTTGAGGTATACACTAATATGTATTCAATGGCTGGGATTCCGTTGAATACATGTATGTGACCCACGGCAATGGGTGTGGAATAAAATGCCAATGTGTTCATGTTTTGTAGGAAATAGTTGCTGCACTTGATACAAACTGTAACATAATACCATTGATGGATCAATTTGAATGGCCGAAAATCGACTCTCTCCCCGACGATATGAGGAAAATCGCATTCTACAATGGAATCAAGTAGGTACATGTATATAATCAACCTAGTGACGTTGCCATCTCTTATGGTACGGTGTCCAATGTCCACCATATAGGTGGCGTATTGGGTCTGTTTGGAACGTGTCATGCAATGAAATGAGAACTTTTTGTGAAATAAAGTGGTGCATACGTGAAGGAGAGATTTTGCTTATCATGTTGTCAAACGTGGTCGTTGATATACTCATGGCGACACAAACTATATATATCCTATCGTGCGCACATGTTTCGGAAAATCCTTTATAGACACGTATAACCTGGGGATTACCCCAAATTCATACGACCAGTCGTGTGCGTGCGACCCGATTACCAAATGAATATTAAAATGAGGAGCTGTGTGAATGGTTAAAAAAAAGGAACAAAAAATAGAATTATCGACAGATTTCTCCTCTATAAAAATTGTTTACTGACGATGTGTTGATTTGTATGAGTAAATAAATTATTAGCCGACAAGAAATCACTGAGCGCTGGATGTTTAGTTGGTCGTTTGACCGATTTTTAATTATAGTAAGCGGTATGGGGGTGAATTTAGAGGAACATATCGGCCATTGTTCTCTGAGTTGGATCAATCCGAAAATTTACGCTCTCCAGAGACAATATTCGGTGGTAAAAAAATTATCAAATGCTATGGATATATATGGTAACGAGGTGAGCTTGTGGTATTGATTGAAAGATGAATCCTTCGCCGACACAACCGTGGCTATATCGATAGCATTACTCGGATAAATGGGGCTAAAATTGTCCGATTCCCGAGCGATGGTAAAACGGGGAATATCTACAGCTCCCCTTGTCCTTATTATACTACCATTAACGTGGTTGTTTGCAACGTCTTGGCACTTGGGAAATTCCAACTGCACCCCCCCCCCCCCCCCTTGAGTCGGAATCACACCAACACAACTTTTTGCATAATTCCAATTGCACCCCCCCCCGCTCAATCAGAATCACAAACCAAACACAAGCTTTGCATAATTCCATTTGCACCCCCCCCCCCGTTGAATCAGAATCACAGACCAAACACAAGTTTTGCATAATTCCATTTGCACCCCCCCCCCCCCTTGAATCAGAATCACAGACCAAACACAAGTTTTGCATAATTCCATTTGCACCCCCCTTGCACATCAGTCCTCAGGCCTAATATCCTATGTATTCATAAACTATGTTGTTCTATATGCCTGGTATAAGAAAATTCAGATACTTTAACATGAGAATTGCATAAATCCTAACATCTAGTAGCCTACTCCAGACAAATGCACACGGCTACGGGTAAGACACCAGGACATTGTGTCCATCCATGTTTGTTCAGCCCGGTGTGAGAAAATTTGGAAAACTATACAAGAAAATCGCAAATCCTAGCATCTAGACTGGCCTCAACTGAAGCTTCCCTAGTGTTGGAAATTTCAAACCTCATACTCCCTCTTAGGTTGGCAAACTCTCCAACTGATGACCGTTTCAGTCCACAAGTTTGACCGAATGTACTAAACTATTGTTTTGTTAAACTAATTAGCAGTTTTGTATTGGTCACGGGGGAGGGACAGTGACACACCGGGCCGACCATGGTTCGGCCCGGTGTTCGAAAATTTTGAAATCTGAACAAGAAAATCGCAAAATCCTAGCATCTAGACTACCTTACGTTACCTTACGTCTGTAGTGGACGCTGGCGGTCTGCCACTATATCCACCTCACATTGTAATATTTCACCGTATTCGGCTGCATCTCTAGACATATTTGGGTTGTATGTTTGAAAATCAGTCACCAATTCCGCTTTATAGTTATATTTAATATCCTGATTCTTCCAATGATGATCTAGTCTGTTTTTGAATTGGTTAATATCTTCAGCATACACCACTTCGTCTGGTAGATTGTTCCAAGTTGTGACCACTCTCTGGCTGAATGTATATTTTCTAACGTCATAGTTAGATCTTTCCTTGTATAATTTATAGTTGTGGCCTCTGGTCCGAGAATCGGTGTTTCTTGTAAGAATGTTAGATACTTCCGGATCGTAGCAGTTGAATATCTTAAAGCATTCGATCATATCACCTCGGTGGCTTCTGTACATCAGGGTTGGTATTTCCATTTTTCTTAGTCTATCTTCGTATTCCATATCTTTTAGTCCTGGTACTAATTTTGTTGCTCGCTTTTGAACTTTTTCCATTGGAACTGTGTGTTTTTTTAGATATGGTCTCCAAGCAGGTTGAACATATTCGAGTAATGGTCTTACCAGTCCTTTATATAGTTTTGCCATTGTAGTATAGTCTAAGTAGGTGAATGATCTTCTGATGGCTCCAAGAACACTGTTGGCTTTCTGTATTTTCTCGTTGATGTGGTCCTCAAATGATAGGTTTCTGTCTGTGGTTACTCCTATGTCCTTTTCTTTTTCCACCTGTTTTAATTTAGTTTCACTCCCATTCTTGTCTTTCAAGTTGTAATTTGGCTGAAACTCCTCTTTTCCCACATTCATGACAACACATTTTTCTGGATGGAATCTTAGTAACCAGTTGTTTGACCACTTTTGGAGTTCATCAAGATCGCTTTGTAGTGTGTCCATATCATTTTTGTCTATTATCTCCTTAAAAATCTTTGTGTCGTCTGCAAACAGCATCACTTCTGATTTTACACAGTCTGGTAAGTCATTTATGTACAGGACAAACAGTAGTGGGCCAAGTACATTTCCTTGAGGGATACCGCTAATGACTGGATGTTGTTCTGATGATGTTCCATTTACTATGACTTGTTGTTTCCTTCCTGTAAGAAAATCTTGTATCCAGCCTAGGATGTTCCCTCCGATGTTGTAACTGCCAGTCTTCTTTATCAACCTCCTGTGTGGGACGGTATCAAAGGCTTTCATATAATCCATGTATACCACATGCGTTGGATGTCCGCTGTCCATAGATTTGGTCCATTTTTCTAGTGTGTGTAGCAGTTGCAGTGTTGTAGACCTTCTTTTGATGTATCCAAACTGACCTTTGCTGAACAGCTTGTTGTTTACCATATGATCCATGATCTTATCCCGTATGAATCCCTCCATTACTTTGCCAACCACACTTGTCAAGCTGACTGGTCGATAGTTACTTGCCCTCTTTTTTGAACCTTTTTTGTATATCGCTGTTATATTTGCAGCTTTCCATTCATCTGGCAGTTTCATCATCCTCAGACTGTTGTTGTATATTGTTGATAATGGCTTGCTCAGTTCCTTAGCGAGTTCTTTCAGGATTCGAGGGTGGAAACCATCTGGACCTTGTGACTTTGTTGGATTTATTCTAGATAGTCGTATTTCCACTGCCTCTGGTGTAATATCGCTCGTTGTTTCGAGTGCTTCCTTTGTGTTATAGATGTTTGTCTCTGGTACTTCACCATCTGGTTCAATCGTAAATACTTCAGTGTAGCAGTCAGCCAAGACCTGGGCTTTTTCTCTGTCACTTGTTGTTAGCGTCCCATCTTGTTTTTCCAGATCAGATATTCCAGACTTGGTTTTGGTTTTGCTGGACACATAATTCCAGAATTTCTTGGGGTTTGTTTTAGCTTGTTTTGCTATCTCCTTTTCTTGGTATATCTGATTTTGGCGTGTCATCTTCTTGACTTTATTTCTTAGTCTTGTGTATATTTTGTGATGTTCTTCCGTCTTGTTCTCTATGTATCTCGTCCATGCTCTATGTTTCTTCTTGATGGTGTTTATGGTTTCTTTGTTCAATGGTCTCCTGTTTTTTCCATTGTCTGCTTTCCTTATTGGTACATGTTTGTTAATTATTTCTTCAAGGATGAGTGAAAATCTTGTCCATTGTGCATTTATATCATTTTCACAATCTGATAGTATTTTCTTCCAGTCTATATCAAGCTCTTCTCTCATCTTCTCGTAATTTCCTTTATCATATATTTTTTTCTGTGTTTGTGTCTCTTTGTCGATGTAGCATTTGTATGTGAAGTCCAGCATGCAATGATCACTTTTCCCCAGAGGATTTTTCAATTCTAAGTTGTGTATCATTTCTTCTTCGTTGGTAAGTACAACATCTAATATATTGGCTTGCTGACCTTCTCTGTATCTCGTGGGTTTTCTCACGTGTTGGTATAGATAATGTTCTTCTATTACTGCTATAAAGCCATCACTTTTCTTCTCCTTTGATACAGTTGTTTCCCAGTTGATGTTTGGATAGTTCATATCTCCCATAAGTAGAATATGACTATTCTTCTTTTCTTTGCAAACCTTGTCTATGCAGCTGTTAATGATTTTATCGTTTTCTTCTGAACTCTTGTTTGGGCTCCTATATATTGCTCCAATAACAAGTCTGTCTCCTCTGTCTAGTGCTATTTTTATCCATACTGCTTCATCACATTCTTCTTTACTTATATATTCCTCTGTCTTCAGATTTCTCTTTACATATATTATTACTCCTCTTCCTTTTGTAGATTCCAGATTTTTGTGAAAAAGCTGGTATCCTTCCATGTTGTAAGACGCCACATGTGGTGGCTCCTTCGTAGCTTTAGGTTTCGCTTCTGTTACTGCTATGACATCATATTCAAATTCTTTTGCCAAACATCTGAGTTCGTTGAGTTTGTTGCAGACGCTGTCTGCATTCAGTAAAAGTATGTGCAATCCCTCCACCATGTGCATGTGATTTTCTGTGTGATTTTGGAACTTATTTACATGTTTGTTGACTGACCCTTTCATAGGATTCAGTTTCCTGCCATGTCTTTTTTCTTGACTTTCTTCAAGTCTTCTTAGAGTTGGAAATTTCAAACCTGACACCCCCCCACTTAGGTTGGAAAATTTCCAAATGTTGACAATTCCAATGACAATGTTGACCAAATGTATGACAATATTGTTTTCTTAAATTTAGTAGCAGTTTTGACTAGCCACGGGGGAGGACCAGGACACAAGCTTTCCAAGTGTTTGAAATTTCCAACCTGTCACCCCCCTAAGGTTGGAAAATTTCCAACTGATGACCATTTCAGTCCAAAATTTTGACAAAAAATAGGAAAATATGCAAATATTGGTCCAAAAACAATTAATTACCCCCAATAAATTGTTTGAAAATCAAACGACAAGAACATTTTCAACCCATTGTTGGTGTGAAATGAAATTTCCAACTGTTGAAAATTTTGACCAAAGTTGGGGGGTGGGGGTGAGACACCCCCATACCCCCCCCTCTAGCCACATCCCTGCTGCCTATGGAACTAATTTGTTGTTCGTATCATGTGTGGTGGTCGGATATCAGAGTTATCATTCTTCCATTGTGTATACGTATGTAGGTGCAAGCTCTATGCTCTCGTGAATCAGCAAGCCGATAAAAACCTCTGGAAGAAAACGTTACATATGCTGAGTAATATGAGTTATCTTTCTTCTACCGCGTTTATGCCTTGGGACAATATTGCACCGTATCATTGACGCCATCCCGGGTTAAAGCCACTTGGCGGTTTGCGACCCAAAATTCAACTAATAATATTCAGTTTTGAAATTTTCCCGGTATCGAAATAGGTCGATACAAACTTGAACTACCATTATACGAGCATTTTATGTCACAGAAAGAAGCATTAAAGTCATACAAATACAACTTTAAGCACGATGTTTGGGTCCCAAACACAAACAGATATTTGCAAGGCTTGGAACACACAAGAGCGTTCCGTGTTATTCTGTTACTGATACGGTAGGAATAAAGAGCGTTATATTCACTTCTGGGCGAAACATTTAAAACATGAATCCGGTATATCAGTAGTTAGTGTATTTGTCAACCTATCTTATACCTCCTTCCAAATTAGGCAGACATACATTGGAAACTCGAATGAGCCATGTCCGTTTGAGTTGTCCTGCTAATGTACTATGGCGTTAGTGGGTCCTGCTAATTTACTACGACGTTAGTGGGTCCTGCTAATTTACTATGACGTTAGTGGGTCCTGCTATTTTGTTATGATGTCAGTGGGGCAAATGATCAGTATAGCAAAAAATTAAAAAAAAAAATCATTTTCACTTTCATGTGTATTTCTCTTCCTTTCACCATAGATGGATACATGACTACCAAGATGCTTGTGTGGATAAATTAGAGCGGTTTCTACGAGGGGAGGTTAATACACAGAGAGCACACAAAGGATGTTTACAGGCCATGAGTAGCATGGGTTCGATGGATGCACCAAACAGGCAACCGTTCAGATGGAGTAGCATCGATACAGGTTCCCATAGCAACACAACTAGTCCTTCGGATGGGAGTTCATAGCTGTTTGACATCTCATTGTTATTTTATTCTGGATGTATACGAAAACGCATTAGGGTCATCCGAAACACCACCGCACTCCCAAATATGCAACTCGTTATAACGACTTACAACTCGATATAACGACATTTAAATTTGGGAGTTCATAGCTGTTTGACATTTCATTGTTATTTTATTCTGGATGTATACGAAAACGTATTAGGGCCATTCGAAACACCACCGCACTCCCAATATACAACTCGTTATAACGACTTACAACTCGATATAACGACTTGTAAATTTGTCTACAAATCGTAAAAACGAATTCCAACAAAGCCGTTATAACGAGTTGTTGGAAGTCGTTATCATGACTTGTAAGTTGTTATAACGAGTTGTATATTGGGAGTGCTGTGGTGTTTCGGGTGGCCCTAATGCGCTTTCATATGATATATGTAGATATATGATAAATAAAAAACACCGGATGTTGTGGATCGATGTCACGAAGTCTCGTCTGAATATCTCTTTATGTTGTTTAGCACAAACACGAACTGATAGGCCGAATTCGTCATCTCTAGGTTTAAACCTCCAAGTCTAAACCTAATTTAAACCTACAATGACGGTCCGACCAAACCGGGACTGGGGGGGGGGGGTGGTCGTTCAGTGGCTAGCCGATTTGGTGATATAGGTATCATGCAGGTAGTTGTCAGTTGAAAGATACGGGCGGCGTTGGCGATGGGTATCTGTTAAATATTCACCTCCGTCAAAAACCGCCACAAACATAAATAATAGTAAAATATAGACAGTCTTTGTTCTTATACAAATCAGAAATATGGCATAAACAGTATGTTATTGCCAAATGTTTTTCATTTATTATGTAAACAAACGCAAAAAATGTTACAGAAGCTGGTTTTGTTTAGATCCGGATATGGTAAACATAAAGAACGTTATTTGTTACTGTTTTCCTGATATGGAAATAATAAAGAGCGTTTATATCATTTGTGTGTGGTTAACCAATAGAATTGTTATGTAAACAGAAGCAAAACTTCTGTAACACGAGCAGGCTCTTGTTTGCGTACACCATCGTACGTCTTGACGACAATATACTATTTACGCGCTGATTATGTTTGGCATATGAACAAAACTATATATATTTTAATATTCCTTCTGTTGATGGCGATTTGAGCAATATGAAATTTTCTGCAACGAACTCCGCCCGTGCCTTTAAACCAGATATGACAAATGCGTCACATAGGCATGTGGTCTCTGATTTTAACCATGTACGGATTTGGTGTTCACGTAGACCATGCTTAAACCGGAGATTAATTCGGCCATACGGTATGTGCTAGGTTTGATACCAATGGAGTCAAAATACCGAGGGAAATAAACATCAACATTGCGTGCAATAACTTGTTGGACACATAGACACATTATGTATGATCGGTTAAAAAAACCAGGCAATTCTTTAAGGATTGGCCATTTATAAATGGACAATCCGTACCGTAATTAATTAATGGTCAATCCGACCACGCGTGGCACGCGAGCTTGGGATTGTCCACTAAATCACGACATATATAGATAATCCTGCATGTTAGCTTCATATTTAATCTGAAGGGTAATAACTCTATAAAGAATGTACCTTTACTAAATAACGGCGATTTGTATGAGAAGAAGTGTTTTTGACGAAATAACGGAGATATTTGAAGAAGTGTTTTTGACGAAATAACGGAAATATTTGAAGAAGTGTTTTTGAGTATTTATCGATCTAGATTACCGCTCCTTCCAAATTACGTAGTTCAAATGAGCCATGCCAGCTTAATATTTGCCATTAACCCTTTACCCAACAAACCGGCCAAAACCGGACAAATAAAGCTTCAACAGCCTAAAATATCTTCGGTCTGTCTCAATAGAACCATACACATATGGATATTATTGGAACCGGCTCCTTGACCACATTGTGATAGTTACAGTTATGCCCTGTGCCAATGCATTCTCTTATATATGCGAGTCGACCATATGTCGCCTCGCATATATAAGAGAATGCATTGGCCTAAAAAAACATTTTTTCTTACATTCTTTAACAATTTTATAATTTTTAATGTGTTTAGCCAATGCATTCTCTTATATATGCGAGGCGACCTATGGTCGACTCGCATATATAAGAGAATGCATTGGCACAGGGCCCTTCTGTTGGGTAAAGGGTTAATAGTCAATAAATCAAAGTCTCTCTTTATAATAGGTGACCGTTACAATATTAGGCTCCTTACCAGAATTTAACAACTTCAAGTTATAATGTTGCCTATTTAGAGAATCAATTGTGGCAACGTGAAAATGGACACAAGCCTGTAAATAGTGTGCCTGACATGTGCAGAATGAATTCCCCATAGGTGAATTTTGTTATTTAGTTAGTTTAGTTCTATCCCACACAGCGTGCTGGCATCATCAATTCTATGGGAACCTCTTTCTACTTATTGGATTGAAGTTCCCCAGTTGAAGTTGGTGATGTTCACCCTCGAGTATATATGCAATTCATCTTCTGCAACTTAGGGAATATAGAAACTGAACAGGACAAAAGAAACTAAACAGTGTCAGTTTGTGACTATAGTTACTTCCCAGAAGACGAGGCATAAGCAGATTTAGGTCCCACAGGGGGTGAATTTGGTGGCGTGAGCCCGATGTCCGAGGTAGCGTGACTAACTTCACCCTCTGGGGACCTCATTCTGCAAATGTCATACATATCCAGGCTTGAAAAGAAACCTCTTTTCAATGGGCTCACGGGTTCCATTTCACTACATTAAAACTGCCGCCATGTTTTTTACACCATTCCGGTAAAGCCTTCGTCACTCAAGCTTTCTGTGTATAATGGGTCACCCTGAAGGTTAGAAGGAACTAAATAAGTAGAATTACGTCCCTTTCAATTTTACACCCAATCTCGAAAAAAATTCTGGCCCGCGATTGGCGTATAATATTTCAATAAAATTTACAAATATAAAAGATATAATACCTATGGCATGTATAAATGTGGTTTTCCCTAGTCTGAAATGCGTTCGTGTCCAAACATTGACGGGAGAATAAGGCAGGGTATTTGCTTTCGTCAGCAGTTCAAATTTTGTGCAAAAAGTGGGGTAGTGTGGAAAACGCGTGTTGAAAAGTTGAAAAAGGTGTGGTCAGGATAGTACACATACATGGCAAAAGATGCGCGAAGGGTTGGACTTCACGAAATTTACGATTTCGTGCAATTCGTATGTAGCAAATTTAGTGGGCGGGGCCAAACATTAACACTGAGGCCTATGGAAAACATTTAGTTCCTTCTAACCTGAACCAATCTCTCAAAAATATCGCCAGGGTGTTGAGTGTTTTGTTTATTTTATTATATTCTTGGGAAAATTATCATAATTTGGTAACTTTTATTTCTAAATTATAACCTATTATTTTATAGTGTCATTTTCTTATATAATGCGATAATCATATGTTTTTGTTACTATTTTAGATAGAGTTATCTCGCATGGAACGTTCCGAACATATGCGATCCGTAACAATCATGTCTCAAATTAATTGTATGAATATTATACCAGAACATTAGAAATAAAATCAAAATCAATTGAGCGTTTCCATACGGAGAGGGGGTGTGGGTGGGGTGGAAGAGGGGGGGGTCTTCGATTCATATTTATTATTTTACACCCAGTAAACTATATAAAATTTGTTGTCGGAAGAGATGCACAATTTTAAAAAGTCGTATATATATAAACGTCGTTTTAGCCGCTATGCCATATCACGACCAAGAACAGAATCAGGGATAAAAAAAGATCGGAGCGAAGGACTGTGTAGATAAATCAGACAATGGATTAGATTAAAACAATGAGCTATGTACAAATAAAAGCACACAAGAGGAATATTTCCACTTTATAAATATAAATTTAAGAACTGACTAGTGTGCCATCATACTATACAACTTGTAAAGGTAGTACTTATTTAAATTCGCGCAGTATAATTTTTCGCTCAGTTTTGAATTCGCACACCGTGCTGCACGAATACAAACTTGACAAATATATTTTCGTAAAAGTCGGATATCTGACGAATTTCTGTTCTTAATCTGTCCTTAAGATACACACGCATATTAAATACCCTCATGGCGAAAATTTACACCGAGTAGAACATAACTGGATCATCATCTTTTTTCTGAAGATGGGCGCATGTTCATTTGCATGTTTATAATAATCATTCTTATATATACATACATCGTTGAACTAATCTCGAAAGAAGTAAAACCACAACCGCGCAGGCTGCTGAGTTTTTGAAAAAAAATCACAATTGTCTGCGTGCATTTTAAATAGTGAATGCAGTTGTCACTATTAATCACTATTAACTCAGCCTGTTTGACTGCGGTGTCATTCCAGGGTTGTAAATAATTATGAAGACATGCTTTCGTGCACCGGCCTTTAGTCTAGAATGTGTATTCTTACATGCATTGCAACATCGAATATTTCACCATGATTTATCATTTTACATTTGAATAATGGTATTGATATAGATTGGTCGCATGTAAATATAATTGTCTTTTCCGTTCAGCTTTCAGTAATGCATGTAACTCATTAAAGTGATGTGAAACACTCCGATAGGGTGATCAAATATAAATGGAGAATAATTTTGTTCAAAGTAGTAAATTTTATAAATATTATATCCAAATTGACAACACGCACCGTCATTCTTATATATTAATTAGTGACGCTCGATGGAGAACTCGTTTTTGTTAGTTTATAGCCGATAGATGCGTCCCGAATCTAGTAGTAAATATTCACATTTGAGTGCAGTTCAGACGACGTTTTCTATGGAGTTGTACGGTCGATTTGCTTCAGATTTTTAACGATGTTAGTAGAATGGTACATTCCTCCAGTTGGCCTAGCGCCTGGATACTAATTGATCAGTTTCACGCCCCCGAACAAGTATACATAATATGTCTTTAATCGTTTCACATCAAGCATCTGGTCAAATGTTGATAGTTCAAACATGAACATCTCTTTCTGAGAGTCTAAACGTGGGATAAACTTTGGCGAGTTTCGAAGCAACAAGCAATTTTTGTTGTGGAGCACTAGCAGCAACACGAATAGACTGTGTTGTAGTAACTGGCTCAACTTCATTGGATTGTTTGTGAGCAACGGGTGCATCTTCAGTAGACGTATCCATGGCCTGAGATACAGGTTCTGGGACAGGAGTTATATTAGTTACGTCAAGTTGTGTCGCTCGTGATACACGAATGGTGTTGGTCTGGCTGTTATCTATTAGCACACTTTTTGTAGAAACGACAGCAGAGTATGTGACTGGTTGAATTGATTGTCGAGCACCAACTATTTGCTTTGCATCGAAATATGATAGATGTTTCTTAGTCTTACACCGTTGAATTTTGAATTCGTAGTCCCATATGTGACACGAACGATCAATTGCAGCATGTGAATCGTGACAGTTTGAACACTGTTTTGGTTTAGTACAATCCTTCTAATCATGACCATGTTTATTAAAATTCACAGCACACACCGTCATTCTTATATATTAATTAAATGCAATAACTCTCGATGGCGAAATCGTGTTCGTTAGTTTATCGCCGATAGATGCGTCCCGAATCGAGTAGTAAATATTTACAATTGAGCGTTGTTCTGACGATGTTATTTATGGAGTGGTACGGCCGATTTGCTTCAAATTTTCGGCGATGTTAGTAGAATGCTATATTACTTCAGTTGGCATAGTGCCTACATACTAACTTATCAGTTTAACGCACCCGAACAAGTACATAATATGTCTTTAATAGTGACAACTGCATGCACTCTTTAAAAATGCACACAGACAATTGTGATTTTTTTTCTTAACTCAGCAGCCTGCGCGGTTGTGGTTTTACTTCTTTCGAGATTAGTTCAACGATGTCCATCAAACTAGGTGTAAATTTTCGTCATGAGGGTATTTAATATGCGTGTGTATGTTAAGGACAGATTAAGAACATAAATTCGTCAGATATCCGACTTTTACGAAAATATTTTTGTCAGTTTGTATTCGTGCAGCACGGTGTGCGAATTCAAAATTGAGCGAAAAATTATACTGCGCGAATTTAAATAAGTACTACCTTTATAAAAATGTATATTTCTTCCTACAACAAGTTTTATATAGTTTACTGGGTATAAAATAATAAATATGAATCCCCGTATGGAAACGCTCAATTGATTTTGATTTTATTTCGAATGTTCTTGTATAATATTCATACAATTAATTTGAGACATGTTGCGGATCGCATATGTTCGGAACCTTCCATGCGGCATAACTCTATCTAAAATAGTAACAAAAACAACCCACTTGATTATCGCATTATATATAAGAAAATGACGCTATAAAATAATAGGTTATAATTTAGAAATAAAAGTTACCAAATTATGATAATTTTCCCAAGAATATAATAAAATAAACAAAACACACAACACCCTGGCGATATTTTTGAGAGATTGGTTCACGGTGACCCATTATACACCGAAAGCTTGAGTGGTGAAGGCTTTACCAGAATGGTCTAAAAAACATGGCGGCAGTTTTAATGTAGTGAAATGGAACCTGTGAGCCCATTCAAAGAGGTTTCATTTCAAGCCTGGATATGTATGACATTTGCAGAATGAGGTCCCCAGTGGGTGAATTTAGTCACGCTACCCGGCACATCGGGCTCACATAACAAAATTCACCCCCTGGGGGACCTAAATCTGCTTCTGCCTCATCATCTGGGAAGTAACTATAGTCACAAACTGACACTGTTCAGTTACTTTTGCCAGGTTCAGTTTCTATATTCCCTAAGTTGCAGAAAATAAATTGCATACTCGATGTTACTTATGGGTGAACATCACCAACTTCAATTGGGGAACTTCAATCAACAGAAGATGAGACCTAAGTAGAATGAGGTTCCCATGGAATTGATGATGCTAGCACGCTGTGTGGGATAGAGTAACTAAATTCACCAATGGGGAATTCATTCTGCGAATGTCAGGCACACTATTTGCAGGCTTGTGTCCATTGTCACGTTGCCACAATTGATTCTCTAAAGAGGCAATATTATAACTTGAAGTTGTTCAATTCTGGTAAGGAGCCCTAATATCGTAACGGTCACCTATATTATAGAGAGACTTTGATTTATTGTCTAATATCGTAACGGTCACCTATATTATAGAGAGACTTTGATTTATTGACTAATATCGTAACGGTCACCTATATTATAGAGAGACTTTGATTTATTGTCTAATATCGTAACGGTCACCTATATTATAGAGAGACTTTGATTTATTGACTAATATCGTAACGGTCACCTATATTATAGAGAGACTTTGATTTATTGTCTAATATCGTAACGGTCACCTATATTATAGAGAGACTTTGATTTATTGACTAATATCGTAACGGTCACCTATTATAAAGAGAGACTTTGATTTATTGTCTAATATCGTAACGGTCACCTATATTATAGAGAGACTTTGATTTATTGACTAATATCGTAACGGCCACCTATTATAAAGAGAGACTTTGATTTATTGACTAATATCGTAACGTTCACCTATTATAAAGAGAGACTTCGATGTATTGACTAATATCGTAACGGTCACCTATTATAAAGAGAGACTTTGATTTATTGTCTAATATCGTAACGGTCACCTATATTATAGAGAGACTTTGATTTATTGACTAATATCGTAACGGTCACCTATTATAAAGAGAGACTTTGATTTATTGACTAATATCGTAACGTTCACCTATTATAAAGAGAGACTTCGATGTATTGACTAATATCGTAACGGTCACCTATTATAAAGAGAGACTTTGATTTATTGTCTAATATCGTAACGGTCACCTATATTATAAAGAGAGACTTCGATGTATTGACTAATATCGTAACTGTCACCTATTATAAAGAGAGACTTCGGTGTATTGACTAATATCGTAACGGTCACCTATTATAAAGAGAGACTTTGATTTATTGACTAATATCGTAACGGTCACCTATTATAAAGAGACTTTGATTTATTGACTATTAATGACAAATATTAAACTGACATGGCCCATTTGAACTTCGTAATTTGGACGGAGTGGTAATACTACCAACGTCGCAGCAATTTTCAAGATGGTTTCATGTTTTTTTTTTGCACAGAATTGACTCTAACGCTCTTTATATTTACCATATCGGGAACAGATGAACGCTCTCTATTGATCGACGTCGGAGAAAATTCCGTGATTTGAATAAGTTTTTCTGTGGCATGCATTTAATTAAAGTCAGTTTCAATATATATCGAAATATTGTACCGAATACGACCATAAGTTCACGCTCCAAAACCGCCAACATTCCTCAAGTGTGCGTTATGATCATTATTAATGAATTGTATGTGGGTTTTTTATGGTACTAGGGCGGCCGTACTACACAAGGCATCGACCTTGTGCCGCCGCGGACTATCCTTCGAATTCTGGTCAGGCCAGATACCTGGTATAATATCTGAAGCGATGACAGCCTCCCGGTACCTCATCGGTGAGACAGGTGTGAACAATACAGGATTTAACATTCAACGATCATCAGGACGAAAACCAAAGAGACAGGAGAGAATAGAAATATCATTCATGAAAAACAGAAAACAATACTTCAAACATCCGACGAACACTACGACGGATAACAACACTTGAATATGAAACATTGTAGAGGCGTGACTAGCCGATTGATTGAGCCGGGCCAACTCAACCACCAGTCTTGAAGAGAAGTAGGACCGAAGTGGCCCGTGAGATAAGTCGTACCAGCAGGTCGATGCCTTGTGTGGTACGGCCGCCCTAGTACCATCAAAACCCCTTCACCACACCTGACGGGGTGACCTCACGGCAAACAGGGTGCCACATAAGGTGATTCCAACCCCTCGCAGTGGGGCAATAGGCCTATTCTATCCCGGGGCCTAACGGGGGATAACCACACATATGTAGCGCATGCATTGGGGTCTGTATTAAAACGCGTAGTTAGAAATGAGAACTGTTTTGTGCAATAAAAATGAATGGGAGATGTCACTTGCAATGTTGATAAAGGCGATCGATGGAACGACTAATGTTGTGTAGAACAACTGCATTTATATCTTAGCATGCTAAAATCCTTAAAAGGACCGAATAACATGAATTACCCCAATTTCACCTGAGAAGTCGTGTTAGTGTGTGCCCCGAGTAAGGTTACACTGGTTTAAATAGGGTTTGGAGTGACATCTAGCGGATTGGTCAATAGCCTTGTGTGCTTTTTTGCATCATCGCACATCTTCCCTACGATTTCCCATAGGTAAAATAGCTATTGGCACAGGAATTAACCATTTGTAGTGAAGTTTGAATTGTTTGGTGTGGTCTAAAATATGACAGTATTTTTTAGAGCGGTTCTGATACTAGTTACGAAAACACAAGATTTAAATGCCGCTAAACGGACATGATTTTTTTTGCGTCAAAAGTTTCCCCAAATGTCAATATTTCAGATTTAAAGAAAATTTTGGACCAATAATTTATATTACAAACAGTATACGCTAAAACGTTTGCACTGAGGCCTATGGAAAACATTTACACCAGTGTAACATTAAAGTGATGTGAAACACTCCGGTATGGTGATCAAACAGAAATGGAGAATAATCTTGTTCAAAGTAGTATTTTTTACAAATACTGTATTAAAATTCACAGCACACACCGTCATTCTTATATATTAATTAAATGCAATAACTCTCGATGGCGAAATCATTTTCGTTAGATTATCGCCGATAGATGCGTCCCGAATCGAGTAGTAAATATTTACAATTGAGCGTAGTTCTGACGATGTTATTTATGAAGTGGTACGGCCCAAATCAAATTTTCGGCGATGTTAGTAGAATGCTATATTACTTCAGTTGGCCTACATACTAACTTATCAGTTTCACGCACCCGAACAAGTACATAATATGTTTTCAACAAAACATTAAAGTGAAATTGAATTAGCCAATCTAAAAGTACACGAGGGATCTCTTTGGAGTATTGGGTTGGCGACACGTGACCCATGTGTGTCTCATGAAACCATGGGCGCATTTTACTTCCGTCAACATGCATGCCGGCCTGTTTTATTTATATTTGTGAAATGTATTGAAGTTATTGTTCTGGACCCCATCGACTGACAGTTTTAGGACATACGTGAACCTTTAACTATATTTTATTGGATTGTCTTGACGCCAAGTGGGAATGAAGTAATTATTTTTGAGTATTTGGTATGTATGTTAATTGCAATGAATTAGGACTTAACTCATATATGGACCATAAAATGGAGTTGCCGTTTAACTATATACGAGTCGCTTTAATAATGAGTGTCTAGGTTACAAACAACTAATTATATAGTGTTACTCTTCTTGAATTTGTGTAGGGAAACTCGAGTCAGCATAACAAAAAACCTCTGGCTGCCGATTGGTTGATTATCATTGAGGGAAATATCCCTAATCGGGAACAGAAAATCATAGCCTACGTAAATATGGCGATCGTGTATGTTTATATGTCCAGGAAGAGTATGGTGGCGTCCAGAAGTTACGGAAGGTGTCTGGGTATTTTTATGCTGCTGATTTTTTTGCAGTAAATGGGGTAGTTGTGGAAATGCAAGATTATCGTTTGAAAAAAATACCGAAAAGGGCGCGTTTGTTGTCACATACTGGTGTAGAGGATGACGTTCTAATGGAAAATTGACCACTTGAAGTTCAAATAGGTCAAACCCATGGTCGGCGGGACTTTTAGTTAACACTGTCGCCTATGGAAAATAATTAGTTGTGTGTAACCTATAGGCAAAAAAAATCACATTTTTCAAATATAGTTCAGGGCAGCGAATTTAGGAACACTGATAAACAAAGACTGACTCGTTTTGTTGAGTTTTAATATTTTCATGCCCCACAGACCCATTTTCAGATTATGCGAGACATTTATTAACCCTCTGTCGCCGGAACTTCAACTTTTTCCGGAGGCGAAATTTTCTGAAAATCATCCATTTTGTGCATATGGGTGGACCTTTAATGTTCAAAATAGCACGGTCGAGGTGATGGAAGTTTCTCTGATAGAAATTCGACTCAATACTCCTAAAAAGTACTGAAATTTAAAGGGACATCCGCCTATCATTGAACCAAACCATCATGGGATGGTGAAATTTTGAGGGGGGGGGGGGGGGGGGGGGTCTATTTCAAATGCAATTAAACATTGTATTGTTCAAAATTAGATAAATTCCTTAAAACGTATGGTAGATATACGTGACTAGTTTTCAAAACTTATACATATTACTTTCTATCATGTGCGTTATGCACGCGAGTCGGTTTTTACAAATTAAATTATGATGAAAAACCCTGAATTTGGGGTGTGGTCACATTTGTGGTCATAATATCCCCATTAGTGAGTGGATGGACATGGGACATGCGACACTGTGCAGTATATATGTCTATGACAAGCCTAACATGAGACCTTAGTATCTTTTCTACTAAACTGCGCTTCCAGATTTATCAGGATTCTATTACTGGTGTTATTTCTTACCCCAAAAAAATTGTTAATTTTAAAACGGGGTATGTGGGTTAAATGACCGCTGGGAGATAATAGGATGTCCAATGACTCCTATGTTTCTATTGTATCACGGTAAAGCTTTTTTTGTAAAATTGGCGCGGTTTACACGATCAAACTTCAATTTTCTTTTCAATTATAGGTTACAAACAACTAATTATATAGAGTTACTCTTCTTGAATTTGTGACTCGAGTCAGCATAAAAAGAAATTCTGGCTGCTGATTGGTTGATTATCATCCCTAATCGGGAACAGAAAATCATAGCCTACGTAAATATGGCGATCGTGTATGTTTAGATGTCCAGGAAGAGTATGGTGGCGTCCAGAAGTTACGGAAGGTGTCTGGGTATTTTTATGCTGCTGATTGTTTTGCAGTAAATGGGGTAGTTGTGGAAATGCAAGATTATCGTTTGAAAAAAATACCGAAAAGGGCGCGTTTGTTGTCACATACTGGTGCAGAGGATGACGTTCTAATGGAAAATTGACCACTTGAAGTTCAAATAGGTCAAACCCATGGCCGGCGGGACTTTTAGGTAACACTGTCGCCTATGGAAAATAATTAGTTGTGTGTAACCTCTAGGGCAATGAGAACATCCGGGTAACTCGCAATGTGTAGCGGACATATCCAGAGATTGTCGGTGATAACCGCCATTCATGGTGGCGTAATTGCGTATAAGTTGCACTGAATGATACCCGAGCAATTTTCTCTGTGCACACTAAACTGGGTGACATTTCCCGGCCGTTCAGATGATGCTAGAGACAACTCGGCTGATCTGTGAAAATAAGCACATGGATTGACGGTCCTATTTAAAGGGGTACTGTACCCCAATTTCAATAAATTTCCGGTGACCATAGCTATCTAATATCAATATTATATTTTAAAATAACTAATTTGAGTCGACAATGTCTACCGAAAACGTTCCGGTTAACAGGCTATCACAAAAGTGAAATTGAATTATTTAATATAAAATCATTTATGGCTGGAGTCATAAAATGGCGAATTATGCCAGTACGAGTTACCGTTCTTGAAATCGTATCTGTCGAGTGTCTTTTATCGACGGCCGTTCGCGAACATTATTAAGTTGCAAACATAACATGTTACCTGCAAAAGGAAGGCCCGCTATAACCGATTCGGAAAAAAAGGAGAAACAAGAGTCATAAAGCGTCAATTATTTTTATATGGAGTGAGATTGTTCGATGGAAGAGATTGGATGCATCAATTGAAGCTGTGCACAATGAACTTCCGGTTCTTCCTGCGACCTGAGTCTTCTCCGGTGAAGGTCAAAAACATGGCGCGTAATTTGAAATCGTAATATATTTGTTTCCAAGATCAATATTTTCTTCGCTAAATTAGGTTTATACGAAACTCATATAACACGAACACAATCTAACTTGAAAGTTATTTCAATGGGAGTAAATAAAAAAAATTGTCTATTCCTGTGTACAGTACCCCTTTAAATAAGCGAAGTAAACTCATATTGAAATTAGTTAACCCCAACATACGCTCTATATGGACCTAAACGCGATTTTAAATACAGTCCATATATAGGACTACATGTATTTCCATACGAAATATATTATTTAATCTACCTTTTTCACCGACACAATCTTAATAATGTATTTTCATTGCGGCCCGCTCCATTCTGCGGAATAACTGGTATACGCTCATCCTGGGCTTATTTGGGGCTTATTTCGGTAATCAAATCAGTCCAGTATGAACCTATATGAATATTTAGGTCCAATATGAATATGTTTTTCCAGACAAAATGGCGAAACCGCGATCGACCAAAGTCAAATTTCCTATGTGCTTTGAGAACAATTCCCGCACTAAAAACTTATTGGAAGAATGGAGAATTAGAGCGGTAGTTTTGTTGACAATTTTCGCACTTCTTAGCAAAATGGCAGCAAATTAGAACTCAGAAAATTAGTGTTTGACCTGCCATGCATGTTATCGTCAATGTGCGTTTTGACTTTTGTGTTGATAAAATAATCGGAAGACCAAATCACACCGTTTCGCAATATAGTTCTTTGGTTCTAGAAAGACTTTCCTAACTTAAGGTAATAAATTACACAAATATTGTTCGATAATGTTTGTGCGTAATAAGGCTAACATGTTGCTCTGTTCGATTAGTATATATATTTATATCGTGGAAATCCACCAAATGTGGGTAAAATTTCGCCGGTAGCAGTGGTCTAACCGATTCATAAAGGGAGGTAAACCCTACATGGGGTTTGATACGAATGAGCGAAGCATGGTGTACGATACACGAGAACTGAATCTGTATAATGTCGACTTAACCACTTATGCTTGACATCGTGTTCGTGTACATGCGTCCCTCATTATCTTGTTCTCGCCTAACGAAAAAGCCTGACCAAAATTTAGTATACCGATGTGACCATGTGGCATCTTCGGCCGCTAAAATTCCGGTTTACGTTTTTCAGAAAATTCAGTGAACGATTTCGGATAATATTTCGGGACAACTACACTGATAATGATACCAACATCACATCGATACCAATAGCATCATAGCCCCCAAGAGCAAACTGTATAACATAGAAGTTTATATTGTGATACATCGAGTAAATCAGATTTGCTTACGGAGTTGCATCAATACCTGTATATAGACAGGTCCAAACCTATACAGTGTAGATATTCTTTATGTCAGACCCTATCAATATCATACTCTTACAGATGAATCAATTGGATTGTGCGAAGTGATAGAAACCAAAGCACGGTTTTGCAAAAGTTACCCTCCACAAGAAGAATGACATATGCGAACAGGATCCAATTATTTCATAAGCGCAGTGACAGGTGCCGGAGGGACTCGGTGGATTGTAATTTACGTCATTGGCATTAACTGTAACCGTATCACGACCTGCATGCACTCCGTGGCTAGGATCCTACGTCACAATCAAATCTCTAACCTAAAGCGGTTTTGATTTTAAATTTGTTTAATACATATATAAACGTTTATTATATACTTGCCCATGAATTATAAGGCTTTAGCAGTGAGTTATGATATCCCACTAGTGAGTGATATCAGCTTGAAATTTCTGATCTATTGACATTCATTGCGGGCCATAGGCAAGTAACTAAAGTATATAATAAACAGAATATCCACACTATTTCAGTGGATATGGGTTAAATCTCATTCGTGATGACAACACATTTGAATTTCCACTCGTGGCTAAAGCCACTCGTGGAAATTCAATGTTTTGTCATCACTCATGAGATATAACCCATATCCACTGAAAAAGTGTGGATATCCTCTATTTATCTGACGGGATAAACTAGTACATGAGCTGTGGAAATTCACAATAGACACCTTTCGCATAATGAACGACAATAGATAATTATTACGAATTGGGTAAAACGTCACTAGAATTTGTGTTCTTTCTATTAGTTGTCGTTTTCCCTATTCGATGTTACTATTACGGTTTTGGATTTTCAACAAAAATAACATATACATCATACAGTAACAAGTTCGCGATCGTTTTTCAGCTCCTCAATATGGGATATGACCCTGAGTTTGTCCTTAAATTGTGATCACCATGTGGCCTTAATTTTCATCTATTTGTAGCAAACAAGTCATTCGTCGTCGTGAAACCGGAAAATCTTGCGAAACACAAAGTGCTAAGTTATGACCTGATAACAGCATAATTAAGTACATAATAATCACGACACACAGAACCACAATCCCCTTACTGCGAGTGGCAAGCAAGAGTGTCTCACAAATTGACTTGTCGTAAATTTTGCGAAAATGTTTTTGGACAGCGCGAAAAAATTACGACTAATAGCTATTCATAATAATTATCTGTCGTCGTTCGTTGTGCGTTTAAAAAATCAAAAAAAAAATTAAATTCATAGATATAACTGAAATTATAAGGAATATAGGCATCTGTTGTGCCTAGATTTAGAAAACCAAACACACCTGACCGTGCAGTCCGACACTTGATTTCCAGGACAAAAAAACGATCACAAACGAGATCAAATCAGAACGACACTTCAACGGACCTCCAAATATGTTCTACGTAGTTTTAAGTGACGTATACGATAGGTCGATAAATACACGAAATATTGATGAGCCAGATTCATATGCTCTGAAAAACACTAGCCAAAGCCACAGCCATTTTCCTGCCGTTTTCAATGTTTTCGCCAGAAATCACATAAACGCTCTTTATTTCTACCATATCAGGAACAGACTATCACGGAACGCTCTTTTCTGTTCAATATCGTGGAAATGCCTTATTTGTGTTTTTGAAATAAGTTCAATATGAGCTTAGTTTCAAGAGAACAGGCTGGTTTCTTGCCAGATATTTGAAGGCTAATTTCGTGCAAATAGCTTCATATTGGAAACATATAGGCTCATGTTGGACAATTTTATTATGAAATAAACCTATAGTGAGCTTATATCCGTTATTCCGTTGAATTACATTGATGTCAATGGGGATGTATAATTACATGTATGTCACTGGGCATGTAGTATTACATTGATGACACTGGGCATGTAGAATTACATTCGTGTCACTGGGGATAAATAATTACATGGATGTCACTGGGCATGAATTACATGGATGTCACTGGGCATGTATAATTACATTGATGTCACTGGACATGCCGATTTAACACAACGGATGTCACTGGGCATGTATAATTACATGGATGTCACTGGGCATGAATTACATGGATATCACTGGGCATGAATTACATGGGTGTCACTGGGCATGTAGAATTACATGGATGTCACATGGCATGTAAAATTACATGGATGTCACTAGGCATGTAAAATTACATGTACATCACTGGCCATGAATTACATTGATGTCACTGGGCATGTATACTTACATGGATGTCACTGGTCATGAATTACATGGATGTCACTGGGCATGTATAATTACATGTATGTCACTGGGCATGAATTACATGGATGTCACATGGCATGTATAATTACATGGATGTCACTGGGCATGTAAAATTACATGTAGATCACTGGCCATGACATACATTGATGTCACTGGTCATGTATACTTACATGGATGTCACTGGTCATGAATTACATGGATGTAACTGTGCATGTAGAAGTACATGTATGTCACTGGACATGAATTACATTGATGTCACTGGGCATGTATAATTACATGGATGTCACTGGGCATGAATTACATGGATGTCACTGGGAAAGTATAATTACATGGATGTCACTGGGCATGTAGAATTACATGGATGTCACAAGGCATGTATAATTACATGGGTGTCACTGGGCATGTAGAATTACATGGGTGTCACTGGGCATGTATAATTACATGGGTGTCACTGGGCATGTATAGTTACAATGATGTCACTTGGCATATAGAATTGCATGGATATCATTGGGCATGAATTATGGATGTCACTGGGCATGTATAATTGCATGGATGTCACTGGGCATGAATTACATGGATGTCAGAGGGCATGTATATTTGTATTGATGTCACTGGGCATGAATAATTACATGGATGTCACTGTGCATGAATTACATGGATGTCACAGGGCATGTATATTTGCATGGATGCCAATGGGCATATATGATTACATGGATGTGACTGGGGATGTAGTAAACTGCTGGGCATTTACATGTTATAAGTACTTTCGTATTCTAGCACACTACAACCATTTACGCGAATAGCCTGCACAATTTCCAGACACGTGTGTCAATGTGTGAACGTACGCTGTCTATGGGACTGTCTTGCATATATCAATTCTCACTACAAAATTGACACCTTTTGCATAATGAGACAATGTTCTGGTGGTATTCTGGGTGGCACTCCATGAACATGTCAGAGTGAGAATCTGACCAGTATATGAACTAAAATATCTTAGAAATCAACTGTTCTAAGAAATGGTGCTGGAATACTTACATATAACGGCTGGTATGCGATGGACCTTCGTTACACGTCTTCCCACAATAAAATGTGAGTTTCGCAACACCGACGGAGGTTTCCGCTTTGGGTGAAAATTTCTAATCCAAGACGGATATGAATACTAGACACGAAATATATCCGACCAATCTGCACATTGTTACACCCATGGTCAATTGGTCCTGCTAATGTGCTATTATGCTGATGAATTGATGTGATGCTGTTATGGCAAACTGATGCTGTTAATAAAAAAGTACCGTGATTTTTTCTAAAGTTGTTTTTAGGTGTTGGGATAATCTGATCATATCCAGGAAAAGCCATTAAGTGTATGAAACATATATTACGAGATATTTTAATACTGTTTGTATTAGTTGTTACAAATCGACAATAATCAAGCTGACAATTCAAGTAGTTTTGCAAACACCGGTGAAGTCATTGTTAAATGTTTCTCACAATAAAATTTGCGTTTCGCAATAACAACTGAGATTATATTCTGATATTTCTGAAAATATTCTGATGCTGTTAAGAAAAAATACCGTGATTTTTTTCGCGGTTTTCGGATAATCTGATGATATCCAGAAAAAGCCAGTGTATCAAACAGAAAAACATATATATTACGAAATATTGTAATTTGTTGTTACAAATCGACTATAATCAAGATGGCTATTGACGCCGTTTTGCAAACACCGGTTCCGTTCTATTTACGAACACAACGAGTAGTAACACTGTCTTGCAGATTTGGAAAATGCGCGGTGCAGGCTTGCTCGTCTCAGCTGATACGCTGATAGCGGTTTTTGACAACAAACGAGGGTTATTAAATCCAACCTGCTATATGTCCGGGGTTACATATACCGTATATATACTATATTTTGTATTATAATCATGCTATATGACTATTGTATATAACTCTCTGTTTCTCAATATCCGTTACATGTAATTTTCATGTGTTTATTTGGATGAGAGAATACAGCATACCATACCACCGGTGACGTCACTGTTAAATGTATCTCACAATAATGACTGAGATTATATAGACAGAACACAACGAGCATCTTAATCAAGACTCTTTTATCGAATGAGTTGCTGATGGCGCAAGGATATATTTCGCGAGAGCGAAATGTAACTATGCGCCGTCCGCAACGAGTTCGATAAAAGATTCGAGATTATGATGCAAGTTGTGTTCTGTATTTATTCTACACCGTTCAGTCAGATAAGTTCAATCCATGAATGTCACCTTCATTGTTACTATAGCTACCTTTATTGTGATTTAAGTCTGACAAATAACCAGTAATTATGTGGGGATCACCGGAAGCGGATGATCGACGTAATGTACGTCATCTTTCTTGGCGACTACGTCAACAAGATTAGTTCCGGCTTGTATTCCACTAGAGGTATACACTACTATGTATTCAATGGCTTGGATTACGTTGAATACATAGACAGAACACAACGCGCATCTTAATCGAGAATCTTTTATAGAATGAGTGGGGGATGGCGCAATGACATATTTCGCGAGAGCGCAGCTCGAGCGAAACATCACTTTGCGCCGTCCGCAACGAGTTCGATAAAAGATTCGAGATTAGGATGCAAGTTGTGTTCTCTATTTATTCTACACCGTTCAGTCAGATAAGTTCAATCCATGAATGTCACCTCCGTTGTTACTATAGCCACCTTTATTGTGATTTAAGTCTGACAAATAGCCAGTAATTATGGGGGGATCACCGGAAGCGGATGATCGACGTAATGTACGTCATCTTTCTTGGCGACAACGTCAACAAAAAAAGTTCCGGCTTGTACATGTATTCCACTAGAGGTATACACTACTGTGTATTCAATGGCTGGGATTCCGTTGAATACATGTCACTCACGTCAATGGGTGTGGAATAAATGTGTTTCACGTCGATGGGTGTGGAATAAATTTTTATATTTCTGAAAATTGAAAGTTCTAGAACAAACGTCGATGTTAAACATTTTTTCATCGTTGATCGCATTTGTATATTCTTAGTTATATTGATCAAGATACGGATTTTGGCACACTGGGCGGTTTCCACCAGTAAATATCGGCGTATTGTCCCTTTGAAATATACGGCCCACCATCTGGGACCACGGGGCACCGACATCAATGGGGTTTATTTGGACAATGAACGATCTTGGCGGCCCTCCAATCATTTATCGTTCTCGGTTCGATTTTCCTCATGTTCGCTGACTGGTCATCCGTGGTATAACTGGATTTTATCGCCAGTCGATGGGCAATTACTGTCTAGAAGGCGCTGGCTGATCAAGTTATCAACGGACATATTAGTTCAGATCGCCAGTCGAGTTCGGCTTCGTTATTCCGGCCTTCCGAACACTTCAATCGCTGAACACTAGATTGCTGCCATTATTCCGTAGAAACGGCAGTCGTCTTACAACCAGACCCGTTAAGTCAGACCCATTATTTCTGAACGCGGTCATTCTGGTAAGCGATAAAGACATTCGCAAACAAGAGCAAATCACTAAAGTGCGTATCGCCGTCTCCCTATTTATCAATGGACGTTCAACGAGCGAATATTTGAAATTTACATTGTATAATTACATTTTTTGCTTGAGTGGGTGACGCGAGGGCGCGGTGAAGTGGTCGGTCATTTGTCCTCCGAGGTCTGCATCCCAGCGTCCATCAGACCGTCCACTGTATGCTGTATCATTTGACAGTTCTACCACTGGTTAAGTGGCCTGCTAATTTGCTATGATGTTGGTGGGTCCTGCTGAATTTGTATGATGCTGGTAGGGCGAAAAGATGTTAGGAAACAGTATTGTTATTTTTGATAAGATTAGATTGTATTTGTATAATAACAATAAATACTATTTGACAATTGACATATAATATATATTGCACAGGAGCAACATGGTCATAGTTGGTCGTCTTCCTGCTGCCCTAGTACGATATAACAAATACTAATACAAAAGATGACGAATGGATTTACGAATATGAACGAATGAAGTATAAATTCTGTCCCAGACTTGGGTAATTGGCGGATGTTGATAAGAATAATTCGAACAATATATGTCATGTATGCATATGTTTCCGTCGCCCTATAATTCACGTTACGAAGAAATATCACTAAACAAACTAAGGCGAGACTTTCAGGGAGAACAGTCAATAATATAAATGCAGTTGACGAGCTTCGTATTATATATGTGTATTTAAACGTTGGTGCTGTTGCAACTATTAACATGTTTTTAAACGCAATTGACACAATCATCTGAATATCTTGATAATATATTATTAGTTAGACTTTTAAAATTATGTCTGTATTTGCAGTCCTTAAATTGTTGCTCTAATGCAACATATCCTCGCGCAAATACGCACATAATCGACCTTATAATGTGAAATAGGTACAAAATGTGATAACGGACTCATACCGGTTATTTTAGATGTATGGCGTGGGTCACAGTGAAACACTGGTTAAAGAGTGTATACCTGAATAGTCGTGAGTTGGATTATTACTCATTTTCAGCACATTACCGACTCAAATGAGGCGATTCTAAGCAGAGTATATACTCAAAACAAGTTTTATTATAAACATTCTTTATAAATTTTTATCATTTTTTTATCTTAATTTCTTGCATTCTTTAACAATTGTTTTTACCATTTTTAATTTTGTTCTTACATTTTTAAACAATAATACAAAATAATATATAATTTGTTACGCCAATGCATTCTCATATATATGCGAGGCGACCTATGGTGGAGTGTTTGATGGTAGGGCAAGTACGGCCTGAACTTTGGCGAAATATCAATATGTGTGGGTGTATATATAACAATGAAATCGAACACATCACCACTTCGTGTAACACTCCTGTCATGCATGCTCTAAGATACCATTACTGGTGCATGATCATAGACCGTTTCGGCACGGATACGTTCGTCACTTTAGACTCTCTGCATCAAGACCACTTCCATGCGATCCTGTTCGGTGCCGCATTTGGTCGCCAAATTATTCTCGGAGTTTTGTGGAGCGACTTAATTCTTGCTTCTGCAACATTCCTCTTCACGTGCACAAAACTAATCCGCCCAAGATAACGTATGGGTGTTGCTAGCCCATACGGATGCGAGTGCGCTTCTTTCGTGGTGCCATTTCATTTATTACACATTTCTGATAATCGCCGGTTCTTCGACGCCTCAACTGTCTGAACTATCTTTCTATAGTCTGTTCCTAAATTGTAAAACATGTATATATCTTGAAACGATGTGCATACCATGCATTATAGGCCATATAATATGTGTGACCATACGCATAATACACTTGTATATACATATTCTTCTCTATTGGAGGTAAATACATAAATAAATGGTCAAAATGTTCCCGGGTTGTGAACGGTGGACGGTGGACGGTAGCCAGGGAAGAAATTCATGGCATGATCCATTTGACTAGATGTGTCCATTGCCTGTAATAAACATTTTGGAACAGAAGCAATGTCTGGCTCTTCCACTTGAGTTGATAGTGACACACTGACTACATTTGTGACACTCCGTCTGCTAGACCAAGTCTTCTCGGTCCACAACAGATTGGGACATCGGTTGGGGTGATGCTGTTTTGGACCGAGCCCGTCCCATTACTCTTCTATAACAGACTTTATGCCCAGAATCGTAGGCGGGAGTTATCTTGCTTGTAATGTTAAATGGATGTTTTCCGTATACGAACATAGAGGGCAGCCTTTCCCAAGAATGATGATATCAAACATGCGTATATCAGAGGTCGTTTGAATGTCAAAACGAGATTTATAATTAAACAAAGCCTGGTTTTAAAATAGAATTTCGATTTGTCGCGCTATCAGAAAATGTGTGCAAACGATATGTTAAACGATCGGATAATTCTTTTAACTTTTTCTATCACGATAAATGATATATCAGTCAGAAGACAGATCACGGACATGTCAGATGATCAATCACATTCAGGGGGTTCTCATGAATGCCCGGGCTCCACGTGTAAATGTATAAAGTCTTTCAATGATATAAGAGTAACGGGACAGGACTCGTTCCAAAAACATCATCTACCCAACCGATATACCAAGCTGTTGTGGATGGATAAGACGTGGTCTATCCGCATGAGTGCTGGCACAATAGCTGTCAATTCACCAGGCCATCGAATACAGATAGTATATACGTTACGTCTCGGCGCTCCAGCAGCAGCATTGGCAGCTCTCGTTAAACTTCTATGTTCATTGTTATGAGTATTTATATTTTATATCGACATATATAGGACCTGTAAATGGGATATATTTCCCGTAGTGTTTACCTATTAAAATATATATCTATTTATCTCCTTGCGGGCACAACCACAGAAAACGTGCGAGATTCAGAAATTTTTATAAGCGTCTGGATATGAAAGTCGTTCGTCCGTTCGTTCGTGGCTGGACCAAGTCTTCTCGGCCCACAACAGCTTTGTATATAGGCTGGGTTTATGCTCCTGGGCCGAGTCCCGTGTCGTTACTGTTCTGACAAACTTTCATTGAAACGACCTTCTATATTTACACATGAAGCCCGGGCATTCACATGAGCCCCTGAAAAGTGATTAACATTTGACATGTCCGCAATTGGTCTGTCTTCATTCACGACTCTTGAAATGATATATCATTTACTGTGATAGAAACAGGTAAAGTGCTGGTAAGATCGTTTAATATATTATTTACATAAGTTCTCTGGAACGAACCAATGATATGCGCATGTTTGATACCATCATGCTTGGGATATGTTGATATACGCAGTGTCTATTGGACCTAATTCGAAGACATACAAGCAAGATAACTCCCGCCACGAGTCTGTGCGTCAAGTCCGTTTAGAAAGAGTAATCGGACGGGACTCGGTCCAAACCAGCATCAACCCAACCGATATTCCAAGCTGTTGTGGACCGCGAAGACTTGGTCTGGTTCACCGCCTGTGCAGAACACTATGCACGTGTGATGTCTTTGTTCTTACACTTCTCTTGCCATGACGATACTTTTGTCGCTTAAAAACACCACACAGGTAATGGTACAAATGTTATCAGGGGTGGTTTCATGTGCCCAACCTTCAACTCCGGTAGGAGAATGTGTCTTGACTATGGGAAATGAAAAACCAAGTACTGAGGAAAAAGCTCAACGCCAATGTGACTTGCCATGTTAACATTCCTATTTTCAATATGTTTTTATTTTGAGTAGTCTTAGGAAAAGCAATTCACTGACAATCAGCAGCATCCACCAAGGACTGTCCGTCGAATGATGGTCGGATTAATGACTGGTACATAGCGCTGACGCGGTGACCCGTTTATCCCGGTACCTCCCCACATGGAGACAGTTGTGAACAGTATTAGATTGAAACATTCAACAAGACGAAATTCAAAGAAATATGAGACGACAGAAACAAATGCAAATAAAACAGATAAAATCGGCAAACACCAGAAAAACAAAACAACCGATAACGGATATTTAAGCTGAAACACTGTGAAAAGGCGTGACTATAGCCGATTGAGCCGGGTCAGTTCAACCACATTCGTGAAGAGATGTCGGACCGAAGTGGTGAAATAAGCCGTACCCGCAGGTCGATATGCCTCATGTGATACGGCCGCCCTAATTTCACAAGAATTCCCATACACACCTCACTTTATCCCCCCCCCCACGGCAAACAGGGTGTCATATTAGGGGACTCTTACAGAAGGGCCCTGTGCCAATGCATTCTCTTATATATGCGAGTCGACCATAGGTCGACTCGCATATATAAGAGAATGCATTGGCCTAAAAAATCTGTTTTTAACACTTTTTACCATTTTTTCTTACAACAATTTTATAATTTTTTCTTACAATTTTATCATTTTTAATATGTTAAGCCAATGCATTCTCTTATATATGCGAGGCGACCTATGGTCGACTCGCATATATAAGAGAATGCATTGGCACAGGGCATATCAGGGATAACGGAGACAACATAAATAATATATGTACGACATGGAGAACTTGTATTTGTTTCTTAAGAAGGGGTAGTGATTTGTTGAATGAGAATAACAGTTTACTAATTAGTATTTTGTATTAGTATTTGACGTCAGGATATCAGGCACCACGTGTGTTCGTATTCTGACAGCTGGGATGGGAAGCGAATTTTACAGGAAGGTGATAGAGTGGCTGATTCCTCTGATAAAGATCCTTTTGGCGTAGCGGTCCCAAATGATTGTCGGTAGCGCCGGCTGCAGACGTCGCGCGACATAAGCAGTTCTGGAATAATCACCGTATTTATCGTTGATTTGTCACTTATAGCCACGGAGGTTGACACATGGAAGGTCTGCTCCCCATGTTTTATGCACAGATTGCGTGTGGCTGTTAATTGCGGAATTGCGAATGTCTGCGACCCAGCAAGTATGATACGGCTAGTTACCGCATACCAGGACGTGACTGAGGTCTCCCAGTATTCACTGGATGCATAACTCTATCACGTGACTGGAGCTTTTCACTGGATGCACAACGTGATTGGTAGCTTTTCACTGGATGCACAACGTTACTATATCACGAAACTGGAACTTGATAGTTTTTATCAGTTGGAGTGGAACGCATTTTCTCTGTCATTCCATCTACATCTAATTAATACTCCAACGTCATCAATTTGCTGAGGATTATGATTGTGGAGACGCATGGAATTACAAACTTTAAGGATGTCAAGTGACCAATTTGGAATGGGCATTTCCACGCAAATCTTCGCAGCATTCGAGTTGGAAATATTTATGGGGGTGACTTTGTGCGGTATTGGAAACAATACATATTTACCTGGCGGGTCGGCTTGGAATTCTTCCATTAGAAAGTTGATGTATATATTTTAGAATTTTGTATTTAATTTACAAAACTAGGTCAAGTGTTCTAATGCCAAAATTTTTTTATAGCAAACATTGCCTATTTACCAAGCCGAGCCGCCAGTTAAATGTTATCTATTTAATAATATGGCTGATTTAGTTCCCAGACAACTGCTTCAAATATAACTTTTGCTGGGGAGATTTGGCATGGGAATCCCCATTATAAATTGGTCACTTGACCTCCCCCTTAATACAGTTACGTGAGCTTTGATTTAAAACTGTAAGTACTGATGCAGTTTATGATCGGAGAGTTTGTTCCAGTTTATGACTGACTGTGATGAAGAAAGCTTCAATATGTGACCCACCATATCAAATCCAGTCGTAAGTCGGGATTTTTTTACCCTGTGCCAATGCATTCTCTTATATATACGAGTCGACCATAGGTCGCCTCGCATATATAAGAGAATGCATTGGCCTAACAATTTTTTATCATTTTTTAAAAATAAATGTTTCTTACAATTTTTAGGACATAAAATAAAAAACATCCATTACCCTGCAGGGAGCCCCACACATATATAGAAGCATATAGAAGAGTGTCGTCTGCTCATGTTTGTCTGGGGCTCTGTATGGGTGAAATTATAAAATTGTTAAAGAATACAAGAAAAAATATTAAAATTGTAAAAATGCATTCTCTTATATATGCGAGGCGACCTATGGTCGACTCGTATATATAAGAGAATGCATTGGCACAGGGTAAAAAAAATCCCGACTTACGACTGGATTTGATATGGCGGGTCACATATATTTTCTGTTGCCTCTTCCATGGCGGAGGATCTTATGGCCCTGGTGGGAACTAGTGGTAGGAAACTGATTAGCTCCTTGTGCCGAATTTTGTCATTTAAGAGAGAAGATTCTTCTCTTCTAAAATGTTTGTTATTTTAAGTATGGAGCAGATCTCTCTCTCTCTCTCTCTCCCCCTCTCTCTCTCTCGCTCGTCACTACCATAGTTGTATCGAGCAGCCCGGCTCTGTATAGTTTCAACATTCAGTTAGTCTCATATAGAGCAGTTAATTGTTCTACTATGGTTATCCCGACCGTAATGACTAGCAGAGCTGCTGTGAGTTTTATTAAACGGACATGGTTCATTCGAGCTTCCATATATTGTGTACGTAAGCATAAGATAGATTAAAAAATACTTGAAATATTGATATATCTGACTCATATGCTCTGAAAAATACTTTCCATGTCATGCGTCTTTCTGTGACATATAATGTTCGTATAAAGGTAGTTCAAGTATTTATTGACCTATTTCGATACCGGGAAAAAATCAAACGCGAATATTAATATGTGTTTTTGGAGCGCAAACCACCAAAGTGACTTTAACACATTTAAACGGATATGTCACATTGACATATGTATACGTAAATATGCATAAATAGCATGGACAATAGAGACCTTTCGCAAACTCACGGTTATGGGTATGGAAAATATCCTGCCAGTATGCGGCCAAAAATTCTATCTTTATGCATGGGGGTTCTTATGTGAGAGGAAATATACCTCACGCAGGTTAATTATGTGTAGATATGTCGAGGATGTGCCACCTGTTCTGCTTGTGGACGCTCTATCATTATCCGTATGGTATATAACACACGGATAATAACATGGACTCTTAGACACACATTACTTTTGCCATCAAACATATGTGTAACTGAATAGAGTGGGGCATAAGGCATATAAATAACCATCGTATGTAAGTTGTAATGGTGTCCACCTTACTGTGACAACATATCCTATCGGTAATCTTAATTGGGATTTTGCGAAAGGTCTCTATTATAGGTCAACAACTACACGACATTCCGGTATATGGGCAAACACCGATGCTACATGGGTAGAATAGATGTCAACTTTGGTCGTTCAAATGGGACAGTTGCAGTCATGCAGTGTCTGGTCAATTTCAATTGAAAAGAGAAGACAACGAGTTTTCGCTATACCAGCACACATTTGTAAAATCAATGCTGTTAGGGCCACAGTGATGTAAGAATTCTTAGTGTAAGTATGTAACTAGAAGCAATGGCGGCCGATCAAACTTGGTGATGAGTTTAACAGGACAAAACATTTAGAAAACTGTACCAACACATACATTTAACATAACCATATTGAATTATTTAGTGTGAAGCGGCAACATTTCTCAAATTGTAGCGCTTGTTCATTTGTTCATGTTTGATAATAGCAACCACCAAGGGTGCTTATACTTAAGGCAGGTGAATGACGTCATATATTTTTTTCTATATCCATCAGTGATTTTTCAAGATCGCGGGTATAGATTTTGGAGAAATTGTCACGTGACTTCCGGTTAGCAACCGTGTGGAGATTGCAAAAAACGCGGAATTGGAAATGAAGCATCGCGATAAAAATGAAAGTAACTACTTTACAACTTACGAAGAATTCACATGTGATTTAAGTCTATTATAATTTCATTTAGACCAATTTCGTTGGTCAGCTTAATGAACACGAAAAATGAAGAAGTCATGACGATAATCCAGACAATATTTTACAATCCACGACATATCTTGTCAATTTAACATGTCGTTTCCGTCGTGACAACTGCATGATGTTACATAATTTATTCTTAGTGTCATGTCGCCCAAAAAAGGCAAATTTGAGGCACATCATGTGTGGTTTCTCCACTATACGTGTCACGTACGATTCATATTATTTATTCCAATAACCAAAAACATGGTAATGCGGAATATGAATTCAATATAGTGGTATGTTAGCGAAAACAGCACGGCGATTCAAATACATCCTTGAACACGAGCGAAGATGTATTTAGATTTCCAGACTCGTAGTTAGATGTAGAAGTGGGAAAATCTTATTGAAAGCAATTCCGCTGAAAATATTTTTGAAAACCGACATTGTAATAACAGTGTAGCAGATGATTTCAGTTTGTTATTACAAACAAAAACAAAATAATTATGTTTTTATTCTAATTATATGTTGTATATTGAAATTAAGTGAAGTACATGTGTGACCCGCCATATCAAACCCAGTCGTAAGTCGGGATTTTTTTTACCCTGTGCCAATGCATTCTCTTATATATACGAGTCGACCATAGGTCGCCTCGCATATATAAGAGAATGCATTGGCCTAACAATTTTTTTACAATTTTTAGGACATAAAATAAAAAACATTCATTACCCTGCAGGGAGCCCCACACATATATAGAAGCATATATAAGAGTGTCGTCTGCTCATGTTTGTCTGGGGCTATGTGTGGGTGAAATTATAAAATTGTTAAAGAATACAAGAAAAAATTATTAAAATTGTAAAAAATTGTTAGGCCAATGCATTCTCCTATATATGTGAGGCTACCCATGGTCGACTCGTATATATAAGAGAATGCATTGGCACAGGGTAAAAACAAATCCCGACTTACGACTGGATTTGATATGGCGGGTCACAGAATAGAATAGAATAGAATTTATTAGCAAGAACATCCATATATAAGGACAGGTTGCTGAGAATACATAATGAATAAACAATCAAAATAGAAATCATGACGAAAAGAAGTACTAAAGCATTCAAATAATAATACAAATGATAATGATTATTTACGCCGCGGCAATCTACCACGGAATGCTTGTTTGACTACTTACAGTTGTGCTACGACTGTAAATACAATATCACAGTTATTATCAGAGGCCACTGGTATCCAATAACCGTCAGCCAATTAGGTGTTAATGCAATAATCAGATCTCAATTCAAAGAACCTCCGGATCAGATTACATACACCTGCACAAATTTCAGGACAATCGTTGGTCATAATCACTTTAAATGTCTCTAGTGTGCAAAGTTTATCAAAATGGTGGTGTACAGAACTAATCATCGATAATAAATCATTTCTAAGGCCCGCATAAAACGAGCAGTCCATCAGAAAATGAAATTCATCTTCTATAGAGCCACATGTACAGTAAATTAAATGGCATGTGCCACTTTTCAATTTGAAGCAGGCTGATGTGCTTATAACTTTACGACCAGTATAGCGACGAATTTCATTTTACAATACCGCATCCTATTTAATCCTGATTGTATTGGATGTCGTTAGACGTAGTTATCACCAATCGCAAATAAAAAACACTGATAAAAGCCGAATGGCTTGAGTCTAAATGGGTTTTATCTGCGCAGAAATTATAATTCCCCGGATGCGATTATCTTAATCGTCATAGTTTTATGGAGGAAATCACCCAAATCCCTCTGTGCTCCACTGCAAACATCGACTAAGTATCTCTATAACGTTTTATGAGGCAGTTAAAGCATGTGGCAAGTACAGCAAAACTTATGTGATCCGCCGTGGGTTGCTTTGTGGTATACTCCTGTTGCCTCTGGGATCAAGCATATTAGAACCGAAATTAACGTTGCTGAATTGCAATTCGCATTATATATCCTGCGGTGTGCAACTGTATAAATATCAAAGTCGATGCAAACAGATTATAATCTTCTCCGTTCTGGAAATTGTTTACATTATTGATCCGTTTCCGATATTTCGCCTTTTTGTATTTGCTGTACTCGTTACGCAGCATTTGTCGTGATGATCAAGGAGCTCAGAACGAACTGTAGCACCTGCGAGTATTCTAGTAATTTCCACGGATAGGTTGTCAGACGATTCCAATATTATACGTTGTCTCAAGCAATCAATACATAAGGTCTTGAATCGCCGTACATGAGCAATCACGGAAATTGCATACACACGGGTGTGAGTCCTTGTCCGGGCATAATTACTGCCAAGGTCATCGTACCCATGTGCAAATCTAGCATTATACAGATTAAAAGACCAATAGTGGTGAGATGTGCGTAGCTTGTGTGTTATATTCACGCGAGAATCCACGGTATATACTCAAGAAATGAACACTTGAATCATTGCTTGTGTCATTGTGTAGCCACCGACGGCAGACCATTGTCGACGAATATCACATTGTATCCATCTGCAAATCTGAAAAAATCCATTCCGTCATATTAACCCCGTGTGGGCCATGGGTAGAATAAGCTTACCGCCCCACTGCGAGGGGTAATAATCCCCTAATGGGGCACCCCGTTTGTCGTTTGGTGCATCCCGTGAGGTATGGTAAATCCACGAAAATACAACGATGAGCTATTGCAACATTCTACTAAAACCGCCGAAAATCTGAAGCAAATCGACCGCACCACTACTCGATTCGGGACGCATCTATCGGCAATAAATTAATGAAAACGATTTCACCATCGAGAGTCACTGCATTTAATTAAAAATTAGAATGATGGTATGTGTTGTCAATTTAGATATACTATTGTAAAAATAACTACTTTGAACAAGATTATTTTCCATTTAAATATTTGATCACCCTACCGGAGCGTTTCACATAAATTTAATGACTCATTAAAGGTCACAAACAAGACAAAACTTTATAAACAAGAGATAAACATAACCGTTGAGTTTTACATTCTGCCTAAGCTTCGAAACTACATTATAATACAATCCGCCCCACAATTTTATAGAAAATTCGCGTAACACACAAACACAAGGTAATATATACATTTCATGTATTGACAATTTCGCCTTTCGGTTCATCAAATCGCTGGGTATACGTTTAATATGGTTACCCAGAGCAGTTTAAGACAAAGCTCCTGTTAATGCAATCCGTGTGTTACCGATGCATAGAATATGTCCACCACCCCACATATGAGTCCCCTAAGGTGGCATATATTTACCATTTGGTGAATCCCGTGGGTGGTGTGTGAGTCCTGGTTGTACTTGGATGGTTGTATCGTGTGAGACATCAAATGTCGGGCTTAACTCACGGGAATGCATCTTTTCAAGACGGGTGGTTGAGTTGATCCGACTCATCATTTGACTTCATTACCCTTCCAAAATATCTTTTAAATGTCCATACCTTTGACATTTAAAACAATACAAAGATGTGGTCCATATGTAGTCAGTGATAGCTTCACGTATAAAACGTCCATCTTCGGTTGATCCTGAATCGGTGGTCAATAGCACTTTTTACCACCAACTGTTTTAGAAGTGCTATCTGTCACTCCACTTGCAGCCAACCTCCCAGACGGAATCGCAACACAGCTCTGCCACGTCACGGAAATACGCACATAATCGGCTTATAATGTAAGATAGGTACATAATGTGATTATTTTATTCTGAAATAAAGAGCGGACATCTAAAAAGTCGTGAGTTGGCTTATTTGGGTCATTGTGTGAACATAATCTGCTTATAATCGGCTAATTTGCTATATAAATGGCATATTTCGCTGTTTTTTTAGGGAAATTCTGTTCTAAAATGTCGAACCGTTAATTCTAAAATGTCGTAATTTTTATTTTCGAAACCGTTCCTCGTAGTACAATTCTGATAGTATTATTTTGAAGGAGATTAGCCAGAGGGCGTATCATCCATATCCTGAGTGACAGAGACCATGCAGCGAAGCCGCGGGAATCGTCAAAACTAAAATGTCATATCTCAGTACAATCTCACAGATTTCTATTGTTTCCTTCTGAAATGTCGTAAAAATCATAAAATCATGTTTTCTTATCAACTAGAAGATTTTCCTGATGTCCGACATTTTAGAAGCACTCCGACGTAATGTTTTCGAAGTCTGATGCGCACAACGCGGTTCCCGATTCTGGTACAAAATGCAATTTGCCTCATCGTTGTACCTCGTGCATTTGCCATTGCGTTGAAATCTCGGTAATTTATAATATGAACATGTAGCAGTATCACTACGATTCGGTCGCTCTACCAGTCAACACCATTGTGGCATCCATTCGATTGGTGTTTCTTTGGCAGCCTGAATCCGACGTGATACAACAATAGCGACGAAGACGTTGTGATAGTGTTGCCCCCAAATCGTTATCTCAGTTATCGATTGTCGATAGAAAGGCGAATCAGCTGATTGATTTACGACTAAGCGAAGACATACAGCTAAATCTAATGGAAAATATAAATTCAATAATTTCTACCCCACCGGTCACCATCAAACAACCATAAATTATGTTCCAAGTGTTGTCATTACCACAAACTAACTGGCACAGGCACCGACAAATGTGTTTTCGCCGAATCTGTTTTCGTTTAGTAGCGGTTCCGAATTGTTCAGACCGGGATCGCGAAAATGAGAGTTTGATGGGTTGCAACGATAGTCGATGCATGGGACTCTGGAGAGCTTAACCCTATCATGTATCCCTAATTCGCGTTTCTATTAGATTACTACGCTTAATAAGGGAATAAATCCATCAACCATTGAAGTAGTAGTTTTAGATTCTACTCATGTATTTCAATTATGGTCCAAGGAAGACACAACCCACAATTAAATACCGCGCAGCAATGTAGGAATTGGTACGGCGTGTGATCATAAAATACAAGATGAACATATTCGGTTCCAATAAGTTATGATTTTAGGTGTTGTGTTCAATGCTGAATGCATAGTCAGGGGAATTGTAACCCTCATCAGATTTTAATGGTTAATATATATAGTCCCATATTACATGTATATCTTAATTGTAGTGCATTTCAGTCGCAATAATGTCAAAATATTGTGTTGCAAATTTAATACCAGACATTGCCTCGGTAGACGCTTACTACCCACACAAAGAACATATCAAGTCTGTTGCTGAAGCGATACAGTTGTAATTATGTAGGTATCGTTACATTGTCAAGACGTCCCATCGGTCATTGGCCATACACCAACTATGTTGTGTTTAACCCTTTCAGTGCCAGGGGCCGATCTCATCGGCACTAATTTACGGTCTATAAAATCGGCCCTAAACAAATTTAAAATATTTTTTTTGGGGTTGAATTTGTTTTGGGTATGCTTAAGCATGCTATAGCGAACTTTAAAACAAACTGGATAAAACCTTAGGGGCATGTTATAACTCAAAACTATCACCAAGTATTCATAGTAATAATTTTGATGCCCATGAAAAACGTAAGATTCCCTGGCACTAAACCTACAAAATAAGTCTGGCACTGAAAAATTATTAAAATTGTAAACAATAATAACAAATGATGAAAATTTGTCAGGCCAATGCATTCTCTTATATATGCGAGGCGACCTATGGTCGACTCGCATATATAAGAGAATGCATTGGCACAGGGTATATGGGTTGATACAAAAATCGGACTTGGCACTGAAAGGGTTAAACACTATTTTTGACAGAAATGAGTATTGGATCATGTTTATTGCATCACGTTCTATATATAGGCTAATTTGGTTGGTACTTTAATTGACTATAACAGTATAAGCGTCCAGACTGATTTCTATTATCTTTATGGCTTGCACAAAATATGCCACAATTACATTCCTGTTTTGACATAGATCCAAAAGTGTCAATCACGTGAGGCTATTGTGAGAAAACTAAACGGACAACCTGCATGTACACATGGTGTGGCTTATATATTCATGTATTTTTACAATTGAGGGTCAACTGCAGGCAATATTTGACAAAAATGAGCTCCAAATCTCCAAATAAGGGTGAAAACGGGCTTTTCTAAATAATGGTCATGTGACATATATTCAGAGAGTAATGTATACCCGTTGTTGTTTCTGCAACACAAGCAAAAATTAATTAAGTTTTATGAAATAAAAAGGACAGAAAACATTGGAAATAGGCATAGCTCTGAATGTTTGCTATGACTGAGGCCCACAACCTTACTGCTGAATCTTAAATATATGCAACAATACGATTTTACGTTAAATAGCCTTGGTAATATAGCGTACCGTTGATGCTGCGGTAGGTTATATCGGAAACATAATTTCTTCTGCAATTCTCTGTACCATCAATCTTATTAGAACGCGAGATTGCACAAAGGTCCATTTTTATCCGATGATAGACACTTCACAGGTTGCCTATGCCACTACATAAGAATGCCATATATAACTTAATACTCTTTGAAACAGAGAACGCTGTGAACCACTGATCAACCAACCACATCCCATTTCAAGACGTTACAATAGTTCAGCCTGTTCTCTCAAACATCCGCACAATATCTGCTGATAATAGAGCTTGTTTTAGATAGATATTGTGCTTAGAATGTCTATTTCTCTAATGACACAAACGACATACCAAAAGTGACACGAAAGCAGTTGCTGTTCCTTACATGCAATACAACATTGCAAAAACATGAAATATTAGAGAGATTTAAATCCATAATTTCTAACTTCAAATGTTAGGCGCTGTCAGCTACTAAAGCAAATAATCACCAGGCGGCGTCGCGGTTTGGATGACTATGATCCACCTTTGTCGATATTCGAGACCGTCTGGCGATAACATGCATCTTAGTGTAAATTTTTAATTTCTCATTCGTATATAGAATTACATACGTATTGCAATTATGTAGAAAATATAAGGCGAAAAAGGGGTCCGCCGTATTGAATAAAAAGGGCCACTTTTTATTTCGATGCCTGATGTTTTGACTATAAAAACATAAGAAAACAAATTGAACTTTTTTATGTTTACTATAGTATATGAATATGGATAGTAACTTCATTGCCCTGAGGCACCTAATGTAATGACTTCCACCTTCATTACGCATTTATTTTGTTTACGGTTAGTCATATTGGTTGTTTATATTAATAAACAGCCCATTGAATATGAACTAGTGTTTGGTTGTCAATCAACAAGCGTATCATTTGCGTGCCCCCCCCCCCCCCACCCATTTCCTGATACAGATGGTTAATTAGATTATGAAGAACATAAATGTTTTGTCCATAGATTTGTATTGGACATTAGAGTGCTTTTGTTGTTTCATATTTTATTGAGCATCCCATATAAACATTTCAAACAAAACTTATTTATAACAAAATAATGTAGGATGAACGAAAGGGGATTGGAGCACAAGTTATAGCAACTTAGGTGGAGCTCCTCTCCCCGGGAAAAAGATGGTGGTGCACAGAAGAAAAATTTAAATGCATAAATGTTGAGCACAAAACAAAAATTCTGACAAAACACACAAATACAATATGGAATGTTCAAGATTGGTATGGGGTAAGGGGATATGTTTATGTTTAGTGCATGTTGTTATCGATTTAAGTTAATATACGATTGGTAATGTTCACTAAATGTAATGCATCTGTTCATCGCCAAATCGCAGTGAGTTTATAAATATATTTTTGGACAGCTGCGAACAATTGGTAGTTTCCTTCATTGGAAAGTAAGACTGTTCCACAAAGTAGATCGGCAACATGTCTTTGATATAGTCCAATTCGCACTATTTTTTCTTCGAGGTTGGCCCTTTCTGTTTGATAAAAGCGTCCTCGTTTAGGTAGCCACAACTACATTCAGGGTGACTTATTAAGTGATTTTGACATTTGTCACCATACAAATCGCTGCATTTATTTCAAAGTCTGCATAACAGAATGTTAGCTTTCCTTTTGGCGCTGGAATAAAACATTGGTGAGTGCAAACATTTAGCTTTAACATATGTGTGTAATGTAAGAAACGTGACGTATATCGTGTGGACATAAAGGTATATCGGAAACATAATTTTGAGTTTTGTTTGAAATGTTTATATGGGATGCTCAATAAAATATGAAACAACAAAAGCACTACATATAATAAAATGATTAGCTGATCCTCATGCTCTTATTACAAATTGTGTGCCAAATTACTAATTATAACTCCAGACAATTGAAAGACACTGTGTAATTTAGGATCACATATTAGAATGGAGAGGTATCAGTTTATAGACGACAATAACAATAGTCAGGGTTATTATATAATGTTAGGTAATCCCTGTCATATACTGGTAGTAAAATGTCATTTTATATAAAATTAAATGAGTTCATATGCATAACAGTTCCCTCTACATTTTTGGTTATTACACGACAGGACGGTGCATCATTTCCCATGCCTATTATGTACAGTAAATGAAAGTGTTAATGCCACTGTAGATCAATTTCGGAAGGAGTATATGTTTTGCTGGGCAATGATGAATAGAATGATAAAGAAGGAAATTAAAAAAAGGTAGAGTATAAAGGGCTTGTATTGTGTAGATAAAATTATTTCAATTTCAAACATTTCTCCAATAAATGTGGAGTGTAGGGTGTGCCGATGGATTCTAATTTGAAATCCAAGATGGCTGCTGGCAGCCACGTTTTATAACGAATTTCGGAGATAATCGATAGTTCCCATCTAGAGGTCACCCCGAAGATCCATATGAAATGTGGTGATGGTCGGGTGAGGGATGCGGCCTGTAGGGGGAGCTAAAGGAAATTGTTGACGCATGCACGGACGACGGACGCCAACCCGGACGGTAATAGGTCAAACTTGACAATGAAATGAAACAAAAAATAAAAAATGAAAGGCTCCCTCCCTCACTAATTTGAGAACAATTGCTCGAGAACCAAAATAAATTTGTTTTGCCTAACATCGAGACAATGGATTTGGCAGTAAGCGGATATGTACAGTAATGCCCAAAGTAATTGACCACTTAACCACAGCAGAATTATGGGTAATTTTTCAGGATTTTGTCGGAAATATTGCTTGTTGCCATTCATCGGAAAGCTCTCACCGAGAGCTTTCCTATGAATGGCAACAAGCCATATTTCCGACTAAATCCTGAAAAATTACCCATAATTCTGCTGTGGTTAAGTGGTCAATTACTTTGGGAATTACTGTATTGTGGCCATTTCCGTCATATGAAAGATTTTATGGCATGATATATGATATAGATAAGATAAGATAATTTTAATTGGCAAAACATCCTTATAAGGACAGTATGCATACATATTACATAATAACATATAGTTGTACATTGTGTACACAGTATAATAAATGATATTAATAGAAGGTAATGTATATAACCTCAGTAAAGCTGAATGTGCATAGAATCGTCTCGTCTGTATTTATTCATTGATTTATGATACGATGCTCATCGCGTGCGGAGAATAATCGTCGGGTCATACAAGTTGAATTGTATGTATTTTAAATATTGTTGGATACGAATTTGACAAGCTGTTCAGTTTGGGTCATGCTTTCAAAGTCTGGGAACTGTGTCTTCATAAGGTTTACGAGTTCGAGACATGGTGCGCGGTAAGCACTGCATTCTAATAGAAAGTGGTTTTCGTCTTCAATAGCATCATCGGAACAAAATATAGTCTTTGTTCCAATGCCATCGGCGATTGAGCGTGGCGTCCTTTTTCGATAGCCAATTTATGATTACTTATTCGCAGTCTAGCGAAAATCTATTTTCTATTGATGTTGTGTGAAGAAGACAAGGTTCTATTTCGTTCTTAAGTTTGAAAAGTAATTTATTACTTCCCGTTTTTAAACATTCGTCAGTGAGAAAGTGAGTATATGACAGCATTTGTGCCTGATTCCCAGTCCTCGGTCCCACCTGGTGCAGGTTACGTTCCGCCAATCGTAACAGTTCTAAATCTATTTTTTTTACATCATTATACCGTTGGTAGCTGACAGATACTAATGGTTTGGTGGTCACGAACTAAACTTCCACATTGTTTAACTGCAGCGACGCATCAACTGCTTCGAATATAAGCAACATATTGCCAAGTTTTATGTCCTAGAACTATTCCGCGCACCTATGCTTGGTCTATTGACACGTTTATTGAACTATTGTCGATATGGCTATATTTAAGTGACAGTCGGTTGCTTTGCAGTATCACTTGAATTGACAGCATGTGCCTAAATTATTCAGAATTTGTCTTCACGCTTCATCAGTTATTCCACCTAGATGTCCATAATGACGTACAAACCCTTTGAATAATTGCATCATGACGGAAACTGCATTTCGAACTTCAAATCAGTTGAGGCGATCTTTTGAAGTGACAGAGCTAGAGTGACACCCATGCATAATGTTATCCCATCTTTAATTTATATAGACAACAGCAGAAATACAGGTGGTAATGAGTTATATGTTGTGGATGGGCCTCACACGCTGGAACTCAGATCTGTTGAAATACTGTTGGTCGTTACAGGGTAGTTAATTCTCAGTACCAATGCATCGCATCTCCGAAACAATCTTCTTTGATACCAATAGACTGATATTGGTGGTGATGTCCATCGTGGGTCATTCTGCGAGTAAACTCGCTAAAATGTGACCCGCCATATCAAATCCAGTCGTAAGTCGGGATTTTTTTACCCTGTGCCAATGCATTCTCTTATATATGCGAGTCGATCATAGGTCGCATCGCATATATAAGAGAATGCATTGGCCTAACAATTTTTTATCATTTTTTTAAAATAAATATTTCTTACAATTTTTAGGACATAAAATAAAAAAGCATCCATAACCCTGCAGGGAGCCCCACACATATATAGAAGCATATAGAAGAGTGACGTCTGCTCATGTTTGTCTGGGGCTCTGTATGGGTGAAAGTATAAAATTGTTAAAGAATACAAGAAAAAAATATTAAAATTGTAAAAAATTGTTAGGCCAATGCATTCTCTTATATAACCGAGGCGACCTATGGTCGACTCGCATATATAAGAGAATCCATTGGCACAGGTTAAAAAAAATCCCGACTTGCGACTGGATTTGATATGGCGGGTCACAAATTATCACTGAAGATGCCCTGTCAGATATGACACTTTAAAAACCATCATATGTATTATACCAGTCTCTTTGTAAAGCCGCCGAAAATCCTAACGGATGTACGTCTCTAGATCTCTCTATTAAAATTAATATCTGTTTTGAAGGGATTCCCTCCATTTCATTGGAGAGTGGCGCAGACTATGCGCGATTTCATTGGTTTATGGCATAATAAATCACAGATAAGATCATAGGTCAAAAACGTGTTGACAATCTTCCCATGCATTATCAAACTCAAATATTGTTTGAATACAGGCGATATATCCATAATTCGTTATACTCATCGCGATATGGGAGACATCATCTTCGAGTTGTTATCAGTCAACGATATTCATGAATCATTATTCTCTCGCAGCTTGTTGTATTTATAACTATTTCCAAATACTAAGATTCTCACAAACATTTACTACGCAAGGAATTCACTCTGTATTTGGAAACGGTTTATTACGTCATGTTGGGAATACCGTCGTCGCAGACCTGCAATATAATGGACAAGAAGAAGATTATCCCTGGCCGTATCCACATGAATGTGAAAGCCGTATGTAGAGTTTCGATGTTACAACTTGACATTTGGATGACATTTTCCAAATGCTATACATGGGCGATTACAACACGCACGTGAATGGTCATATCGAGAATTGGAGCGATATTTATTCCACACCCAATCGTTTATTAAATACAGAAGATTTCAAAACGTTCAATAAACTAATTGGTTTTGTCCTTGAACAATACAAACCGATTACGTCAACAACGTTATTGGCGACGTCAACTAAGCGCACGTTTGTTCAATTAAATAAAATAATATCGACCTAATTTTCAGTATATTACAAGCTACATTCTTCAAAGTATGCAATAAACATAGAACAATCATGCTTACGTTATTGCACGCGTTTGTCATGTCCTACGGTTCTCATTTTACCATCGCGACACAACAACTCGTGCGATGACGTTAACCAGTTCACACACTTATGTCATTCTATCCATATCCGCTCGGACAAATGTACGGAAGACAAGAGAACCACTCATATTGCAAGTGTAAACACACTCCGAAGAGACTGAACAAAAAACCCTCTGTGGGCCAATAGAACATTGCTCACACAACTGAGTCAATCAACCTCTTGTCGGGTCATTTGGGTGGAAATTTCCTAACGCTACACATGGACGATTACAACACACACTTTAATGGTCATATAGAGACTTGGAACGATATTTATTGCGCACCCATTGGTTTATTTTTTGCGAAATACAGCAAAATACAGAAGATTTCAAAACGTTCAATAAAAACGTTGGTATTGTCCTTAAACAATACAAACCGACCACGTCAACAACGTCATGGCAACGTCAACTTTAATATAAAGTTTCTTCACTAAATCATGAGGTATATTCTAATAAAGCACACGTTTGTTCAATTAAATAAAACATCGACTTAATTTTCAGTATATTACAATCTACAATCTTCAGAGTGTGCAATAAACATAGAACAACACAGTTGTGTGCACATGTTAACATTATTGCACTCGTTTGCCATGTCCTGCGGTTTTCTGGATTTACCATCGCGACACATACTCGGGCAATAACGTTAACCAGTTCACACACTTGTGTCGTTCTATCCATATCCGCTCGGACAAATGTACGGATGACAAGAGAAGCACTCATATTGCAAGTGTAAACACACTCCGAAGAGACTGAACAAAAAACCCTCTGTTAGAACATCGCTAACAATCAATAACACAACTGAGTCAATCAACCTCATGTCTGGTCATTTGGATGGTAATTTCCTAATGATTTATGTTATAGGTGCCGTTTTTATCTGTTTTAATACACCGCGGTTGTATATATTCTTTTATGTATATCATGATACTTGCGCGCGTCCTTATTTCATGTCAGATATTTGATTTAGTGATGAATCAATTTAATTTGAGCATATTAACCTTGCAGAGACTGAACGTATTACAGTAATGACGTGTAGGTTTTATTTCAGCCTCTCGTGTTAACCCTTTACCCAACAAACCGGCCAAAAAACGGCCAAATAAAGCTGCAACAGCCTAAATTATCTTGGGTCTGTCTCAATAAAACCATACACATATGGATATCACTGGAACCGGCTCATTGACCACATTGTGATAGTTACAGTTATGCCCTGTGCCAATGCATTCTCTTATATATGCGAGTCGACCATAGGTCGCCTCGCATATATAAGAGAATGCATTGGCCTAAAAATAATCTTTTTTTAACACTTTTTACCATTTTTTCTTACATTCTTTAACAATTTTATAATTTTTAATGTGTTAAGCCAATGCATTCTCTTATATATGCGAGGCGACCTATGGTCGACTCGCATATATAAGAGAATGCATTGGCACAGGGCCGCTCTGTTGGGTAAAGGGTTAAACTGATACTTGTACTTCAGATTCCTCTACATGTTACCAGCTGTAATTATAAATTATTTCAGATCTGATACCCGGCATCAGTGATGTGTTTTTCATTGGATATCAGGTTTTACAGTTTCAGCAACAACCTGTCCCAGTATACATTCAGCCACTTTTGCAGCTACCTGTTGCAGATTTTAACTTGCAGTTTATTTCAGCATTTACTATTGTATGATGGTAATACTCTCAATGGAAATGCATTCCATTTTATTATTATGTGTCCGCAACTTGAACAATTACGAAACAAATACATTCCGAAGGCATGTTATGACGAACCTTCGAGAGAACTTTTATTCGAACTTCTTAATTCGACCAACCCTGACATATTAAACAATTTGGCAATCTTTATAAAACTCGGGTTGAAAAATTTTTAGTGGAAAGGACACAATCATGAATGATGAATAAGGTTCGTAATAAATGCAAATATTGTTTGTTCGTTTGTAGCTTTATTGTGCGTGTTTTGTATATGTTTAGTGTATGCTAATGATGCGTGTTTGTTTGTTTCAATTTGTCAAATGTATCTTGTATGTTTACAACATCTAGTTTATTGTGATCATTATATATAATGTTCCATATGTGTAAATAGTGTAAATAGTTAACCATCGCTCATGTTCCATGTAAAAATGGCTGAGATTAAAGCATCATTCATTCATTCATTCATTCAAATGCTACCCAAATGTTTATTTAACATCTGCAGAATTTTTCATATATTTCAGTGAATGTCAGGACCCATTCTTCACCTGGAGGGGGTGAATGTTATAGGTGCCGTTTTTTATCTGTTTTAATATACCGCGGTTGTATATATTATTTTATGTATCATGATACTTGCGCGCGTCCTGCTTCTTTATTTCAGCCTTTTATTGGTTAACCGAAATGTGTGTCAGTGTGTATGCGCGTGAGAGCAAGTATGAACGATAGTGTCACCTGCACTATGATATGCACTCACCTGTTACTGGCGGGAAAATTTGCGCGGTCTGGGGGTCAGTCATTAATTAGTTTTCGAAATGGTCAGACGTAGTATTTGGATTACCAATTTTAGATAGATATACATCTAAGGAAACGAGGTGATCCGAACGTGGGTCGCCTTGGCGTGTCAGAATGGCGATTATAATGAAATGCAGATTTCATTTTATGGAGTATCTTTAATGGTTTTTAATACTGACTGCTGTGATATGATTATTATGTTCATGCCTTTATTTTAAATACACTTTATTAACCCTTTAATTTGTGTGTTGGAGTTACTATACTAGTATCTACGTTAAATCCAGCCGTACAACATATACATGGACGATTACAAGACACACTTGAACAATGCAGACCGATAATGTCAACAACGTCATTGGCGACATTAACTTTAACATAAAGTTTATTCACTAATTCATGATGTATAGTCTACATAAAGCACACGTTTGTTCAAATAAATAAAACAATTATCGACCTAATTTTGTTGTAAAGCTACAACCGTCAAAGTGTGCAATAAACATAGAACAACACAGTTTTGTGAACATATTAACGTTATTGCACGAGTTTGTCGTGTCGCGAGGTAAAATTCGAACCTCCAGGGTTCCAGTTTTACAATCGCGACACATCAACGCGTGCAATAACGTTAACCAGTTCACACACTTGTGTCGATCTATCCATATCCGCTCGGACAAATGCACGGATGACAAGAGAACCACTCATATTGCAAGTGTAAACACACTCCGAAGAGACTGAACAAAAAACCCTCTGTGGGCCAATAGAACATTGCTAACAATCAATAACACAACTGAGTCAATCAACCTCTCGTCTGGTCATTTCTTGTTATTTCCTTGTTCCATAAACAGACAAATCGACTCTCGATTTCGATCAGCAGCGAAAAAAGACCACAGCTTCTTGGGAAGAACTCGAATCGGCATTGATTTCTACGGAGCTGCCGACACTTTCCGCACGAATTCTTCGACTGCTAGTGTTAGCTTTTTGTGGATAGTTAGGTCCGATACTGTCTAAACAGGATATTGAATGCTGGCGTCTCAACCGGCCGCGACACTTGAGTCTTGTCTGGATTGCTATAGAGAGTTAAGGAACCCATGGGGTGGAAAGTGAAGCGGGACTGTGCGACAAATTCATTATAAGTACTGTATCGATTCCCCTGCGATAGAGCCACATAGTGCGAGATTCTCTATAGGAAGGGGCGGATGTTAGAATCACCGCACGTTGATCGAATACGACCCGTGCTCGCATAGGTAAGTTTTATAGTTTTATAAGATAATTAACTTAATTCTGTCCATTTACTGAATTATCTAGCGCTTCTCATTTTGAGGTGTTCTGTGACATGTATTGTAAACGACGGATTGTGTTAATTTTTGGTGATCTGTGATTTCAAAACTCATGATACTTATGATGCAGTGACCTTAGGCCCATTGCTAGGTACAACCCTTTTCGTAAGATAATTAACTTAGGTTAAATATTATTTATTCCATGTAATTTCATTATATATACAGTTACAAATATAGGATGAAGCAACAATTCATGGATCGGATCCGACAGCAATCGTTTGCGCTTTTATGAGTCGTTTCCGTGGATGATTTTTACCCCATCCCACCACGCGACAGCAGCCAATATCAAAACGCCAGTCGTTGTTGGCGTTTTTTTTGTTGTGATATCAATATCGAGGACGCGGAGACAAGAAAATTACATAATATGCGCGCGTGGTGGGAATGGGATGATGATAGAATAGATAACTAACTTAGTTCTGTTCGTTTTCGGAATTATCTAGCGCGCCTCTATTTGATGGTTCTATGACATGTATTGTAAACGACGGATGGTGTTTATTTTGGTGTTCTGCGATTTCAAAACTCATGATACTTATAACAGAAATATAACAGAAAACTATGTACACCATGTAAATGTTTGGGATACACCATTCAGATATATTTTTTCATAGTGTTTTCATGTATTTAAATGTTATTCTATTTCATGTTTAAATTCAGTTTCAACGTTGAGGCGACAGGAAGACGGCCAATTTGGTCAAGCCGCCCCTATACAATATAATCAATCAATAAAAAAAATTCCCGTGTTCACTGGGAACCATAGATATGTGTCAAGTCAAAACTTGCCTTGAAAGAACTTTTTTTTATTCTCAGTGGTTGATTGATATTTTGCATCAGGCTTCTCTCTGTGAGGTGTACAGTCACTATAGTCCTAGTTTCTTCGACGTAAACCAGCTGGTGAAATCGGTAGGGGTAATAATGGTTCAGGTCAAAGTACGATTGTATTACTCTTCAATAGCGGACTTTACGCCCAGATTCAGTGGCGGAATTTTTGTTCAATTTTATTCGACTCTATCATGCAAATCAATACAAAATGATACATCTATTGGAAAGAGTGATATCTTTCCATCACAATGATGTATTACGATCTAAATGGTGTGTTAAATTACGTACATACTATGCCGTGTGATTATATAGGAGTTACCTCCCATTTCTCTATTATATGGACACGGCGATGTTTGTGAAGTTAGGGACCGTCTCAAAAGTACGGTGCACATAAAATTCAGCAAAATATCGATAAAGTCGTCGAAAATTCTCCACTGCAAGTATCTGTGTGATATTTCATCTCCCCGGTTTCATATATATTATACGAAACATCAACCAATTTAATGGTGTAAACCGACATTTATGTATACAGGGTATTAATGCTTGCGTCTTTGTTACGACTGTTGGTCAATACTTTCACTCTCGTCGGGATAGTCTATAATTAACGACAGAAGAGGAAATCGAGACATAGCATGACTTATAATTATTATAAGTAAAGTAGTATATAAACAATATTTCAATTCATTGCCGATACATGTGAAAGAATCTTCAATGTAACATCAGGATTATTGGACCACTTTGTCCGCACAACGAATATCGGACTAGACAATCTTTACTTTTTCCTCACATTTTATCATTGTCATTAGTATTTCACTATTTTAAGAGTGAATCGATTTTAATACTTTTGACAGAGGATAATATCAATATACACAATTTATAAATTATTCTTATAAGATGTGCCACAACGATATCACTGGCCAATAACTTCATTGATTTTATGTGATTGTGACTCGGAAAACTACGGAAGACGATCATTTGAATATCATGCTCCGTCCGTCTGGAATGGGCTACAGGCCGACACAAAGAAAGCCGATACCATGGACACTTTTAAAACATTACTTAAATCGGAACTTTTCAAATTCTACCATGGAAACGTCGTCCCTGAGAGTGATGCCTCTTAGTTCTGCATATGTTTATTACGTGACCCACTTGTATATTGCATATTTGTGCGTGAACTTGTGTTGTGGCCGAGCGCTTTGGGCCTTTTGGGAAAAGCGCTATATAAATGTTCTCTATTATTCTCTATTATTATTATTGTTGAAACCCATCTCTATTCTCGAGTGCCGATAAAGAATGATACACACATGCTTTGATCATAATTTTCTGAATTTATCTTTCAAATAAAAAAGCATGCTCGCTCACTTAGAAGTAATTAAACAAACCATGTATAGTTTAATTTCGATTTCAATATAGTATCTTCCTATCGCCGTGGTTTGCTCCGGAGAAGGCGACTCTGTCACGATAATACACTGGATAAAAAGTATTCGTAGAGTCATATTAAAGAGTGGTGAATGTTAGCTGAGTAGTCAGCATGTTATCGTGAAAATTGTCTCGTTATGGGCGTATAATATTATTTGTTTTCTGTTCATTATGGGCTTAGACTCGCTTCGTTTTGAGTCCATAACGAAATGAAATGAGGGTAATTTTAGTGCAATTGTTGACTCATATTGACCTGTTATAAGTTCATTGTGGGCTGAAAATAACACGAATAAACCAACTCACGCACTTTATAATGTGTTTCATTGAGGCCCACGGCAGTCAACGAACAATGGATATATAAGTCCACTATGGGCATATTTCAGAATAAAATAAGTCCAATTCGAACCTATTGTCACGAAGATATGTTGTAATAATATAGTCTCAATGTACAAGGATGCAACATTTTGTCCTTGGAAAAGCAACAGCATTGGACCGCTTCGCGTACTAAGTTGTTTTCTATTTTGTGATTAAAGACACGGTTGGCCTTGGCGGTGGGTATCCTGTGAAAATATTTCCACCCGTCAAAAACCGCCACAAACAGAAATAATATCAAAATGTAGATAGACTTTGTCCGTATACAAATAAGAAATATCGCATAAATAGTATGTTATGGTCATATGTTTTACCATTGTTATGTAAACAAAAGCGTAAAAAGTTACTTTTCTGGTGTTTGTTTATATTATGATCGTAAACATAAAGAGCGTTCTTTGTTGGTGAATACCTGATATAGAACTAATAAAGAGCGTTTATGCCATTTGTGTGTGATTAGCCAGTAGCATTGTGCTGTCTTCTGTAACACAACCAGGCTCTTGCTTAGGTAAAATATAGTAGGTATTTATGATAACATGCTGTTTACGCGATGGTCATGGTATATATGAACGGAACTGTATGCGTTTTACTGTTTTTCTGTTTACGGTGTTTGGAACAAATATGAATATTTTCGACAATTAAGGCCGCACGTGCCTTTAAGGCTTGTGTAGAGTACGTGACTATAGAGGATCAATGGATCATTCATCTCAATACATAAAAATATACGACACCAAGTTATTCGATAATTATTTCTCCACAATCGCCCTCAATTAGCAGAGAAATTCACACGTATATCAGGGGAGTGATGGATTATATAGATAAGATTTATTGAAGCATACTATATACGTCTGCCAAAATGGTAACGGAATGGATATAAACAATCTTGAGAATCAATCAACAATTTCTCAACGTAGATAAAGGTAAATGTTATATTATGAGTCAGAAGACTACGTCTGAGCAATCAGTTTAATATAGGTAACTTAATTTGTGATCCTTGTGGGGGGAGGGATGCTCTATTTTTGCATTTAAAGTTTTTGCGTTAAAATATTGGCCTTTAATTTATCTTGCTTTAAAGGGGTACTGTGCACTAAATCTGGCCATTTATGGGACCATCTATTATATTCAACAGAATATATGCAACAAATGAATGAATTTGAGCCATGGACTAATGCAAAATATGCTCATGTGGTCTATGAACGATGCAAACAACATGGTAATTATAATGACTATGAATTTATGACTCCAGCAATAAATTCAGTTTCATTATAATTATCATCTTGTTTTACATCGTTCATAAGTAAATGGGGGTATTTTGCACTCATCCATGGCTCAAATTCATTCATTTGTTGCATATATTCCATTGTGTATAAAAGGAGATGGTCCCATAAATGGCCGGATTTAGTGCACAGTCCCCCTTTAAACCTTTTTTCGGCTCTCGGCGGATTTCTATTTTTGTTTCCAGTTTCATTCCATAATTTCGGAAATGAATACTTTGGCAGATTTCTCTTCTCTTATTAGGCCCGACTGTCTATTGTTTGAATTTGTCTCATTGGTAAAGGCTCCTAAGAATTTATCTCATTGGTAAAGGCTCCTAAGAATTTATCTCATTGGTAAAGGCTCCTAAGAATTTATCTCATTGCTAAAGGCTCCTAATAATTTATCTTATTGGTAAAGGCTCCTAAGAATTTATCTCATTGGTAATGGCTCCTAAGAATTTTTCTCATTGGTAAAGGCTCCTAAGAATTTATCTTATTGGTAAAGGCTCCTAAGAATTTATCTCATTGGTAAAGGCTCCTAAGAATTTATCTCATTGGTAAAGGCTCCTAAGAATTTATCTTATTGGTAAAGGCTCCTAAGAATTTATCTTATTGGAAAAGGCTCCTAAGAATTTATCTCATTGGTAAAGGCTCCTAAGAATTTATCTCATTGGTAAAGGCTCCTAAGAATTTATCTCATTGGTAAAGGCTCCTAAGAATTTATCTTATTGGTAAAGGATCCTAAGAATTTATCTCATTGGTAAAGGCTCCTAAGAATTTATCTCATTGGTAAAGGCTCCTAAGAATGTATCTCATTGGCAAAGGCTCCTAAGAATTTATCTCATTGGTAAAGGATCCTAAGAATTCATCTCATTGGTAAAGGCTCCTAAGAATTTATCTCATTGGTAAAGGCTCCTAAGAATTTATCTCATTGGTAAAGGCTCCTAAGAATTTATCTCATTGGTAAAGGCTCCTAAGAATTTATCTCATTGGTAAAGGCTCCTAAGAATTTATCTCATTGCTAAAGGCTCCTAATAATTTATCTTATTGGTAAAGGCTCCTAATAATTTATCTTATTGGTAAAGGCTCCTAAGAATTTATCTTATTGGTAAAGGCTCCTAAGAATGTATCTCATTGGTAAAGGCTCCTAAGAATTTATCTTATTGGTAAAGGCTCCTAATAATTTATCTTATTGGTAAAGGCTCCTAAGAATTTATCTCATTGGTAAAGGCTCCTAAGAATTTATCTCATTGGTAATGGCTCCTAAGAATTTATCTCATTGGTAAAGGCTCCTAAGAATTTATCTTATTGGTAAAGGCTCCTAAGAATTTATCTTATTGGTAAAGGCTCCTAAGAATTTATCTCATTGGTAAAGGCTCCTAAGAATTTATCTTATTGGAAAGGATCCTAAGAAATATCTTATTGGTAAAGGATCCTAAGAATTGATCTTATTGGCAACGGCTCCTAAGAATTTATCTTATTGGTAAAGGCTCCTAAGAATTTATCTTATTGGAAAAGGCTCCTAAGAATTTATCTCATTGGTAAAGGCTCCTAAGAATTTATCTTATTGGTAATGGCTCCTAAGAATTTATCTTATTGGTAAAGGCTCCTAAGAATTTATCTCATTGGTAAAGGCTCCTAAGAATGTATCTCATTGGTAAAGGCTCCTAAGAATTTATCTTATTGGTAAAGGCTCCTAAGAATTTATCTTATTGGTAATGGCTCCTAAGAATTTATCTCATTGGTAAAGGCTCCTAAGAATTTATCTTATTGGTAATGGCTCCTAAGAATTTATCTTATTGGTAAAGGCTCCTAAGAATTTATCTTATTGGTAAAGGCTCCTAATACTTTCACCGGTACGTTAAGATGTGTCCAGTGATATTAAACAGGTTGAGATGGCACATATGAAGATCACAGAATTTCAAGATATTTTTTCTTTTTGAACAAGGGCTCGGTGTGGCTGATATATTTGGCATGACTTATAATTATGATAGCAGTTTTTTTGGTAATATGAATGCCTTGCTGGAGGATTCTTGGTGAGTTACCTGTTAACTTCGTGCAATAACAAAGGCTCTATTTTAACATATTTGGTGTAAACATACTTATTTCTCTAAATCATGCACATGGATTAACAAATTTGTATAATGTATAAAGACAATTATTTTAGCGAATGGATTTTGGCAGAAAGTATGACGCTTATATTAGCCATTTCCCCACCTTTGACATGCACATGTGGTGTCTTTATTACTTTTTCATAATGTTCTTTTTCCCAGTTAGATTTTGCTTTTATGTTCAATTTTCTATCTTATCAGTGTCAGCCATCAGGGACATAGACTGTCAAACAGTAACCTATAATAATATGAGTATTTGCACCAGCTAGTACCCTATTAGTCTTTGCACTGGCGAGGACCAAGGTCGTGTATTGAATTTGTGTTGATGATCTCCTTGGTCATATTATTGAATTACCATTACTGGCCACGGTGTCCACCGACTGATTGAACATTAACCCTTTCCATACTGAATCGATTCACCCTATTCAGTTATACATGAATATATTGGAATTGTCTATTATTCATTTGGAGAGATGTTAAAGATAAAAGAGCAGTTGGCAGATAGATGAAATGATTATACAAGTACGGAAAGATTCATATTCATTGGTGGGAACTGTTTACATAATAAGTTCAACAAAAAGACCTATTGTTTGCTGAACATATTATCTGAACATTTCCTATAACTACTCACCAATGATGTTTTAGTATAGAAAGGGTTATTAAAGATGTTTAGTAAAATAAGACCTATTATAGTTTGTCGAACTTATTATCTGAACATTTCCTAAGGGAACTACTCGTCAATAGAAACAGGTGACCTCTGACCTTCTTGTGCTACCTATCGGTAGTATTGTAGGTAGTATTGCACCCCGGTTATAGGCTTCATTAGCGAAATAGCGAAATCACGATTACAATTAACGTTATAAATATGTTGTGCTTCCTCAATGGCGTTTTCCCAGGACTTCGTAAGTTTACTTTCGCGAGGTCAAATGAGTTCGTATTCTTTTGAAATTATGTAAACATTATGATAAAATATATAGTTCACATTAAATTAGTGCTTTCAGTTGAAAACTCTTGTGGGGTTCAGAACAAATATAATGCTGGCTATGGGTTACTTTCTAAATTGTGACATTTTAGTATCGTTATTGGTGATTTTAGATGAGTGGATTATTTACGCTTACAGTTCACTATAGAAGAGTAAGGCTACTGTACTTCGACATAAACCAGTATTATCCCTACCGATTTCACAAGCTGGTTTACGTCGAGGGAAACTTGGACTAAAAGTAGGCATGCCTACAGCGTGACAAACAAGTTATTGATGATTCGTGAGCGCCCAGGAAACCCAATGGGTTTCTAACTGGTAATTATACTAGAAAGCATGCGAAATTTCTATATTATCTAAATGTAGCGAATATGCTACAATTCCCAATTAATCTTTGACATGATATGTGCCTTACCCTTGTTATTGAACACTAATTACTAATTCCATATTCCAGCTGCCGATGCATAGAACCCATTTATATATTTAATATCGAACAAGATAAGATAGGGGTTCTATAATAGTTGATAGCGAAACAATCAGCAACCAATTCGTACATATTCATTGCTCAACCGTTTGATTGCTAAATTCTATACTTGATCAGTAGTTCCCTTAGGAAATGTTCAGATAAAGTTCAACAAACACATACGGCCGTTTTCTTAAATTTAGTATGTCAACGGTTGCCACAAATTAATAGCAACCATTATGCACGTGTCACCTGTCTTTGCTTATTAAGTTATTATATGTTCGTAAAATCCTACTTCCATACCACCGGGGAGGGAATGTAATCCGGACATTGAATTCGGAGTATAGATTATGTATCCTACTTTACACACAGTTACAACATTGTTCGATGTCTGGGCTATTTCTTTTCGATGTTTGTGGTTTAACAAGAGGGGTGTGAAAACATGCATATTTTCGTTCCTTCGTTCTGGTTGCCGGGGTGATCACAGAAGCATTGAACTCGGCCCCGCAGACACAGAATCGTGTGTTTGGCACAACGATTTCCAAATGTCCGGAAATGTCGATTCTTAGGATCCGATTTGTGGAATCCGGCACCACATCAATCTAAGACATGGTGGGGACCTTGTCCGCGTTATTGGATTCCGATTAATATCTTCAGTCTCCTGCTGTCGATTCAAAGAAACAGATACCCTATTCAAATTCGACCCCGGAGGAGACAAGTTCACACATGCTGGACTGACTGGGTGTTGGCATGGCCGCACGGTGCCAAATTTAAATATGGCCAGGGCGAAAACCTAATTAAAATAAACAAAGAACTATAACTCTAGAACGGAAAATGTAAACAACGTCATGTGCAGCTCATTCAGAATCAGTCATGATGGCGAAACTTCATACCAAATTTCCAAAATATGACAACTCTAGAAAAATAACGGTACTTTTTCGTAACGGCATCAGTTTGCCATACCCGCATCATAGCAATTCAGCAGGACCACCAGCATCATAGCATATTAGCAAGACCACTTGGCCAGGGTTGATAACACTTGTTATGGCTATCGCGGACGATCGAGTCCCGGTGGACAGTTCCTTGACCTCCAGGCGGATGTTACCTGTCGTGTCATCATTAATAATTAAGAGACGATAGTAGTTAGCGGCCATGACAATAATTGCTAAACGACCAACATAACTGGCTCGTGGGAATATAAGTACTAACCTATTAACAGAACAACTTGATTGTTGTGCGTGATTAGCGTTGTTCGAGCGTAAAATTGCAGACACCTCGCGATGCTCCCAGGTGACCGAAGACTGTGTATAAGCGAGTCAATCGAAGCAGAACAACTATCTTTCAAGGCCCACTTAATTTTCGAGTCACCAATTATTTTTTTTATTGTGCCTTGATATACGGTTTTAATTACAGTCTATGCCATAAAGTATGATTAAAATACTATAATTCATCAACATTTGGAATGTCTGTGTCTCGTAAGGTGGGCATAGAGTAATAGAAAATAGCTAAAATAATAAAATCATTTCTCCCTTTGGCTCCCAGAATGCAACAGAATTCAAACTAAAGATGTATATTCAATGGAAGGGGAATAACTCTATATCTAGATATATAGAGTTATTCCCCTTCCATTAAAATAATTGACTTTGTGCATACACTAGATCACAGAACAGACACAAGTTTCTTAATAAAAACAATATGTTCACAGTTTATTACACACATCGAATAAGTTTAAAATACAATGTTTTGGAGCTTACTTCAAATGGTATATTATATGGAATATATTTTACATAATGTGAATTGGGGGTTCGAAAATTAAGTGGGCCTTTAAATGAATATACGACGCTTAGTTTCATAAGTATTATGGTCTCAAATGTCCTCAAGTTATTGTATTGTCTAATTGTTTTGGCGTTCGGTGCAGAATAACAAAACTGGGTCCATTTGCAAAACAACATACATGTCGTTGGTGTTAACAAATTGATAAACATGTATTGATTCAATCGTATTATTTCAAAGACAAACATGTACACTCTTAGAACAATTTGTATAAATTCTACACAATATGTGTTACATTTTATCTTTAAAAAATTGTGTAGAAATGAAACATGGCGTATGTTTCGGTGGAATTTTCTGAACATTGAATATGAGTGAATATGTGAGAATATTATAGTTAGTAGATATGAGTATATTATAGTTAGTAGATGAGATATGTTCTATGTGAGACACAAACCTCGTAACAGCTACCATATTACAAATCTGTTAGGAACTTTAAAGATTTGTGCTACATAATTATGTGTTTTTCAGTTTTGACACAGACACAAAGTATAACACATTTTAAAGCTGCTGACATGTTTTGTGTCTCCAACTGAACACGTCTCATTTAATAACTGTGACACACTCACATTTTCACTAATATTCAACGTTGAGGAAATTCCACCGGCACATATATACTATGTGTCATTTCTACACAATATTGTTGAAGATAAAACGCATATTGTTTAGAATGTATACACATTTGCTCTAAGAGTGTATGGTGCAATTAAAGACACGGTTGGCCTTGGCGGTGGGTATCCTGTGAAAATATATCCACCCGTCAAAAACCGCCACAAACAGAAAGAACATCAAAATGTAGATAGACTTTGTCCGTATACAAATAAGAAATATCGCATAAACAGTATGTTATGGTCATATGTTTGACCATTGTTATGTAAACAAAAGCATAAAAAGTTACTTTTCTGGTGTTTGTTTATATTATGGTGGTAAACATAAAGAGCGTTCTTTGTTGGTGAATACCTGATATGGAACTAATAAAGAGCGTTTATGCCATTTGTGTGTGATTAGCCAGTAGCATTGTGCTGTCTTCTGTAACACAATCAGGCTCTTGCTTAGGTAAAATATAGTAGGTCTTTGTGATAACATGCTGTTTACGCGATGGTCGTGGTATATATGAACGGAACTGTATGCGTTTTAATGTTTTTCTGTCTACGGTGTTTGGAACAAATATGAATATTTTCGACAATTAAGGCCGCACGTGCCTTTAAACAATTTAATCGCTGAATTTCTCTCACTCATGTTGAGAACTTTTAATCAACATAAAAACAGCGCCCTCCCATTTCCGGATTGAAAGAAAAATGGGACCAAAATTACAGAAAATTTAATGTCTTCGCATGTGAACATTTTCCGTCGATTTTGCATTAATATGTGGCCCCATTTTCTCGCCCCCCCCCCCCCATTTCCATAAACGCAGCCATTTATCTTGCACTCTTGGTTATGTAATGTCCTCGGCTAAGTATGATACACGCATTCATACACAACCCCGGTCAAGTGATCCTGCTAATGTGCTATGGTGCAGTGGGTGCTGCTAAATTGCTATGATTGTTTGAGGGGCAAACTAATGCTGTTAAAACAAAGTGCCGTAAATTTTTCTAAAGTTGTCATTTTCGCGTTGAAAAGCCATTATGTGTATCAAACATTCAAAAACATATATTTTGCGAAATATTTTAATAACTGGTTGTACTAGTTGTGGAAAATCGACTATAATCAAAATGGCTGTTTTCCAACACCAGCGCAGGCATTAATAATTTTTTCAAAAACGATATATATTCTTGAATGTTTCATAGAAGCGATGGCTTTTTCTCAAATCGCTCGGATTAGCCAAACACGCGAAAATGACAACTTAAGAAAAATAACGGTACTTTTTCGCAACGGCATAAGTTTGCCCTACGATCATCATAGCAATTAAGCAGGATCACCAACATCATAACAAATTAGCAGGACCACTTGACCAGGGCTGATACCCGGATTCACATCGAGCTATGTGTGGTTTAATCGCACGTGGGGTCGCGCGAGATATCGACAACTCTCGTACGTGGTCATTTCCAGGTCGACGTCCCATATATTTTGCCCTCAGACGACAATAGCTGTCTCCGTAACATCGTGGCACCAAATACATCTCTGCAAAACACGTTCTACAGGCTTTCAACAAAACAAGAGGAAATGAGTTATAATTTGCAGTGTTGGTAATGAGAGTTTTGTTTGGTTGAACAATATTTGCCACCTTACTCGTGCGGGTCGATGGAGTCGATGAGTATGCACTTACAATCGGTAATCATTTTCTTACTGGTGTGTTTAGCGACCCCGAGAGACACAAGGTTGTGTATACAAATGAACATCGGGCAGTCAGACAAAGCATACCCTACCGCCATCGATTTCCGGTTTACACAAATTCACGGCAAAAGAACGTTCACGAAATCAATTCCTAATCGGGTAACTCCGTGCCCTCATTCGTTTGTATTCCGTGTGGCACAGTGGAATCGGAAATTGCGTTATGTTGCGATTACGGCACAAACACGCATTATTCCATCCATTGATGTCCATATTTGCTGTAATTTGTACTTTTGATGCACTTCAGACGGATATTTATCTAACATGTCGGACACTTTTGAAAACCGCACCGCAACAAAGTGTCCCTACCCATCGATGTACATGTACCTAGGACTAAATGCTAAAGTAAATGAAATATATCAAGCGAAATCGCATAAAGCGAAGATGACGCGTATACAATGTTCTGAGGTGTTAGACCCTTTTTCGAGAAAAATGTATATATGGGTAAGTTTCGATTAAACTTTGATATCTTCCGACATTTACTTAACGATGGTTTGATTTCAAACAACTCGTTATTTGAGGGTCACTTAATCGTCGAATGCCCAGATAACATTATACACAACATTTTCCATATTATATACCATCTGGAAGAGGAATCAACAATATATATACTCCACCAGAATACGGAACAGTGGCCTAGCAGTGTCCACCAAGTGACAGGGGTTCTCAGATTAACCCCAAGACTTTCACCGTTATTTACCCCATAATGCATCATAATTCACAACTAAGAGATAGAGTTATTCCCCTTCCATTGAGATTAATAAATTGGCAGAACACACCAATCGAAATTAAAGAACACACGTCGGTATACCTTGACAAATTTAAAGCTAAATGTTCACACGCAGTTTATTCGTCCGGATAAGTTGATAATACAATGCTTTGAAGCTTCCTCTTTCAAATGGTATATATAATTAAAAAAAATTATGGAATACGGTGTATTTTTCTGTTATCTGGTGATTCGAAAATTAAGTGGGCCTTTAACAATGAAAATAAGAACAAATACGTTATACGTACTTGTTGACGATAGTTGCTATACAGACTTTTCAAACAATCATATTAGAGACCTTTCGATAAATCACGATTACGATTACGGATATGGACATTATCCTGCCAGTTTACGGTCAAAACTTCGACCTTTACGCAGGAGGTTCTTATGTGAGACAAAATATACCCCACGCAGTTTAATTATGTGGTGATGTATCACAGATGTGCCATCGGTCCTGCTTGGGGACACTCACATTATCCGTGTGTTGTATAATACACTCATTAAGAACATGGGATCTGAAAGAGAAACACATTACTTTTTCCATCACATTATTTATGTGTTACTGATTCACCAATTAACCATCGTTTGCAAGGTATAATGCTGGCTACCTTACCAGGACAGAATATATATCATATCAGTAATCGTAATAGTGATTTTGCGAAAGGTCTCTATTATTTCGCAAGAACCCACTTCGAAGGGATTGAGTCTCTCAAGAGTGGCTTTGATATATACTAATATGTCGAGTGTTGTACACAAGCCTCATTATAGTGTGTCTGTCAATTGCAGAATGAGGTCCCCAGAGGGTGAATTTAGTGACGCTATCCCGCATAACGGGCTAGCATCACTAAATTCACCCTCTGGGGACCTAATTCTACTTAGGCCTGTTCTTCTCTGGAAAGTTTCTTTATTATAAAATTTCTATAGAAACTTAAATTCTATTTCTTTTTTTTAGTTTAGTTTCTATGTATCCCCAAATTGGCAGACGGCACATTGCATAATCGAGGTTCCCAATGGGTGTACATCAAAATATTCACCATTTGGGAACTTCAGTCTGAGTCTATGTCTGCCATAGCAGATGAGGCCATGCAGAATGAGGTCCACAGAGGGTGAATTTGGTGGTGCTAGCCCGCTATGCGGGATAGCGTCACTAAATTCACCCTCTGTGGACCTCATTCTGCAAATGACAGTCACATTAAATTCAGACTTGGTTGTATCCTAAGTTCTGGAGATATAAATTTCGGTATTGCAGTACTATGTGGTGCCACGAGGACAACAGAATGAATTGTCCTACTATTTTGCTCATATAATCGAACAGAAGGCGACCGAGCAGACAGTTCTGTCTTGAGAATGGATTATTGCACAATGCCCGCAAGACGATCGAAGATGCTATGAATATAGGTGCAATAATTTGGTACCACAGAATGACCCCGTCGACGCCTCAGGCATTTGGTGTACTATGTTCGATTTCGATGCCGAAATCGATCTTTATTAGATATATGCAAGTATTCCCTGTCTGTGTAGTCTTGTTGCTGGACAAGCCATCGGTTTGAACTAGCACTCAGAGACGTGGCTAGAGGGTCTCCATGGGGGGGGGCAACAACTTTCAATTTGCACCCTCTTGAACCATATCTAAACCCAAGGGTCGCGAAAATACATTTGTACTCCTTTTAGTTGGAAATGTCCAAGCTGACACACCCCCAATGTTGAATTTTTTCAACTGATAGCAATTTCAGACCAAAAGTTAGACTATATATTGAACATTATGCTAATGTTAGTCTAAAAACAACAAAATATGTGTGTGTGTGTGTGTCTGTTTGTAACTCTGCCACGATTATGGCGCGTCTAAAATATATATACATACATGTGTCCGATTGCGCCCAAATATGACCATGTCACGAGGCACGTCTTATCATACGACACAAGACGACATGAGATATAACGTCTTTCCCAAACGTTATCAATGCAATATTTTCACTGATAAATGCGTTGGTTCGGATACAAATGTGGTTTCAGCGACGTCCGTCATTACAAAACACCAAAGACAAATTCCAGACAATTTCCGCGCACTGTTTGTCGGCTTTCTTTACATATCGTTATCAGCGGAGATAATAGCAACCACCAAGGGTGCTTATACCTAAGGCAGGTGAATGACATCATATAATTTGTTCTATATCCATCAGTGATTTTTCAAGATCGCGGGTATAGATTTTGGAGAAATTGTCACGTGACTTCCGGTTAGCAACCGTGTGGAGATTGCAAAAAAACACGGAATTGGAAATGAAGCATCGCGCTAAAAATGAAAGTACCTACTTCACAACTTACGAAGAATTCACACGTGATTTAAGTCTATTATAATTTCATTTATACCAATTTCGTTGGTCAGCTTAATGAAAACGAAAAATGAAGAAGTCATGACGATAATCCAGACAAGATTTTACAATCCACGACACGTCTTGTCAATTTGGCATGTCGTCTCCGTCGTGACCACTGCATGATGTTACATAATTTATTCTTAGCGTTATGTCGCCCAAAAAAAGGCAAATTTGAGGCACATCATGTGTGGTTGCTCCACTACGTGTCACGTACGATTCATATTATTTTTCCTGCATGTCATGTTTGTCACCCGTCAGTTATTATATTACATGATTGCTTCGATCCCTTATTCACACTGCAGGGGTCAGGTTACTACATTTTCAGATTTGTGCAGCTTTCGACCAGGAACCATCCTATTCAGCAAGACATATTTAGTGCACGCAAACAAACAAGACACGAGAGTCGTATAAACAATGACAGACGACATCTAGATAGTAACTTCATTCACCAATGCAGTTGTATTAACTTTAAGACGAAAATCATTCATTAAAATGTACTTTTACTTCTATAAACTAGAAATTTAGACAGTTGTTGTCGAATTTCGCGCGATAGACTGGTCTTTGTCTTTGTTCACCGAAAAAGTGAAAACGTAGTAACCTGACTTTTCTGCCCTTTTCACAACAGGGCAACTCTAGAAAAAATAACGAATATATAGATACACAATAATATCATAACATACTAGAAGACTAAGAATATGAAATCATAGCCATGATAAGAACAATCTGAAGGGTTAGCTTTTAAAACTAACATATTCTTTTTTAACCTATATGGCTAGTACCGACAAAAATAGTTTTTCAGAAATAAGGGAAAATGGATAACTTCAATTAGTTAGCCAATTAAAACTAGGCCCATATCTAACTGTCGCAACAAAATCCACGAAACTCATGTAAGATGTATTCAAGTTATTAGGGATGTAAAGATACACTTGTACATGATAACATACGAAAAACATTACATGATCAGCTATACGATACATATCACGATACACTAAATTAGTGTTCTCAAATAAAACCACCTGAATTGTCATAACTAATATGTTTATAACTAGAGACATAGTTCATTTTAAACTAAAATGCAGTTTAATGTTTAGCTACACATAATAGACAGGTATATTTAAAGATGCACTGTCCTATTCGACACAAAATTAATCATAATTTTCAAAGTTAAAGGCCCCTTAACTTTCGAATGCACAGATCACATTATACACAACATATTCCATATTATATACCATTTGGTAGAGGAATAACAATAATGAAATTATTCAAACATATTTCGGAACAGCTGTGGCATATGTATGTCCACCAAGTGATAGAGATTCTCATATTCACCCCAAGACTTTCCCGGTATTTACCCCGGAATGCATCATAATTCACAACTAAGAGATTGAGTTATTTCCCTTTCATTTGAGAATAATAAACTGGCAATACAGACCAGATCGAAATTAAGCAGTTTATTCGACCGGGTAAGTTGATAATACAATGTTTTGGGGCGTCCTCTTTCGAATGGTATATACTAAGAAGTATGTTGTAAATAATTGGAAAATTAAGTCCGCATTTAAAGGTACTCAATCCGATTCTATCGTCTCCATATAATCAGATTCCAACGACAACATTTTTATAAATGCCGCTTTAGTTATCAGATTCGATTAATTGCCCAAAAATAATACTAACCACTGTCAATAATAGTATAAAATTGCCTGAAACGTATTATTTATCAACATGTTGTTCGACGAAATTTTGCCTTATTATTAACACAAAGAATCTTGAATTTAGAGTTATCTATCTTCATCCGCAATTTGGTCCGAGACCGTCGGCTGGTCGACTTTTTAGTGGGCCACTATTAAGTTTCGATGGTTATAAATAATAGATTTAAAAAATCGATATTTAATAACTCTGAGCTTTGATAGGTGGGTTCCTCGACTCGAAACAAATATTTTTTACCCCCCCCCCCCCGAATCCAAATAAATAGTAATTGAGGGGCGATTAACCCTTTACCCAACAAACCGGCCAAAACCGGCCAAATAAAGCTTCAACAGCCTAAAATATCTTCGGTCTGTCTCAATAGAACCATACAAATATGGATATCATTGGAACCGGCTCCTTGACCACATTGTGATAGTTACAGTTATGCCCTGTGCCAATGCATTCTCTTATATATGCGAGTCGACCATAGGTCGCCTCGCATATATAAGAGAATGCATTGGCATAAAAAAAATCTTTTTTTAACACTTTTTACCTTTTTTTCCTACATTCTTTCACAATTTTATAATTTTTAATGTGTTAAGCCAATGCATTCTCTTATATATGCGAGGCGACCTATGGTCGACTCGCATATATAAGAGAATGCATTGGCACAGGGCCGTTCTGTTGGGTAAAGGGTTAATCGGATTATGCATCTTTAACTTTGAGCTTACTATGCAAAAGAAAACAGAAAAAATATATACAACCACCCTCATTCACCCTCATTCACCCTCATTCATATGACACAAGCATCGCGAAAATATATACACCCAAAGAATCCATCATTTTACGCTGAACTTATTATCTGAACATTTCCCACCTATGAATATGAATAATTTTGCTCTTGTATATATTTTCGCATGTCTGCCGTCTGATTTTATTAACCCTTTTATGGCGGGAGCTGCACTGGTGCAGCATTCAAGACCCTGTGCCAGTGCATTCTTTTATATATGCTAGTCTCATATATATATATATATATATATATATATATATATATATATATATAGGGAGCCTCACATATATAAGAGAATGCACTGGCGTACAATGTCCAGGTAAATATTGTCAGGCCAATGTATTCTCTTATATATGCGAGGCTCCCTAAAGGAGACTCGTATATTTAAGAGAATGCATTGGCCTAACAATATTACCTGGAACTTGTGAGCCAATGCATTCTCTAATATATGTGAGGCTCCCTATGGGAGACTCGCATATATATAAGAGAATGCACTGGCACAGGATTTTCGCAAAATTTCAGGAAGCTCCAGTCATGAAAGGGTTAAACGAATACCACTCCAAATGATTAATAAACCATTCCATTGTATATATGTTGTATAACTGAATGGGAGAATCCATTAAGTATAAAAAGGGTCGCGCCAGTTGGTTGCGTTAATGTTGATTACGATGTTTTACATATCGAGAATTCTTCGAAGGGAGAAATACAGAAATCACGCGGAACTGCCTAACATATTGATCCTCGTCCCAGAGCCCCGCGCACTTGCTAGCAGACTTTATTACCGTCACCTAGGACTTAATTTCCAATGAATTGGACAATCTTGGAGGCCATTTGGAATGTTTTAATCAGCGTTATTGAGAGGGTGTGCTAGACGCGACAGACCCCGTGGGAACGGAGTGATGGATTGTCTATCGGATTCGGTTATTCTTTGAAACAATCTTGTTAACAAAATGATATACGAAGAACAAGATGTGTGAGATTGGATAGATCTATGTACTGTGGTATAGAATGTTTTGCGGTTGAGATTGGATAGATCTATGTACTGTGGGTATAGAATGTTTTGAGGTTGAGATTGGATAGATATATGTACTGTGGGTATAGGAGGTTTTGCGGTTGAGATTGGATAGATCTATGTACTGTGGATGGGAGGTTTGCGGTTGAGATTGGATAGATCTATGTACTGTGGGTATAGAATGTTTTGCGGTTGAGATTGGATAGATCTATGTACTGTGTATAGGAGGTTTTGCGGTTGAGATTGGATAGATCTATGTACTGTGGATGGGAGGTTTGCGGTTGAGATTGGATAGATCTATGTACTGTGGGTATAGAATGTTTTGCGGTTGAGATTGAATAGATCTATGTACTGTGGGTATATAATGTTTTGCTGTTGAGATTGGATAGATCTATGTACTGTGGATGGGATGTTTGCGGTTGAGATTGGATAGATCTATGTACTGTGGGTATATAATGTTTTGCGGTTGAGATTGGATAGATCTATGTACTGTGGATGGGAGGTTTGCGGTTGAGATTGGATAGATCTATGTACTGTGGGTATAGAATGTTTTGCGGTTGAGATTGGATAGATCTATGTACTGTGGATTGGATGTTTTGCGGTTGAGATTGGATAGATCTATGTACTGTGGGTATAGAATGTTTTGCGGTTGAGATTGGATAGATCTATGTACTGTGGGTATAGAATGTTTTGCGGTTGAGATTGGATAAATCTATGTACTGTGGTATAGAATGTTTTGCGGTTGAGATTGGATAGATCTATGTACTGTGGTATAGAATGTTTTGCGGTTGAGATTGGATAGATCTATGTACTGTGGATTGGATGTTTTGCGGTACTGGTATATTTGATTGTAGATTGGATAGATCTATGTGCTGTCGCTGTGGGAATGAAGTTTTGCGGTACTGCATGGTATATTTGACTGTAGATTTGATAGATCTATGTACTGTGGGTAGGAGGTTTTGCGGTTGAGATTGGATAGATCTATGTGCTGTGGGTAGGATATTTTGCGGTACTGGTATATTTGACTGTAGATTGGATAGATCTATGTACTGTGGATATAATGTTTTGCTGTTGAGATTGGATAGATCTATGAACTGTGGATAGGATGTTTTGCGGTTGAGATTGGATAGATCTATGAACTGTTGATATGGTGTTTTGCGGTACTGGTATATTTGACTGTAGATTGGATAGATCTATGTACTGTGGATGGGAGGTTTTGCGGTACTGGTATATTTGATTGTAGATTTGTCGCGTACCAGACAACTTGCGAATCGCCAAATTACTCTTTATGTAGGTAGAATTGTGATCTCACTGGTGTTAAGTGTATTGACAACTGAATATATGTTAGAGTACGTTCATACACTCGCAGGTTTAAATAGTATGTTTGCAGGCATTTCGTCGTAGAAATCGATATGGTGTCAGAATATGACCGGAAACATGCATATAAAATGCATCTGTGCAACAGCAAAACCAATATAACCTCGCGGAAATACGCACATAATCGACCTATAATGCACAAGAGGCGCATAATGTGATTATTTGAAATAAGCAGATGATGGAGTCATAGCCGTTATTTCGTTTTATGGTGCGGGCCACAGTAAAAACACATGTTAAAGAGCGTATACCTGAAAAGTCTGTCCACACATAATCTGCTTAGATTCGCCACATTATGAGTCAATAATGTGACTAAAATGCTCTAATGTTCAGGACATTATCGACTCAGAATAAGACGATTAAGCAGATTATTTACCTAAAACAAGTTCTTTATAAGCAGATAATGTGCGGGTTTTCTGGCTACACGTGAGAGGTAAACACTTGTAGCGAGGCTACCAGGGGGGGTGAAAAAAAAATTCCGGCACGTATGCCGGGGTGGGTGGGTGGTCAAAGCCACCAACCAGCAATTTTTTCCGCAACTAAAAAAAATAATTTCCTGCTTGTTTTTTAGTGTTTTGGCAATGAATTGGGCTTCAAAACCACTTTGAATGAGAGAAACAATGTAATTCTAACTGTAAACTGACTGCAGGCAGTTATCGTGTTGTATTTTGTTCCAAATTTTGAAATCCAAGATGGCCGCTGGCAACCATGTTTATTTGGCCCAATGACCTCAAAATGACTCATTCCAATTTACATGTCCATGTTAACATCCATGATAAATAGTATGCACAGAAATTCATATACATTCCAACCCCCCCCCCCCCCCCCCCCCCCCGGAGGCTACCGGAATTTGCCTGTGAATATAATTCAATTATATCGCAAGAATCAATCATCATACACGTATTTGAAGGCAAATGTCAGAAGCATTGTTACATTTGGAACTACATAAATGTTACTTCTCATGTCGTTAGCTTTGGAAAAGATGCATTTTATATGTATGTTTCAGTTCATATATTCTGGCATCATATCGTTTTTCTACGACGAAATGCCTGCAAAACATATCGTGCAACCCTGCTACTGTTATAATATGCTTACTGTGCTTCACGTTAGACAATTTCACAATTGAAGACTCGAACAGTAAGCTGTACACCAACTAACAGCACACATAAGCTAAACCTAGCAATACCAATAAAGCACACGTTTTTGTATGTGTAAAGTCTTGAAATATATACCAATCTGCTAACACTGCACCCCTAAACATCATACTTAACGTATTGAACTAGAAATTGAACGCCAAGCATGCCATTTCTACTTCAGCCGATTACAGTATATCACCATGATTTCCAGTTGTGTGATAACATATTTCACCATTGCTAAAACTTTTGTCGCAAAAGACTTCTGAATTGTTCAAATTTAGATATTGAGCAACACGAAGGGGCTAATAGATGACCAATTTATAACAATGTAATTTATGGAATATTAAAAGGTGACAACATAAGAGAACATCAAACCAAGATGAAAATGTGGGTAAACGCATCTTTAATGCAGGGTTGTCTAGTTCATATTTGGCGAGCCATGGAAGTTCAACCAGCTGTACGGAGTGTCAGACACCGTGGCTAGTTGCGATCAATATCATCTTTCAAATAGAAGGATACAGGAATTACATAACAAATATGATCATCAAACATAAAGCGAACAATACTCATACATAATAACTTCTTTTAATTATTCGCTACTTGCATATTTCTCCAATATATAAGACTGAGTGTGATATTATTCAACTGTCTGTAATACCCAGTGGTCCGTGTTGATCGTCCATAAATCACACACGTTCATCCAGCCAGGCGTTAAGTACTCGCCTCTATCTTTTGATTTTCTTTCCGCAACAGCCTCGCTGAAACGAATGAGTTATAACGATAATAAGCCATTTGGATCAGAGCAATGTCTGATGAGAAATGGAAATATTCACAACCAAATGACTCGTATCAGACAGTTGATATATAGCCAACGATGACCTTCTATGGCTGTTTCATAATTCGTTCTTGTCCCGATAATTCGCTACTGGCCGATACTATTCCAGCGGGAGTTAATGGAGATTATATCAATCGACCCAATTCCGTTAGCTGATCTCCAGTGAGTTCCGTGTCCAGATTTGCGTTTTACGTCTGGCTCGTCAACTCGCTGTGAGATAATTATAACGTGCTAAATATTTTCCATATGTATCCGTGTTAAAGTTTGGTCACAAACACGCTAAATTTGTGAGTTTACTGGGCCAAAACTGTAAAACTCGCGAGATTCCAGGGGACAAAACTGTAAAAAAAACGCGAGATTCCAGGGGCCAATACTATAAAACTCGCGAGATTCCAGGGGCCAATACTATAAAACTCGCGAGATTCCAGGGGCCAATACTATAAAGCTCGCAAGATTCTTGGGGCCAATGCTATAAAACTTGCGAGATTCCTGGGGCCAATACTATAAAACTCGCGAGATTCCAGGGGGCAAAACTGAAAAACTCGCGAGTTTCCAGGGGGCAAAACTGAAAAACTCGCGAAATTCCAGAGGTCAATACTATAAAACTCGCGAGATTCCAGGGACCAATACTATAAAGCTCGCAAGACTCCAGGGGCCAATGCTATAACACTTGCGAGATTCCTGGGGCCAATACTATAACACTAGCGAGATTCATGGGGTCAATACTATAAAACTCGCGAAATTCCAGGGCCAATTCTATAAAACTCGCGAGATTTCAGCGAATTTACAAGCCGGTACAATTTTAATCGGCAATACTATATACTCATGTCGCATGTGCTTTCTTGTGATGGGATTCATATTGGTAATAGTTTGTCTTCGCAGATGGTGGTCTGTAAAAGCCAGGGTCCCCATACCAGCAACTAGATTAATTTCTGATATTTATATAACTTTTTTCTATCACTATGCTCATAACATTCGCTGGAATATTTCTTATTTATTATTCTGCTAATATTAGATCATTATATCCCAACACTAATTTGATTTCTAACCATGAATTACAAAGCTATTTCTGTATCTTGGTCACGTGAACCATGTTTGTTTATGCTGTGTATTTTGGGTATGGTGTGTTTTATTGGGGAATGAAATACATGGCGTAATTGGCCAATCAACAAACATTGTTTAGCTTGAAATACATAGGTTATGTTTGTTATTGGTAGGTACATGTATATGAAGTATATCAATTACTCATGAAGAGTAACAATTGACCCAATCATTATATGTGTAGAAAATTATCAAGCACCATCAGAGGGTATTGGATTGTAGGATTGTTTGCTTGGATTATTTGGTTTGGTATCATTCGATCGTGGGGATAGTGATTTTCAATATTCTTCTTAGTGCTGAGGACATTATAGACATTGATAATGTTGACTACACACATGGTGTCATGTGCGATATTACTCAAACATGAGAACTCATATTCTGTTAAACCCTTCCTTGTAGAGTACTCATATTCTACTAAACCCTTCCTTGTAGAGTACTCATATTCTGCTAAACCCTTCAGTACTCATATTCTGCTAAACCCTTCAGTACTCATATTATGTTAAACCCTTCCTTGTAGAGTACTCATATTCTGCTAAACCCTTCCTTGTAGAGTACTCATATTCTGTTAAACCCTTCCTTGTAGAGTACTCATATTCTGCTAAACCCTTCCTTGTAGAGTACTCATATTCTGTTAAACCCTTCCTTGTAGAGTACTCATATTCTGCTAAACCCTTCCTTGTAGAGTACTAATATTCTGCTAAACCCTTCAGTACTCATATTCTGCTAAACCCTTCAGTACTCATATTCTGCTAAACCCTTCCTTGTAGAGTACTCATATTCTACTAAACCCTTCCTTGTAGAGTACTCATATTCTGCTAAACCCTTCCTTGTAGAGTACTCATATTCTGCTAAACCCTTCCTTGTAGAGTACTCATATTCTGCTAAACCCTTCCTTGTAGAGTACTCATATTCTGTTAAACCCTTCCTTGTAGAGTACTCATATTCTGCTAAACCCTTCCTTGTAGAGTACTCATATTCTGCTAAACCCTTCCTTGTAGAGTACTCATATTCTGCTAAACCCTTCCTTGTAGAGTACTCATATTCTGCTAAACCCTTCCTTGTAGAGTACTCATATTCTGCTAAACCCTTCCTTGTAGAGTACTCATATTCTGCTAAACCCTTCCTTGTAGAGTACTCATATTCTGTTAAACCCTTCCTTGTAGAGTACTCATATTCTGCTAAACCATTCCTTGTAGAGTACTCATATTCTGCTAAACCCTTCCTTGTAGAGTACTCATATTCTGCTAAACCCTTCCTTGTAGAGTACTCATATTCTGCTAAACCCTTCCTTGTAGAGTACTCATATTCTGCTAAACCCTTCCTTGTAGAGTACTCATATTCTGCTAAACCCTTCCTTGTAGAGTACTCATATTCTACTAAACCCTTCCTTGTAGAGTACTCATATTCTGCTAAACCCTTCCTTGTAGAGTACTCATATTCTGCTAAACCCTTCCTTGTAGAGTACTCATATTCTACTAAACCCTTCCTTGTAGAGTACTCATATTCTGTTAAACCCTTCCTTGTAGAGTACTCATATTCTGCTAAACCCTTCCTTGTAGAGTACTCATATTCTGCTAAACCCTTCCTTGTAGAGAACTCATATTCTACTAAACCCTTCCTTGTAGAGTACTCATATTCTGCTAAACCCTTCCTTGTAGAGTACTCATATTCTACTAAACCCTTCCTTGTAGAGTACTCATATTCTACTAAACCCTTCCTTGTAGAGTACTCATATTCTACTAAACCCTTCCTTGTAGAGTACTCATATTCTGCCAAACCCTTCCTTGTAGAGGACTCATATTCTGCTAAACCCTTCCTTGTAGAGTACTCATATTCTACTAAACCCTTCCTTGTAGAGGACTCATATTCTGCTAAACCCTTCCTTGTAGAGTACTCATATTCTGCTAAACCCTTCCTTGTGGAGTACTCATATTCTGCTAAACCCTTCCTTGTAGAGTACTCATATTCTGCTAAAACCTTCAGTACTCATATTCTGTTAAACCCTTCCTTGTAGAGTACTCATATTCTGCTAAACCCTTCAGTACTCATATTCTGCTAAACCCTTCAGTACTCATATTCTGCTAAAACCTTCAGTACTCATATTCTGTTAAACCCTTCCTTGTAGAGTACTCATATTCTGCTAAACCCTTCCTTGTAGAGTACTCACATTCTGTTAAACCCTTCCTTGTAGAGTACTCATATTCTGCTAAACACTTCCTTGTAGAGTACTCATATTCTGCTAAACCCTTCCTTGTAGAGTACTCATATTCTGCTAAACCCTTCCTTGTAGAGTACTCATATTCTGCTAAACCCTTCCTTGTAGAGTACTAATATTCTGCTAAACCCTTCCTTGTAGAGTACTCATATTCTGCTAAGCCCTTCCTTGTAGAGTACTCATATTCTACTAAACCCTTCCTTGTAGAGTACTCATATTCTGCTAAACCCTTCCTTGTAGAGTACTCATATTCTGCTAAAACCTTCAGTACTCATATTCTGTTAAACCCTTCCTTGTAGAGTACTCATATTCTGCTAAACCCTTCCTTGTAGAGTACTAATATTCTGCTAAACCCGTCCTTGTACAGAGTAGCGTCACTAAATTCACCATCTGCAAATTTCCGGCACCTTATTTTAAGGCCCGACCATCATATATAACCTAATGCGCATAATATTGTCCACTTATAAATGGACAATCGGTACCTAAAATGGTCGTTAATAAATGGACAATCCGACCACACGTGGCACGCGAGCTTGGGATTGTCCACTAAATCACGACATATATAGATAATCGTGCATGTTAGCTTCATATTAAATCTGAAGGGTAATAACTCTATAAAGAATGTACCTTTACTAAATGACGGAGATTTGTGTGAGAAATTTGCAACACCACAATAGATCAACTTTTGTGAAATATAAGTCAAATTCTTCCCTTGGGTGGATGGGCTTGGGGGAGGTTTGGGTTACGCTCTTTAAAAAACACTTCTTCCAATATTTCCGTTATTTCGTCAACAACTCTTCTTCAAATATCTCCGTTATTTCGTCAAAAACACTTCTTCTCATACAAATCACCGTTATTTAGCAAATTAATATTATTTATAGAGTTATTGCCCTTCATATTAAATATGAAGCTAACATGCAGGATTAGCAAAACATGTCTTCATTTAGTGGACAATCCCAAGCTCGCGTGCCACGCGTGTTTGGATTGTCAATTTATTAATGACCATTTTAGGTACCGATTGTCCATTTATAAGTGGACAATCCTTGAAGAATTGCCTGTAATTTAAATTGCTGGCTGGGATTGTTGCAAAGAGTAATTATTTCGTAGTACTGTAACAGGCTGTTTGTTGAACTTATTATCTGAACATTTCCCACCAATTAACCCTTTACCCAACAAACCGGCCAAAAACGCCCAAATAAAACTTCAGCAGCCTAAAATATCTTCGGTCTGTCTCAATAACACCATACAAATATGGATATCATTGGAACCGGTTCATTGACCACATTGTGATGGTTACAATTATGCCCTGTGCCAATGCATTCTCTTATATATGCGAGTCGACCATAGGTCGCCTCGCATATATAAGAGAATGCATTGGCCAATATGGTCGACTCCCATATAATGCATATAATGCGCTGGCACAGGGCCGTTCTGTTGGGCAAAGGGTTAATAGGAATACTTCTGCTCTTCTATCATATTTTCGGCTGTCTGCTCAGATTTCATGAACACCCCTCAAAATGAATAATAGACCATTTGAATAGATAGTTCTTTTTAACTTGTTCGGAGAATCCATTAATTAAATACAGGTTTAAGCTATAGTGTGTTATGCATCGGGCGTGTTTCTGCGAATCGGGTACAATGTTAAATAACAACAACGATTGAGTTTTTGCACGATTTTTGCATGATCTGTTCATCATTATCATCATATTCAACAGGACAAGTCTATGAAGACTTTCCGTCCCTGTAACAATTACATCTTATGTTAGCAAGAAATATGATATAGCGCTATTATGAACGCCACACAGAAACATTCTATTCACTGCAAATTTCCATGGTCATCGTATTGATATCGTTTGCTGTATGAATACGCATCTATATAGTCGTGGTTTGAACTCTTCGGTGGTGTCTGCATCTGCGACAAATCTGGAGAGAAAGCTAAACTTATCTATTACTCGATGTGCGTAAAAGCGTTTTCCTATGTCTTAGAAACCTGTTACTTTTATAATTTTATATCTTGTTTTATCACTAAAACTGCTTTCGAAAAATGTTTCGACGGTGGTATTGTAGTCTCCGTTCATGAGTTTATATAATTCAATTAAATCACCCCTATAGCGTCTATATTCGAGCGACATCAGATTGAGTTTTATTAATCTGTTCAAACATTACTCATTGAAAGTAGAATTCCTGTACTTTCTGTATTGCATTGTACATGTACCTGTTAGCACAACACTATAGTATATATTACATACTTGTTCCTAAAAGTGCAGTTTTATTGTTGTTCCATTTTACAAATCCACATGGAACGTACATTCCATACGCATATCGTTGACGTCACATGACGTATATGGAACTATCTACCATTTATTTATACTATATATGATTAACAATGTGTATGATTATTATCCAAAGCCCCATCCCCGTCCCAACCCCATCATACCCGATAACCCAAAAAAACTAATAAGACAATTATAATGAGAGAGATATACTCGGAACATGTCACATTCATTTATGTTGTTATCTTCGCGTATATGCATAATTTATATGTTTAATTCCATTTGTTCATGCTCATATATCTTGTCAATGAAAAGAGTAATACAATCTATCTATCTAACCATAATAAATGCATCATCACACATGATAAACAAGCCCTGTATGTGCCTAAATAAACCTTGTCAGTCTGTATTTTTAATGCACGGATTCTAGGACGGCTGACGTGTAATAAACACATAACGACGCGTGTTTTAATGAGTTTGTTGATATGGTACTTGTGCCATCGCGGAAGGATATAAATTGAGGCTGCACTCCAAACAGCACTCCACTTCAAACAGCAAACCCGACGTCATATAATTCCGTCTAGCATCCCACTTTCATACGACCCGAGCATCTATTATGTGGTGCTCGATTCCATAGAAAACTCTAATTTCTATAGAATCAGAAGCGATACGCGGAAATACTTTTAATGCTACTATCGATGAAGATTTATCAGCCGTCTCCAATCCATTCAAATATATTCTCCGCTTGTCATTTTTCATTCACATGACTTCTTACACTGAGACAGCATGTGTCGTTTTTCATTTCCAGAATTATGTTTCTTGTATTTTCGGCTCAGCAATTGCCTAATCACACGTGAAGAGAGCTCGAAATTTATTTCTTTGTTATCCACATGAGGTATTTCGGAGGACTATTTTATTCAATAAGACTGTCCGTTCGTGTGTATGTCCGCGTGCCGTTGATATTGGAGAACGCACATGTCAATTCGAATTTGTTCACGGTCCGACGATTTTTAACGGAGTTATACCCCTTTTTTTTACTTAGAAATCGCAGTGTTTGGATTGCACGGATGATAACTTTAGCAAAATGCAACATACTTTCTTGACATTTGGTATGTGGTTCATATCTGAGAACAAGTTTTGTCTTTGTTCTTAAAAAAGTCAACACCCCACAAAGCCATTTCTTAGGGTCGGTTTACATTGCTGTAGATCTGCATACAGTTCTACACGCATACTAGTGTAAACGGGTTGATTTTGAAATGCACACAGAAAGAACACGGTATTCGTTCGTGTGAGCAAAAATCGTGTCCGTTATAAGTTACGGTCAACACAGACTTTCAATTTTTTGATTTTATTTTTGACTTTCAAAAGTTTTATTGCCTTCGTCAAGAAAATTTATGACATACAAGACAAAATACAAACTCAAAATATAATATACATCACGCACGCGCCACCATAACGATCACACCACGCATCCTGACTTTCCAAAAATGATCTGGGCCCCCACTGAGGCATTGCGACAGGCATATCTGATTTGATTAATTGCTACTCGGGCTTGGCGAATGTGCACACTTAATCTTTCTTTGTCATTTCAACCCATGTATTTCACACTGTGTAAGCGATAACATGTGTACTGGTAGATGAAGTAGCCCTATTTCTAGTTGTGTATATACAAGTACACTGTTGTTCATTGTGTATTCATATTTGATTTGTTCTCATGCTCCTTTCATTCTTTCTTCGAACCATTATCAACTGGTGTAAGAATAAACTGCTTTGGTCTGCTGATAGTTGATTCATTTTTTTTTGTCTGGCCTAAACTGACACGACATGATAAATTTGACAATATCAATCTGAATTCCATGGGAGTTTGTAAATTATTTACAATTCAGAAAACACAGGTCAAGTTCTAGTTATGGGCCTTTTTTATTTTGAAATCATAAATGTTGTGTTGTCCAATCAAACGTCAAAAGAATCTCTTGATATGTGGTATGTGATTCATCTTTGAGAACACGCAGGTCATCGTCATGTTGGAAGACATGTTTTGCCAGAATTTGATTTCTTTGTTCTTTAAAAAATGCCAACGCCCAAAAAAGCCACCTCTTTTCTAGTGACATGGTGTCAGCTATCTTTTATTTAATTAGGATTTAACGTCGTTTTAGGAATGTAGACGCAAAGCCACGGCGAGGGGTCGATGAGCTATCGAATTGTGTAGTCGTGCCCATTTATATGAAACATTGGATGATTATATCATACTTATGAACTCACTCCTATATGCTATGCTTTATTCCTCTGTACGACATGAATTCACATGTTACGAAGAGATGTGTGAGGTACATATATATACAAGGTGCATGTTAATTAAGTGCAATATATTCTACATATATACAGTGGCGGTATGAATCCAACCCCGCAAACGCAGCAAAAGCGGACGTTCATGCTTAACGATACGGGCGGCGTTGGCGGCGGTGGGTATGCTATTAAAATATTCACCTCCGTCAAAAACCGCCAAAAACAGAAATAATAGTAAAATATATACCTACCTTGTTCTTATACCAATCAGAATTATGGCATAAACAGTATGTTATTGTCAAATGTTTTTCCTTTGTTATGTAAACAAAAGCAAAAAAACCTTACAAAACCTGACTTTTGTTTAGATCCGGATATGGTAAACATAAAGAGCGTTATTTGTTACTGTTTTCCTGATATAGAAATAATAAAGAGCGTTTATATAATTTGTGTGTGATTAACCAATATAATTGCGCTGTGTTATGTAAACAGAAGCAAAATTTCTGTAACACGAGCAGGTTCTTGTTTACATACACCATCGTACGTCTTGACGACAATATACTAGTTACGAACAAAACTATATATATTTTAATATTCCTTCTGTTGATGGCGATTTGAACAAATGCCCGTGCCTTTAATGTAACAGTTTGCGCCCCTTTCAAAATCTGGGTGATATTTTCGCAAACACTTTACCGTCGCCGGGAATACGATACATCTATGTCGCATTCCAATAGACCCATACTTCCATAAAAAGGCTGCGAGTCATGTTGAAATCTGATCGTTTGCTATAAAAGTTGGCCTCTTTGAATTTCCGCGTGTTATGGGACAAGCGACGCGTGATTTTATACAGTTTGGTCGATATTTGGTAACTAAATCAGGAGTTTCATTAGGTTATTGATACACTAAGCCGATTTCATTGGAATTATCATACCCAATGACATGTGAAATTAGCTCGGCGAGTGTATAACTTGTCTCTAATCATATACATACCCGTATAATCCCGAGTTGGTTCCCGATAAGAAGCCATCTAGAGATTGATCCAATACATCAGCCCTGTGTAAGGGACACCGCCGATGGTTTTATGAGCCCAGAAACATATATAGGTTGTAATTGTTGTCACTATTTTGTTTTCCAAACACATATTAGTGTGGTAGCTGTTGTTTATAGACCAACAATCATAGTTTTCTATATTTAGTCAAAATTTTGGTCTAAAATTGCTATCAGTTGAAAAATTTCCAACATTAGGGGTGTGTCAAGTTGGATATTTCCAATAGTTGGACAGTTTAAGGGACCACTAGGATAATTCCAACCGAATGGGGATTCAAACGTCATTTCGCAAACATGGGAGTTTTGTCTCGTTCAAGGTGGGTGCATTTGGAAATATCAAGGTTTAGACCCCCTCCAACGGAGACCATTTAGCCACGTTGAATGATATATTATGCCGTACGTGTATCTTCCAATGATATAAATGAGAGTGTTAACCCTTTGGAAATATCAAGGTTTAGCCCCCCTCCAATGGAGACCATTTAGCCACGTTGAATGATATATTATGCCGTACGTGTATCTTCCAATGATATAAATGAGAGTGTTAACCCTTTACCCAACAAACCGGCCAAAACCGGCCAAATAAAGCTTCAACAGCCTATAATATCTTCGGTCTGTCTCAATAGAACCATACAAATATGGATATCATTGGAACCGGCTCCTTGACCACATTGTGATAGTTACAGTTATGCCCTGTGCTAATGCATTCTCTTATATATGCGAGTCGACCATAGGTCGCCTCGCATATATAAGAGAATGCATTGGCCTAAAAAAAAAAAAAAATTAACACTTTTTACCATTTTTTCTTACATTCTTTAACAATTTTATAATTTTTAATGTGTTAAGCCAATGCATTCTCTTATATATGCGAGGCGACCTATGGTCGACTCGCATATATAAGAGAATGCATTGGCACAGGGCCCTTCTGTTGGGTAAAGGGTTTTAACACCCTTACAGATATGTCGAGTCATTTATCTCATGAGCCACCGATCATTTTAGGGATCTTTATCAAGGATGTATATATACAATATATAAATTCTCTGTTCTTTGTATACTGTTGTGATGCCATCAAATTATCTGTACAGTTTTGCGAAGTTGTTCAAGCACATCGATTCATCGAATCAATGAACACTCATTATGAGTCAGTGCCTCCACAAATCTGATTGAATTGGGACTTTTGTGACTGCTATTTAGCTCTCATATAACCGAAATATATATGTTATCAAGTTTTAACTTGAGGTTGGGGACAATATGTGTGGCCATTTCTAATAGCTTCGCTTATGCGTATACCCATTTCTTGAACAATTGTTAACAACCCACATATACCCCTGTCGCCGCTGATTTATTTTTGTATTATATATTGTTCACCATCTGTACCAATTCAATTTATTATTATAAACTCATCGTCTAATTTGACATCCATGTATACAATTGTCCTCATTTACAGATGAAATAATAATAATATGAATGGGGGAAAACACAGAAGAAAGTATTACGTTAATATAAATGTGAACATAATTGAGGGGGTGTACCTGTACCTGTACCTGTACCTGTGTATATGTAGACGTTCATATGCAAGGATAGATTATGTGTGTGATAATACTATGGTATAAGTAGTAGTGGAACATGAGGACGATTCCCTGTATATATGGTTTTCGATGAGCACCACAAGTGGATCATTAGAGTTTGGGCCTTCTTTTTTTTATAGATATATTGATAGATTTACTATGATCTTCCTGTTATTTGCATCGAGGTCAGCAATTTAATTTAATTGTGTTCGGTCGATTGTGATAGTAGGCTTTAAAATATTTCTTTCTGAAGATTGTGGTTTATCCCTTTACCCAACAAAAGGGCCCTGTGCCAATGCATTCTCTTATATATGCGAGTCGACCATAGGTCGCCTCGCATATATAAGAGAATGCATTGGCTTAACACATTAAAAATTATAAAATTGTTAAAGATTGTAAGAAAAAATGGTAAAAAGTGTTAAAAAAAAGTTTTTTTTTAGGCCAATGCATTCTCTTATATATGCGAGGCGACCTATGGTCGACTCGCATATATAAGAGAATGCATTGGCACAGGGCATAACTGTAACTATCACAATGTGGTCAAGGAGCCGGTTCCAATGATATCCATATTTGTATGGTGCTATTGAGACAGACCGAAGATATTTTAGGCTGTTGAAGCTTTATTTGGCCGGTTTTGGCCGGTTTGTTGGGTAAAGGGTTAAGTCAATATACAGTTTGACTTGACTTGGCTTGACTTGGAATCGGAAGGCGTGCCTTGTGCTGAGATTGAGTCGAAACGATCTGAATTGTGAATTACAAGGCATCAACTCAATCAAGCCGCCATGCCCGTAGCCCGTGATTACTAGACGCGCTGCATCATCACAATGCCAATCGTTACGCAGTTCCTATTACAGAGTAACGTTGGTTCAGACTCAACCTTAACGAACTCTATAATACTGGATAGTGTGGACTCAAAAGTGAGCTCGGTTTATCAGCTATACGAACTATGGCCCATGGATTTATATACAATCCATGTGTTATACAACCAGTAGAGTGGCGTACTTGGTTGTGTCTCACCTCCTCCCACAACTTTGGTCAACATGTTCAACAGTTGCAAAGTTCTTGCTTGTCATAACATCAGTTGGAAAATTCACATCACAATTAGGTTGCAAATTTTCGGATAGTGTTTGTTCTAGTCAAAAAGTCGCCTATTTTTCTACAATTTTTGACCAAAATGACTATTCGTTGGAAAGTTTTCAATCGTAGGGGGCGTCGGATTGTAAATTTCCAACTATTTGAAACATTGAGGTATCCGAGTTGGAAAATTCAAACTCGCGAAGGTGCAAATCGAATTTTCCGAACTTAGAAATTTGGGTCTTGTCCAAGTGGGGGGGGGGGGGGTGCCATTGGACTTCAACCAAAACGGATACCCTCTAGCCGCGCCCCTGCTTACAAATCATATGACAATCCACACATTATTTGCCGCTTATTACGATAATACGATGGGGCTATCATCCAGATTGCGATGCGGATCAAATATTTATAACAAGCAGAAGCTGGAGATAATAAATACAGCTAGTAGGTCGGTAACAAAGGCGACCTATGGTCGACTCGCATATATAAGAGAATGCATTGGCACAGGGCCCTTCTGTTGGGTAAAGGGTTTTAACACCCTTACAGATATGTCGAGTCATTTATCTCATGAGCCACCGATCATTTTAGGGATCTTTATCAAGGATGTATATATACAATATATAAATTCTCTGTTCTTTGTATACTGTTGTGATGCCATCAAATTATCTGTACAGTTTTGCGAAGTTGTTCAAGCACATCGATTCATCGAATCAATGAACACTCATTATGAGTCAGTGCCTCCACAAATCTGATTGAATTGGGACTTTTGTGACTGCTATTTAGCTCTCATATAACCGAAATATATATGTTATCAAGTTTTAACTTGAGGTTGGGGACAATATGTGTGGCCATTTCTAATAGCTTCGCTTATGCGTATACCCATTTCTTGAACAATTGTTAACAACCCACATATACCCCTGTCGCCGCTGATTTATTTTTGTATTATATATTGTTCACCATCTGTACCAATTCAATTTATTATTATAAACTCATCGTCTAATTTGACATCCATGTATACAATTGTCCTCATTTACAGATGAAATAATAATAATATGAATGGGGGAAAACACAGAAGAAAGTATTACGTTAATATAAATGTGAACATAATTGAGGGGGTGTACCTGTACCTGTACCTGTACCTGTGTATATGTAGACGTTCATATGCAAGGATAGATTATGTGTGTGATAATACTATGGTATAAGTAGTAGTGGAACATGAGGACGATTCCCTGTATATATGGTTTTCGATGAGCACCACAAGTGGATCATTAGAGTTTGGGCCTTCTTTTTTTTATAGATATATTGATAGATTTACTATGATCTTCCTGTTATTTGCATCGAGGTCAGCAATTTAATTTAATTGTGTTCGGTCGATTGTGATAGTAGGCTTTAAAATATTTCTTTCTGAAGATTGTGGTTTATCCCTTTACCCAACAAAAGGGCCCTGTGCCAATGCATTCTCTTATATATGCGAGTCGACCATAGGTCGCCTCGCATATATAAGAGAATGCATTGGCTTAACACATTAAAAATTATAAAATTGTTAAAGATTGTAAGAAAAAATGGTAAAAAGTGTTAAAAAAAAGTTTTTTTTTTAGGCCAATGCATTCTCTTATATATGCGAGGCGACCTATGGTCGACTCGCATATATAAGAGAATGCATTGGCACAGGGCTAACTGTAACTATCACAATGTGGTCAAGGAGCCGGTTCCAATGATATCCATATTTGTATGGTGCTATTGAGACAGACCGAAGATATTTTAGGCTGTTGAAGCTTTATTTGGCCGGTTTTGGCCGGTTTGTTGGGTAAAGGGTTAAGTCAATATACAGTTTGACTTGACTTGGCTTGACTTGGAATCGGAAGGCGTGCCTTGTGCTGAGATTGAGTCGAAACGATCTGAATTGTGAATTACAAGGCATCAACTCAATCAAGCCGCCATGCCCGTAGCCCGTGATTACTAGACGCGCTGCATCATCACAATGCCAATCGTTACGCAGTTCCTATTACAGAGTAACGTTGGTTCAGACTCAACCTTAACGAACTCTATAATACTGGATAGTGTGGACTCAAAAGTGAGCTCGGTTTATCAGCTATACGAACTATGGCCCATGGATTTATATACAATCCATGTGTTATACAACCAGTAGAGTGGCGTACTTGGTTGTGTCTCACCTCCTCCCACAACTTTGGTCAACATGTTCAACAGTTGCAAAGTTCTTGCTTGTCATAACATCAGTTGGAAAATTCACATCACAATTAGGTTGCAAATTTTCGGATAGTGTTTGTTCTAGTCAAAAAGTCGCCTATTTTTCTACAATTTTTGACCAAAATGACTATTCGTTGGAAAGTTTTCAATCGTAGGGGGCGTCGGATTGTAAATTTCCAACTATTTGAAACATTGAGGTATCCGAGTTGGAAAATTCAAACTCGCGAAGGTGCAAATCGAATTTTCCGAACTTAGAAATTTGGGTCTTGTCCAAGTGGGGGGGGGGGGGGGGTGCCATTGGACTTCAACCAAAACGGATACCCTCTAGCCGCGCCCCTGCTTACAAATCATATGACAATCCACACATTATTTGCCGCTTATTACGATAATACGATGGGGCTATCATCCAGATTGCGATGCGGATCAAATATTTATAACAAGCAGAAGCTGGAGATAATAAATACAGCTAGTAGGTCGGTAACAAAGTTTCTAAACCTCTTTCAATGAGAGTGAAATCCCCATCCTATAACTGGGCCGATATGCGATTAATAACTTGTTGTGATTTATTCTATATTCCTATTAATGAGAGTGAAATCCCCCTCCTATACCCGGTATGCGATTATTAACTTGTGGATTTATTCTTTTTTCCTTGAATGTCAAGTTGTTGTTTGGAACCTGAAATTATATCCCGTTTTGGGGATAACAATGAGTAGACAAATACGCTATATACTTCATGCTATATACTTCATGATATATAATTCATGATATATACTTCATTCTATATATTTTATGCTATATACTTCATGCTATATCTTTCATGATATATAATTCATGCTATATCTTTCATGATATATATTTCTTGCTATATACTTCATGATATATACTTCATGCTGTATACTTCATGATATATACTTCATGCTATATACTTCATGATATGTACTTCATGATATATACTTCATGATATGTACTTCATGCTATATACTTCATGCTATATACTTCATGCTACAAACTTCATGCTATGTATTTCATGATATATACTTCATGCTATATACTTCATGCTATATACTTTATGTTATTTACTTCATGCTATATCCTTCATGATATATACTTCATGCTGTATACTTCATGATATATACTTCATGCTATATACTCCATGCTAAATACTTTATGCTAACTACTTTATGCTAAATACTTCATGCCAAAGAAGATCTAGACCAAACAACAATGCATCATTCTCGCTATCCGTAAAATGGTCTATTAATTTGATCACACGTTTCCTTTTACCTCCGTGAGTGTTGCACGATGCGCCAAAGAAGTGGAGAGAAAATAGAGTTGCACCGCTGCAAGCAGCGACAGAATAAAATCAGAAAAGGGCCGAATAAAGAACTGAATGGGAAAGACTTAAAGGGGGACTATACACTAAATCCGGCCATTTATGGGACCATCTCCCTTTATACTCAACACAATATATTCAACAAATGCATGAATAGTTTGACCATGGATTAGTGCAAAATACACTCATGTGCTCAATGAACGATGCAAATAACATGGTAATTATAATGAAAATGCATTTATGACTCCAGTCCCTTAAGTGGCCGGATTTAGGGTACAGTCCCCCTTTAAATATGCACCTATATATGCACTTAAATGTGCAGGGAATTCACGGAGTGTTTTAAAGAATGCGTTGCACATATAGATCCTGGGAGTCTGTCAGCCTTCTTATGGGTTATAGCCTCGTGCGCTGAATACATATATACCTATAGGTGTACCTTGCAGAGACAATGCAGTGTGGATACACTTATAGACAATGTGAACATATTTCATGTGACTGAATATAAGCTCATATTGGTATTATTTATATATGAAATAAACCCTATATGGACCTAAACGTTCAACGAAATATAAGTGACCCGCCATATCAAATCCAGTCGTAAGTCGGGATTTTTTTTACCCTGTGCCAATGCATTCTCTTATATATGCGAGTCGACCATAGGTCGCCTCGCATATATAAGAGAATGCATTGGCCTAACAATTTTTTACAATTTTAATAATTTTTTCTTGTATTCTTTAACAATTTTATAATTTCACCCACACAGAGCCCCAGACAAACATGAGCAGACGACACTCTTCTATATGCTTCTATATATATGTGGGGCTCCCTGCAGGGTAATGGATGTTTTTTATTTTATGTCCTAAAAATTGTCAGAAACATTTATTTAAAAAAAATGATAAAAAAAATTGTTAGGCCAATGCATTCTCTCGACTCGCATATATAAGAGAATGCATTGGCACAGGGTAAAAAAAATCCCGACTTACGACTGGATTTGAAATGGCGGGTCACATAAGTTACATATTGACTTATTTCAATTAAAATAAGTTCATATCGGGCTTATTTCATCCACTTATTCTGCTGTCGCGGCATCTACCAACCCCAATCTAATTACCAGATACCTTCTCTTTGTAATGTGTTTCACCGTGGCCCGAGTCATAAAACTGAATAAGGGGTATACGTTCACTGTTGGCTTATTTCAGAATCAAATAAGTCCAATATGAACCTATCTCAATATTTAGGTCCAATGTGAACCTATTTGCACGAGAATATGGTGTGTGTTTTCAAATAAATAAATTGCAATATGTTGCAGCATGAACCTATTTGCTCGAGAATATGTGTGACCCGCCATATCAAATCCAGTCGTAAGTCGGGATTTTTTTTACCCTGTGCCAATGCATTCTCTTATATATGCGAGTCGACCATAGGTCGCCTCGCATATATAAGAGAATGCATTGGCCTAACAATTTTTTACAAATTTTAATAATTTTTTCTTGTATTCTTTAACAATTTTATAATTTCACCCATACAGAGCCCCAGACAAACATGAGCAGAGGACACTCTTCTGTATGCTTCTATATATGTGTGGGGCTCCCTGCAGGGTAATGGATGTTTTTTTAGGCCAATGCATTCTCTTATATATGCGAGGCGACCTATGGTCGACTCGCATATATAAGAGATTGCATTGGCACAGAGTAAAAAAAATCCCGACTTACGACTGGATTTGATATGGCGGGTCACATGTTGTCAATTGAGCTGAATTAAAAAAACGGACAGTGGACTGCACCGACAAGCATGCCAGCATCGACTGGTTGTGCAAGTCAGTCTTGGCGAATCCATTTAACCCTTTACCCAACAAACCGGCCAAAAACGCCCAAATAAAGCTTCAACAGCCTAAAATATCTTCGGTTTGTCTCAATAACACCATACAAATATGGATATCATTGGAACCGGTTCATTGACCACATTGTGATGGTTACAGTTATGCCCTGTGCCAATGCATTCTCTTATATATGCGAGTCGACCATAGGTCGCCTCGCATATATAAGAGAATGCATTGGCCTAAAAAAAAACTTTTTTAACACTTTTTACCATTTGTTCTTACATTCTTTAACAATTTTATAATTTTTTCTTACATTTTTTAACAATTTTTATAATATTTTTCTACATTCTTTGACAATTTTATCATTTTTAATATGTGTTAAGCCAATGCATTCTCTTATATATGCGAGGCGACATATGGTCGACTCGCATATATAAGAGAATGCATTGGCACAGGGCCGTTCTGTTGGGCAAAGGGTTAAACACAGTCTGAACCCCGATGCAGTAAAGCGAGCAAGCAGATTTCACGAATCACGCTCGTACGAGTCGCACCGGCTGGATTTCCCGACAATCGGATCATGGATGTCGTGCCTACCGTAAAGTCGCTCGTACATCAGAGTGAAGCAGCGCTGCGAAACATGTAATTTCCTTCAAAAACAATACTAATAGAGGTCTGTAGATTTCGAAGCTCATTATTTAAGCCTGGATTAGATCGATTTGAGATTGGCGTTCTGTATGTGATCTAACGCTTTACTTAAGATTGTCCCTCGACTTTTATGACTCAATCGGAATATTGAGAATCTTAACCATGCTGCGCTTTAGAAATAGCTTCTTCTTTCTTTCTTGCTTTTTAATTAATTTTCTGTTTTACTTCTTTGGCATTTAAATTTAATTTTTTTTAAGTCTTACATTTTATCCTTAAATAAAAAAAAAATAGGGTTTTCTGGTTTATTAAATTTTCATGCAATTTGGCCTGTACGTTCCAAATGTTTTTTTCCAATGTTGTGTATACCGCTCTGGGACCTTGCTGTCCGCTTCTAAATGATGCCAAGAACACATGGAACCTAGTATCTGCACGTATTCGCGACTATGACCATATTTTATATATTCTTTCTTTCATATACTCTTGTTCTTTACATTCATATACATTTTTTGCAACACCACTGTTGTGCGCACAGGGTAAACTATTTATATGACGAAAGTGTTTTTAACCGTTTTTCTTTTTCACTAAAACCTTTTTTGAACAAAGGCCTACTTTGGCAATCTGCATTGCATTACCCTGACTTGGTTTCTGTCGTTCTGGTGTGCTATAGGTGTGGTGTTCGTTTACCCTCAGAGACGTGTTACCTGGTAAGACCCCCACTTATCATTAAGGGTTACACATAAAACAATACTAATAAAGGTCTGTAAATTTCTAGGCTCATTATTTAAGCATGGATTAGATCGATTTGAGATTGGCGTTCTATGAATGATCTAACGCTTTACTTAAGATTGTCCCTCGACGTTTATGACTCAATCGAAATATTGAAAATCTTAAAAACATGCTACGCTACATCAATCATCAATCTTCAACCGCGCCGACAGGCATCATTATTATTACGCAACAACCCAACTGAATTATTGAAAACTCCTCACCACTGTCCCCTCTTCCAGCATATTATCCACTTTATGTCTCTCTCTCTCTCTTTCTCTCTCTCTCTCTCTCTCTGGTCCTCTCTATATATCTCTGTCACTATCTATCTATCTATATATATATATATATATCTCCCTCTCTCTCTCTTTCTGCTTCTCATGACATCATCATTACTATATAATTATAATATTATCATTCCTTCCCGTACGACCCCATCCCCGCTCTACACTTAATGATGAGCGGGCGCGAAACAAAAGAGGAGCAAACTTAATAAAAGCCCTTGGGCTTGTTGTTTAATCCCCTTTCCAATCGATCGATCACTTATATTATTCTACGTTACTGTCAAATGTTTGTCAAATGTTTAAATATGTTATTATTTTGATTGGAATAAAATATGTTTACACCAACCGCGGCGACAAACGGTAACCCGTTACACACAAAGTAGCCTCGCTTAGTAGTATAGATATGCCTTGTCCATGTGTAAGTTACAGACAAAGTAGCCTCGCTTAAAAGTATATGGCTCGCCCATGTGTAACCACACATGACTAAACAAACACTAATAAGATAGGATAGGATATAATATTTGATTTATCCCATAGGAGCCTCGCATATATAAGAGAATGCATTGGCACAGGCTATTCGCAAAAGTTCAGGAAGCCCCAGTAATGGGAGGGTTAATGTGATCGTGTGTCCGATCTAATGATTTACTGCGATAGAAAACGATGTTTTATGGTGTCCAATCGGTCAGGGCATCTTTAATAAATGTCTGTTAATTCGGTTAGTCTTTTTCACGCGAAGCACTGGTATGGGTATCTAACTATATAAAAGCCAAGTGTGTGTATGTCTGTAACCCTGTCACGATTTTTGCTTCGTCTAAAAATATCACCATCATGTCCTATTGCGCCCATATTTTGACCATCACCCGTGGTACATCTTAGAATACGACCCTCAACATTTCAGACCAATCGGCACAAGACAACCTGAGATATCACGCGTTTCCCAAAGGTTATTAAGGCGATATTTTCACTGATATAATGTGTTTCTCCGAAGATGAATGTGTTTTCAGTGGCGTCCATCGTTACAGGAAACCAAAGCCAAATTCCGGTAAACTCCACGCACCTTTTGCCGGCTTTCTTTATATCGTTACCAGCGATGCAGGGTCCGCGCTGGCCCGAAATTTACTTTTGCCAAATAGTTTGCCAAATCGCTGCTTGAGCAACCTTTGATATCGATAGAAAGGCAGTTAGTTATTAATAATTCTCGCCTCTTTACTTGGTTTTATCATAGAACAATAAACCAACAACATAACAATGCAATTGTAGAAGGGTTTCTTCAATAGAAAGGCACATCGAAACAAAGAGGATTAACTATGTAAACACAACAACCAGACAAACTAGCAATCCTTCCACCCGTCGATACTAATAATAGAAGATTAATTGTATAATGAAAGAGTTTCCTGAACTGAGTGGTATTGTTTGACAAATATTAATAAACTTTCTTGAGGAATCAAAAGTGACTTGCCAACATTTTTGCCAAATGAAAATATTTTTTTGCCAAATGCGAATTATTTTTGCCATTGGCAAATATGGCAAGCGGCAGCGCGAACCCTGCAGTGATGGCGGTATTTTCCTACATGTCATGTTTGTCACCCATCGTTTGTGACGGGCAATCCCCTAGTAATATATGTTTATCAACCTACAATCCGGTCGCGGAACGCAACACAAGCCAAAATATCTAGAACTACATTTAATCCGTATCACGATGTCCCTTTAAATTATGTCTCGCCAGAATCTGATCAATATGAACTGCAGGAAAACGAACCACTTTTAATGGTTACATTCCAAGTCGTAATCAAGACGCATCAATACAAAATCAACCTCAAGTCTGTGCCATCAAGTCGACACGGTGGCATAACGATAGCAGTAAATTGATTCTGACGATAGAACACTCGTCCGACATAAACAGTTTGTAGCGGGTTATAAATTAAAAAACAAACGTTCGCAACGAGACCATTAATCACTCACCAGCGCATCACATCTCGCTCACTAATTAGGTTAGACTTCCCAATTAAATTGATTCGATTAATTATTGAAAGTCTGCTAATTGGAAAGAAGAGAAACAGAGTACTTGATGCAAGAGATCGCGGTATAAAGTACTCGAGGTGCTGAGATGTCGATGATAGTACATGACTTGTTGCAAGTTTGGTGGCTATGTAAATGAATGCGTTTAACGGACATGGCTCATTCAGATTTAGTCTACGTAATATGGAGGGACAGATACTATAGGTCGATAAATACACGATATATTGATATTCTGGCTTCATATGCTTTGAAAAACAGTTGCCAAAGTCACAGCCATTTTCCAGCCGTTTTAAATGTTTTTACCAAAATAAGACAAACGCTTTTTATTGCTACCGTATCAGGAATAGAATAACACGGAACGCTCTTTTCTGTTCCATGTAGTGCAAATGCTGTTTTTTAGGGGGGGGGCAAACACCTTGTTCATAGTTGCATTGTTCATTACTTCAATGCGTCTTTTTGGGTTACAGAATGCTCGTAGAAAGGTAGTGAAGATATATATCGACCTATTTCGATACCGGGAAAAATTCAAAAGCTAATAATATTATTTTGTATTTTGGAGCACAAACCGCCACGTGGCTTTAATTCGAAAAGCCACAAATTAATGTGGAACTTTCATGAAAACATATATACACTATTTACATTGGTATGAATAAATGTTCATACACAATAAATGTTCATACACAATAAATGTTCATACGCTATAGCATTTATATAATACTTATATATATATATAATGTGTACTGAATACACTGATATACACACGTGTACAAATATGTATTCAGCAAATAAATATATAAATTCACATGGATATCTATAGATTAGTATACAATGTACTATCTTAGTTGTATTCTTTAAAGGTACGGTTGGCCTTGACGTTGGGTATCATGTAAAAATATTTCCACCCGTCAAAAACCGCCACAAACAGAAAGAACATCAAAATGTAGACTGACTTTGTCCGTATACAAATAAGAAATATCGCATAAACAGTATGTTATTGTCATTTGTTTGACCATTGTTATGTAAACAAAAGCATAAAAAGTTACTTTTCTGGTGTTTGTTTATATTATGATGGTAAACACAAAGAGCGTTCTTTGTTGGTGAATTCCTGATATGGAACAAATAAAGAGCGTTTATGCCATTTTTGTGTGATTAGCCAGTAGCATTGTGCTGTCTTCTGTAACACAGTCAGGCTCTTGCTTAGGTAAAATATAGTAGGTCTTTATGATAACATGCTGTTTACGCGATAGTCATGGTATATATATGAACGAAACTGTTTGCATTTTAATGTTTTTCTGTTTACGGTGATTGGAACAAATATGAATATTTTCGACAACTAAGGCCTCACGTGCCTTTAAAGACATGTTTCAAATAAATCCTAACGTTCTTCAATATTGACATAATTTCAATAGAAAGGATGCCATATAACTTAACTGGCCTGACATGCAAGGCTCGCGCTCCTTGACTGGTCTGACATACAGGGCTCGCGCTCCCTGACTGGTCTGACATACAGGGCTCGCGCTCCTTGACTGGTCTGACATACAGGGCTCGCGCTCCTTGACTGGCCTGACATGCAAGGCTCGCGCTCCCTGACTTGCCTGACATACAGGGCTCGCACACCCTGACTTGCCTGACATGCAGGGCTCGTGCTCCTTGACTGGCCTGACATGCAGGGCTCGCGCTCCTTGACTTGCCTGACATGCAGGGCTCGCGCTCCCTGACTGGCCTGATATGCAGGGCTCGCGCTCCCTGACTGGCCTGACATGCATGGCTCGCGCTCCCTGACTGGCCTGACATGCAGGGCTCGCGCACCTTAACTGGCCTGACATGCAAGGCTCGCGCTCGTTGACTGGCCTGACATGCATGGCTCGCGCTCCCTGACTGGCCTGACATGCAGGGCTCGCGCTGGCCCGAAAATGCGCTGGCCCGAAAATTTCTGAATTTGTTTGGCCATTGTGCAGGATCAAAAAACGTAACATGGTCTACCTGATACCGTAAATCAATACTATTGAACGTATTTGCCTATTTCATGGTTTAAACCCCCTCCCGACCCTATTTATAACCCCCTCCTAATTTGTTTTTCAAAATTTGGATATCTTTTATTTAAAGTTAACTGTCAAATTTCATTTCAATGACCAATAATCGTCTATTTTGATCAAACAGGAAATTTAAATCACCTTGTATTATATAAGATAGGATACTTCTTCAACATATAAAACTGTCCATGATCCTTTGTGTTATGAAGAATAAAATATAAAAAATAAAAAAAACCCGCCCCATTTTTCTAGAAAAAAAAAGAGTTAATCTAGTATATTTATTTATATTGACCTAATCCAACAATGTGTTGTCCACTTATTAAGAAAGAACACCAGCTAACCGTCATAGTTTTGATAAGAAAGCATGTGTGGAATTCCGAGATGTGATTACTGACTACATAGGATGAAACTTTTTCACCAAATGTTTGACGAAATTAAAATTTCTTTTGGTATTTTCGAAAACAATCAGGCCATTGGCCAATTTGGTCATCGACAGCGTGAACATTCACGGTCTGACATAATCGTTTATGATAAATAAGACACGCGATATGTCACCCGAATCGTCTCCGGTGTACATACAATATATGCAACATACATGGACATACAACCTAACATTGTTGTCTCATAATAAATAACCTTGGCAGACGACTGTATTGGTGGGAGGGGTCCGCCTTGGTATTTCCAACGAATATTTATTATAGATCCGGTTAATTTGTTGGTGAATTCCTGATATGGAACAAATAAAGAGCGTTTATGCCATTTTTGTGTGATTAGCCAGTAGCATTGTGCTGTCTTCTGTAACACAGTCAGGCTCTTGCTTAGGTAAAATATAGTAGGTCTTTATGATAACATGCTGTTTACGCGATAGTCATGGTATATATATGAACGAAACTGTTTGCATTTTAATGTTTTTCTGTTTACGGTGATTGGAACAAATATGAATATTTTCGACAACTAAGGCCTCACGTGCCTTTAAAGACATGTTTCAAATAAATCCTAACGTTCTTCAATATTGACATAATTTCAATAGAAAGGATGCCATATAACTTAACTGGCCTGACATGCAAGGCTCGCGCTCCTTGACTGGTCTGACATACAGGGCTCGCGCTCCCTGACTGGTCTGACATACAGGGCTCGCGCTCCTTGACTGGTCTGACATACAGGGCTCGCGCTCCTTGACTGGCCTGACATGCAAGGCTCGCGCTCCCTGACTTGCCTGACATACAGGGCTCGCACACCCTGACTTGCCTGACATGCAGGGCTCGTGCTCCTTGACTGGCCTGACATGCAGGGCTCGCGCTCCTTGACTTGCCTGACATGCAGGGCTCGCGCTCCCTGACTGGCCTGATATGCAGGGCTCGCGCTCCCTGACTGGCCTGACATGCATGGCTCGCGCTCCCTGACTGGCCTGACATGCAGGGCTCGCGCACCTTAACTGGCCTGACATGCAAGGCTCGCGCTCGTTGACTGGCCTGACATGCATGGCTCGCGCTCCCTGACTGGCCTGACATGCAGGGCTCGCGCTGGCCCGAAAATGCGCTGGCCCGAAAATTTCTGAATTTGTTTGGCCATTGTGCAGGATCAAAAAACGTAACATGGTCTACCTGATACCGTAAATCAATACTATTGAACGTATTTGCCTATTTCATGGTTTAAACCCCCTCCCGACCCTATTTATAACCCCCTCCTAATTTGTTTTTCAAAATTTGGATATCTTTTATTTAAAGTTAACTGTCAAATTTCATTTCAATGACCAATAATCGTCTATTTTGATCAAACAGGAAATTTAAATCACCTTGTATTATATAAGATAGGATACTTCTTCAACATATAAAACTGTCCATGATCCTTTGTGTTATGAAGAATAAAATATAAAAAATAAAAAAAACCCGCCCCATTTTTCTAGAAAAAAAAAGAGTTAATCTAGTATATTTATTTATATTGACCTAATCCAACAATGTGTTGTCCACTTATTAAGAAAGAACACCAGCTAACCGTCATAGTTTTGATAAGAAAGCATGTGTGGAATTCCGAGATGTGATTACTGACTACATAGGATGAAACTTTTTCACCAAATGTTTGACGAAATTAAAATTTCTTTTGGTATTTTCGAAAACAATCAGGCCATTGGCCAATTTGGTCATCGACAGCGTGAACATTCACGGTCTGACATAATCGTTTATGATAAATAAGACACGCGATATGTCACCCGAATCGTCTCCGGTGTACATACAATATATGCAACATACATGGACATACAACCTAACATTGTTGTCTCATAATAAATAACCTTGGCAGACGACTGTATTGGTGGGAGGGGTCCGCCTTGGTATTTCCAACGAATATTTATTATAGATCCGGTTAATAATTAACTATCAATTCGTTAGTCCATTCAGAGTGTATAAAGTGTGACCATTGTCAAATGCTTTGTCAGCCGAGCCGATGAAAGCAACATAGGCCTCTGTGCTCAACACTATACACCTCACCATCCTGGATTATGTGACCCTTTCACAAGTCAGGATGAACCACCGATCGATCTATAATAGCCCAATCGGGGCTAAAATATATCGATTGGTCTTCCTGACACAGTGCTCACTGTTGTAAGAGAATGAACTCTAAATTTCTTGAATATGGCAAATTGGTTTGTTTTAAAATGTGTACATATTTATATTAAATATTCTCAGTAAATAATTATTCCATGTCTTTCATTTGTTTCAAAAGAAATCAGAATCAATGTTATAGAAAAACTTAGATTGACTACCCTTATCCCAGATGCATGCTGGCTGTGAAAGACCAATCGGTCTATTTGAACCGACCGGGCTATTATAGATCGACCAATGGTTCACCCAGACCTAACCCTTTCAGTGCCAAGTCCGATTTTTGTATCAACCCATATTTCTTTGATCATTTTTTCAAATTTATTGATTTTAATAATGTAATACATTGATGGAAAGAGCTCTTGGAGCTCTTTCCCTCAATGTATCACATTATTATAATCAATAAATTTGAAAAATGATCAAGGAAATATGGTTTGATACAAAAATCGGACTTGGCACTGAAAGGGTTAAGCTAATTTACAGCACAGCGTTGCCTTCGTGTGTGATATGAACTCATTCTGTTTAAGCTAATATACAGCACAGCGTTGCCGTCGTGTGTGATATGAACTCATTCTGTTTAAGCTAATTTACAGCACAGATTTGCCTTCGTGTGTGATATTAACTCATTCTGTTTAAGCTAATTTACAGCACAGCGTTGCGTTCGTGTATGATATGAACTCATTCTGTTTAAGCTAATTTACAGCACATCGTTGCCGTCGTGTGTGATATGAACTCATTCTGTGTAAGCTAATGTACAGCACAGCGTTGCCTTCGCGTGTGATATGAACTCATTCTGTTTAAGCTAATGTACAGCACAGCGTTGCCTTCGCGTGTGATATGAACTCATTCTGTTTAAGCTAATGTACAGCACAGCGTTGCCTTCGCGTGTGATATGAACTCATTCTGTTTAAGCTAATGTACAGCACAGCGTTGCCTTCGCGTGTGATATGAACTCATTCTGTTTAAGCTAATGTACAGCACAGCGTTGCGTTCGTGTGTGATATGAACTCATTCTGTTTAAGCTAGTTTACAGCACAGTGTTGCCTTCGTGTGTGATATGAACTCATTCTGTTTAAGCTAATTTACAGCACAGCGTTGCCTCCGTGTGTGATATGAACTCATTCTTCATCACGAAGTCTCCAGCAGAATTATATGTTGCAACCATAATCGCGATTACATGCTTCGTGATGAATTGCATTCGTCGTCTAGACGTTCTCAAACACCCGCTCTAATATGGGTTTTTCGGACTCCATTATTGAGCACATATCGGTTCTAATATATCCTGCAATCGGCCTGTTTGGTTTATGTGGCCCCCTGCAGTGTATATATATCGGTTCTAATATATCCTTCACTCGATCTGTTTGGTTCATGTGACCACCCTGCAGTGTGCATGTATCGGTTCTAATATATCCTTCACTCGACCTGTTTGGTTTATGTGGCCCATGCAGTGTACATGTATCGGTTATAATATATCCTGCAATTGGGCTGTTTGGTTTGTGACCCCTGCAGTGTGCATTTACCGGTTCTAACCATGCAATGTGCATTTACCAATGTTATAATACATGTATATCGTGCAATCGGCCTGTTTGGTTTATGTGGCCCCCTGCAGTGTATATATATCGGTTCTAATATATCCTTCACTCGATCTGTTTGGTTCATGTGACCACCCTGCAGTGTGCATGTATCGGTTCTAATATATCCTTCACTCGACCTGTTTGGTTTATGTGGCCCATGCAGTGTACATGTATCGGTTATAATATATCCTGCAATTGGCCTGTTTGGTTTGTGACCCCTGCAGTGTGCATTTACCGGTTCTAACCATGCAATGTGCATTTACCAATGTTATAATACATGTATATCGTGCAATCGGCCTGTTTGGTTTATGTGGCCCCCTGCAGTGTATATATATCGGTTCTAATATATCCTTCACTCGATCTGTTTGGTTCATGTGACCACCCTGCAGTGTGCATGTATCGGTTCTAATATATCCTTCACTCGATCTGTTTGGTTTATGTGGCCCATGCAGTGTACATGTATCGGTTCTAATATATCCTGCAATTGGCCTGTTTGGTTTGTGACCCCTGCAGTGTGCATTTACCGGTTATAACACTGCAATGTGCATTTACCAATGTTCTAATACATGTATATCTTGCAATTGGCCTGTTTGGTTTGTGACCCCTGCAGTGTGCATTTACCGGTTCTAACACTGCAATGTGCATTTACCAATGTTCTAATACATGTATATCTTGCAATTGGCCTGTTTGGTTTGTGACCCCTGCAGTGTGCATTTACCGGTTCTAACACTGCAATGTGCATTTACCAATGTTCTAATACATGTATATCTTGCAATCGGCCTGTTTGGTTTGTGACCCCTGCAGTGTGCATTTACCGGTTCTAACACTGCAATGTGCATTTACCAATGTTCTAATACATGTATATCTTGCAATTGGCCTGTTTGGTTTGTGACCCCTGCAGTGTGCATTTACCGGTTCTAACACTGCAATGTGCATTTACCAATGTTCTAATACATGTATATCGTGCAATCGGCCTGTTTGGTTTGTGACCCCTGCAGTGTGCATTTACCGGTTCTAACACTGCAATGTGCATTTACCAATGTTCTAATACATGTATATCTTGCAATTGGCCTGTTTGGTTTGTGACCCCTGCAGTGTGCATTTACCGGTTCTAACACTGCAATGTGCATTTACCAATGTTCTAATACATGTATATCTTGCAATCGGCCTGTTTGGTTTGTGACCCCTGCAGTGTGCATTTACCGGTTCTAACACTGCAATGTGCATTTACCAATGTTCTAATACATGTATATCTTGCAATTGGCCTGTTTGGTTTGTGACCCCTGCAGTGTGCATTTACCGGTTCTAACACTGCAATGTGCATTTACCAATGTTCTAATACATGTATATCGTGCAATCGGCCTGTTTGGTTTGTGACCCCTGCAGTGTGCATTTACCGGTTCTAACACTGCAATGTGCATTTACCAATGTTCTAATACATGTATATCTTGCAATTGGCCTGTTTGGTTTGTGACCCCTGCAGTGTGCATTTACCGGTTCTAACACTGCAATGTGCATTTACCAATGTTCTAATACATGTATATCTTGCAATCGGCCTGTTTGGTTTGTGACCCCTGCAGTGTGCATTTACCGGTTCTAACACTGCAATGTGCATTTACCAATGTTCTAATACATGTATATCTTGCAATCGGCCTGTTTGGTTTGTGACCCCTGCAGTGTGCATTTACCGGTTCTAACACTGCAATGTGCATTTACCAATGTTCTAATACATGTATATCTTGCAATTGGCCTGTTTGGTTTGTGACCCCTGCAGTGTGCATTTACCGGTTATAACACTGCAATGTGCATTTACCAATGTTCTAATACATGTATATCGTGCAATCGGCCTGTTTGGTTTGTGACCCCTGCAGTGTGCATTTACCGGTTCTAACACTGCAATGTGCATTTACCAATGTTCTAATACATGTATATCTTGCAATTGGCCTGTTTGGTTTGTGACCCCTGCAGTGTGCATTTACCGGTTCTAACACTGCAATGTGCATTTACCAATGTTCTAATACATGTATATCTTGCAATCGGCCTGTTTGGTTTATGTGACCCCGTGCAGTGTGCATTTACCGGTTCTAACACTGCAATGTGCATTTACCAATGTTCTAATACATGTATATCTTGCAATTGGCCTGTTTGGTTTGTGACCCCTGCAGTGTGCATTTACCGGTTCTAACCATGCAATGTGCATTAACCAATGTTATAATACATGTATATCTTGCAATTGGCCTGTTTGGTTTGTGACCCCTGCAGTGTGCATTTACCGGTTCTAACCATGCAATGTGCATTAACCAATGTTATAATACATGTATATCGTGCAATCGGCCTGTTTGGTTTCTGTGACTCATGCAGTGTGCATGTAAACATTACCACGGTGTTGTTGGGTGTGTTAATTATCACACAATATATGCTTTACGTACTGTATACTGAGAGCACATATGTGACCCGCCATATCAAATCCAGTCGTAAGTCGGGATTTTTTTTTTACCCTGTGCCAATGCATTCTCTTATATATGCGAGTCGACCATAGGTCGCCTCGCATATATAAGAGAATGCATTGGCCTAACAATTTTTTACAATTTTAATAATTTGTTCTTGTATTCTTTAACAATTTTATAATTTCACCCATACAGAGCCCCAGACAAACATGAGCAGACGACACTCTTCTATATGCTTCTATATATGTGTGGGGCTCCCTGCAGGGTAATGGATGTTTTTTATTTTATGTCCTAAAAATTGTAAGAAACATTTATTTAAAAAAATTGTTAGGCCAATGCATTCTCTTATATATGCGAGGCGACCTATGGTCGACTCGCATATATATAAGAGAATGCATTGGCACAGGGTAAAAAAAAATCCCGACTTACGACTGGATTTGATATGGCGGGTCACATATACATTGAATAAAATTAGATATAACGACCAGTTTTTCGTTATCACATCCGCAAACCTCTGTGTATGGGATATACAATGCATTATGCGTGTACATTCATGGAACTGTAAGTTTCCAACTATGACTGTAACATTTGTTGAAATAACCATGATTTCATGTATCTTGCAAGCGACTCTGTTGCCACCTGTGCCCTTTGTCCGAATGCAAATATTGTATAATACGTGGTAGAAACAATAGAACTTCATAGGTCCAAAATGTTGCGGTGTCGCATCTTATATATCCTCTGTCTGACCTTTTATTGGCCGCCATGATCGATATGGCGTTCCTTATATAGGATCCATCTCACCTTTGGAGATATTTCTGAAGATGTCGAGAGCAAACAAACGGCAACACGCGTAGTAAGATGACGCCACACGCGTTAATGATACTCTGTGAATTATGTTCGGAGAAGTATCGACCTGCTATGATTTACGTCATGAGCTGTTTCATGACGGGAGCTGCCCTGGCGCAACATTAAAGACTCTGTGCCAATGCTTTCTCTTATATATAAGAGAATGCATTGGCTTAACAATTTTTTTTTATCAATTTTTCTTACGTTCTTTAATAATTTTTATCATTTTTTCTTATATTCTTTAACAATTTTATCATTTTTTTTTTCATTTTTCTTACATTCTTTATCATTATTTATCCTTTTTTTTATTTTTCTTACATTCTTTGTCATTTTTTATCATTTTTTCTTACATTCTTTACCAATTTTGTATCTTTTATTTTTAATTTTTCTTACATTTTTTAACAATTATAAAAAATAATATAAAATTTGTTAGGACAATGCATTCTCTTATATATGCGAGGCGACCTATGGTCGACTCGCATATATAAGAGAATGATTGGCACATGGTTTTCGCGCGGTGGAAGACGACGGGAGCTGAGCTGGCCCAACAGTAAACACCCTGTGCCAATGCTTTCTCTTATATATAAGAGAATAAATTGGCTTAAAAAAAAAAAATTATTAATTTTTCTTACGTTCTTTAATAATTTTTATCATTTTTTCTTACATTCTTTAACAATTTTATCATTTTTATTTTCATTTTCCTTACATTCTTTATCATGATTTATCTTTTTTTTTTCATTTTTCTTACATTCTTTATCATTTTTTATATTTTTCTTACATTTTTTAGCAATTATAAAAAATAATATAATTTTTTTTAGGACAATGCATTCTCTTATATATGCGAGGCGACATATGGTAGACTCGCATATATAAGAGAATGATTGGCACAGGGTTTTCGCGCGGTAGAAAGACGGGAGCTGAGCTGGCCCAACCATAGGTCGCCTCGCATGCATAAGAGAATGCATTGGCCTAACAATTTTTGTTATCATTTTTTTTTATAAATTTTCTTACGTTCTTCAATAACTTTTATCATTTTTTTTTTATCATTTATTCTTACATTCTTTAACAATTTTATAATTTTTGTTTTCATTTTTCTTACATTCTTTATCATTTTTTTTTTCATTTTTCTTACATTTATTATCATTTTTTCTTACATTCTTTACCAATTTTGTATCATTTTTTCTTACATTTTTTAACAATTATAAAAAATAATATAAAATTTGTTAGGCCAATTCATTCTCGTATATATGCGATGCGAACTATGGTGTACTCGCATATATAAGAGAATGCATTGGCACAGTGTTTTCGCACGGTAAAAAGACGATGCCACACGCGTTATCATTACTCCGTGAATTATGTTCGGAGAAGTATCAATCTGCCATGATTTACGTCATGAGCTGTTTCATGACTGGAGCTGCCCTGGCGCAATATTAAAGACCCTGTGCCAATGCATTTTCTTAATTATATATACGAGTCGACCATTTTTTCTTCTTACATTCTTTAACAATTTTATCATTTGTTTTATCATTTTTTCTTACATTCCTTATCAATTTTTATCATATTTTCTTACATTCTTTAACAATTTTATTTTTTTTTATCATTATTTCTTACATTCTTGACCAATTTTATATAATGTTTTTCATTTTTTCTTACATTTTTTAACAATTATAAAAAATAATATAAAATTTGTTAGGCCAATGCATTCGACATATGGTCGACTCGCATATATAAGAGAATGCATTTGCACAGGGTTTTCGCGCGGTAAAAAGACGACGCCACACGCGTTATCATTACTCCGTGAATTATGTTCGGAGAAGTATCGATCTGGTTTGATTTACGTCATGGACTGTTTAAGACACTTCAGAAGAGCCAATTTTGATTCGGAAATAATATCTTTCTGCTCAAAGTGAAACGAGCTATAAATCATGGGAATGGTTTCAGTTGCTGACAGTCGGAAAATTTCAGAAAGCTGTGATAGATCGTTCTTAAAAGAATCGACAGTTCTCCCATTACCTTTTTAGACTAACTCTGTAATAGCTCGTACTCACGATTGCATTGTCTTCTGGCTGATCAAGTAATCCGTTGACATGATTTATCGTAAGTTTAGCATCTCGTTTGATATCGTTTCTTATCGTTAGTACAACCACACTCCGGATGACTGCGCACAAATTGTTCCCATCTATAGGTTACAGTGAAGTAATTCGATTGGTAACGCCATCCAACGGATGCAGGAGAGAATTGAAAAAAGATTCTAGGCCCTGGTTGGTTAATAGTAGTTTTGATATTTAAAGATACGGGCGGCGTTGGCGGTTGGTATGCTGTCAAAAAAAATATTCACCTCCGTCAAAAACAGCCATAAACAGAAAGAATAGTAAAATATAGACAGACCTTGTTCTTATACAAATCAGAAATATGGCATAAACAGTATGTTATTGTCAAATGTTTTTATTTTGTTATGTAAACAAAGGCAAAAAACGTTACGGAATCTGGCTTTTGTTTAGATCCGGATACGGTAAACATAAAGAGCGTTATTTGTTACTGTTTTCCTGATATGGAAATAATAAAGAGCGTTTATTTCATTTGTGTGTGATTAACCAATAGAATTGCGCTGTGTTATGTAAACAGAAGCAAGACTTCTGTAACACGAGCAGGCTCTTGTTTACGTACACCATCGTACGTCTTGACGACAAAATACTATTTACGCGCTGATTATGTTTGGCATATGAACAAAACTATATATATTTTAATATTCCTTCTGTTGATGGCGATTTGAACAAATATTAATATTTCTGCAACCAACGCCGCCCGGGCCTTTATTAGTATTTTTGATATTTAAACATAACAAGTACAAATAATCACTCCTCTTGAAATTCCAGACGCCAAACAAAACATTATTGGCACATAGTAAAGCACGTAGTTCCTAGTTTGAAATATTTTTGGTGTGAGCAGGGGGGGGGGGGGGGGGGGGGGGGGGGGGGGGGGGGGAGTCGGAAAAAAAATTCAGGCACGTATGGCATTTTTTCCCTTTCGATCATTTTTTGTACCCACCCACCCCCACCGCCAATTTTTTTTCCGTTTTCGGCAGTTTTTTTCCGACCATTTTTTGACACCCACCCCCCTTTTAACACTAAAACAGAGATTTGCGGGGGGAAATTCACTGTAAACAGCTGTATATGAATTTCTGTGCATACTATTTATCATGGATGTTAACATGGACGTGTAAATAGGAATGAGTCATTTTGAGGTCATTTGGCCAAAAAAACATGGCTGCCAGCGGCCATCTTGGATTTCAAAATTGAAGCCCAACTCATTGCCAAAACACTAAAAAACAAGCAGGAATTTTTTTTTTTAGTTGCGGAAAAAATTGCTTGTTGGTGGCTTTGATCACCCACCCACCCACCCGGAATTTTTATTTTCACCCCCCCCCCCCCCTGTGTGGGGTAAAAAAAATCAATATTTTTTTCATGCAATTTTGACTTTGGATTATAAATCCGAAAGTTAAAGATATATTCCATACCCGACGATACGAATTTTGAATACAGAAACTTTGGGAGAAGGACAAACATTTGATATGAGAATTATGAGAAACGGTTTGTCGAGGAAATGAATGAATGGATTGTTTCAAAAATGCGCCTATGTATAGTTTCACTGCAGTGCGAAATGCAAAACAGGATATCTTTTTCAGAAACTTCCCTATGTTTGACTAAATTCAGAAAAATAAACAACAAATTCCCCGCTAATTATTTGTTGGAAATCAAACAATTACAACCTATATGTGGTGTAAAATTTCCAACTATTGAATTTTTTTTTACCGAAGTTGGGTAAAACACCCTCCCCCTGTTGTTACGTCACTGGGTGTAGTGTAGTACTACTACCATAGTTTGAACATAGTAAGAGATGCTTCAATCAGGTTATTACATCCATCAGAGAGAATGCATTGGCCTAACAATTTTTTTATCATTTTTTTTTTATCAATTTTCTTACATTATTTAATAATTTTGATAATTTTTTATGTTTTCTTACATTCTTTAAAAAACAAATTATCATTTTTTATAATTTTAACTCACATTCTATAACAATGTTTATCATTTTGTCTTATAATCTTTAACAATTTTATCATTTTTATCATTTTTTCTTAAATTCTTTAACAATTTTATAAATTTTTTATTATATTTAGGCATGAAATTTCCAACTGTTGAAAACTTTTACCAAAGTAAAAACCCCCTCTCCATGTCGTCACGTCACTGGGTGTGGTGTAGTACTACCATAGTTTGAACATAGTAAGAGATGCTTCAATCAGGTTATTACATCCAGCAGCTTCCGAAAGTGGCAGCGAATTACAGTCGAGTATTTGCTACGTTATTGGAGCTGGTAGTGTACAGCACTACAGATGCTCCTGTGCGCACTGAATAGAACCCAATCAATTGAGACGTTTGGTTTCGGGCTATATGTGCGTTGCGTGTTGTTAGGAATCTCGTTTAATTTCAACACTTTGTGGTTTTCCGGGGAAATACGAATCTTTCAGCTATCACGATAGGAGCCGTGTCTGGCAGCCTGAGGAGAATAATGAAAACGCATTGACATAGGTTCTTAGTTGGAGCTTCTTGTGGAGAATAATACACCCGGTGATATCGGTGCAATTAGTTCGTGGTTCGGTATTGGAAGCTCGGTTTTGGTTCAAAAACTATTTGTTTCTTTAAAAAAACAAACAAATATATAAGCTGTGTATACCACGCGAAGCCAATTATGTATATGAATTAAGGGATGGGAGAAGATGTGCATACAACGCGAAGCCAATTATGTATATGAATTAAAGGCCCACTTAATTTTCGAATTTCCATATTACATTAATCCATATTACATACCATTTGGAAGAGGAACCAAAAACATATATATTCCAGCTGTGGCCTAGGACTGTCCACCAAGTAATAGAGATGCATTCCAAGACTTCCCCTTGTCAACCCAGAATACATCAAAATTCAAACTAAGAGATAGAGTTATTCCCCTTCCATTGTGTATAATAGACTTTATAGTATAGCACGGATCAAAATTAAATGCAGGACCTTGGTACCTCGACAAAAACAACATGTTCCCAGTTTATTCGACCGGATCAGTTGATAATACAATGTTTTGGAGCTTCCTCTTTCAAATGGTATATAACATGTAATATGTTGTATATAATGTGATATGGTGATTCGAAAATTAAGTGGGCCTTTAAGCGATGGAGGAAGATTTGGCAAAAAGCACTAACCCTTTGTATGCTATATGCCAATTGACAAGGAGTTCCATTAGGAAATAAGTTCAACACACGATGGGTCAACATTTTTTGGTTTAGTTTGAAATTTGTTGGAGTTTTTTTTTTTTTTTATCAAAAGTCGAATCTTTCCTACATTCTCCCCATTTTTGGACTGAAATTTCCATCGCTTAGAAATGTCCAACCATTCGCTGTGTTAGATTTAAAATGTTCAACAGTTGGAGAGCTTGATGTATCAGTTTTAAACCTATAACACACGGGGTGCAAATACATGTACTTGTGTTATTGTGGTATGGATTGGGTGTTCAATTGATGCAGTTTGATAAAAACGGCGACCCTCTGTCCACGTCGCTGCCTCTGTATACTTGGCTATTTCTGCAGTAGACCCTTTAACCCTTTACCCAACAGAACGGCCCTGTGCCAATGCATTCTCTTATATATGCGAGTCGACCATAGGTCGCCTCGCATATATAAGAGAATGCATTGGCTTAACACATTAAAAATTATAAAATTGTTAAAGAATGTAAGAACAAATGGTAAAACGTGTTAAAAAAAGATTTTTTTAGGCCAATGCATTCTCTTATATATGCGAGGCGACCTATGGTCGACTCGCATATATAAGAGAATGCATTGGCACAGGGCATAACTGTAACCATCACAATGTGGTCAATGAACCGGTTCCAATGATATCCATATTTGTATGGTTTTATTGAGACAGACCGAAGATATTTTAGGCTGTTGAAGCTTTATTTGGCCGGTTTTGGCCGTTTTGTTGGGTAAAGGGTTAAAGTGCACAAGTCACCGCGACGTGATATGTAGATTTATTAGAGGAATATGCTTTCACAATAGTAGACCATTTCATCAGAGCCTCCCCTACTATTCCTACTCGTTTACAGAAGGGCCCTGTGCCAATGCATTCTGTTATATATGCGAGGCGACCTATGGTCGACTCGCATATATAAGAGAATGCATTGGCACAGGGCATAACTGTAACCATCACAATGTGGTCAATGAGCCGGTTCCAATGATATCCATATTTGTATGGTTCTATTGAGACAGACCGAAGATATATCTCAGAAACCAACTACTCGTTTACATTGTTCAAAAATATATCCCAGAAACCAACTACTCGTTTACATTGTTCAAAAATATATCTCACAAAGCAACTACTCGTTTACATTGTTCAAAAATATATCTCATAAAGCAACTACTCGTTTACATTGTTCAAAAATATATCTCAGAAACCAACTACTCGTTTACATTGTTCAAAAATATATCCCAGAAACCAACTACTCACTTACATGGTTCAAAAATATATCTCATCGAAACCAACTACTCGTTTACATTGTTCAAAAATATATCTCAGAAACCAACTACTCGTTTACATTGTTCAAAATATATCTCAGAAACCAACTACTCGTTTACATTGTTCAAAACTATATCTCAGAAACCAACTACTCGTTTACATTGTTCAAAAATATATCTCAGAAACCAACTACTCGTTTACATTGTTCAAAACTATATCTCACAAACCAACTACTCGTTCACATGGTTCAAAAATATATCTCACAAACCAACTACTCGTTTACATTGTTCAAAAATATATCTCAGAAACCAACTACTCGTTTACATTGTTCAAAAATATATCTCAGAAACCAACTACTCGTTTACATTGTTCAAAAATATATCCCAGAAACCAACTACTCGTTTACATTGTTCAAAAATATATCTCACAAACCAACTACTCGTTTACATTGTTAAAAAATATATCTCAGAAAGCAACTACTCGTTTACATTGTGCAAAAATATATATCAGAAACCAACTACTCGTTTACATTGTTCAAAAATATATCTCAGAAACCAACTACTCGTTTACATTGTTCAAAAATATATCTCAGAAACCAACTACTCGTTCACATTGTTCAAAAATATATCTCAGAAAGCAAACGTTTCACAAAGCAAAAAACAGTCGTAACTACTCACGACATGGCATGATATCTATAGGAGAGGATCTCGGGACCGGTATTACAATCCACCAATCACCAGACATTATCATCATCATCATCATCATCATCAACATTCTTAAAGGTACGGTTGGCCTTGACGGTGGGTATCATGTAAAAATATTTCCACCCGTCAAAAACCGCCACAAACAGAAAGAACATCAAAATGTAGACAGACTTTGTCCGTATACAAATAAGAAATATCGCATAAACAGTATGTTATTGTCATTTTTTTTACCATTGTTATGTAAACAAAAGCATAAAAAGTTACTTTTCTGGTGTTTGTTTATATTATGATGGTAAACATAAAGAGCGTTCTTTGTTGGTGAATTCCTGATATGGAACAAATAAAGAGCGTTTATGCAATTTTTTTGTGATTAGCCAGTAGCATTGTGCTGTCTTCTGTAACACAATCAGGCTCTTGCTTAGGTAAAATATAGTAGGTCTTTATGATAACATGCTGTTTACGCGATAGTCATGGTATATATGAACGAAACTGTATGCATTTTATGTTTTTCTGTTTACGGTGATTGGAACAAATATGAATATTTTCGACAACTAAGGCCGCACGTGCCTTTAATATAACATGTACATTATACCTGTTATTCGTCGTGTTTAAACATTTGTGTAAATATTGTCGGGAGAGGGGCCACCTTAAGTTGTTATAACTTGTGCCGCAATCCCTTGCACATTCTGTTACAATAAATATGTTAAACCAACCCGCGACGTAATTAAAGCAAACACAGACACGAGTTATTGCGGTGATCGACCGCAACACAGTTTGGCATTTGAATTTATGTTCAATCAAGTCAGGGAACATGTGAGTGTTGATTGTTGGGGCATGCGCTGCAGTGAAGTTTTTTGCAACAGATCAATGTTAATCAGGTTTCTTTGGTATATGCTTTAATCATACTTTAATAGCACTATCCACTAAATATAGAGTTATATAAATATATTTACAGTGTATGCACATAAAGTGACATTTGGCCATCGAATTAGGGTCCGCTGTGTCTGTAATAATCATCGTCGTCATCCTTCTCATCACCATCATCATCGTCATTCTCACCATCATCATCATTAGCATCATCATCGCCACCATCATCATCATTCATCATCATTGTCCTCATCATTATCATCTTCATCCCCATCATCATCCTGCATCCGTCCGCATTGCTATCGTCATCGCCATGCATTAAAATCATCATCACTCCGGAGATGTCACCCACAAACATGGATTAACTGATTTTACTTAATAACCCACGACTAAGCATAACCTTGGCAACGTGAATATAAAGTCGTGGCCACGAGAACTAAGTCGTGCCCACGACTTCATATTCACGTGGCCACGACTTCATTCTCGTGTCCACGACTTTGTTCTAATGGCCACGACTTTATATTCTCGTGGCCAAGACTTCATATGCTCGTGGCCACGACCTCATATTCTCGTGGCCACGACTTCATTCTCGTGTCCACGACTTTGTTCTCGTGGCCACGACTTCATATTCTCGTGGCCACGACTTCATTCTCGTGTCCACGACTTTGTTCTCATGGCCAAGACTTCATATTCTCGTGGCCAAGACTTCATATGCTCGTGGTCACGACTTCATATTCTCGTGGCCAAGACTTCATATACTCGTGGCCACGACTTCATATTCTCGTGGCCACGACTTCATATTCTCGTGGCCAAGACTTCATATGCTCGTGGTCACGACTTCATATTCTCGTGGCCATGAGTTCATATTCTCGTGGCCAAGACTTCATATTCTCGTGGCCAAGACTTCATATTCTCGTGGTCACGACTTCATATTCTCGTGGCCAAGACTTCATATGCTCGTGGTCACGACTTCATATTCTCGTGGCCATGAGTTCATATTCTCGTGGCCAAGACTTCATATACTCATGGGCACGACTTCATATTCTCGTGGCCACGAGTTCATATTCTCGTGGCCACGACTTTATTCTCGTGGTCACGACTTAAAAAAAACATTCGGATGTCACCTCCTGGGCTCCATAGTTTTGAGATACCTCTTACCATATTATGTTCCAACGAGCCGTGTCCGTTTAATGGTGTCAAATAGAGATTATATGAAAGCGTACAGACATCATGGAATCGTATATACGTCGTTACCAATATCCTTCTGAACCGGACAGTAATTCGGGAAAATATGATTTTCTGTCCAAATTCCATTCCAGACAACTGTGCTATCCGACTCATCAGTTGGATATTGCCCTCGAATATTGATATTGTGATCTCATTTTTCTGGCCAACTCCCATGGGGCCAAGCCAACAGTGGATCGTCTGTGTGTTTTGATAACTGAATCACAAATCCGTGGCCCACGGAGCGTTCTTATACTCACCACACCGATAACATATTCTGGTCAATTATTGTTTATTGACCTCCAAGTATGAAGAGCATATATACATATCAGTTACAGAAAGTATGTGGTAACGAGACCATTGTAAGTGGACTATACACCAGCAACTATTTACAAGGAAGGACATTGTATACATAAATTGGAAAGATGTGTACATTGTACGAAGAGCAAGGTAAAAACGAGTATATGAGATAACATTGTAGATGCGGGTGGCAAGGAGGCCAGATCATAGTTGAATATTGTCCACCTGAGAGGCATATTGCATCAAATGTCATGTGAATGTCATCTTTTAACTTCCGGGGCGAATTAGTTGACAACCAACATACAGAAATGCAGCAGATGCGATGATGAGCTGCTCACATGACTCAGTCGGGATATGACAACCAAGCTGGGTACTGCCAAGTAACAGCGCATTTAAATGGTCGTTTGGGAGAGCATCCAGGTAACTAAATAGTTGGACGTCGAAGCTATCGATAAGCATACACCAGTAATTATATCGGAGTCTGTACATGGTGGCAGATCTGCACGAGTCAGTAATATGTCCAATTTCATTGTTATATGTGTGGCCACACAGCATGCATCGGGCATTGTTTTCGAACAACAATCTATTTAGAAGTCTAGCAAGATTTTTCAGTTCCAAACTCCTGTTAGGATGGGCAGCAAGAAGACGCCACACACTCCAGACTGCGAGAGGCTGGTTATGAATGAGGAGAAGATTAGAAGAGCGACCATTGGCACCCACTGCTGAAGTCCATGCATCACAATAGTGAGCTCTTATGGTCGACTTGACGAGTTGCTTCCAAATGATCTTCTTTGGGAAGGATCCAGAAGATAAGAATTCTTGAAGATAAGAAGACAGATTGTACACTTCTAGAACATTGATGATGTCTTTTACATAACCGGTGGTATTCACATTGAATAAATTGTGCATATAGAGGTTTTTCATGAAAATTCGTAAAGGAAAGTCTCGAGTCGCAGGCAAGTGGATAAGTTCGCCGAGGAAGAGAAGTTTTCTCAAATGTAGTTGGCGACTCATCGGTAAAACACCCAGGAGACTGAGTGAGAGGTTTGTGCTCGCCCTTGTTGGAAGATTATGACCAACGTAGGGTTGGTCACAAACATTTGGAGTCACTGTGACGAACCCATACCTTTCAGCGAGTCACTATAACTAACTCTGCCCTTGTTCACAGTGACTAAGTTATACGAAAATTGACTCTAATTCCAACACTGCATTACTGATGCTTAATATTCATGGCTAAATGTTCAATGTCCAATTTCATCGCAATTCTATTAGATCTACAATTGAACGAATGTGATTGGAGGATATAATGGCTTATATATATATCAGAACTTCACTCCCACACCAAAGGCTATGGTAAAAGGGTCTTATTCCATAGTCACCACAGCCATCTCGGAAATATGAACTAGTTAAACAGCACTATAACACAAAATATTGTTATACCTCTCAATAGACCAGTATTGTAATCTACAGTAATTATCTAATTAATCGACTTCTTAACCACAGCAGAATTATGGGTAACTTTTCAGGATTTAGTCGGAAATATGGCTTGTTGCCATTCATCGGAAAGCTCTCGCCCAGAGCTTTCCAATAAATGGCAACAAGCCATATTTCTGACTAAATCCTGAAAAGTTACCCATAATTCTGCTGTGGTTAAGAAGTCGATTAATTAGAGCATTACTGTACGTTGTAGAGAATTGATTGAAAGTCCTGCTTTCAACTCGGTCTCTGATCTGGATAATATATCATCTGGTTGAGTATTGAACATATTTGCACAGAATGTCCACCAAATTACATTTTCACCTCCCCGTTGACTAAGAATAGTACGTCATTACGACTGAATCCAATCCTGGTCATTTTGACTAAGACGATCGTAGTCAGATACAATTAGTCGTTGTGACTAAGCATTTATTCGTCCTTATGACTAACATCACCCTACTCATTATGACTATTTTCTGTCTTCCATATATGCATTCATGAATATTCAAAAGCTCCATATACGGAATGGTACTCCAGAACATTGACCTGTAACACTGAATTCGCGAAATGGGGATGGATAGATCCAATAAGGTAGCGACTCAGTGATATCGCTTATAGAAAGGAAAGGGTTAACGACAAGTCAACTGAACATCACCAGATGATACTAACTGATAAATATTCTCCTTCCCATAATAATTGATGTTTGACATATTGCTGTTTATATTTCGACAAAGCCCTAAATTGCACTGAGGGGCTTATGTAGAACACCGAGTGGCTTATGTTTAACACTTAGAGGCGTGTGTAGAACACTGAGATGCGTGTGTAGAACACTGAGAGGCGTGTGTAGAACAATGAGATGCGTATTTAGAACACTGAGATGCGTATTTAGAGCACTGAGAGGCGTGTGTAGAACACTGAGAGGCGTGTATAGAACACTGAGATGCGTATTTAGAACACTGAGATGCGTATTTAGAACACTGAGAGGCTTATGTAGAACACTGAGATGCGTGTGTAGAACACTGAGATGCGTATTTAGAACACTGATATGCGTATTTAGAGCACTGAGAGGCGTGTGTAGAATACTTAAGGGATTATGTAGAACACTGAGATGCGTATTTAGAACACTGATATGCGTATTTAGAGCACTGAGAGGCGTGTGTAGAATACTTAAGGGATTATGTAGAACACTGAGATGCGTGTGTAGAACACTGAGATGAGTGTGTAGAACACTGAGATGCGTATTTAGAACACTGAGATGCGTATTTAGAACACTGAGATGCGTATTTAGAACACTGAGATGCGTATTTAGAACACTGAGATGCGTATTTAGAACACTGAGATGCGTATTTAGAACACTGAGATGCGTATTTAGAACATTGAGATGCGTGTGTAGAACACTGAGATGCGTATTTAGAACACTGAGATGCGTATTTAGAACACTGAGATGCGTATTTAGAACACTGAGATGCGTATTTAGAACACTGAGATGCGTATTTAGAACACTGAGAGGCGTGTGTAGAACACTGAGATGCGTGTGTAGAACACTGATATGCGTATTTAGAACATTGAGATGCGTATTTAGAACACTGAGAGGCGTGTGTAGAACACTGAGAGGCGTGTGTAGAACACTGAGATGCGTATTTAGAACACTGAGATGCGTATTTAGAACACTGAGATGCGTGTGTAGAACACTGAGAGGCGTGTGTAGAACACTGAGATGCGTGCGTAGAACACTGAGATGCGTATTTAGAACACTGAGATGCGTATTTAGAACACTGAGATGCGTGTATAGAACACTGAGATGCGTGTATAGAATACTTAAAGGATTATGTAGAACACTGTCTGGCTTATGTAGAACACCGAGTGGCTTATGTTTAACACTTAGAGGCGTATGTAGAACACTGAGATGCGTGTGTAGAACACTGAGATGCGTATTTAGAACACTGAGATGCGTGTGTAGAACACTGAGAGGCGTGTGTAGAACACTGAGATGCGTATTTAGAACACTGAGATGCGTATTTAGAACACTGAGATGCGTGTGTAGAACACTGAGATGTGTGTGTAGAACACTGAGATGCGTATTTAGAACACGGAGATTCGTATTTAGAACACTGAGATGCGTATTTAGAACACTGAGATGCGTATTTAGAACACTGAGATGCGTGTGTAGAACACTGAGATGCGTATTTAGAACACCGAGATGCGTATTTAGAACACTGAAATGCGTATTGAGAACACTGAGATGCGTGTGTAGAACACTGAGATGCGTATTTAGAACACTGAGATGCGTGTGTAGAACACTGAGATGCGTGTGTAGAACACTGAGATGCGTATTTAGAACACTGAGATGCGTGTGTAGAACACTGAGATGCGTATTTAGAACATTGAGATGCGTGTGTAGAACACTGAGATGCGTATTTAGAACACTGAGATGCGTATTTAGAACACTGAGATGCGTATTTAGAACACTGAGATGCGTGTGTAGAACACTGATATGCGTGTGTAGAACACTGATATGCGTATTTAGAACACTGAGGAGAGGCTTATGTAGAACACTGTCTGGCTTATGTAGAACACCGAGTGGCTTATGTTTAACACTTAGAGGCGTATGTAGAACACTGAGATGCGTGTGTAGAACACTGAGATGCGTGTGTAGAACACTGAGATGCGTGTGTAGAACACTGAGAGGCTTGTGTAGAACACTGAGATGCGTATTTAGAACATTGAGATGCGTGTGTAGAACACTGAGATGCGTATTTAGAACACTGAGATGCGTATTTAGAACACTGAGATGCGTATTTAGAACACTGAGATGCGTATTTAGAACACCGAGATGCGTATTTAGAACACTGAGATGCGTATTTAGAACACAGAGAGACGTGTGTAGAACACTGAGATTCGTGTGTATAACACTGAGATGCGTATTTAGAACACTGAGATGCGTATGTAGAACACTGAAAGGCGTATGTAGAACACTGAGAGGCGTATGTAGAACACTGATATTTAGAACACTGATATGCGTATTTAGAGCACTGAGAGGCGTGTGTAGAATACTTAAGGGATTATGTAGAACACTGAGATGCATGTGTAGAACACTGAGATGAGTGTGTAGAACACTGAGATGCGTATTTAGAACACTGAGATGCGTATTTAGAACACTGAGATGCGTATTTAGAACACTGAGATGCGTATTTAGAACAATGAGATGCGTATTTAGAACACTGAGATGCGTATTTAGAACACTGAGATGCGTATTTAGAACATTGAGATGCGTGTGTAGAACACTGAGATGCGTATTTAGAACACTGAGATGCGTATTTAGAACACTGAGATGCGTATTTAGAACACTGAGATGCGTATTTAGAATACTGAGATGCGTATTTAGAACACTGAGAGGCGTGTGTAGAACACTGAGATGCGTGTGTAGAACACTGATATGCGTATTTAGAACATTGAGATGCGTATTTAGAACACTGAGAGGCGTGTGTAGAACACTGAGATGCGTGTGTAGAACACTGAGATGCGTATTTAGAACACTGAGATGCGTATTTAGAACACTGAGATGCGTGTGTAGAACACTGAGAGGCGTGTGTAGAACACTGAGATGCGTGCGTAGAACACTGAGATGCGTATTTAGAACACTGAGATGCGTATTTAGAACACTGAGATGCGTGTATAGAACACTGAGATGCGTGTATAGAATACTTAAAGGATTATGTAGAACACTGTCTGGCTTATGTAGAACACCGAGTGGCTTATGTTTAACACTTAGAGGCGTGTGTAGAACACTGAGATGCGTATTTAGAACACTGAGATGCGTGTGTAGAACACTGAGAGGCGTGTGTAGAACACTGAGATGCGTATTTAGAACACTGAGATGCGTATTTAGAACACTGAGATGCGTGTGTAGAACACTGAGATGCGTGTGTAGAACACTGAGATGCGTATTTAGAACACGGAGATTCGTATTTAGAACACTGAGATGCGTATTTAGAACACTGAGATGCGTATTTAGAACACTGAGATGCGTGTGTAGAACACTGAGATGCGTGTGTAGAACACTGACATGCGTATTTAGAACACTGAGATGCGTGTGTAGAACACTGAGATGCGTATTTAGAACACCGAGATGCGTATTTAGAACACTGAAATGCGTATTGAGAACACTGAGATGCGTGTGTAGAACACTGAGATGCGTATTTAGAACACTGAGATGCGTGTGTAGAACACTGAGATGCGTGTGTAGAACACTGAGATGCGTATTTAGAACACTGAGATGCGTGTGTAGAACACTGAGATGCGTATTTAGAACATTGAGATGCGTGTGTAGAACACTGAGATGCGTATTTAGAACACTGAGATGCGTATTTAGAACACTGAGATGCGTATTTAGAACACTGAGATGCGTGTGTAGAACACTGATATGCGTGTGTAGAACACTGATATGCGTATTTAGAACACTGAGGAGAGGCTTATGTAGAACACTGTCTGGCTTATGTAGAACACCGAGTGGCTTATGTTTAACACTTAGAGGCGTATGTAGAACACTGAGATGCGTGTGTAGAACACTGAGATGCGTATTTAGAACACTGAGATGCGTGTGTAGAACACTGAGAGGCTTGTGTAGCACACTGAGATGCGTATTTAGAACATTGAGATGCGTGTGTAGAACACTGAGATGCGTATTTAGAACACTGAGATGCGTATTTAGAACACTGAGATGCGTATTTAGAACACTGAGATGCGTATTTAGAACACCGAGATGCGTATTTAGAACACTGAGATGCGTATTTAGAACACCGAGAGACGTGTGTAGAACACTGAGATTCGTGTGTATAACACTGAGATGCGTATTTAGAACACTGAGATGCGTATGTAGAACACTGAAAGGCGTATGTAGAACACTGAGAGGCGTATGTAGAACACTGATATGCGTGTGTAGAACACTGAGATGCGTGTGTAGAACACTGAGATGCGTGTGTAGAACACTGATATACGTGTGTAGAACACTTAAATGATTATGTAAAACACAGAGAGGCTTATGTAGAACACCGAGTGGCTTATGTAGAACACCGAGTGGCTTATTTTTAACACTTAGATGCGTATGTAGAACACTGAGAGGCGTGTGTAGAACACTGAGATGCGTATTTAGAACACTGAGATGCGTGTGTAGAACACTGAGATGCATGTGTAGAACACTGAGATGCGTGTGTAGAACACTGATATACGTGTGTAGAACACTGAGATGCGTGTGTAGAATACTTAAAGGATTATGTAGAACACTGCGAGGCGTGTGTAGAATACTTAAGGGATTATGTAGAACACTGATAGGCGTGTGTAGAACACCGAGAGGCTTATGTAGAACACCGAGAGGCTTATGTTTAACACTTAGATGCGTATGTAGAACACTGAGATGCGTGTGTAGAACACTGAGAGGCGTGTGTAGAATACTTAAGGGATTATGTAGAACACTGATAGGCGTGTGTAGAACACCGAGAGGCTTATGTAGAACACCGAGAGGCTTATGTTTAACACTTAGATGCGTATGTAGAACACTGAGATGCGTGTGTAGAACACCGGGAGGTGTGTGTAGAACACTGAGAGGCGTGTGTAGAACACCGGGAGGCGTGTGTAGAACACTGAGATGCGTGTGTAGAACACTGAGATGCGTGTGTAGAACACTGAGATGCGTGTGTAGAACACTGAGATGCGTGTGTAGAATACTTAAGGGATTATGTAGAACACCGAGAGGCTTATGTTTAACACTGAGATGCGTGTGTAGAATACTTAAAGGATTATGTAGAACACTGACAGGCGTGTGTAGAATACTTAAGGGATTAGGTAGAACACCGAGAGGCGTGTCTAGAACACTGAGATGCGTATGTAGAACACAGAGAGGCGTATGTATGTGGAACACTGAGATGCGTGTGTAGAACACTGACAACAGATGTAGAACATCGAGAGGCTAATGCATAACACTGATAGGCGCGGTGTGAATATGCACGAAACCACATACAACCAAAATGACCAATGTCACGATGCCTGTGTTACTTCGACCATGTATATATACCCGTTCATCATCATTTCACTATACTTTGAGCTGTGTCCGATAGTATCTCGATATAGAATATACGAGGGATATACACTGGGCTAATATTAATATTATCCTCCGTAAGAAAGGTCAGTGAATGCTGCTGAATGTCGAATAAATCGTTATCTCAACAAGATCGATGCTTTGTTGCTCGAGAGGTTCTCAAAGCAAGATGTTATACCACTTCAGCGTGACTCCAATAGCATTGGTACGAACAACTATAATCACCTTTACGAGAATGTGCTGAAAGACTTCTCTCTAATTATATATAATATCGCGCACACACCATTATTTTCCGTTCAGTTCATGTCCAATTGGCCCATAATTTTCATATTTGTATTTGGCTTATTCTCTAATAGGGCATATTTATAGAATACCGATCCCCGTTTAGTCTATATCGAATGCTTCAGGCCCCTTTGCTCTTTATCAATGGACGAGGCTACGTGCAGAGCATTAAAGCGATGTCTCGTGTTTAAATTTAAAGTGATGTGAAACACTTCCGAACGGAATATGTCATACTCATGCAAAAATAAGTTATTTTCATATATTTGATATCCATATAACCTGAAAACAGCTTGATTATTATAAACGCAGTGTTCATTATGGGCGGAATCATTGCTGTAATGTTTATGCCGAATAACCCTTTACCCAACAAAATGGCCAAAAACGCCCAAATAAAGCTTCAACAGCCTAAAATATATTCGGTCTGTCTCAATAACACCATACAAATATGGATATCATTGGAACCGGTTCATTGACCACATTGTGATGGTTACAGTTATGCCCTGTGCCAATGCATTCTCTTATATATGCGAGTCGACCATAGGTCGCCTCGCATATATAAGAGAATGCATTGGCCTTACATTCTTTAACAATTATATATTTTTTTCTTACATTTTTTAACAATTTTTATAATATTTTTCGACATTCTTTGACAATTTTATCATTTTTAATATGTTAAGCCAATGCATTCTCTTATATATGCGAGGCGACCTATGGTCGACTCGCATATATAAGAGAATACATTGGCACAGGGCCGTTCTGTTGGGTAAAGGGTTAAAGCCTCCCGAATAAAGTAATACAGTGATCTACTAACGCCTCTCACTGTTCTACGTAAGCCTCTCGGTGTTCTACATAAGCCTCTCGGTGTTCTATATAACCCTCTCAGTGCAATTTGGGGCTTTGGTTAAATATAAACATCAATATGTCCTTACTTTTGCAATAACATTATTATTATGGGAAGGAGAATATAAACAGTTTTGCATTTTATCAGTTAGCTTAAAGGGGTACTGTACGCCAAATGTTGTTGTTGGTTTCTATAGTCTCCGAGTCGGAGAATAAGGTAACAATTTTTCCATTATTTGAAAGTCTGTTGAGTACGAAGTCATGTTACGGATGACAAATTTACCGGAATGCAAAAATACAAATTGTCGTTGTCGAGTAATTTTTGTAAAGTTTTCAACCAAATGAAACAAATAAAAGTTATATTATATGCATACTAGTCCCATATAATCATTTAAGTTATTGTATCGTCGCTAGTCAGTGTGTGGCTTGAGTGTTCTCCCCGTATCATCATAATATTTTAAGCGATCGTGTGTGCGATCGGTTTAACAATCCAGTATCCCTCAATTACTGTTTTTGATTACGGTGATTCGTAATTTAATTGACGCCATTTTATGGCTCCAGTCATAAATTCAATTTATATCAAATTATTAACTTTTAAATTATAAAATTTTAAGATAGCCTATTAACCTGAGCGTTTACAGAAAACATCTTCGACTCAAATTACTTATGTTTCTATATATTATCGATATTAGATCGTTGTTGTCACCGGAAATTTAATGAAAATAGTTTTATTAAAACACACTATAGTTATCCAAATTACTTTAAGATTTTGCCGTCTAATTTATCGATATACCTTCTGAAGCTCAGAACAGAAAATCATAAACTGCCTACATTGTATATAGAATGCGCAAGATGGAAGAAATATCATAATGATAATGACAATAGGATATGCACCATATGTGGAGAATATTTAGGAGACGAATCACATTTAGTTATTATATGCAGTCATTTGAAGGAACTCAGAAAACAATATATCTCTGATTACTTTTGAAAGAACCCTACAAGAGAGAAATGCCGTGGTATCCTGACCTCAGATCTGTTCAAAATATAAGCCTCATAAAAGACTATGCGTATTCCTAAGGTGTGCCTTTAAGAATGTGTCCTTTTCTAAATGAGCGAAATCAATTAGTGTTAAGGGTGAACACATGTAATTTTACTACTTGTTAAGTTTGTTGCATATTATTGTGTATCCAATTTAATTAACCCTTTACCCAACAGAACGGCCCTGTGCCAATGCATTCACTTATATATGCGAGTCGAACATAGGTCGCCTCGCATATATAAGAGAATGCATTGGCTTAACACATATTAAACATGATAAAATTGTCAAAGAATGTAGAAAAATACTATAAAAATTGTTAAAAAATGTAAGAAAAAATTATAAAATTGTTAAAGAATGTAAGAAAAAATGGTAAAAAGTGTTAAATTATTTATTTTTTTTAGGCCTCGCATATATAAGAGAATGCATTAATTGGCACAGGGCATAACTGTAACCATCACAATGTGGTCAATGAACCGGTTCCAATTATATCCATATTTGTATGGTGTTATTGAGACAGACCGAAGATATTTTACGCTGTTGAAGCTTTATTTGGGCGTTTTTGGCCGCTTTGTTGGGTAAAGGGTTAGTGCTGTGTATATATAAACCTACATGTGTAAATGAAATGAACAATGGTGAATGTTCTGTATGAAATGAACAATGGTGAATGTTCTGTATGAAATGAACAATGGTATGGAATCCTATTAGGGCAACTTGCTAATGGCGCTTTCGGCGCACTTTTTGTCGCTTTCGGCGCGCGCCGAAACATACCCTAATGGCGCACTTTTTGTCGCTTCCGGCGCGCGCCATTAGGGAGTGGACCTAATAGTATGCATAATGGCGCTTTCGGCGCGCGCCGAAAGCGACAAAAAGTGCGCCATTAGTAACGCGCCGAAACATGCGCTAATATCGCACATTTTGTGGCTTTCGGCGCGCGCCGAAAGCGACAAAAAGTGCGCCGAAAGCGACAAATAGTGCGCAAGTGGCCCTAATAGGATTCCATAAAATGGTGAATGTTCTGTATGAAATGAACAATTTGTTTGCATAGTGTATAGACGTGTTGCTTCTTTCACTGTTATGTGACTTTTGTAATAAATCGACCAATCTGACATATAATGAACCAAAGCTGGAAAGTGTAGCTACTGTTATCTTTCCATTCTCACTTTGAGTCAATTCCAACTGCGATAAATTATTTTATATGACGGCATAATACACCAACGCATTCCGAAAATATAATTTTCAAACCTGAATTCGTCAGACTGTATATATATGTGTGTATGTCTGTCTACGTTCGGTATATGTGTACCGCTAACGAACTTATCAGCGCCAACAACCTCAGCTATCATTAGCCATTTTTATGTGAACTCTCTGATGATTAATCATCCCACGTTGGCTCGGATCAGTTTTGACATGCGATCGGTTGTTTTTACGTGTAACCATTATAGATAAGAGGGTGTCTGACCAGGTAATATGGTGTCGGGGTAAGTGAACACCAAACCTGACACACCAGAATGACATAAACCAAGTCAGAGTGATGCAACGGCAGGTTGACCAAAGGCCTTAATTTTGGAAAGTCAAATAGGGAGAAGATTAAAAAACGGCTTAACCCTTTACCCAACAAAACGGCCAAAAACGCCCACCTCGCATATATAAGAGAATGCATTGGCCTAAAAAAATATTTTTTTAACACTTTTTACCATTTTTTCTTACATTCTTTAACAATTTTATAATTTTACTTTTTTTAAAACAATTTTTATAATATTTTCTACATTCTTTGACAATTTTATCATTTTTGATATGTGTTAAGCCAATGCATTCTCTTATATATGCGAAGCGACCTATGATCGACTCGCATATATAAGAGAATGCATTGGCACAGGGCCGTTCTGTTGGGTAAAGGGTTAAAAGAGATTTGTCATAAGAATAATTCACCCAATATTGCTGGGTACAAAATGCACGGGCTAAGTAGTAAGGTTTCTTTTACACATACTATGATTTTTAAAGTATTCTAAGTTCCCCATTTAATGTTATAATGTCCTATATCTATATTATTATATATCATATAGTATAGTCTACGGACAATTTAGCCATAAACATATACTGTGTGATACGAAGTAAAGTATGCCGCTTATCCTATATATATCGCTAATTTATATTATTAGTAGTAAAAGGTAGTCAAGTTTATAAATATTATGAGTTTAACACTTTACCCAACAAAACGGCCAAAAACGCTCAAATAAAGCTTCAACAGTCTAAAATATCTTCGGTCTGTCTCAATAACACCATACAAATATGGATATCATTGGAACCGGTTCATTGACTACATTGTGATGGTTACAGTTATGCCCTGTGCCAATGCATTCTCTGATATATGCGAGTCGACCATAGGTCGCCTCGCATATATAAGAGAATGCATTTTTTCTTACATTCTTTAACAATTTTATAAATTTTTTCTACATTCTTTGACAATTTTATCATTTTTAATATGTGTTAAGCAAATGCATTATCTTATATATTTGAGGCGACCTATGGTCGATTCGCATATAAGAGAATGCATTGGCACAGGGCCGTTCTGTTGGGTAAAGGGTTAACCAGATGTAAATGTCGTCCCGTTGTTTTATGTAAAAGCTAATGAAACAAGATAACGCTCTTCACATAGCTTCATTCCATCAAGACAGCGCTCTTCACATAGCTTCATTCAATCAAGACAACGCTCTTCACGTAGCTTCATTCCATGATATTGAGTGTAGTTGCGCAGTATATGTGTACACCTAACGAACTTATCAGAGCCAACAGCTCCAGCTATCATTACTCAGTTTTCTGTGAAGCTCTTATGTTTATTAAAACTCTGTGATGACTAATCGTCACACTTTTGCCGGCTTAGCTAGGATCACTTTTGACATGCGATCGGTTGGCTCCCGTGAAGAAAAACAGGGCAACACGATGCTACTACAAAGCACCAAGATTAGGAGAAGATTCCAAAGACTACTACACTCACACATGAGAGCCGCTTTGAATCTACCTGCTAATATTAGTCCTATTTATTTTTCTCTTCCAAAATAGTGGAAGCGAATAAATTGTTAAATCCGGAATGAGATTGGGGAATCCGCGTTAAATTGCCACCCACTATCCACTTTGATGACACCATATACCTGGTCGTTATTCTACTAATAACTCCAGCTCTGTGTGAAGTTATAACCTTGATCCCTCGATAAGCCGCTAATCCGAAACCCACTCTTTCCTGTGGGGTTAATGAGTCTACGCATAACATCAGGTGGATGCACGTGGCACCGTATCCAACAAACGGCTTCATACGTAATAAGCCTTGCGGTACCGTTGCCTCAAACTCTTAATCCAGTCTCTGATAAATAAATGCGTTGTTTTAATCGAGTTATGCATTAATCGAGCCCAATTTTCACGTTCTAAGCACAATAAAGAGTCATTGATTTTTTCTCTGACACCATATGTTGGAATCTATTTTTACACCGAGTTAATTCGGGAGCTCGATAGTTTGCCAAACTTTGCTTCTAAACTTATCTCTCTGAATTAATCATCCAATCACGCACGCAGATTGTTTGACGTCAACTAGTAAATGGAGTCGATTCGCGCGTATATACCACCTTCCTCCACATGCTTCCAGTGTGTTAGAAAAACATAATGGTAGAGAGGAAATTCTACTACAACGATATAGATCAGTTGCGTTTGGTTCCTAACCTTTTGGCATAGTTACTGTTGCTCCGTGCGTTGGAGATATTCTGTGCATTTTAACCAGAGACATGTGGTGGATATAACTTGTAAACAATACATTTTGTCGGATTATCACACCTGTGGTTTATGCAGGTAGGGAAATACTATAAATCCTAGTGATTAAAGCACAATATAAGCTTACCATTCTGCTATATAATTTATACACTGTGATACAATTCGATACACAATATTACTCGTTAGGCAACAAGCAACAATATGTATTCATGGTTCCAGATATTGGCCTATGTAGAAAACTCAGTGCATGCAAATATGTGATATGTCAATATAGTTATATCCAAATTATGTGTTGCTGGGAGACTTGACTTGGACATATTGTATATTGATATACTATATCATTATTATCAACTACTTTGTCAATATTTCTTTTGTATCTGTGTTCTCGTGGAACGAGAACAATGTACAAATGAAATGAAAGACCTCCACTAACAACAAAAACAACAACAACAACAACATATAACTTTTAATTTGACACAGTTTTTTCTTTAATCCGCTTTAGCTAATGTTGACAACCAACTGCATGTATGACATATGAATGACACCAAATAATCATTAATGACAATTTGTTGTTAACCCTTTCAGTGCCAGGTCCGAAATATTCATATTTGTTCAAATCGCCATAAACAGAAGGAATATTAAAATATATATAGTTTTGTTCATATGCCAAACATAATCAGCGCGTAAATAGTATATTGTCGTCAAGACGTACGATGGTGTACGTAAACAAGAGCCTGCTCGTGTTACAGAAGTCTTACTTCTGTTTACATAACACAGCGCAATTATATTGGTTAATCACACACAAATGATATAAACGCTCTTTATTATTTCCATATCAGGAAAAAGTAACACATAACGCTCTATATGTTTACCATATCCGGATCTAAACAAAAGCTAGGTTCTGTAACCTTTTTTGCTTTTGTTTACATAACAAAGGAAAACATTTGACAATAACATACTGTTTATGCCATATTTATGATCGGTATAAGAACAAATTATGTCTATATTGTATTCTGTTTATGGCCGTTTTTGACGGAGGTGAATACTTTAACAGCATACCCACCGCCAACACCGCCCGTATCTTTAAGAACTAAATGAGGTTTTATAAAAATTGGCTCGAAATTTCACTAGATTCCCAAATCAATCAAACTTTAGAATTTTATTATCGATCTGGAAAGTATCAACTCTAAGGGGTCTGTGTATATTTATACGATGCATGAATGATCGGGTGAACTGTTCTCCTGGTCGGGTAACCGGCAAATTAACGTAAAAAAACCAAATAATTCCAATCCGATGCACATGCATAGACATGTACTGCTTCGGCATACAGCGAACATAAAAATAACAATTTTAATACTTTATTCTATATAGCATAAACACTTGTAAATTTATACCGGTCTTGTATTTTTCACACTGTTGCCGTGAGTTGTATTTTTGACTGTTGTAACATGGATTGTAATGTTTCTTTGAATCATCATGCTATAGATGAAGAATCAGTAAACCATTTGTTATGGGGCGCTTTCTGGACAACAATTCCAAAAGCAAAATATGTGAGCCGCCATATCAAATCCAGTCGTAAATCGGGATTGTTTTTACCCTGTGCCAATGCATTCTCTTATATATGCGAGTCGACCATAGGTCGCCTCGCATATATAAGAGAATGCATTGGCCTAACAATTTTTTACAATTTTAATAATTTTGTCTTGTATTCTTTAACAATTTTATAATTTCACCCATACAGAGCCCCGGACAAACATGAGCAGACGACACTCTTCTCTATGCTTCTCTATATGTGTGGGGCTCCCTGCAGGGTAATGGATGTTTGTTTTTTTTTTTTATGTCATAAAAATTGTAAGAAACATTTATTTAAACAAATTGATAAAAAAATTGTTAGGCCAATGTATTCTCTTATATATGCGAGACGACCTATGGTCGACTCGCATATATAAGAGAATGCATTGGCACAGGGTAAAAAAATCCCGACTTACGACTGGATTTGATATGGCGGGTCACATATGTGTTTCTGAAACGAGGTCTGCATGCCTTCTTTGGTGACAATTAATTTTTATGAAACTCGTTTTGATAACACGTTTGTATCAGTATCGTCTGACAACATGCGATGGGAAGCATGGTGCCACTCAAATATTCGACTTCATCTTGATTAGTAAAATATATTATGCATGGATAACATACAGACTTACATATATCACTATACAAAACGGTGGTGTAGTGTTCTACAGCAGTAATTGTTGCGCAATAGCCATAGATAGTGGGTAGGGGGGGGGGAAGATAGAAAAATAGTTTATTAGTACATATGTAATGGAAAACTCGTACCAGGTGTTTCGACTCAGATTAATTCTATAATAGCTCGGAATCTATATATAATATGCTGAGAATAGATGTTCCATACTTACAGGGCATTGCCTGTTCGAATTTAATCTACAGACCACAGAAGTCCGTTTAGAATTCGTGCCCATGTGGCTGATTCTCGGGTAAATAGGTGACTGACTCTTCGGGTGAAAGGAAATTTTATTCAGATTTAGAATACCGTAATAAATGAGGCTTACCAGAAACTAACTGTTGTTTTGCTAAATAACCTAGAATACAGTATTATCGATTCATCATATCCGCTACGAAATTAGGTATACAGTTATTGAACAGTTTTCTTGTGAATGTGAATTGACCAATGCACACGTGTAAATGACCAAGGTCGTTCGGTGTGCATATATAAATGTTTTATGCCGGGGGGGGGGGGGGGTAGCCGTATACATATAGTTATAATGTGGTCAGAATAAAAACCTTGTAGATCTATTATCTGCATTTGTTCGACAAGCTTTCCTCGGATCTAAGGTAGAACCGTTGGGGAGCGGAGGTCCATCTAAGTTTTAAGAACTTGTCCTCCAATCCCCTAGTATCTGTATATGAATATACTATTAACCCTTTACCCAACAAACCGGCCAAAACCGGCCAAATAAAGCTTCAACAGCCTAAAATATCTTCGGTCTGTCTCAATAAAACCATACAAATATGGATATCATTGGAATCGGCTCATTGACCACATTGTGATGGTTACAGTTATACCCTGTGCCAATGCATTCTCTTATATATGCGAGTCGACCATAGGTCGCCTCGCATATATAAGAGAATGCATTGGCCTAAAACAAATCTTTTTTTAACACTTTTTACCATTTTTTCTTACATTCTTTAACAATTTTATAATTTTTAATGTGTTAAGCCAATGCATTCTCTTATATATGCGAGGCGACCTATGGTCGACTCGCATATATAAGAGAATGCATTGGCACAGGGCCCTTCTGTTGGATAAAGGGTTAAAATATGTTTAAATCAAACCGTTACAATTATATCTATTACACTCTGGACCTCTCCAAAGGCTCGACGAAGACCTAATTTACTATAATCGTTTTGTAAACTCCGCCATAAACTGGGGACTAGATCCTCTCTATATAAGTATAAATTCGCAGCAACTCATAGGTGTCCTATAATTGTTGCATAGAAATACAATAGTTTAAGGGTCAGATGCACCTTTTGCCAAAATTGCCTGGTATTTCAAAATGGATTTGATCGAAATCTGCCAGGAATTTCTTTGTGAAATTTGGTACAAGCGATTATTGTGACTAAATATTCAAGAACAATCGACCAATTGGATATTATAACTTCATTTGCATTACTTTTTATGACATGAAAACATTTAAACTTCATTGTTTTCAAGCAACAAGAACTTCTGTAAAATAAAAAAAAATTCTAAAGTGCAGTTCATATATCCATGATATCATATCTCAAGATCGTGAGAGGAGACTTATTTATTCCTGATTAGTGAAATTTAATGATTATTTTCATATAGAAAGGCAACTACCCATAAAAAAAATTCTATATTTGAGAACTTTCATGTCATGACTCTTGATCAATGAAATATTGGGCTGAGATGAGTTGTGGGTCATGGGTTCATAACCAAGTTAAACCTGACACCATATCTCTTAACACAGTGATTTCACTTACTCGCGGCGTTTCCGCAATTTGGTCTCCGGAGGTCAAAGTTAACAAGTATCATCTATGTTTAGCATATGACTCCAGTCTGGGAATTCCCAAAATAAAATGGCAACAGGTCGTTATCGTATCGCAGGTGCGAGAACTTCATAAAACTATTTAAACACTCACCTGGATACATACGATACATAGGTATCGCACAGTAGATAGATTGGATGTATCACGTATGTTTTTGAGTTATTTTTTTAACGCAAGAACTCGCTATTTATCAGTGACTTATGGGAAGTTCGTTGACAAAAAAGGGCGTCTGAATGTCTGCATCGTCACCAGATCCTAACTCTATATATGACATGGCCACAAAACAATTCTTAAACACGTAGTTGCACTCAGAATAAATGAAATTAAGCCATAAAATGTTGATACAAAATTCTCGCACTCAGCTGTCGAATGTTTACAAATGGTCGAAATGGATGCTACTTCTCAACTTTGACCTTTTATCGGCTTTTACCGGTGGGTTGGATAAAAAGCTAGGAATCGGACCATATGGAACCATCGGCCATCTTGAAAATCGCGAACCGGTAAAAAGGCTTATTCAAGTTGATTAATCTCTGCTTGAGTGGACCACACTGCATTTCAACATTTGTTTTCATTGGGCTGGAATATTTGTGACTGCATTATTCTTCATTACAATATATGATGCTGTATTATGCAATTATGAATCTAACTCAACATTATGATAAAAATGAAGCCCCCTCTCATAGAGCCAAGACAATAAGCTATTTGATAATAGGAGTTTTGTGTGAAATTATTAATTACCCTAGCAGCTGTTGGTACCAAAAGGGACAAAAAATAAAATAATATTTTTAACCTCTCAAATGTATTAAAATCCATTTGTTTTTTGTTGTCTCTTCATAACTGCTCAGATTGTATATACTATGAAGATGATGATATGAGAAACTCGAGATTTTTTGCCAGATAGATCCAGAGAAATTCTTCATTGAAAATCTGTTGCCATTTTTGGCTGGATTTATGCAAAACGTGCGTCTCCCCTTAAGACAAATAACAAGTTGATGGTGGTGGAAAATGTGCCAAACACATAAAATAATATGAGCACTAGTGTTTATAGTCAGCATTGTCAATATCTAGGTTATGCAGGGACGGGACTATAGGGTCTCCAATTGTGGGGTGTGTACATCTTGAAATTTCCAACTGCACCCACCCTCTTTGAACAAGATCAATCCATGTGCATCCCCACATTGGGTTGGAACTTTCCAACTCGTATACCCCAAGCTTTCCAACTGTTGGAAATTTCCAACCTCAACCGTATGCCATATATTTCTGATTGGTATAAGAACAAAGTCTGTCTATAGTTTACTATTCTTTCTGTTTGTGGCGGTTTTTGATGGAGCTGAATATTTTAACAGCATACCCACCGCCAACGTCGCCCGTATCTTTAATTACTGGTTGGAATATCAACCAATGAGAACGTCAAACCCAACTGTTGAACATTTTTACCAAAGTTGGGGCGAGTGAGACACATGTCGCTACGCCCTGAGGTTATGCCCTAATATTTGAGAAAACATTTGGAAATCGAGATCAACATGAAAGACTGATACACCTACATGTCGCGTATGTGCTATGACGTTGAAATTCGGCAATTGCAATTTGGGGGTTAGTGTTTGACTACCTATTCCTACATAAAAGGATTGGGTACAAACTTGACTGTGTAGTGTAGGATATTACGTGTCAAGTTATCATGTCCTCTGAAACAAGTTTTCCTGAAATATATAGCAATCTCGAAATAATCAATCATACATGGATTTGAAGACAACTGTCAGTAGCGCCGTTATATGTGGAACTACATCTCATGCCGTTAGCTTTGGTAAATATGCATTTTATATATCGGAATAGTCACTTGTTACTCAGAACATGTTGCTGTTGCTGTTTCAGTTCCTGTTACTCGAAATAGTCAATCCCGCATCATCTAACTTTTCGGGTCCGTGAAGTTAGCACAACATTCAACATTCGTGTAAAGTTGGCACAACATTCAACATTCGATTTTTCTTGTACATAAGTTTTTTTTAACGTGAATGGATTAAATGGGTCGTATATATATAACACCCCTATCAAAATTAGAGTATTCGATACTTCGATGCTCATTTTTGAGGAATTTTAATTCCGGTAGAGAGAGAGAGAGAGGGGCACATCATATACGCATGATCGGATAGGGCCCATATATGCAGGGATAGTACCTGGTGGTACTTTAATTCTCCATAGGACCCACGCCTAGCAGGTGTGGTTTTCGCTGGCGAATGTTGAATTAAATTCCTCATAAATGAGCATCGAAGTATCGAATACTCTAATTTTGATAGGGGTGCTATACAAAGTTCAAAGTTCAAAAGCTTTATTTATAAAGTCAGGCATTTTAAATTACAAACATGAGCATTAAGCTCTTAACTGACTTGTAAAACAATGAATATGTACATAAACAGTAACGTGAATAAAACACAACCTATCTGAAAAATAAATTACATGTATATTAGGTAAAACATTGTAAAAGACGAGTAAAATCCCTGAGGACAGGTAGCCCTGACTCGATCAAAAGCGTACATAAGACACACATTTGTATATTCATATACGGCACAGTAATGTGCACAACGAGTCCATATTTCATTCCTGGATAACACGTTTTGTTCCATTCAGAGATACCAGACCAGAGAGTGAGGATTAAAATACAAAACATATACATATAATTAGGATATCCTACAGGCACTGCATTTACATTTAAAACCATTCCAGGTTTGTAACATACATTCAATGTCTTTCATCGTCTCTGCGGTTCTGCATGACTCTGGAAGAGAATTCCACACTTTAGGTGCCATGAATCTAAACGAGCTTAAACCGAAAGTAGTAGTATCATGTGATGGCAGTTCCAGAGTCTCAGAATTTCTAAAAGAGTATGAACTATGTTTACGTTTCACCAGGCAGTCCAAATAGGAAGGAGTGCTAATGTCCTTCTTTAGTATTTTGAAAACTGTGAGTGCCATAAGTCTGAGTCTTTGGAGACGTGGATGCTCACAGTTTGCAAGTTTATGAGAAAGTCACAATCAGATGTGTAGTCATTATAGATAAAACGAAAGGCTCTCTCCTGAATTTTCTCCAGCCTGTCCGTAGAAGACACACTGTAGAAATGCCAGGTAAGAGGGCAGTAATTAAAATTTGAGAGGATGAAAGATTTGAAGATACATTTTTTGCCTGAGAGGGTCAGCATATGTCCAAGTCTCTTTAAGACATTTAGCTGCCTTGATGCCTTTGAACATAGCGAATCGATGTGAGTGTTAAACGTCAATTTACAGTCCAGAGTTATACCGAGTAATTTCACTTCCTCGATACATGGGATCAGATGTGAAGCATTTATGCCAGTTATAGATTTACTTTTGGGACCCAATGATATTGCTTGGAACTTCTCTGGATTTGCCTTCATGCCATTTAGTGCGAACCACTCAATGAGATGAAGGCTATCAGATTCCAGAGTGCTCCGAACAACATCAGGGTCCTTGTGAGAGAAGGAAATTGTGTTATCGTCTGCATAATTATAAAGGGAGCAGTCCTTCACAAAGCCGAAAATGTCATTCAGAAAGATGTTAAACATGGTTGGGCCCAGTATGGATCCCTGTGGTACACCCTTGGTGATGCATCTCCCGGAACTCACACTGGAGCCAAGTTTAACGCATTGTCTGCGACCAGAAAGATAGCTCCCCATATAAGACCCCGACTTTTCACAAAGATTATATGCACGTAGTTTCTCTAACATAAGATCATGAGGTAGACAATCAAAAGCCTTTGAAAGGTCCATCATTACAGCGGCAACACTTTCATGCTTGTCAAGTGCCCTGCGCCAGTCTTCAATGGCATTTAACATTACGTCACTGCATCCATGATGCTTCCTAAAAGCTGAGAGAGCGGGGGTAAAACTAGAGTCAAAATGCATTTGTAGCTGTGAATTTATCGCTTTCTCAAATAATTTTGATATAGTAGGTAAAATACTAACAGGCCTGTAGTTTTTCTTACTCAAAATATCATTTTTCTTGTGTATAGGGGTCACTTGAGCAACTTTAAGGCTATCCCGGAAAGCAACGACAGACAGAGATTGGTTAAAAAGATTACTCAAAGGCACGTGTATACATGTATATACGACCCACTTAATCCATTCACGTTATGTACAAGAAAAAATTTATGTTGAACGAATGTTGAATGTTGTGCCAACTTCACACGAATGTTGAACGAATGTTTAACGTTGAATGTTGTGCTAACTTCACGGACCCTAACTTTGGGTCTTTTCACTTTGTAAACTGACATTTGTGACCCGCCATATTAAATCCAGTCGTAAGTCGGGATTTTTTTTACCCTGTGCCAATGCATTCTCTTATATATGCGAGTCGACCATAGGTCGCCTCGCATATATAAGAGAATGCATTGGCCTAGCAATTTTTTTACAATTTATAATAATTTGTTCTTGTATTCTTTAACAATTTTATAATTTCACCCATACAGAGCCCCAGACAAACATGACACTCTTCTATATGCTTCTATATATGTGTGGGGCTCCCTGCAGGGTAATGGATGTTTTTTTTATTTTATGTCCTAAAAATTGTAAGAAACATTTATTTAAAAAAAATGATAAAAAATTGTTAGGCCAATGCATTCTCTTATATATGCGAGGCGACCTATGGTCGACTCGCATATATAAGAGAATGCATTGGCACAGGGTAAAAAAAATCCCGACTTACGACTGGATTTGATATGGCGGCATTGGCGGGTCACATTTTCAGAAGTTAGCATTCAAATATCTGCCTACAATCGATCATCCAATCGCTCGTGACATGCAACAGCTTTAACACGTTTGTTCTCCATAATTCAGAAGTTTGTCAATCAACAATGTGCTATAGACGGCCATCTGCAAAATTTATCAGGTGAACGTGCCAGTGCATCAATGTAGCCTCAAACCAACTCTCCCACGCTATGTTGTAGAATACCTAATTTCAAGCATCGTGAAGTCATCGAGAATGCGAAAAATCATCACCACATATGCAACAAATGGACTTTATTTTTACAACTCAGGTAATTTATTTTCTGCGGAAGTGATTTGAGGATTGACGTCACATGACGCATTGCTCGCGCTCCCGCTCAGAGCACCAGGTGCAAGTTTAATTATGTTCATTATCTTCACCTTGCTCAAATAATGATCCCAGTTTACCAAGTGATACAATCTCCTAAATGCCAGGTATAGTCGCTGGCAGCCTTCGGTCCCGATGTGTTATGGTTTATTTAACGGCTTTGTTGAGATAGTATTCACGAAGTAAAGGCTAGCTATACATGCATGGCACGTGCGAACTGTGCACAAAGCATTTTAGTGGCCATTCTGATATGATTGATGTCCTGCGTGTGCGAACAATTTCATATGTGTTCCTCATAATTGTGGTTGATTAAAGATCAGTTCATCGGAGTTCAGAGTGTGATTTAAGCACCACAGATCGTTTGATGCAAAAATAACGTTTCCTTTGCGGAACTATGGATGTGTCTGATTTTTAGCTCCTTTTTATCCTAAAACATAAGAACTAACATCATGTCAGAAATCCTTACCTTATGTCCTTGTGGCAGTGGTATATCAAACTCCATGCAGCGCCCTCTACATTATCACTGCGATATGGCACTGCCACAAGGATGGTACTTTGCGGACCGATACATTTACCACAGATCGTTTGATGCAACAATAACGTTTCCTTTGCGGAACATGATTTAAAAGCTCCAGCCACACCATATGCGTTCTCTGTTCTGTTCTGTGTTGGCTATCCCTCATTTAAAGACCTTGTGCCAATGCATTCTCTTATATATGCAAGTCGACATAGCTCGCCTCACATATATAAGAGAATGCATTAGCCTGACAATTTTTAAATAATTTTTCTTACATTCTTATATATAACAATTTTTGTCGTTATTTCTTATATTCTTTAACAATTTTATCATTTTTTTCTTACATTATTTATAATTTTTTCTCATTTTTTCTTACATTCTTCAACAATTTTTATCATTTTTTTTATGATTATTTTTTACATTCTTAAATAATTTATTATCTTTAAAAATTTGTTATCTTTTTAACAATTATATAAAATAAAAATAATATAAAATGTGTTAGGCCATTGCATTCTCTTATATATGCTAGGCGACCTATGGTCGACTCGCATATATAAGAGAATGCATTGGCACAGGATTTTCGCAAAAAATGCATGGCACGTGCGAACTGTGCACAAAGCATTTTAGTGGCCATTCTGATATGATTGATGTCCTGCGTGTGCGAACAATTTCATATGTGTTCCTCATAATTGTGGTTGATTAAAGATCAGTTCATCGGAGTTCAGAGTGTGATTTAAGCACCACAGATCGTTTGATGCAAAAATAACGTTTCCTTTGCGGAACTATGGATGTGTCTGATTTTTAGCTCCTTTTTATCCTAAAACATAAGAACTAACATCATGTCAGAAATCCTTACCTTATGTCCTTGTGGCAGTAGTATATCAAACTTCATGCAGCGCCCTCTACATTATCACTGCGATATGGCACTGCCACAAGGATGGTACTTTGCGGACCGATACATTTACCACAGATCGTTTGATGCAACAATAACGTTTCCTTTGCGGAACATGATTTAAAAGCTCCAGCCACACCATATGCGTTCTCTGTTCTGTTCTGTGTTGGCTATCCCTCATTTAAAGACCCTGTACCAATGCATTCTCTTATATATGCAAGTCGACATAGCTCGCCTCACATATATAAGATAATGCATTAGCCTGAAAATTTGTTTTATAAATTTTTCTTACATTCTTATATATAACAATTTTTGTCGTTATTTCTTATGTTCTTTAACAATTTTATAAATTTTTTCTTACATTATTTATAAATTTTTCTCATTTTTTCTTACATTCTTCAACTTTTTAAACATTTTTTTATGATTATTTTTTACATTCTTAAATAATTTGTTATCTTAAAAAAAAAAATTCTTACAATTTTTAACAATTATATAAAATAAAAATAATATAAAATGTGCTAGGCCATGCATTCTCTTATATATGCGAGGCGACCTATGGTCGACTCGCATATATAAGAGAATGCATTGGCACAGGATTTTCGCAAAAAATGCATGGCACGTGCGAACTGTGCACAAAGCATTTTAGTGGCCATTCTGATATGATTGATGTCCTGCGTGTGCGAACAATTTCATATGTGTTCCTCTTAATTGTGGTGTATTAAAGATCAGTTCATCTGAGTTCAAAGTGTGATTTAAGCACCGCAAATCGTTTGATGCAACAATAACGTTTCCTTTGCGGAACTCGATGTGTCTGATTTATAAGCTCCAGCCATACCATATGCGTTCTATGTTCTGTTCTGTGTTGGGTATCACTCCTTTAACGACCATGTGCCAATGCATTCTCTTATATATGCAAGTCGACATAGCTCGCCTCACATATATAAGAGAATGCATTGGCCTGACAATTTTTTTTATCAATTTTTCTTACATTCTTTAACAATTGTTTGATCATTTTTTTCTTACATTCTTTAACAATTTTTATAATTTTTTTCTTATATTCTTTAACAATTTTATCATATTTTTCTTACATTATTTATAAATTTTTCTCCGTTTTTATTAAATTCTTTAACAATCTTTATCATCATTTATCTTTATTTCTTACATTCTTAAATAATTTGTTATCTTTTTTTACATTTTTTCTTACATTTTTTAACAATTATAAGACATAATATAAAATTTGTTAGACCAATGCATTCTCTTATATATGCGAGGCGACCTATGGTCGACTCGCATATATAAGAGAATGCATTGGCACAGGGTTTTCGCAAAAAAATCAGGAAGCTCCTCTTAATTGCGGTGGGTTAAAGATCGGTTCATCGGAGTTCAGAGTGTGATGCAAATCGTTTGATGCAATAAACGTTTCCTTTGCGGAACTCGATGTGTCTGATTTATAAGCTCCAGCCACACCATATGCGTTCTATGTTCTGTTCTGTGTTGGGTATCCCTCCTTTAACGACCATGTGCCAATGCATTCTCTTATATATGCCAGTCGACCATAGGTCGCCTCGCATATATAAGATAATACATTGGCCTGACAATAAATATTAAAGGAATATTAAAAAATATATAGTTTTGTTCATATGCCAAACATAATCAGAGCGTAAATAATATATTGTCGTCAAGACGTACGATGGTGTACGTAAACAAGAACCTGTTCGTGTTACATAAGTTTTGCTGCTGTTTACATAACACAGCGCAATTCTATTGGTTAATCACACAAAAATGTTATAAACGCTCTTTCTTATTTCCATATCACGAAAATTATAACAAATAACGCTCTTCATGTTTACCATATCCGGATCTAAACAAAAGCCAGGTTCTGTAACATACTTTTGTTTACATAACAAAGGAAAAGCATTTGACAATAACATACTGTTATTGGTATCAGAACAAAGTCTGTCTATATTTTACTATTATTTCTGTTTCTGGCGGTTTTTGACGGAGCTGAATATTTTAACAGCATACCTACCGACAACGCCGCCCATATCTTTAATATATTGTCGAGAGAGACGACGAAAGAGTGAGGATGAGGAGAAGGAGAACATGGGAGAGGAGTAGCTGGGGACGGAGAATAGTTGAGATCACAATGAACAGTATTAATCGGAGGCAGGGTGAAGGAAGAGCGAGTAAGAGAGGGGGAGATCGAGAAGTGAGAGAGAGAGAGAGAGAGAGAGAGAGGGAGATCGAGTAAGGGAGAGGGAGAGAGAGGGAGAGAAAGAGAGCGAGAGAGAGAGAGAGAGAGAGAGAGAGGAGAGAGAGAGAGAGAGAGAATGGGAGTGCGAAATAAGATAGTGGAATCGACAGAGTTGTGAGATTGCTTTAAATCCCTGTTTTTATTTTGTAAATTGACACCAAACGGGCGAGACATACAATTTTGCAACTATATTTGGTCTTAAAACTAATATTTATTTCATGTTTCTAGAGGGTGTGGTTGTCGTAAATGGTCGGGAATAATTTGCTAGAACGGATAAAAAAAAATTGGGTCGATTGATGTGTGTGATCCAAAAAAATGGCCAACGGTAAAACAAAAGTGTCATGTGTCTGAATTTGTTCTCTGACCCCCCCCCCCCTCCACTAAATACGAATTTAGTGTTAAGGAGATTATCTCCCCCATTTCCTATAATATTGATACATGCAATACGGTTCTCGGAAAAGTGCGCACTGATTGTCCATGGAACCATATTTTTTGTTTAAATGGGTTAAATAGTCAGCCTATATATGGAATCATTGGCGTCGTTTTTGGAAACAAAGACTGAACGATGTATGTCTCCAGGTGCTGTTTTATCATGTCAAACCGATCACACAGCCGGTAATTTTCTCCCCATTGGACTAACTGTTGACGTTAATATACGGCGTTTAGGATAGTGGTAATTCGGGGCTATTATTTCCTGCTTTGATTAGTTACTCGTTGATGCTTGATCTCACTGAACTGCGATGGGCACACTGGCTATTAGGCCTTTATCAATTAGGCTCAAGGGACCAACAGCAGACTAATTTCATCCGGAATCTCGCTCTGTTTGCGGAATCAATTATACATAGAGTAAGCTTTGCTGGTGTATTTGGTCCAATATAGCTCGGACTACATGGGAGAGTTGTTTAACCCTTTACCCAACAGAAGGGCCCTGTGCCAATGCATTCTCTTATATATGCGAGTCGACCATAGGTCGCCTCGCATATATAAGAGAATGCATTGGCTTAACACATTAAAAATTATAAAATTGTTAAAGAATGTAAGAAAAAATGGTAAAAAGTGTTAAAAAAAGTTTTTTTTTAGGCCAATGCATTCTCTTATATATGCGAGGCGACCTATGGTCGACTCGCATATATAAGAGAATGCATTGGCACAGGGCATAACTGTAACTATCACAATGTGGTCAAGGAGCCGGTTCCAATGATATCCATATTTGTATGGTTCTATTGAGACAGACCGAAGATATTTTAGGCTGTTGAAGCTTTATTTGGCCGGTTTTGGCCGGTTTGTTGGGTAAAGGGTTAACCGACAATCGAGTGGTCGTATTCTCTGTTGCTGAGCCTAAAGTGTGTGTTTTGCTGTGATGATGTTGAAGAAGATGAAACACATTTCCTTATGGAATGCACTGCATATTCACAACTACGAAGCTAACTTTTCCAATCAATGATTAGCCATAATCCGAATTTTCGACGATTTAACGACAACGATAAATTAATTATTATATTGACAAATGACAGTCCCACTCTAAGGCGAATAATATGTAAACTTATCCGTCGCTTATTCAGTGCTCGTGCTGAGCAAATAACAGTCCTACTCTAAGGCGAATACTATGTAAACTGATCCGTCCCTCCGTCGGTGCTCGTGCTGAGCAAATAACAGTTAGGTAACCATTCATATGATATATGATCCCGAGCCTCCTTGTATATCTTAGCATTTTACGTAATTTTATTCTTGTATTTTATTATCACACATTTTGTTACGCGCGCCGCGTGTATAATAATGTACAAATTCTTGTATCGCTTGGGCGCTGTCATGGAGCATGAGGGTTCTATTTATAGAATGTCAATTATTGGGACACATTAAAAGTTGTAGTGTGACCCCGATACGAGCTGTAGTGCGACCCCGAGGCCGAGCCCGGTAAAAGGTGTAGTTGAGAATGTCAATTTCGTTTATTGGCGTTTACATTATGTCAATAATGTTGATTTTGGTTTGTGATAAGCTATGCCAATTACAAATAACAGAAATGAAAAAGATTCTATAATTACAATCATGGGTATATAATGTATGATCTTGAGCGCGTTACCATTTCTGACTATGGGTTTCTTGTATATACTGTTATCCATTGTATTAGCAAACTGTCCTCGTGTGGATGTTTTTTGCCAATAAATCATTATCTACTTGAGCAATCGAATTTAGCAATCTGGCTCGCAAGCAACATTGATCGCGAGTCAGGTTTGCCACAAACTTGAGCAATCCTGCTTAGCTATACATGGCCGCACAGGCAATGCGATTGGGGGTGCTCAAAACTCCGACAATCGTCGGGCAATTTGAGATATGTTTGGAAAATTTTCGGGCAAATTGAATGGTATTCAGGGGAAAATTGTGGGGAAAAAATTCACATTTATGTCCGAATTCTACATATTTAAGGTTTCCTTAAAAGGTATCATCATCATCATCATCATCATCATCATCATCATCTTTATTTCGAAACAAGTCATTCAACTTATGGTTCCGCTGAATTACATTAATAATAAACACATGTATAATAAATTATATAGGCCTATAACGTAACAATAATGGTTTACTGAACTTCAGTCGTCATATATGTATCTTCTGTCGTGGCAGTATGCATCAAGCATAGTTTTAAATTCCTTCAATGTGTGTGCATCAACGACCAGGTCAGGTAATTGATTCCACTCAGCAATAACTCGGTGGGTGAAGAAGAATTTTCGGACATCTTTTTCGGATCCTGGTATCTGGAGCTTTTTGCTATTCCCTCTTGTTGCGACATAGAGTGTTCTTTGTAAGAATTGTTGCGAGTCTACGTTATACATATTATTTAACAGTTCAAAAGTTTCAATCATATATCTCCTCGGAATCGGCGATATTTAACTGATAGGCCAGTACGAGATTCTCAGAAAGCCTCTAGTTTTTGAGATACCCCGCACTTCCGAGCCCTCGAGAAAATCATGTCGTAGGCTGTTAAACTACCTTTGGTACATATGCCATGGGTGTGCGATTTTTGATTCTGGATTGGCTGCTATGAAAAATATTGACTTTTGTGAGTTTCTGAGCCCGAAAATACGCAAAAATGAATATATCCTTAGGAGAACACAAGTTTTCACTAATCGCCGACGAATGTGACATTTTTCGAACAGTATTATCAACATATTCAGATGTATGGCAAAACAGTTATGAAATATATAACATAATGTCAACTTTTCGGGTATTTTGAGAAAAAGATCTTGAAAAATCACTCAATTTTCGTTTTTTGTCTTGCAACCTAATGACAATTTATCGGACGCATGATAAGATATTGAGATGATACAAACACCAAAAACTTCCTGAAATATCTCGCTTTCAGAAAATATATGACATAACCGTAATTATCCTGAAGGTACCCACTCAGTATCCAAAAACTTAACCCTCCCCCATAAACGCTCTCAGATAACTGAAATTGACCAATTAAGATATTGTTTTGTGAAAGGGTTACATTAATTGTCGGGTGCTGTATGATAAGTTGCAGAATAATATTCTGAATATCTATGCTAGATATATTCCCACCGGACCTGACCAATTTACAACTTTCCACTATAAATACCACCAAAAAAGCGAATGGGACATCCAATTTTCAAAGTTTTTTGTCGATTGAATTGAATTTTCTCGGGCACAGTATTGATTTCTGATGATAATTCACAACATAATAACTTCCCTCGATATATTATTCCAAACTATGTATATGCGCTTCGTGTGGTTGTTCTTATAATCATAATTAATGCTCCAAAGTTGACCCCCCACCCCCCCCCCCCCCCATTTCGTAATATGCGCTAATATACGGACCAGAATACAGAAACACAATTGGCATATCTGTGATTAGTTGGAAGTGTCATTTCGGTTAGTATGTTCTTCTTTTTCGTTAGACAAGACATTATTCAACCCAGAAAAAGAGTTTCTTGAATAATAAGTGGTGTGTATACAATGTATATCATGAAAACATAGGATTGGCAATCATTTGGCCGCGTAATATTTTACCACCATCTATTATTCCTCATCTGCACTCTCATCCGAAACACTATTCCCGTTATCTCGGTTTTCGCAAGTGTCGTCGTCGTCGCATCCGCACATACTGGTACGTGTGAGATTGTGTTTTTGGCAGTCACATCTTTTAGTGGAATAATTACTTTTGCATGTGCATCGAATAAATTCAACCAAATCTTTTGGAACCGGGTCCACGAACGACACCACGGGGTCTGGTTGCTGTTCTCCCATCCTCCATCCACAGCCACCATGAGACGGAAGACTCAAGACAAGACTCGTTGCATGCCTCCGTATATAGGTTTGATAATTAACTCGCTGAATATGGTGTTTGAGACTATTCTTTGTTGGTGGCAATCGGTCGCTCGATGACTGCTTCTTGTGAAAAGCTTGAATCTTGCCTCGTCGACTGATTTGATATTGTCAGAACCCGTATACATGGCACATACACACGATTCGCATGATTCTTTTTCTAAGTCAGATAGGTGCGCAGGATCTTCACCAACGTGAACTGATATGATCTTCGTTATCTCTTCGTGATTTTCCGCAGTTGACATGGCGCATTTCTTTCCGTGCTGTACGAAGTAACTGGTGGTATCGCAGCCAATCAACGCATGTAAAGCTGGAAGCGCTTTACACAATCATGTCTGATCCGATTTCTCTCGCGATGTCATGCAGAGCTACAAATCGTTCCTTCTGTTTTACACCAGTGTGGAAGAATAGCTCATTGAGACGTAAGAATTGGAAGTGGTGCAAACCTAGCACAGCAACATCCCTATCATGGCTCCAGACATAATAAAATAGGCAACATGGGACAAACATTCGAGAGTCAGCCTCTTCGTGTTCAGAATTCAAATCTGGACAGCTGTTTGGTCCGACGAAATCTACCATCACACATCTTCCTTCTGTGAAGCCACCCACCAAATAAACGTTTAGCCTATTAAGTAATCTAGCAGCCCGGTGTGATTCGAGTTGAACGTAGATGTACTCCACTAAATTGCTCTTCGTCTTCGAGTTGGCAAGCATTTTTGTCAACTTCGAGGGCAGACGAGTGTCACCTGTCTTGAACACTCGCTCAGAGAGGCTGCCTTGTGTTGACCTATTTGATCGTTCAGAAGACTTAATGTAATCAGCATTGTCATAACGGTCTGCGACTACGGCAACAACATCAAAGTTAGTTTTGAGAGTACTAAACGTTCAACAGTGTTAAATATATCTCCAACAGCGTTAGGTTTCGAACTTGCACTGCCACATATCATCTGGACAATTGCCATAAAATCAAACACCCACATGTCGATGCTCTTCGGTTCCAGATGCGAACTGTCACTGACCTTGTCTTCTAGAAGATGGAGAAGATCACTGTTGTTCCAGAACGCATAGTTCCATCGACGTTGAATAGCGAGAGTGGGACAAGGGATGGTTCATAACAGAAACATTTGTCTAGTTGAATCTGCCTGTCGTTTGCAAGGACAAGGATTATGGCCAGTGACGGATCGGGTCCATAATGTCAACTGTATCACTGTCTAGCCTATCTTCAACGAATGTTTTCATTCTTTCCTTCCCAGTTTCAAAGGACGACAATAGTTCTATGGAGTGAGGAGTGAGGCTCGTTGGGAAGTACCACGCCTGTGGCAATATTGACGAGTGGCATGGACGAATCCTCGCTTGCGTCGTTATCAACCTTAAATTGATTAGTCAAACCTGAGTCAACTTTTTCCATGATGGCCCGAACTTTCCGTTCATCCGCAATGGTTTTAGATTGGGTATCTTCCCTGTGGAGTGAAGCTGACCCAGAATTCAGATCACACATTCTAAGTAGGTTCGACATTACTGCCGCTCTTAGATGTGCTGTAAGGACATGACGCTCGGTGGCCTTGTCACTTCGAAATGTGCCTTTCAAGAAAGCACAATCTCTATTGAGAGTTTGCTCAATTCCCTGGTGGGACCATACGCCATTGAATGTTGCCGAAACGTTTCGAGAACGGTGGACTGTATGAAGTCCCTGACCCATAGCAGTGTACACATCTGGATGCAAGTCTTCCAGTGTGCTCATATCTGCAAGCATAGACATCCCCAACGCGCGTAGGTCAAGTGGTCATATGCGAAGTCAACTGAATCATTTTCGCAAACATATACAAGTGGTTTGCGAAATCGGCTGCAATACAGTTCAACAGGCACTGAACCATACTTATATATTCGTTCCAAAATGCAAACGTGGCTGAAAGTTCGCAGCAGATTCCATGACCATCTCCTTAATTCCAGAATCCTGCATTCGTTTACCTATTATCCTTTGATCGCACGATGAAAACCACCAAGTCTCAACACTAATCGAGGGAAGAGCTCGCGATTCCTACACTTGATCAGCTGTGCTTTTGAGTATAATGCCTCGTCAAATGTAATCACACAATAGTCAAGAACCATCCTCCTGAATACTTCGGAGAGCCGCATGAGCACATTGAAGACAGTGTCAAAGTAATTTTGGGGAGCAGACACATTTCTACAGTATCCAACGTTTGTTGTGGGTCCTTGGATCTTCGATGCTAGCTTCATATGCATAACAGTCCACCCTGTATGGTATAATATGTTCGCCGACACTCAAATCGAAAAGTCTGTTGCTGATAGCTCTCGCGGTGACCCACGCAATATCACTGGATTTAAATCAAGTTTCTCGGGTGTCATAATAGGCAAAGAAGTCAACCCCTTCAAAAAAACTGGAGATGCACGTTTAACATTAATGTTAGGACATTCAGGAATAGTGTTCATGTTTACCGAAGTTCCTTCCTGTTCAGATACATGTTTCTGCTTCTGGCTAAGAACTCTGCTTTGAAAGATGACCATGTTCATAACATCCGACAATGTGGATCTATAGTCTCTCAGCTTTTTAGCTCACCTGAGACGAAGTCTCCGGTGGAGCTATAGTCATCACTCCTCGTCCGTCGTCCGTCCGTCCGTCTGTATGTCCGTCTGTCTGTCCGTCCGTCAACTTTAAAAAAAAACATCTTCTCCTCTGAAACCATCATACCAAATTGGTTCATATTTGGTGTGGATGTTCCCTAGGTGACTCTCATTCAGATTTGTTCAAATGAGGTCACTGGGTCAAATAGTTGCGAAACCAGGGCCTTAATTCTATTCTTCCACAGTAATTCTTACAACAACTTCTTGTCCATAACCATTGTGCCGATTTAGCTAATCTTGGTATGGAGGGTCCTTGGGTGACTGGTGTTCAAATTTGTTCAAATGAGGTCACCCGGTCAATTAGTTGAGAAACCAGGGCCATAACTCATAGTAATTCTTACAATGACTTCTTCTACAAAAATATTGGGCCGAATTAGCTTATATTTGGTACTGAGGGACCTTGGGTGACTGGGAATCAGATTTGTTCAAATTGGGTCACTGGGTCAATTAGGGGCAGAGCCAGGGACATAACTCTAAAAAACCAAAATATTACATTTTTGCATTTTGATCATATTTGGGGTGGATGTTCCCTAGGTGACTGTCATTAATATTTGTTCAAATGAGGTCACTGTGTCAAACAGTTGCGAAACCAGGGCCATAACTATATTCCTCCTTGGTAATTCTTATAACGACTTCTTGTCAATAACCATTAAGCCGATTTAGTTTATATTTGGTATGTGGGGTCATTGAATGACTGGGGTTCAGATTTGTTCAAATGGGTTCACTGGGTCAAATAGTGGTGGAGCCAGGGCCATAATTTCCCAAAAAATAATAAAAATTCAGGAACTCCTTGATCATTTTAACATACAAACAAAAAATATCACCCCCCCCCACATGACCCAGAACCCCACCCCAACCAACAGCATTCCACCCTATCTCATATCCTAACTCACAGGTAAATAAAGTATATTTATTTAAATTCCCATTACAAGGCAACTCTCCTATGAACTGATAGACATCACACATGGCAAGGCAGATAGAGAGATAAAGAGAGCTTATGCAGCCTTAGACAGAGTCCCCAGGGAGTGTATTCATGTCATCCATAATTTAAATGAGATTAATGGTGTTATCAATGAAGCACCCTTGTTGTTTATATTATCACTCAGTGGTCATTAAAATCAGATTAATTTCATTTTCTCAACGAGTGCCTGGCATTTGTAGAATGAGGTTCCCAGAGGGTGAATTTAGTGACGCTATCCTACACAGCAGGCTAGCATAACCAAATACACCCTCTGAGAACCTTATTCCGCTTAGGCCTCATCTTCTGTGAAGTATCTAGAGTCTCAAGATCTCATTCTGCTTAGGCCTCATCTTCTGGGAAGTATCTATAGTATCAAATTTATATTGTTGTTAGTTAAATTTCCCTTCTAGGAAGTATCTGTATCCCTTAATTTGCAGAAGATAAAATTCATGATTGAGGTGCCCAATGGGTGAACATCACCAATTTCAACTGGGGAACTTCAATCTTATTCTAGGTCTTCCATAGCAGTTGAGGGCCTTATCAGAATGAGGTCCCCAGAGGATGAATTTAGTGATACTAGCCCGCTGTGCAGGATAGCCTCACTAAATTCACCCTCTGGGTACCTCATTCTGCAAATAACAGACAGACTATTTCAAAGCTTGATTCAAGGCTAGCATCACCAAATTCACCATTTGGGGACCTCATTCTGCTTAGGCCTCATCTTCTGGGAAGTATCTATAGTATCAAATTTACATTGTTGTTAGTTAAATTTCTCTTCTAGGAAGTTTCTATATCCCCTAATTTGCAGAAGATAAAATTCATAATTGAGGGGCCCAATGGGTGAACATCACCAACTTCAACTGGGGAAATTCAATTTTATTCTAGGTCTTCGATAGCAGTTGAGGACTTTATCAGAATGAGGTCCCCAGAGGGTGAATTTAGCGTCACTAAATTCACCCTCTGGGGACCTCACTCTGCAAATGACAGACACACTATCACCCTATGTCAAGGCTTGTTGTATAATACATTGTGTTGCTTGAGGCCAGGCATACACAATGTAGGAACAGACACGCTTTTTGTGATGCTATCCGGCACAGCAGGCTAGCATCACCAAATTCACCCTCTGACGACCTCATTCTGCTTAGGCATCATATTCTGTGAAGTATCTATAGTATCAAATTTACATTGTTGTTAGTTAAATTTCCCTTCTATGAAGTTTCTATATCCCCTAATTTGCAGAAGATAAAATTCATAAATGAGGTGCCCAATGGGTGAATATCACCAACTTCAACTGGGGAACTTAATTTTTATCCTTATCAGATTTGTGAAAATGGGATCACAAAGTCAAATAAGGGCAGAGCAAGAGACTTAACTATTTCACTACATAGTAATTCTTAAAATATGTTTGCAAGAACTAGTTGGCTTATATAGAATGGAATGTTCTTCCTTGACTGCAATTCAGATTTTTTTAATGGGGTCACCTGGTCAAATAGGGGCCAAGCGAAGGACAGTTTCCCTCTTAATATGCTTCCTTCACAAGGACCATCAGGTCTATTTGACTGATATTTATGATATGTATGAAGGGTTCTTTGGTGTCTGGGATTCAAATTTATTCAGATGGGGTCACCAGGTTAAAATGGTGGGACCAGGGACATAACTATATGTCTCTATAGTAATTCTTAAAATGTCTTCTCAATGGATTTTGGACTATTTAGCTTACATATAGTATGGAGGAATCAGGAAGATCCTTTAGTGACTGAGATACAGATTTGTTAAAATGAGGTCAACCTGTCAAGAAATGGCAGTCTATGGGGAGTTAACACTTTTGTGTCTAATAAAATCATTGAAATACCAAATTCATTAAAACATCTACCTTGGAACCACCTGACTGATTGGTCTGACATACATGTATTGTGTTTTGGGTCCATGGATAATTGGGCTTCAAACATGTTTAAATGGTTTTAGAAAAAGGCGCTTGTGAGATTGGAAATTTCCAACAATTGAGAAAGTTTGAGGTGTCGGTTGTGAAATTCCAACCTAAGACTTGGGAGTCTGGATCCCGGTCGGGAGGGGACTTGTTGAGCTGGAGGAGGGGGGGGGGGTGATCAGTAGTGTACAGTTGGCAATTTCAAGGTGGTTTTTTACCAAGCTACATACTTGAAGTCTCTCTAGCCACATATCCTGTTTAAATCTACTTCTTTTAAAGTGACTATGAAAAGTGCTCACTGTTTTGGTCTCCAGAGTCCCAGTCTTATCAGTCTTTGCAGTCTGGTGAGCGACCCCACAGTCATTGACTGTCTTGTTGTTCGAAATTATCGGTTGCGGCCTGGGTGAAAAACCCATATCCATGTTAGTTGGCACAACACAACTTTCACCAGCAGTTTGTATATCTGTCTACACTGATATAATTGTGTGTATGTCGTTGTAACTGATACACACCCCATGTCGATTTAGAACATTCATCAGCATTCCCATTCGAGTTTAACCCTTTACCCAACAAACCGGCCAAAACCGGCCAAATAAAGCTTCAACAGCCTAAAATATCTTCGGTCTGTCTCAATAGAACCATACAAATATGGATATCATTGGAACCGGCTCCTTGACCACATTGTGATGGTTAAAGTTATGCCCTGTGCCAATGCATTCTCTTATATATGCGAGTCGACCATAGGTCGCCTCGCATATATAAGAGAATGCATTGGCCTAAAAAAAATCTTTTTTTAACACTTTTTACCATTTTTTCTTACATTCTTTAACAATTTTATAATTTTTAATGTGTTAAGCCAATGCATTCTCTTATATATGCGAGGCGACCTATGGTCGACTCGCATATATAAGAGAATGCATTGGCACAGGGCCCTTCTGTTGGGTAAAGGGTTAATATTCGGGTAACTGACAGACCCAATCCGACGTGCTTCGGAGTTTTCACTTTGCACGAAGTCCCAATAAAGACGAGGTCCTGCGCTACAGAAAGGACGTTTCTGTTAACACTCTTGTTCTGTTCAACATCACGTCTGGTCAGAGAGAGCAACTTGTCATGGGTCATTGAAGCGGGTGATAATATGCGTTGCATGGAACATAAGACGATCACGACCAATGTCATCGACATCGCTACAATGAGCAGCATTTATAATTAAAATTTAATTTTCATGCTCTCGTTTGCTCAGCATTTTGGTATTAATATGAGGAAACTAGCATATGTGCTAGCGAAAACGAGACGTCGTTAGCACAACCTATCCATTAGCGTTTTTCCGACTTTTAGGGGGAGGGGGGGGGGGGGTTTACGCTCCTGTTACCGATTCACATGGATCGCATGCTATATTTCTATATTAATTTATGGACAAATGTCCACAGAAGTTTTTGATAGCATTTGCGACGATGTTCTCCCGACAGATATGCAGTTATCGACCTATTCCGTCGTCATATTTCTGAAAAACGACTGAAATTTCGAAGAAAAAATCAATAAATTCAATAATAGGGCCACCGTTATGATAATATGGCACAAAAATTGGCTTATTTCATTCTAAGAATTTATTTCGGTTACCAAAATAATCTCATGATCTCCAGGGAATGTTCTGGATCGAATCTATTGTCGATTTATCGAATTATGTTAAAAATAGCTTTAAAGACCATTAAAACCTATTTTAAAGGACCGTGCCAATCCTGAATAAAAAATCGCACACCCGTACAATGTGTCCCATGGGTCACTGCAAACGAAAATAGCAAGAAATCTCGGGGGCTCAGAAGTGCAGGGTCGATTGGATTTTTCGAAAACTCGTACTGGCCTATGACATCAGATTCAGTTGAACGAGTCTCTCGCGGTATGTCAATTTCCATAATTGCGGAACAAATTTTGTAGCCCGACGTTGTACATTTTCCAGAGCTTTACACTGATATCGAAGATGTGGATACCATGCAGTAATACCATACTCAATAACTGGTCTTACCATGGTGATATACAGGGATCTAAACATGTCTTATAGTCGAGGTGTGAGAAAGTTCTCTTAATTATTCCAAGAGTTCGGTATGCTTTATTACAAATGATATTGACATGGACGTCAAACTTGAGTTTTTCGTCAATATTAACACCAAGATCCTTCTCACATGTGCTAACTGATATAAGTGGATTGTGTTGTACGTCGTCCATGATGTAAGAATTGTGTGGATTATTTTTTCACAGTTAAATCTTAGTTCCCAATCTAATGACCATTTGCAAACTGTACTTATGCCACACTGGATGTTATCAGTATGTGGGTTTCCTATCAACTTTGTATCGTCGGCGATACCAAAAAACTGTGTTACAACCATGAAAATATAATTTTAAATATTCGGACAAAAAGTTTCAGTCCCGTACGGCCCGTACGGCTATGTAGCTAGCGCTATCACGTGACATACATGTACCACCGTTTCAACTTTCAGTTTCAGAACTGTTCGTTTGGAATAAAGTAAATTTACTCACCGATCATGCCGTCCCCTCACGTCACGATCTTTAAGTCAGCAGTCCTCACAGACAAGGGAAGATCTTCGGCGGGCGTGTGGGCAGCCATTTTGTCCAAGTCACATGACATGGAAGTGTACTTTGATTGGACTGATGAAGATGAAAGATTAAATAAGCACACGATTCCGTCACTCTTGGCTATGACATCAGTCTCGCGTACACCTCAGCAGTCGGGCTCGCGTACCCCCCCCCCCCCCATCAGTCGGGCTCGCGTACCCCCCCCCCCCCATCAGTCGGGCTCGCGTACGCCCCCCCCCCATCAGTCGGGCTCGCGTACACCTCAGCAGTCGGGCTCGCGTACCCTCAGCAGTCGGGCTCGCGTACCCCCCCCCCCCATCAGTCGGGCTCGCGTACCCCCCCCATCAGTCGGGCTCGCGTACCCCCCCCCCCCCCATCAGTCGGGCTCGCGTACCCCTCAGCAATCGGGCTCGCGATTTGACAAAATGTCAAACATGTTTGATGTGCGAGTCATTTTGATTGCTCAGAGGAAACACCACACAGACTGAGCAATATTGCCCAGAGCAAGATTGCTAAGCTCGAATGGTCCAGTGTACGGGGCCATAACTTTCACCACAGTGGAAACATGTCTCCGACGTTTACTGTGATACTGCGGGCATTAAAGATAACCCATCCAATTTGAAACTAAAGCAATAATATTTGTACGTTTTCGTTATCAGGAAATAATGAGACCGAACCTATAAGCCGATTGCAAGTAATGTAAATTGTATTCGCCGGATAAGATGAAAATTGATTTAAGAAACTCTTAATAATTTAGCTTCGAATGGGCTAACAAAGTTACTTATGAATACTGGCGAAGAGCACCAAGTAAGTTGTTGACTATGCATATCGTCATTGATCGACTGTCTAGCCCAATAATCGGAAACGATCCCGTATAAATGTACACTAAACGGTTTGGCTGTGTACGTGTAGGCGGAATTATCACGTGATTCATGACTTTCGTTGGCAATGGCAACACATGTTACTAGTTACAAGTATACATGTGTCTGAACATGGCTAATATCTCGAGAGGGCTGTGTACTTTACGCAATTGATTGTCAGCTGAACACAAAGGAGTTTGACCAGACTTTAGCAGAAGTCAAGGGATGCAAGATACCGACTTTTATTTTATCATAACGTTTTTTTCGTAACCAAAATATAGCTAATTGGCCCTTTGTTACTACACGTATCCTTTATAACATATCTCTCACCCGAATATACGTCAATTACAAAAAAAGCTTTCCAGGAATCGGCCTGGTTTCTACTACACTAACTATATATATCATAGTATTACTAATGGTTCTTGTGGAAATTAATTAAACACATGGAGAGGCATAGATACGATATATAATAAGAACTCGACGCTCAAACAATGCAGAGGTGATTACCAGGGTTCCAAAAATAACGCCGGGGTCTGTCTCTGTTTTGACGGGTCATTGCGGTTGAATGTTCAGCTTGAGGTAACTTTGTGCAGTGTTCCTATCTTTCTTTAACCCTTTCTGTTGTTGTTGTTGTTATTGTTGTTGAACATATTTATTGTGACCCATAATATATATAAATTACACATTATTATAAATATGCAGATCGTTTTGTGGGCACATATAGGATCAGAGCACAAGTTGCAGAACTTATCAGACCCCCTCTCCTCTGGCTTTCAGCTGCTAATACCATGTATTAAGAGATAGGTTCATTATTTACTGTTTAAAGTGACGCGAAACACTGCGCTAAGGTGATCAAATAGAAATGGAGAATGATCTTGCTCAAAGTAGTTGTTTTTACAATATTATATCAAAATTGGCAACACACATCGTCATTCTTAAATATATTATTTAATTGCAGTGACTTTCGAAGGTAAAATCGTTTTCGTTAGATTATCGAAGATAGTTGCGTCCCGAACCGAGAACTAAATATTTACAATTGAGTGTAGCTCAGACGATGATTTATGTGGCGGTACGGTCGATTTACTTTAGGCTGTGGCTATTGACGTGGCTATGGTCTGGCTTTAGGGGAGTAGCATACACATTTGATATGAGAACTATGAGAAACGGTCTGTCAAGGAAATGAGTGAATTGTCTGTCTCGAAAATGCGCGTATTTGTTGTTTCAATGTAGTGCCATTTCTGTACTAAATGGATTCTTCAGTCAGTTATAAAACTATACTCCGGAATAGTCTATTATTCATCTAGATGGAAGTTCACGAAAAGTTCAGCAGATGGCAGACAAACAAACATAAAATATGAGTGAAGAAGGATTCATATTCATTGGTGGGAAATGTTAACATAAGTTCGTTTGTTGAACTTATTATCTGAACATATCATAAGGGAACTACTCGTCAATGAATATTTAGAAAATAATTAAAGGCACGGATGCCCTTCGCGGTGGGCATTGCTGTTAAAATAGTCACATCAGTTAAAACCGCTATAATCAGAAATAATATTAAATATGGACAGATTTTGTTCTTATACCAATCATAAATATCGCGCAAATAGTATGTTATTTTCAAGTTCGCACGCTTTGTTTACATAACACCGCGTACGAATTTGACAATAACATGCTACTTACGCGGCATTTATGATTGGTATGAGAACAAAATATGTCTATTTATGGCAGTTTTATCAAGTGTGAATATTTTAACAGCATACCAATCGCGAAGGCCATCCGTGCCTTTAAGTGAACATGTCTGTATGTTATCCATGCCTTTGAGTGAACATGTCTGTGTGTTTTGTTTTCTTATAACTGCATATATCAAATGGGAACTTCCTGGTATCGCAATGTATCTGCCATGCAACGTTGGCAAGAGAACTGTTGTTTATCGTGGGGATATGCAAGGTGCTTCCAAATCCAATTCCTTAGGTCTGCAATAGCGCTGAATGTCAGTTAATATATATACAGCTTCAAGTCATAGCATAATCTTTAGACATCAAGTTAAAGCTAGTAATTGCTCGTTTTTACTATGGTTCGGACATAAAACTAGGTCCACAGAGGCACGGATTATTTATCTACACTGCATTTATCCTCGGAAAACCAGGTGAAGTAATATAAATTTATTAGTTGTTTTCAACTTTCTGCGCAGAAATGAGATAAATGGCCCTTAAAGATGTATGTTCCAATGTTTTGGAGCTTCCCCTTTCAAATGGTATCTAGTGTTGAATATGTTGTATATAATGTGATCCGGTGATTCGAATATTAAGTGGGCCTCTCCAGTCTGTTTCAGAGTGATTGTATTCTTAGACTTGTTCTCGTCGCTCATTACTATAATGCTATTTCACTACACCCAGTGCTTACGATCACAAAAATAAGCTAAATTTGCTTATTGTTGTATTCTATCCGTAATTAAAGGCACGGGCGGCGTTCGTTGCAGACATATTCATATTTGTTCAAATCGCCATCAACAGAAGGAATATTAAAATATTATTATTTCCATATCAGGAAAACAGTAACAAATTTTATGTTTATGTTTAATGTTTGTGTTTACTATATCCGGATCTAAACAAAAGCCATGTTCTGTAACGTTTTTTGCTTTTGTTTACATAGCAAAGGAAAAACATTTGACAATAACATACTGTTTATGTCATATTTCTGATTGGTATAAGAACAAAGTTTGTCTATATTTTACTATTCTTTCTGTTTATGGCGGTTTTTGACGGAGCTGAATGTTTTAACAGCATACCCACCGCCAACACCGCCCGTATCTTTAAATGGTCGGTTATAAGGTTAATTTGGATAAATAGTTATACCCGATACGTTGTATCCGTGCTATCTTCAAATTGACATATAAAATTTCATGAATATGTTATGTTTCATTTTCTTCAGTCGAAGATTGGACAATTTTTTTTTATTGATTTGACGTTCTTTCTGGTGATATACAATACTCATATCTTTAATATGTGATGTTGCGAACATTATATGGGGTTTGATTTCGCCATCCGTTTCTATATTTCGTTGAAAAACTTATTTAATATGTGCAAATCCTAGCCAGGGAATCTCAAACACAAACCTGCAAAGTCACATGTAATGCCATTTCTTCTTGATGGTCTCTGTATAATAACTGTACCCACGGTAACGCTTATATAATGGTTCGTTTGAACGTCCATATTATGTTTACGTAGTTTGGAATGGATCGTTCTATGAGCTTTATATATAGGCTTACTATCACAGTCATAACACTTTACCAGCCTTTTCCATTTCCACACAGATGTGAGACAAACGCTCTTTATTTTCACCATTCAGAAATAAACGAACAAGGAACGCTCTTTATTGTTCAATGTTAAATTTATTTTGATTTTTAATAAATTCCTAGATCATGCCACGAATCTCTACTATGGTTAACGCCCATATACATGTAGATCATTCCACCAGTACAAAACCTGGGAACTTTTTGAAGTTTTGACAGGGAACCCTGTAAAGTCGTAAAAAATAACGCGAGGAATATATCGCTTAGTTATTATAGTTTTCCTTAATAATGTACTTCACTGCATGTAGGCGAACGTCTCAACTCGAAATTTCACGATTTAAGTGACTTTGAGAGAGATTTTCCGTTGCATCACTTACAATTATTGAATTTCTCCGGTGTAATTAATTCAAATGTTTATTGCGACATTAGCTCACAAAAATCACATAAAAGCATGCAATTTCGAGTTGGAACCTTCACATGCAACAAAGTAAATTATTAAGGAACAGATATATACTCACTAAGAAATATATTCCCCGTGTTATTTTTTCGACTTTGAAAGGTTCCCTGTCAAAACTTCAAAAAGTTCCAAGGTTGTGTACTGATGGAATATGATCTCTATTACCCATATGAACATGCGAATGACAAGATATTGAATTATGACCAAGGAGATGGGTGTCATGGTATCGGGTCTCCGTCTGCACCCTGCATCCTCCCTTGTAACTGAGTCTTGTCGATCAAAAACATTTCGGTGCCCCCCCCCCCCATTGACAAAAATTTCCAACGGGGAAACTTTCATTTCTAAATTTCCAAACCCCACGTGGATATAAAAGTTGCAACTAACTATTTTTTTACCGGAAGTAGATAAATATTCGAATCCTGATCCGAAAACGACATAATTGACATTGGATATTTGTTGGACACTCCAGTCTGTTTTCACTCTGAAGTTTCCAACTGCCGTTGATTCTGAATTAAGCTCTATATGAACCTAAATCGACTTACGATGCAGATGAACGCTCTTTATGTGTCTACTGGGGGATTATATATTTCAGAATCAATTAAGTCCAATATGAACTTATTTGCACGAGGATATATGTTGGTTCTATACACGAGACGTGATCCAACCTGTCTTTCTACCAGTTTCAGCGGCATGGTGTCTTTTTGCCATATTTTTTGGGAACCTGGTGACATTTTACCCAAAACCTTCCGCATGATAACGACCAATTCATCCAAAGTTGGTGAGTTGGGGTGGGGTGGGACACCCCCCCCCCCCACACACACACACAAACATATACACAAACACACATACCCAGCCTATTTTCCTGATTCATAAGCTCAATATGAACCAATTTAACGGCCTGTTCTCACAAAATACCGCACATTATCTGCTCATAATATAATTGATATTAGGTCGATAATCTGCTTAGAACAGCCTCATTTTGAGCCGATAATGAACCGAAAATGAGAAACTTCATTATAGGTTCGTTATGTGCGGACAATGACACAAATAAACAACTCACGACTTATCGGGTGTATCTTCTTTAAAATATGTTTTCAGTGTGGCCAGTGCCACAGAACGGATATGAGTCCATTATCTGCTTATTTCAGAATCAAATAATTCCAACATGAACCTACTTGTACATTCTATGTCGAGTATGTGCGTATTTAAGGAGGATATGTTGAATTTTCAAGTCGAAATAGGATAAATATGAACGTAATTCAAATCGAAATAAGTCCAATAAGGCACTACTTGAGCAATAGATTCTATACAAGCCTATTTACAGTGAGAATGTGTTTTCACTGCGGCCCACGCCATTCAACAGAATAACGGGTATGTGTTCAATGTGGGCTTAACCCTTTACCCAACAAAACGGCCAAAACCGGCCAAATAAAGCTTCAACAGCCTAAAATATCTTCGGTCTGTCTCAATAGAACCATACAAATATGGATATCATTGGAACCGGCTCCTTGACCACATTGTGATAGTTACAGTTATGCCCTGTGCCAATGCATTCTCTTATATATGCGAGTCGACCATAGGTCGCCTCGCATATATAAGAGAATGCATTGGCCTAAAAAAAATCTTTTTTTAACACTTTTTACCATTTTTTCTTACATTCTTTAACAATTTTATAATGTTTAATGTGTTAAGACTATGCATTCTCTTATATATGCGAGGCGACCTATGGTCGACTCGCATATATAAGAGAATGCATTGGCACAGGGCCCTTCTGTTGGGTAAAGGGTTAATACAGAATCAAATACATTCAATATGAAGCTATGTGTATATGTAGGTTCAATGTGAACCTATTTTCCACGAGAATATGCCATCCCACCACGACTTTGAACATGACAACGATATATAAATATAATGGCGACTGATATACATTTCATCCAATATTTTATGAGGCATATCAAGTGTCAGAGCATTTCTGTTTCAATGTTGAATAGCCACGGTGCGTTGCACACTGTTAAGTGACTTTTCCAAAACTGTATGAATAGACGACTCACAGCGTGTTGCATTGCGATATAATGATGACGTGAACGATGATAGCGTACGAGTGGACTGCCCGTACGAGTGGACTGCCCGTACGAGAAGATGTGTTATCTTTTAATATGTTGAGAATATTGTGTGGGTATGGATTCGTATGTTATGTGAGTAAGCAACAACAAATCAATTACTGTAATATAGTTAATATGTAATTTTTTATCATCAGCCATCGTCTGAACGATCTTTTTTATACATAACTTAAAGGGGCACTGTACACTAAATCTGGCCAGTTATGGCCCCATCTCATGTTATAATCAACATAATACAAGAAAACCATAGTCAGAAATGGTAACGCGCTCAAGATCATATATTATATACCCATGATTGTTATTATAGAATCTTTTTCATTTCTGTTATTTGTAATTGGCATAGCTTATCACAAACCAAAAATCAATATTATTGACATAATGTAATCGCCAATAAACGAAATTGAAATTCTCAACTACACCTTTTACCGGGCTCGGGCTCGGGGTCGCACTACAGCTCGGCCTCGGGGTCGCACTACAACTTTTAATGTGTCCCTATAATTAACATTCTATAAATAGAACCCCCAGCGCTATGGCAGCGCCCATGCGAAACAAGAATTTGTACGTTAGTATACACGCGGCGCTCGTAATAAGCAACAAATGAATGAATTTGACCCGCGGATTAGTGCAAAATAAACGTGTGTATTCTATGAACAATGCAAACAACATGGCAATTGTAATGAAAATGAATTTATGACTCCAGTACATAAGACATGCTCTTCATTATTACTTTTTCAGGTTAATAAGAACCGTTCTGTATTATCGCTACATTAGGTTAATAAGAAACGCTCTTCATTATTACTATATCAGGTTAACGAGAACCGTTCTTTATGTTTACTATATCAGGTTAATAAGAAACGCTCTTCATCATTACCATATTAGGCTAATAAGAAACGCTCTTCATGTTTACCATATCAGGCCGCTTTTATTACTCTGTGTTGTAGACATGCATCGACCACGACTTGAATATGTCTTTCTGTGGCGCATCCGTTTTACAGTCCTATTGAAGCACTTCTTGTTCCAAACATGTTATTTTATACAATAGCCTTTAACCCTTTACCCAACAGAACGGCCCTATGCCAATGCATTCTCTTATATATGCGAGTCGACCATAGGTCGCCTCGCATATATAAGAGAATGCATTGGCTTAACACATATTAAAAATGATAAAATTGTCAAAGAATGTAGAAAAATATTATAATAATTGTTAAAAAATGTAAGAAAAAATTATAAAATTGTTAAAGAATGTAGAAAAATAATTAAAAAAATTGTTAAAAAATGTAAGAAAAAATTATAAAATTGTTAAAGAATGTAAGAAAAAATGGTAAAAAGTGTTAATTTTTTTTTTAGGCCAATGCATTCTCTTATATATGCGAGGCGAACCAGCGAAACTAAAAGACTCAATGCCCTCCAGACTTTCTCAAAACAATTGAATTACGCGAGCTCGTGGAAAACAAGTCTGTTGTACATTCCTATTGAAGCACTTCTTGTTCCAAACAAGTTATTTTATACAATAGCCTTTAACCCTTTACCCAACAGAACGGCCCTGTGCCAATGCATTCTCTTATATATGCGAGTCGACCATAGGTCGCCTCGCATATATAAGAGAATGCATTGGCTTAACACATATTAAAAATGATAAAATTGTCAAAGAATGTAGAAAAATATTATAATAATTGTTAAAAAATGTAAGAAAAAATTATAAAATTGTTAAAGAATGTAAGAAAAAATGGTAAAAAGTGTTAATTGTTTATTTTAGGCCAATGCATTCTCTTATATATGCGAGGCGACCTATGGTCGACTCGCATATATAAGAGAATGCATTGGCACAGGGCATAACTGTAACCATCACAATGTGGTCAATGAACCGGTTCCAATGATATCCATATTTGTATGGTGTTATTGAGACAGACGAAGATATTTTAGGCTGTTGAAGCTTTATTGGGGCGTTTTTGGCCGCTTTGTTGGGTAAAGGGTTAAAGCCACTTGTCTGTTTGCGCTCCAAATACGCCTATAATAGTTGCTACTGAATTATTCCCGCTATCGAAGCAGGTAGATGAATACTTGAACTACCTTTCTACTAGCATTATATGTCACAGAAAGACGCACTGACGTCATATAAAGTTAGTATACAATGGTGTGTACAGTATGTGTTTTTCTTGTACGAGTTGCGGTGAAAAGTCATATACGAGACACGCAATATGACTTTTCACCACAACCAGGCCGGGTGAAAACACATACTGTACACAACATTGTATAATGATATTTTTATTATCCATCTGTATGTTTTTCCAAATTTTGGGAATAAAACTTCTGTGTTTATTTTTGGTACTTGTCGGCACTTAATTCTCTACAAAAGCATGTAGTTTGATAATCAGAAAGCATGATTTGGAGCAGTAAACACGGAAATGAAAAAAAAATTCAATGCGGAAGTGAAACGTCTGCTAAATCTACCAGTGTTGCGCGCGCATCACAATTTCACCGATACATTTCGCAATATAGTTAATTCGTGACGTCACAGAGTCCCGATAAAAAAAGTCATATTGCACACTTTAGAGTCCAATATGACATTCTGGAGTCGAATGGGACTTTTTCCCGAATTATCACGTGGCTGTTTTTGCCCAATCGGAAATAGTGTTAGTTAAGGGATGGATAATAATAAAAAATACACGAGCATATTAAGCCGGTATATCAATATTTCGTGTGTTTGTCAACCTGTCTTATACCTACTTCCAAATTAATTAGACAGATTTTGGAAGCTCGATGGATCCATATCCGTTTAAAGATATTTAACATATTTATCTAGATTTCAAGATTCGTTATTGTTGTTCTAATTACATGTGTAATACACGAACAAATCAAATATAATAGATAGCACTGTGGTGTAAACAAATAAAATAGTAAGTATAACAATTGAAATTTAATAAGGTCATTGTAAACATTTGCCGTCGTCGCATGTATATGTCTAGAGATGGTAGGGTAGGGTGGTGCTGCGGTGATCCGAATAATATATAGTATACCAATGGTTGCAAAGTCCATTCCTGTGGGGTATACAAGGAGTGAACTATGCAACATGTTGGGCGTATCTTAAAAACCCACACAACTTGTTCATGTGCACAGTATCGGTTGTGTTTAGCTATTTAGATCCCGGACTCGGATTGGGACCATGCAGTTTCCACTCACGGATTGTGTTCACCAACCAAGTTCCCACCAGGCTGTATGTTGTGACACGCATTCATCCGTGCATTTATGCCATTTACCCAGGAACGAACCAGCGAACCTAAAAGACGCAATGCCCTCCAGACTTTCTCAAAACAATTGAATTACGCGAGCTCGTGGAAAACAAGTCTGTTGTACATTCCTATTGAAGCACTTCTTGTTCCAAACATGTTATTTTATACAATAGCCTTTAACCCTTTACCCAACAGAACGGCCCTGTGCCAAGGCATTCTCTTATATATGCGAGTCGACCATAGGTCGCCTCGCATATATAAGAGAATGCATTGGCTTAACACATATTAAAAATGATAAAATTGTCAAAGAATGTAGAAAAATAATAAAAAAAATTGTTAAAAAATGTAAGAAAAAATTATAAAATTGTTAAAGAATGTAAGAAAAAATGGTAAAAAGTGTTAATTTTTTTTTTTTAGGCCAATGCATTCTCTTATATATGCGAGGCGAACCAGCGAACCTAAAAGACTCAATGCCCTCCAGACTTTCTCAAAACAATTGAATTACGCGAGCTCGTGGAAAACAAGTCTGTTGTACATTCCTATTGAAGCACTTCTTGTTCCAAACAAGTTATTTTATACAATAGCCTTTAACCCTTTACCCAACAGAACGGCCCTGTGCCAATGCATTCTCTTATATATGCGAGTCGACCATAGGTCGCCTCGCATATATAAGAGAATGCATTGGCTTAACACATATTAAAATGATAAAATTGTCAAAGAATGTAGAAAAATAATTAAAAAAATTGTTAAAAAATGTAAGAAAAAATTATAAAATTGTTAAAGAATGTAAGAAAAAATGGTAAAAAGTGTTAATTTTTTTTTTTTAGGCCAATGCATTCTCTTATATATGCGAGGCGAACCAGCGAAACTAAAAGACTCAATGCCCTCCAGACTTTCTCAAAACAATTGAATTACGCGAGCTCGTGGAAAACAAGTCTGTTGTACATTCCTATTGAAGCACTTCTTGTTCCAAACAAGTTATTTTATACAATAGCCTTTAACCCTTTACCCAACAGAACGGCCCTGTGCCAATGCATTCTCTTATATATGCGAGTCGACCATAGGTCGCCTCGCATATATAAGAGAATGCATTGGCTTAACACATATTAAAAATGATAAAATTGTCAAAGAATGTAGAAAAATAATAAAAACAATTGTTAAAAAATGTAAGAAAAAATTATAAAATTGTTAAAGAATGTAAGAAAAAATGGTAAAAAGTGTTAAATTTTTTGTTTAGGCCAATGCATTCTCTTATATATGCGAGGCGAACCAGCGAACCTAAAAGACTCAATGCCCTCCAGACTTTCTCAAAACAATTGAATTACGCGAGCTCGTGGAAAACAAGTCTGTGTGAGTCTGTATGAGTCTGTATGGACGGGAACTTGCTGTGATTACGCACGTCTATGTTCTCCATTAACTCAGTGCTGCTATTCAAAGAAACATCCTCAACAAGAGAGATGGCGGTTATATCGAACCGATTGGGATCTTATGTACTTCGTGATTAATAAAAATATCGAACACACGGCGCTCAACTGCAAAAGTCAGTATGGGGCTAATGGATTTTCCAATACCTCCATTTGTTTGCGTAAATGATACGTTCCCATTTTCAATTATAGTTTTATCATTGTCAGACCGTGTTAATAGAATTATTCAAAAATTCATTCCCTTTTATTCGATTTCCTGAAATTCTCTTCAATTTGTGTCATCGCAGAAGATGATCAAGTGTCTGGAAATCAACTTGGTCACATCGTAAACATATTTTATTTCTCCACTAACAAGCTTTCTGCCACTTGACAACATGATTAAGGTCATACGTGTTCTTTACCCATGTGGTGCTGGCAGAACAATACTATCGAGTGCATGTTCTCATTCTCAATTTGATGCTTAACCCTTTACCCAACAAAACGGCCAAAACCGGCCAAATAAAGCTTCAACAGCCTAAATTATCTTCGGTCTGTCTCAATAGAACCATACAAATATGGATATCATTGGAACCGGCTCCTTGACCACATTGTGATAGTTACAGTTATGCCCTGTGCCAATGCATTGTCTTATATATGCGAGTCGACCATAGGTCGCCTCGCATATATAAGAGAATGCATTGGCCTAAAAAAAAACTTTTTTTAACACTTTTTACATTTTTTTCTTACATTCTTTAACAATTTTATAATTTTTAATGTGTTAAGCCAATGCATTCTCTTATATATGCGAGGCGACCTATGGTCGACTCGCATATATAAGAGAATGCATTGGCACAGGGCCGTTCTGTTGGGTAAAGGGTTAAAGCTACGCTATCTCTTCAAAACAGTACTTACAACAACATAAAAACTGTTTAATCTTCTAAAAATAGCCACGTTTGCTTTTCCATTTTATAGAAAAATATTTGGAAAATTTATTTCCCACTGAAAGTTGATGGAAAACATACAGCATCTTTAAATAAGGTCTATATCTTCCTGTAATGCGTGTTATATATATTGTTTTAAATAATAAATATGAAATCGAAGCCCCGGCCCTGTCTGGAAACGCTTCTAGCAATTAATATTGGTTTTATTGCCAAATTCCTGGTATAATATTCATATAAAATAAATTTGGGACATGTTACGGCTCGCGTTCGTTTCAAGCCTACCATGCGGGATAACTCTATCTAAAGTTTCCAAAAAATAGTAACGAAAAAATGTCACACGACTCATATCTATTATTTTATACCTAGGAAACTATATAAACGTGTTTAGGAAGAGATATACTATCTTTCGTGCGTGTCATTATATGTGTTCTGTTATTTTGGCATGTTTGGTTTGCTTTATTTGGTATTTATTGTTGTTTCGGCCGTTAGATCATACTACGAAGTTAGTTTTTTCGGGTAAACTTGTGAAGAAATAATGCAGAGTGTTAATTTCACGTGCAAATCACTCCATTGCATGTATAGAAACCACAGACACCCGAACAATACCTGACAAACTTGCCCAGATACGCCAATCAATTTATCTTCCGATTGTGTTGATAACAAATATACCCCTGGTCAAGTGGTCCTGCTAATGTGCTATATGATGCTGGTGATCTTGCTGAATTGCTATGATGCGGGTATGGGAAACTGATACCGTTATGTTTTCGAAGGTTGTTATTTTGGCGGTGTTTGGCTGATCCGAGCGATTTGAGTAAAAACCAGTATGTGTATGAAATATTCAAGAACATATATATTTATGAAAAAAATAATAATGACCGCGCTGGCGTCTCTAAAACGACGGGAATTACCATATTGGCCAATAGTCGATTTCAACAACTAATACAACCAGTATTCAAAATATTTCTCAATAAATATGTTTTTGAATGTTTATACACATAATGGCTTTTACCGGATATGTCCAGAGTATCCGACCACCGCGAAAAAGACAAATTAAAAAATAAATAACGGTACTTTTTGTTAACAGCATCCGTTTGCCCTAACACCATCATATCAATTCGGCAGGACCAAATCGCACCATAGCATGCACATTACCAGGACCACTTGACCAGGGGGTGAAATCGACGTTTATCTGGATTCGAACCAGGTTCGCCATCGCTGGATGGCTTATTGGCTTAATGTGCAATGCACCTTACCAATTGAGCCACCATGCAGGGGCGGTGTTTTTTGGGTAATATATATGGAACAGAATACCCTTCTTGCAAGAGGTTTGTTTGTTACGGTTTAGTGATAACACTTATCTACCCATTGGTGAACATTGAAACCAGCCTAACCCATGTTAGATGATCTGCCAAGTGTCACGTAAACAAGGGCGTTACACCTAGTACCAGTCAGCTAAACCTGATGTTCACGATAATAGTATTCTTGATTTACCATCCCGCACGTGGGAAAAGGCAAATTCCCATTATAAGTAGGAAACTACATTACTAGGACGCGTGATCGTGTTTTGTCATGGCGTTTCTGTTGTTCCAATTGTCTTGACACATCATGTATGGTACATGTAGCTATCTTGTACCAATCATGTTGGACAATTTTCCGATGTAATGAAGGTAATTGGTCATATTTCCTGTTTGCTTGCACTTTATCGGTATGCGTATACAATTAGAGCATGCATACTGCTGTGAGGTCGATGTCATTGGCAGTTCAATCAGTGACGTATACTACTGTGATGTCGATGGCGTTGCCAGTACATGCAGTGATGCATACTTGGACGCAACACACTACTTGAGGGGTAATGGTGGTGACATATACCGTCTCAGGCATAATATACAGTGTTTTTCGCGCAAAGAACAGGGATATCTGTCGGAAATCATTTCCTACGTATTTAAGGATACGGGCGGTGTTGGCGGTGGGTATGCTGTTAAAATATTCACACCCCGTCAAAAACCGCCATAAACAGTAATAATTGTAAAATATAGACAAACTTTGTTCTTATACCAATCAGAAATATGGCATAAACAGTATGTGATTGTCAAATGTTTTTTCCTTTGTTATCTAAACAAAAGCAAAAAAACGTTACAGAACCTGGCTTTTGTTTTGATCCGGATATGGTAAACACAAAGTGCGTTATTTGTCACTGTTTTCCTGATATGGATATAATAAAGAGCGTTTATATCATTTGTATGTGATTAACCAATAGAATTGCGCTGTGTTATCTAAAGCAGGCTATTGTTTACGTACACCATCGTACGTCTTGATGACAATATACTATTTACGCGCTGATTATGTTTGGCATATGAACAAAACTATATATATTTTAATATTCCTTAGGTTGATGGCGATTTGAACAAATATGAATATTTCTGCGACGAACGCCGCCCGTGCCTTTTGAAGCACAGTACCATGTACCAAAAGCTGCATCTGATATATTTGACGAATTTTAAAGACGCATAAATTAATTAAAGACATAGTATAGACTTATTCGGGTACGTGAAACTGATAAGGTAGTACTCAGGCGCCATGCCAACTGTGGGAATGTAGCATTCGACTAACATCGCCGAAAATCCCAAAGAAATCGACCATACAACTCCATAGAAATCATCGTCTGAACTACGCTTAATTGTAAATATTTACATCTCGATTCGGGACGCAACAATCGGCGATAAACTAACGCAAATTAGTTCGATATCGAGAGTCATTGCATTTGATTAATATATAAGAATGACGGTGTGTGCTGTAAATTTGGATTAATATTCGTAAAAATAACTACTTTGAGCAAGATTATTCTCCATTTCTATTTGATCACCCAACCGGAGTGTTTCACGTCACTCTTTCAGTGCCAGGGGCCGATCTCATCGGCCCTAATTTACGGTCTGTAAAATCGGCCCTAAAAACAATTAAATGTTTTGGGTTGAATTTTTTTTGGGTATGCTTAAGCATGCTATAGCGAATTTAAAAACAAACTGGATAAAACCTTAGGGGCATGTTATAACTCAAAACTATCACCAAGTATTCATAGTAATAATTTTGATGCCCATGACAAACGTAAGATTCCCTGGCACTAAACCTACAAAATAAGTCTGTTAAAGAATATAAGAAAAAAGTATTAAAATTGTAAAGAATGATGAAAAATTGTTAGGCCAATGCATTCTCTTATATATGCGAGGCGACCTATGGTCGACTCGCATATATAAGAGAATGCATTGGCACAGGGAATATGGGTTGATACAAAAATCGGACTTGGCACTGAAAGGGTTAACTATCAAACGTCAGGTGGTGAGCCATTGACTGAGCATGCTGACGTTCTACGTTCATTGTGCGTCACTGTGGTGTTCCATAATTTAATAGCCATAGGCGTGCAGTTTAGTTTACCAGAAACTAATAAACTTCATATCAATTTCTCACATGGAAAGCATGATAAAAGTGTTATAGGACTCTTAGTTGCTGGTTACGTAGCAGGTTTGAGGCATATTGCCGAGTGCTCCATTCGTGTGTCCGTCAGTCTGTCAGTCCGTTCATCCGGCCGGACAAATCACTTTGTAACCCGGGGTTAATTATCGGATTTTGTTGTCCTTGGGTGTGGTGATAGCACATGATGGGAGTATCGATATACTGCGGGTTTCGTCCATTAATTTTCACCAGAGTTTCGGCCCTTGTTTTACTTGGATATTTGTGAATGTTGTGTCCGTACAAACATTTCAGGTTGTAAGTCGGGAATAGGTCATCGGATTTGGTTGTGCTTCGGTTTGGTCGCCCAGTTTAGGGGAAAGGATACCCACTTCTTGGATTTAGACAATAAACTCTCTAAACTGAGCGTCGGGGGCATAGGCCACGGTTGGTGTTGCACTTGTTTCAAAACATTAATGCGAAATACTGTGGTTGATGCTAACATTTATAAGGATCAGGGTTCCCCAATGGTTCCTTAGAATTCACAAATGTAGTAATCGTCACAGCTTGTTGTAGCTGAGTATTGCTGAATTTGAACTATTTGACAAAATAAATTGTATACAACACAACATTGCCAAAATATTCTTTGAAACAAAATGCCAATTTGCGTGGTGAATATTGGCGTCACATCGTCCTCAAATGTACATGTCACATGCACTGCATTGTAACCGAACCTGCAGCCAAATCAATCGAGGGTATGGTAACCATCATAACCATGATAACCGTGTTATGTCAAGACATATCACGTCACAATGCACCTTTAACATAACACATGGAGAATTATATTATAACACTCTGGTATGTTTTTGGTTTGTAATTGTGCACATTAATACAGTATGAGCCTATGAGTAACCAAGTATTTAGTAAAAGTAATAAAAATGTAGGCATGATTAGAGGTACATTTGAAAGTATTCGATTACCATTAATAAAAAATGTCATGATTACTGATTACAGGTGAATTACTCCAAATTATGTAATCGATTAGTTTGATTACGAATACTGATTACGATTACCCCAACCCTGGTATGGTTATTGACTTTCTCTCACCATTTCATTGCAGACATTGGCCAGAATGACATCGAGAATCGGGTGGGCGGAGATATGATATAGAATGGAGCTGCTGTCCAGTCCCTTTGTGGAGACGTTGCTGTGTACGTTGTTGTGCTTCCTTCAGAATGTCGTCTGCTATAAATGCAAGGTCGCTACGGACATGGGAGAGCTGGGCGGCGAGCGACTGCAGGTCGATTTCGAAAACGAACGACGATTTGTCGACGTGTACTATGGTATACCATTCGCCAAACCACCACTCGGTGACCTTCGCTTTCGACATCCTCAACCGGCCGATAGGTGGCGCGGTGTACTCAACGCAACTAGGAGGCCGAATTCCTGTATGCAAGGATACGATATGGCGTTCAAGAACTTCTCGGGAGCCAACGCATGGAACCCAAATACAAAACCTGATGAGGATTGTTTGTATTTAAATATATGGGTTCCTGCTCGGAACAACAGACGGACGACATGGTGTAAATATAAACAGGATCGCGCAGTATTCGTGTGGATTTATGGGGGTGGTTTTTATAGTGGTTCCGCTGTTCTAGATATCTACGACGCTAGATACCTGGCCGCCGCAAATGATATCATTGTTGTTTCTATGCAATACCGAGTGGGGGCGCTAGGATTTCTCTCCCTTGGAATTCCGGATGCACCGGGAAATGCTGGATTATTCGACCAATTGTTATCACTCGATTGGGTGCAACGCCATATTCACAATTTCGGTGGGCATGCGCGGAACGTGACGATTGCTGGCGAGAGTGCAGGCGCTGTCTGTGTTGGTTTGCATCTTCTCTCGCCATTGAGTAGAGGCAAGTTCGCTAGAGCAATTCTTGAAAGTGGTGCTCCACATTCGGCGTGGGCCACATATGACGAAGAAGAAGCTCTGGAACGTGCCAGAACTATGGCAAAGAACCTCAAATGTAAAACCGGTAACAAGTTAGCTATGTTGGAGTGTTTGAAGAACAAAAGTGCTAGTGCGCTCGCTGACCCAAACGTGATGTGGGTCGTAGAAGGTCCAGTACAGTTTCCATTCCTTCCTATAGTGGACGGTACTTTTCTCACGCAGACTCCATTAGCAGCGTTAGCAGACGAAAACTTCAAACGCATTCCTATTTTACTAGGTTCCAATCAGAATGAAGGATCCTATTTTTTACTTTACGCATACAGGGAATTTTTCGGTTTAGAAAAGACAGCTACAATCTCATCTAGAATATTCCAAGTCATTTTAGAAAGATCGTTCATGTTTTATCCACATTATCCACATCGAATAAACGATTTCGGTTTAGAGGCTATACACCAACAGTATACATATTGGCACAACCCGGAAGATTCAGAAATGAATAGGTTCAAAGTGGACCAAGCTGTTGGTGACTACAATTTCGTGTGTGGGGTTCAGGAACTGGCAGACACTTACGCGTACGCGGGTGCTCCAGTTTATAACTATGTCTTCACACATCGTGCGTCCGTACATCACTGGCCGCGTTGGATGGGTGTACTTCACGCGGATGAGATCAACTTCATATTCGGAGAACCTCTTAACCCATCCAAGGGATACCAAGAAAGTGAGAGGAGGCTCAGTCGCAAAATAATGGAGTACTGGACTAATTTTGCCAAAACTGGGTAAGGCATCATTATTTTATGAATGTGCAATTAAATGCTATATAATCTATTAACTTAAAAGCTGAACCAAATCAAATTGCGATTTATTTCAATTGACCATCATAAGAACTGAATGGTATGCCGAAATGATTTATCCAACAGCTCAAACGTATCTGTCTTGATAACATTGTTTTTTCTCTTGAAACAAGGAAGTGCTACCATAAACTCTGCACATATACTTGAGGGTGTTTTCGTAATAATAATCCAATAGTTGTGCTATTTCCTGGTACACATGTATCTCTATTTATCGAGCCTTGCAATGGAACTTATTATATGGAAGGTCTATTTCTCGAATAAGATTGCCATAGATTTTGTTCAATTTTAATAACCATCACCAGAACAGAATGCTGATCTAGTAAGCTCAATACTTTGTTGCTGTCATATACATATTAGTCTTGTTAAAATTGCCTTTATCCTGAAATGTATATAGGAAGTGCTACCCAAAGTGTGCGCACTATCCTAATTACCGCTCATGAATTACTATTTCTTTGGCTTCGGGGGTAAAAAATATTTGATTCGAGTCGAGGTACTCAAAGCTCAGTTATCAAGTATCGATTTTTGAAATGTGATATATTTCACCACCTGGAATATTTGGCGTCCTGGCAAATATTCGACGAATGCCAACCGACATACTCCCGATACCAAATTGCGTTAAACAATATGTTGATATATAACACTTTTTGGACAATTTTATACTATAGTTGACAGTGGTTAGCATTTTTTTTTGGCAATTAATCGATTCTAATAACTGAAGCAGCATTTCAAGAAATGTTGTAGTTAGTGTTGTTGTCGTTGGAATCTGATGATATGGGGACCATCAAGTCGGACCTTTAAGTGGTTGTCATAAATTATTAAACATCTATCTATTCTAAAACTGTTGTCATTAAAAATAAACCAATGTTCATGCTAATTCCTTTATGGTGAAAACATATCTTATTTCCAATCCAATATTTTAAACAAATTGGTACAAAAAGCAATATTGCATGAAACATAAGGGAAATTCATGGAATCCGGTATTAACCCTTTACCCAACAGAACGGCCCTGTGCCAATGCATTCTCTTATATATGCGAGTCGACCATAGGTCGCCTCGCATATATAAGAGAATGCATTGGCTTAACACATTAAAAATTATAAAATTGTTAAAGAATGTAAGAAAAAATGGTAAAAAGTGTTAAAAAAAGATTTTATTTAGGCCAATGCATTCTCTTATATATGCGAGGCGACCTATGGTCGACTCGCATATATAAGAGAATGCATTGGCACAGGGCATAACTGTAACTATCACAATGTGGTCAAGGAGCCGATTCCAATGATATCCATATTTGTATGGTTCTATTGAGACAGGCCGAAGATATTTTAGGCTGTTGAAGCTTTATTTGGCCGGTTTTGGCCGGTTTGTTGGGTAAAGGGTTAAACATCAAGGGTATCTCCATTAATATCACGCCTTGCTATGACTAGTATAGACTAATGGAAGTCTATGTCTCGAACACGATTGCCAACACTAACATTATTGCATGAAATAAACCGATTGGGGGACAATTGAAGCAAGGCCACAAAGGTATCAAGGTATATTTGACATAACAAATATCCATAAAATCACAGACGATCGATTCCTCTTGTGAAAATAAAAATCTCATATTGGTATGAGTATAATATATATGATTCGATATATATTGAGATGCGCATTTAAGATTTGGCTTTTTTTATGGCGCAGTCACAAAACTGTAGCAATTAGATTTCCTAGGTTAGAAAATGTCCAGATTGCATCCTCTTCCGACAAACAGTCAACAGTCTATATATTGAAACGTGTTTAACCCTTCCATGACTTCAGCTTCCTGACATATTGCGAAAACCCTGTGTTAATGCATTCTATTATATATGCGAGTCTCCCCACATATATAAGATAATGCACTGGCACATGGTATTTAATGCTGCACCAGCGCAACTCCCGCCATGAACCCCATGAAAGAGTTAAACTGACATGGCGTATTTGAAAAAAAATGTTTCTAAATAATTCGGAAGGAGGGATAACACAATCATATACATAGATAACGAAACCACCCCTGGTCAAGAGGCCATCCTAATGTGCTATTAGTTAGGGAGCCCGCATATGTTCTATTTACACTTTTGCGTACAAAAGGTTTGACCCCCTAAAGTTGGTACCAATAATGGAACATTCTGAAAAACCGATTTCTTAAGTTGCGCATTCCTGGGGTTTAGGGGCCGCTGAACCCCAAAAAGTGCCAAAAATTACTTCTATTTACACTTCCGCGTACATCGATGAATTTTGGTTTGAACATACTCCTAAGTGTACTGATTAAGAAAATACAACTTAAGAAAGGGATTTTCCTGGGGTTTTCAGATAAGAAAGGGGGTCCCATGCTGAACCCCAAAACGTGATTTTTCACTTTTTTTTATACTTTCGCGTACATCCATAATATTTGGTCTCAAAGTACTTTGATATATACTAATTATAAAAACACAACTTAAGAAGAAACTTTTCCTGGGGTTTTAAGATAAGAAGGGGGTCATCGGGTCACCCCCCAAAACGTAAAAAATAACTTTTATTTACATGATTGCATTCGTCCAACGTGTGTGTATGTGCGTACACCCCTGGAACGTTGCACTATTACAACCAATACATCCCTAAATCGATATGATCAACTTAAGAAATATATATTCATGTCGTTTTCTGATAAGAACGAGACTTGTTACCCCCCCCCCCCCCAACCCGATCCATTTTCTAGAACTACAAGTGAGCCAGTTTTATGAAAATTATAGCGGGAAAATCTAGTAAAATGTATACAAATGTATATATTTTCGTGAAGCTAAGACATAATGACACTTTTTTGGGCCAAAATTGAAACTCATCATCCAAGATGGCCGCCAAAATGGCCGCCGGAAGAGAAAATGACATTTTTTTCACAAATATCTTCTAGATCAATTCATGCTGTTTGGAACTGGTTGAGTAATGCAACTTTATTTTGTATTTTGTATATTAACTGATCATTGGAGCAATTAAATATGCAATTATGGGGTCTTAACCCTTCCGATCCCTCAAAAATTCGATTTTACAGAACGCAGTACAAAATAAAAAAAATCACAATTGGGATTCTAGTCATATTTCAACAAGAAATGAAAAGAACATTGTAATGTAAGTGAGGCATATCATTACTTATGAATATTCCAAATCTCTGGAACCATAAATCTTACCTTGGCTCAAAATGGCTGCGAAAATGGCCGCCAAAATATGGAAAATGGTAAATATTGCCCCAGCGTGTCCTGCAATCGCGTTCAAGTTGTGGTTGATGTACACAATTGGCTAATCTGTTTTCTATACATTGCATACTAACATGTCTGATACACCATGGATCATTTTTACTATTGTCACCACTGACATCACCAGAAATATTGGATTTTTCTCTCACAAACTTGACATAAATATCGGCAAAAACTCACTTTTCAGGGTTCGACCATTTGTTCAAGTAAAATGTAACTATCTTTGGATTGAGAGGTGTTTATTGTTTTGGTTTATCTTAAATGTGTCACACTACGGTGCTTATAGACTAAATTGCTCAAGATGGCTTCCAAAATGGCAACCAAATTTGTAAAAAGTTAAAAGTTAACATATCCCGCACATTATTCTCTGCATTATCCGAAAAAGGTGGCAAATTGTGACTCACTTGGTTATTGTACGTGTTAGTTACAATGTAATTAAATGACAACTACGTTCTATTATGTTTGTCCCAGTTCCGTATGGGGCATGACAAATTCATTTTAAAGTTGCAGTATAGAATTTTGCAGAGAACCTCTTTTGTGATTCTGGCCATATTATTGAAAGGGAATGGGCAGAACTTTGAGACGGAACTGAGATGAACCATGATATGTGGGTATTCTGGCCCATTATGATAAACATTTATCAACTGATTACAGGGTGGAGTTTAATACTCTATGATCATAGATGAGGATAATAGGTATACACAGAGTTATTGTATGGTCATGAATGATGTGTGGGTATAAAGGGAGTGTCCTGTTGGTAACGGTGGGACGTATATTTATATATGTTGTAGATGTGTTATCATTGGTGGTGTATGGGGAGTAGATTTATTATCATGGATGGCGTGTATGAGTATGGCAAGTATGGAACTTATGAGTGGTCGTATGTGCGGATATTGGTATATCTGGAAGGGATCACCATTGGTGATGTGCATATGTATACCTGGATTGACTCCATGGTCATGTGTATGGCGGATAGGTATACATGTAGTGGCTGTATGGTCCATGGTGAGGTGAATATGTATACAATGAGTGACTGTATGATCGTGAATGTAGTGAATATGTATACATAGAGTGACTATATGGTCATGTGTCGGGTATAGGTGTATACCTGGTGTTCATGCATGGTGACTCGTGGCTGTATCGTCATTTGTGGTATGTACAGGTTTTACCAAGTATGGCTGTATGATCAGGTGTACTAGTACATGTACGTGTATAAAGTGGGTGAGTGTGTTGTCATTTGTGTGGTGTTTATGTATATATGGAGTGACTGTGGTAATGGGTGGGTTGTACATGTGTACCTTGGGCGGCTATCGCTTTCCACAATAACTCAAGGATATGTTAATCAATAGAGAGGTCATGTCATATCGTGGAAAGCGATAGCCACCCATGATCACACAGTCATACATATATACATAAACACCACATACATAACAATATAGTGACCCACTGTATACATGTACACCTGAACCATGACCACGGATGACCATACAGCCACGCGTCACAATGCAGGCACACCGGGTATACTCCGAAACATGACCCATAACCATATAGTCACTCCTTGTATACCCATTCATCTCACCATTGGCCATAAGGTCATCATCCATGTATACATATTCTCCAAACGCATGATAAATATACAATCAATATATACATCAACACCACAACAATGACCATAAAGTCACTCCGGTATACATATGCACATCACCAATGGCCATATAGCCACTCGCTTCATACACATACCCTCACCCATGTTACCTGGTATACTCCTTCACCTGACCTATGGCCATATAGTCACCCCGTGTGTACCTATTCAAAACATTCATACACGATCATGGTCAATCCTTGTATACATATTCACCTCAACATGGGCCATGTCACTCCATGTATCCCTATTTGTCACACCATAGCCGAATAGCCACTCAAGATATACTAATACACCACATCCATGTCAGTATAGTCACTCCATGTATGCATATGCACCTCATCAATGGCCATATAGCCACTCGCTATATACACATATCCCTCGCAAATGACAATAAAGCAACACGTGTGTGTGATGGTATAACCTACACATGACGACACCGACACGAGTCACCAAACAGGAACACCAGGTACATGTATACTCACACGCCTGCCCCCCCTGTATAGATGTTCATTACATTTATGATCATACAGTCACTACTTGTATACATATGTACCTACATGTAATCATCTCACCATTAACCATACGGTCACTACCTGTATACCTATTCGACACTCATAGTCATATAACCACTCGATATACATATGCAGCCCACCATAGACCATAAATTCACTCCAGGTATACATGTAAACCTCACTAATGGCCATTCAGTCCTTCCAGATATACAAAAAAACCCGCACATACGACCACTCAAACAATCCATACTTGCATTTTCACCTCACATATGACAATTCTGCAATTCACTGTATAATCATACACGCCACCATGATAATACAGCTAAGCCATATACACCCACCAATGATAATACATCCACGAGATATATAAATATACATCCCACCCGTTACCACAAGGACTCTCCCTATGTAACCACACGCTCGATAATGTCCACCCAGCTTACTCCAGGTATTCATATTCAATCATGACCGTACAGTCATTCCATGTATACCTATACACATTACCCGTAACCATAAAATCACTACCTATTTATCCACACACCCCATCCATGATCATACAGACAACGCATGTACATCCCACCCATGACCTTGCAGTCACTCCATATATACATAATCAACACATAGATGACCATGTAGCTATATCCATACACCACACCAATGACCATACAGGCACGCCGGGTGCACCCGTACTGGATATACACAATCATACACCATACAGTCACTCAATGCATACCGATTCACCTCATATCTGACTATGACCTCTCCCTGTATACCTAGATGCATCTTACCATGGACAACCCACTCATAACCATATAGTCACTCATTGTATACCTACTCACATCAGTCATGACATACAATAACTGCCTGTATACCTACTCACCTCACATATGATCACAGAGTAACTCCCTGGCTACGATCTTGGCATCCACACTGTCTCCTGTTGACATTTTTTTTTATCATAATGAACCAGAATAGCCAAAGATTATGGTCCATCACAGTTCTGTCTCAAAGTTCTGCCCATTTCCTTTCAATAAATATGGCCAAAATCACAAAAGAGGTTCTCGGCAAAATTACATACTTTTAAATGAATTTGTCATGCCCCATACGGAAGTGGGACAACTGGGAATAGAACATGTAGTTGTCAGTTAATTAACTAACACGTGTAATAACCAAGTGAGTCACAATTTGCTACCTTTTCGGATAATGCAGAGAATGTTCGGGATATATGTAAAAAATTAGAATGTAGTGTGACACATTTAAGATAGACCAAAACAATAAACACCTTTCAATCCAAAGATAGTTATATTTTACCAGAAAAAATGGTCCAAACCTGAAAACTGAATTTTTGCCAATATTTATGTCAAGTTTTTTTAGAGAAAATTCCAATATTTTTGACGATGTCAGTGGTGAAAATAGTAACAATAACCATGGTGCATCAGACATGTTAGTATTCAACGTATATAATGCAGAATAGCCCATTTTATACATCAACACAACTTGTAAGCGATTGCAAGACACGCTGGTGTAATATTTACCATTTTCCATATTTTGGCATCCATATTGGCAGCCATTTTGAGCCAAAGTAAGAATTTTCGTTCCAGTGATTTGGAATATTAATAGGTAATGATATGCCTCACTTACATTGCAAAGTTCTGTTCATTTCTTGTTGAAATATGAATAGAATCCCAATTGTAATTTTTGTGAAATTTTATACCGCATTCTGTACAATCGAATATTTGAGGGATCGGAAGGGTTAGGAACCAACAATTGCATATTTAATTGCTCCAATGATCAGTTAATATACAAAACACAAAATAAAGTTGCATTACTCAACCAGTTCCAAACAGCATGAATTGATCTAGAAGATATTTGTGAAAAAATGTCATATTTTCATCTTCCGGCGGCCATTTTGGTGGCCAACTTGGATGGTGAGTTTCAATTTTGGCCCAAAAAAGTGTCATTATGTCTTAGCTTCACGAAAATATATACATTTGTATACATTTTACTAGATTTTCCGCTATAATTTTCATAAAACTGGCTGACTTATAGTTCTAGAAAATGGATCGGGTTGGGGGGGGGGGGGACAAGTCTCGTTAAGATCAGAAAACGACATGAATATATATTTCTTAAGTTGATTGTATTGATTTAGGGATGTATTGGTTGTAATAGTGCAACGTTCCAGGGGTGTACGCACATACACACACGTTGGACGAATGCAATCATGTAAATAAAAGTGATTTTTTACGTTTTGGGGGTGACCCGATGACCCCCTTCTTATCTTAAAACCCCAGGAAAAGTTTCTTCTTAAGTTGTGTTTTTATAATTAGTATATATCAAAGTACTTTGAGACCAAAAATTATGGATGTACGCGAAAGTATAAAAAAGGTGAAAAATCACGTTTTGGGGTTCAGCATGGGACCCCCTTTCTTATCTGAAAACCCCAGGAAAATCCCTTTCTTAAGTTCTGTTTTCTTTATCAGTACACTTAGGAGTATCATCAAACCAAAATTCATCGATGTACGCGGAAGTGTAAATAGAAGTGATTTTTGGCACTTTTTGGGGTTCAGCGGCCCCTAAACCCCAGGAATGCGCAACTTAAGAAATCGGTTTTTCAGAATGTTCCATTATTGGTACCAACTTTAGGGGGTCAAACCTTTTGTACGCAAAAGTGTAAATGGAACATATGCGGGCTCCTCAACTATATGATACTGCATTGTTTTCCTGTCGAATTGCTATGCGGCTGTTATGGCAAACTGATGAGGTTACGAACAGGTTCCGTTATATTTTCCAAAAGTTGTCATTTCCTCGGTGTTCGGATAAACTGAACACATCACGGAAAGTCCATTGTGTGGATCAATGTTGTATCACTGGTTGTTGTATCAGTTGTTGCAAATCGACTATAATCAAGATGGCTATTCATGTCGTTTCCAAAATATTTATGGTCATGTATATTTCATTCAAACGCTGGATTTTTCTCAACTCGCTCGAATTAGCCAAACACCACGTAAATGACAACTTTAGAAAAAATAACGGTACTTTTTCATAACGGCATCAGTTTGCCCTACCAGCATCATAGCAATTCAGCAGGACCCCCAACATCATAGCAGACTAGAGGACCACTTGACCATGGGTGGAAACACCGATCAAGATACTTCCTATATATTCTGAATAAAGCCCCGAGCTGCAGCTATATAGAACCATGAATGATAATCGCTTCTGTTACATCCGGGTCCCGTTGCGACGATCAACACGAGGCGAATAAAGGGAAATACTTTCATACATACTTTGTATGCCACGTAGAGACTCAAGTCATATAATTTAGAAAACACGGCTCCCGAATGTTCTTCAACACGGACCAATAATATGATTTTCTAGGGCATTATGGTTTACTAAAGGCACGGGCGGCGTTTGTTGCAGAAATATTCATATTTGTTCAAATCGCCATAAACAGAAGGACTTTTAAAATATATAGAGTTTTGTTCATATGCCAAACATAATCAGCGCGTAAATAGTATATTGTCGTCAAGACGTACGATGGTGTACGTAAACAAGAACCTGCTCGTGTTACAGAAGTTTTGCTTCTGTTTACATAACACAGCGCAATTCTATTGATTAATCACACACATATGATATAAACGCTCTTTATTATTTCCATATCAGGAAAACAGTAACAAATAACGGTCTTTATGTTTACCATATCCGGATCTAAACAAAAGCCAGGTTCTGTAACGTTTTTTTGCTTTTGTTAACGTAACAAGGGAAAAAACATTTGACAATAACATACTGTTTATGCCATATTTCTCATTGGTATAAGAACAAGGTCTGTCTATTTATGGCGGTTTTTGACGGAGCTGAATATTTTGACAGCACACCCACCGCCAACACCGCCCGTATATTTAACGACCGACATGAATGCCCGTCCATAGCCTCTAATAGGCCCAAGGGATGTTAGTCATTCCGAGATGACCGTTAATATTACCAATACCATGGTTTTGGAGGGCGTGATGGTTTATTAACGGCCCTTCGGGAATGACTAGCAGTCTGATGGCGTATTAGCGGCCCGAGACGCTCATGGGTCCGATCTAATTATTTTCGTAAGACGTACATATTTCGGTTTATGGTCAAGCCTTGAAATAGTGTGTCTGTCATTTGCAGAATGAGGTTCCCAGAGGGTAAATTTAGTGATGCTACCCCTCATCACAGAATGAGGTTCCCAGATGGTGAATTTAGTGATGCTACCCCCGCATAGCGGGCTAGCTTCACCAAATTCACCCTCTGGGAACCTCACTCTGCTGAGGTGTAAGCAGAATGAGGTCCCCAGAGGGTGAATTTGGTGATGCTAGCCCGATATGCGGGGTAGCATCACTAAATTCACCCTCTGGGGACCTCATTCTGCAAATGACAGGCACACTATTTCAAGGCTTGTTTATGCTGTCAAATCGGTCTGGATGTCTTTAATATTGAACATAAAGTTCGGCCGACCCCGATTTCCCTCATCTCAGCAAATCTGTTCGCACTCTATGTTCGCTCTCTATATTCGCACTCTATATAGCTGATAGCATTGGGTCATCGATATCTGTAAGTCGCCATCTGACATTCCTGGCGTACTCATTGTATTGATTCAGTTAACCATTCCTTAAAGATGCATAATCCAAATTAATGCTCGTGAATTACTATTTCCTTGGATTCGGGGGTAAAATATATTTGATTCGAGCCGAGGAACCCACCCATCAGAGCTCAGTTTGATGAGATATCGATGTGTGATATATATTATTTTTCACCCAGTAACACCATTTTCACCATTTTCACCCATTTTTCACCTAGTAACAACAGTCTATGAGAATACGGTCTCTGACCAAATTGCGGATGAATATGGATAACTCTAAAATCAAGTGACTTTTTTGTGTCAGATATTTGACAAACTGGCAAAATTTCGTTGAGCAAAATGCTGATAAATAACAGGTTTTGGGCAATTTTATACTTTAGTTGACTGTGGTTTGCATTACATTTGGGCAATTACTCGATTCTGATAACTGAAGCGGCATTTAAAAAAATTGTTGTTGTTGTTGGAATCTGATGATATGGGGACCATCGAATCGGATTGAGTACCTTTAAGGCTAAGTCCATACACTGATAAGTTTGCACGGTATTTGTGCAGGCGTGTCGTCATAGAAAACCATCTGTTGTCAGAAAATGAACGACAACACACATACACAATGCATCTTTATCAAAGCTAACAATATAGCTACTATTTAGCATAATTATTCCAGCATATTAATACAACCCCAAAAAATAGTGGAATGGTATTAATTAGCATGACTGGAAGCAATGTCATAAAACAGTTTCAATGGGTATCTGATTCCCATCTTTTTGCCAACATTGAAATACTTCTGAATGAATTGATAAGATATGCATTATGTTTAGGGATTTCGTCCTGTGCCTATAACATTCATCTGACAATAATAATGCTGCACGTGTACATGGAGTGTTTGTGTATGTTGGCCAATACGCCCCGTGTGGCATCCTAATGGACTGGGCAGTATATCAGTGTTTGTTTTGTTTCTTATGTGTGGTCTACCATCATATACAAAATACAATGGTTTTAAAACCCCGTGACTGCATGGTGTAAAAACGGCTCTGATTGGAAGATGATATTTGCAAATTGTGTGTTATAGTTTTATACTGTTGACATGCGGATGTGACATTTTTCATTCAAAATGGGTTTAAGTTTTGATGTAAACAGTATTTATTCCATATAATTCAAATACAATGCATGTAACAAAAAATATGAATCATGAATATTGGTTTATGGAGGGGATAAAGGAAGCATAAAGCTTATGGGGGTCGTTTCCGATTACATGTGAATAAGCCCACACTGTGAGAATGATAACATAATATTAGGTAATTGTGTTTATACTAATTTTAGAAGATCGTTGTTGGTATATATGTTACTCAGCTACTCACAGTGTGGGCTGGATCGATATATATATCAAAATGAGATTATTTTTTTCTTATGGAATAATAGAATGAAATTGATTGAAAATAGATTTAGTATAGCGGAACGAAGTATAGATCGGTATAGACAAGAGTATGGGGTGACATATCAAACGTTTGTGTGAGTCTGATATGCATTATAGGGAGGGGAGGTGGGGAGTGTAAATGATAAGCTATTGCTTTTAATTTCTGCACTAATTTTGTGTTCTGACCTAGCATGTTTGCATCCGAGTCGACACCACTATCAATTGGATTTGTACGAATATCTAATAACATCAACATTAATATATCTATTTCTCACGCGATTTTTGACGATATGAGTCGATTTGATAACTGTTAGGTGATAGATGATATGCATGTGCGTGGTTCAAGAGGAATTCCTTGGTTTGTGGTCGAGATTTTATTTGAATCTTTTTGTTCGAATAATGTACTTCTGAACTTCTCGGAAAATCGTTATGTTATCTTCCTGAGATAGTTCATTAGAACCATGTAGAAGTATATTGGTGGTGATGTTACATATATCAGATACCTCGTTCATAAATAACAATCGCTGTGCATTGTATAATTGGCTTAATTGGTTAATGTGCTGTGTCCACTACTTCACCACAGGTACACATGGGTTGGTCGGCAATGAAGTTAGAATATTTGTGGTAATTCAGATTGCTACAGTTTAATCTGAGGCGTGCATGCAAAATTTGCGCTTCGCGCGTGTTAGCCATTTAGGGGTCATCTTTCGTTTTGGTTCCAGAGAATTTGAGAAAGTTGCCAGGGAGTCGATGGTTACCTTGTTTGTGTCTAGGTTATTCCACAAAATTGCTGTTGATGGGAGAAACGATTTTTTGTAATAGTCATAGTCAAAACTAGGGACCATAAGCTTGCTATAGACTGTCTAGTTTCACGTTGTGATATCTGCCGTGAGTAGGAGTAACCAAGTTTCTGAGATAGACAGGTGATTGACCTTTTACCATTTTATAAAATAATTTTAGTTTATGTTTTTTCCGTCGTGATTTAAGGGTTTCCCAACTAGTTTCTCTAAGAAGAGATACATTACTGACAGACCTAGTCGCGCCTGTCACAATACGAGCTGCCTCGTATTGTATATCTTCGATGTTGTCAGATTCTTGCTGGCTACAATCATCCCAAACAACACAAGAATATTCGAGGATTGACCTTATCATTGAAAAATAACATTTTTCGAGAGCTGCTCTGTCGAGATAGAATCGATATTTTCTCAAGAGTGAAATGCGTTTCCATGCGGTTTTCATCACTTGTTCGATATGGGGTCCCCAGCTTCCTGTTTTACTCAAAATAACTCCAATATGTTTATGGGTATCTACTTCTTCGATAGGCTGTTGGTTCATGAACAGCGTTGGGTGAACAAGCTTCGTGTGTTTCCGAGTGCATGTCAATGCTTCTGTTTTAGAGCATTAAACTTGACAAGCCATTTAGAGGACCACGATTATAGTCTATTGATAGCATGCTGTAAAATAGTCGCTCATATGTTTGGGTCGTCGATGGCAAGTGCGAGTGAAGTGTCGTCGGCGAAAAGCCGAATGTCACATGCCATATTTTCAACTATGTCATTGATAAAGACAAGAAACAGTACAGGCCCCAGGACACATCCTTGGGGTACTCCCGCAGTTATCTTTCCCCATGGAAATTGGCCAGAGGTTAAAGGCACGTGCGGCCTTAATTATCGAAAATATTCATATTTGTTCCAAACACCGTAAACAGAAAAACATTAAAACGCATACAGTTCCGTTCATATATACCACGACCATCGCGTAAACAGCATGTCATCATAAAGATCTACTATATTTTACCTAAGCAAGAGCCTGATTGTGTTACAGAAGACAGCACAATGCTACTGGCTAATCACACACAAATGACATAAACGCTCTTTATTAAAACCATATCAGGTATTCACCAACAAAGAACGCTCTTTATGTTTACCATCATAATATAAACAAACACCAGAAAAGTAACTTTTTATGCTTTTGTTTACATAACAATGGTCAAACATATGACCATAACATACCGTTTATGCGATATTTCTTATTTGTATACAGACAAAGTCTGTCTACATTTTGATATTCTTTCTGTTTGTGGCGGTTTTTGACGGCTGGAAATATTTTCACAGAATACCCACCGCCAAGGCCAACCGTACCTTTAAAACAACACGTTGCTGGCGGTCATATAGATAAGATCTGAACCATTTGCAGTAAATTATTGCGGATTCCTATAGAATGAAGTTTGAAGAGTAGGCTTTCGTGCCAAACTTTGTCGAAAGCTTTGCTTATGTCGAAAAATAGTAAACGTACATCGTGTCCCTGTTCTAATGATTTACTAACATTGTCATATATGCCACATAATTGATACGAAGTTGAATCGGCCGGCACGAACCCTGACTGATGTTTGGTTAAAATGTTGTTCAACAGGTGAGTCATAAAGTGTTTAGTAATACATATTTCAAACAACTTACTGAGGCAGCTTAATAGTGAGATTGGGCGATAGTTTTCAGGATTACTGCGGTCTCCTTTTTTGTGTATCGGTACAACGTTTTCTCGTTTCCACTCAGGCGGAAAATATGATTCACGCAAAAAACGATTAAAAATCTGCCAGTGCGAGAGGGGCGAGATGAGACTTGGCCAGTTCTTCAGCAGGCGCGGGCTGATGCGATCGGGACCAGAAGCCTTATCCGGCTGAAGTTCTTTTAGTGTGTTATAGACTTCTAATTCGGAAATTTCAATGCTTTGCAATATAGTAAGATTGTGGTCATCTTCAATTATGTCTGGGGTTTTACTGGGTCTATCTATAGAGGCAATGTTACAGAAGTAATTGTTAAGCACTGTGGATTTTTCGTCATCTGACGAAACAACATTACCCTGGTTTAAGTTTTATACATGTATGTGTAGACACATATAGCCATATTACAGCATTAGGACCGCTGGTACGTGCACATTGATTTGAATATCGACTGGCATAAATACTTAGAAAGAATAAGACATTGATCGCCACTACCTGAAGTACATGTAATAGTATTGAGAGGGGAATATAAGCTCAATAATACAATTAAATGTACTCATCCGATCAGACGGTCCCCATATCATCAAGATACATCAACAACAACAACATTTCTTCAAAATACGCTTTAGTTATCAGAATCGATTAATTGCAACAAAATAATGCCAAACCACTGTCACTATGGTATCAAATTTCCCAAAACGAAATTTGGCCGTATTACCACTTGATTTTATAGTTATCCATCTTCATCCGCACTGTTGTCCGAGACTTTCCGTTTGATGACTTTTTTCTGGGCCACAAACAATTGCACATCTCGAGAAATAACAAACTTCAAAAATCGATATCTGATCACTCTGAGCTTTGTTTGGTGGGTTCCTCGACTCGATTCAAATATTTTTTACCCCCGAAGCTAAAGAAATAGTAATTTAGGAGCGTTAATTCGGATAATGCATCTTTAATAGCTGTGCATTTGAAATGAACTGATATGAATTGTTGCTTGAAGTAGGTTTAAAAATCAGCCAATTCAATAGTTCGGCTACATCACCCCCGTGTACGTGGTATCGCCAAAACCGAGGGTATCGCCAAAACCGAGAATATGGGAAAGACATATTCACGTATATGATATGGGGATATGTTTGTTTCTCATCGTAATACAGGCATCGAGCATCGTATGTGTATGTCCACGCGAAGCAGGAGTATTTATCCACTAGTTGTCGTTTAGTTTTCCCAGATCAGACCATTAATTTTTTTTTGGCGAATTTTTTCAATGGTGTTTTTACTTTTGCTCACTCAAATTGTCGAGAACATCCATTCACTGGTATAGTTCCTGGACACCCACGCTTCCAAAACAAATGCCGGTATATAGTTGATTCTGTCAATGAAGCATACGATTTGACAGAATTTAAAAAATCCCTGTCGTTCTCAATATCCGCGCGATATGAAGGGACCACTGTCGGTCCAGAAAGATGCGAACGGCACAGATGAAGATGCGCCAAACGCCGAGTTTCTGTGCAGTAAATATGCGTATTACTTAAGGAGTTGTGATGAGTTTTCGAGTGTTTTTATGTGTATCTGAGACTGGTAAATTGGACTGCGAATGTCATCTGAAATGTGAATCCATAACATATTCGAAATATTGTGTGCATATATATATTATGAATGTGTTTCAATTGAAATTAATTCAACATCCATCTCAGCATTCAGATTTGCGATCTCAAGAACGTGAATGAATGATAGCGCGATGCCTTGATCACACGCACGTGAATGCTGCCGTTTTCATGCATGCACCTAATCGGATATTCGTTTAGTATTAACATGCTTGGAGTTTGTATATAGACCACACATGCCGGACGACACGCTACGGCGTATCAACGATTTGTTATAATCATGTTTATTTTACAGACTTTATGACTCGTTCCCACTCGAGTAGACCGTTCCGCGACAATGAAACCGAATCATCTTATCGAATATGCATATATCGTATTGCTCCAAATTATGCAATTCTGGAGTTTTAAGAGTCATCAGGTAATATTGTAACGATTCTATGTTAACCTTAAACATCCGTACATGTATCATCACAATGTGCTATGTGTGGCACACGTGTGTGCCTTCTTATCTGGATGTCGATGGGCCTCTGTATTGTGTCTATGTAGCACATGTAGTCAGCTTACCAGCTTACCGCGGGAAATATATTTCTTAGTTATTATGGGCTCCTTGATAATGTAGTTCACTGTAGGTGAAGGTCCCAACTCGAACTTTCACGATTTAAATAAATTTGTGAGCGATTTTGCTTTGCATCACTTACAATTATGGAATTTATCCTGGGTAATTAATTCATTGTTTATTGCGACATCAGCTCACAAATAACACAGAAAAACATGCATTTTTGAATTGGGACATTCACCTACAATGAAGTGTATTATTAAGGAACAGATAATAACTAAGAAATGTATTCCCCGCGTTATTTTTTCGACTTTATAAGGTTCCCTGTCAAAACTGCAAAAAGTTCCAAGGCTTTGTACTAGTGGAATATGATCTCTACGGGCGTTAGCCAGAGTAGAAATTCATGGCATGAAGATTGGCGTAGGGAAATCTGGAGTATTTGTCGTCAAATCGGACAGTGCATCTTTAAGATACAGAATGTGTATGACTCATCTAAATGAAATGGTCTAAATACAGATGATCTCACAGATAATAAATAGAGGACCTCTAATGAGTCGCATTTATATACGAAATTATTAACCGAGTCACTAAATTTGTTTCGAGCCTAGCTTTATCGAATCGAATTTCGACGAAGTTAATAAATTTTGTATAGAATTGCGACGAATTTGAAATCCATTTGATCACAAAATAATATATTAGCAAGAAAAAAAAAAACGATCTCGAACATGTTGATTTCCTTATCGAAACCCAAAGAGGAAGTAAAGACACCTTCAAGAAAAAATATCGTTCCATTTAAATGTGTCTTTTCGTGATGACACCATTTTTCAACTATCGCCCATCTATATATCACAGTCAAAACTAAATAACCCAACACAAATTGAATATCATAATTATATTCTAATTAAAATAATACTGAAGTTCCGGCATTGTCATCGATATCATTGTGCTAAGCTTTTTCGTCACTGAGCGCACCGATAATACCCGTGTGTCTTAATAACATATGAGGCCGGGTTTGGGGACTAATTTTGTTATAAAAGGTTTTGTTTTCTCAACATGTAACAATAAAGAGCACTTGGCTCATTTCAGTGTGTAAAGTTCAACGTGTTAATAAGTATGTTGCTTATAAAATGTCTCATATTGTTTACTAAGGGAAATTAGGACTACCATCATCTCATTCACATAGACCTCTCAAAGCACACACAAGCTTAGACTTTGTGTTGAAAAAAAATTAACTTATAATTTATAAAAAGAACACAAAATTTGATTTAAAAAATAGAGTAGGTGTGACTTTTGGGTAGGCATACTTTATTTTTGTTTTAATTTTAAACCTAATACCCTGGAAGTAATGGTAATATATTGTTTCTCATTTTAAAATTAATGGTAATTGTAATGCATGACATGGCGAGTAATGATAATTGTAATGCTGAACATGGCGAGTAATGGTAATTGTAATGCAGGACATGGTGAGTAATGATAATTGTAATGCTGCACATGGCGAGTAATGGTAATGTATTGCCTCTCATTTTAAAAGTAATGGTAATTGTAATGCTGAGCATGGCGAGTAATGGTAATGTATTGTTTCTCATTTTAAAATTAATGGTAATTGTAATGCTGAGCATGGCGAGTAATGGTAATTGTAATGCTGAACATGGCGAGTAATGGTAATGCATTGCTTCTCATTTTAAAATTAATGGTAATTGTAATGCTGAGCATGGCGAATAATGGTAATTGTAATGTTGAACATGGCGAGTAATGGTAATGTATTGTTTCTCATTTAAAATTAATGGTAATTGTAATGCTGAGCATGGCGGGTAATGGTAATTGTAATGCTGAACATGGCGAGTAATGGTAATGTATTGTTTCTCATTTTTAAATTAATGGTAATTGTAATGCTGAACATGGCGAGTAATGATAATTGTAATGCTGAACATGTCGAGTAATGTTAATTGTAATCCTGAACATGGCGAGTAATGGTAATGTATTGCCTCTCATTTTAAAATTAATGGTAATTGTAATGCTGAACATGGCGAGTAATGGTAATTATAATGCTGAACATGGCGAGTAATGGTAATTGTAATGCTGAACATGGCGAGTAATGGTAATGTATTGTTTCTCATTTTTAAATTAATGGTAATTGTAATGCTGAACATGTCGAGTAATGTTAATTGTAATGCTGAACATGGCGAGTAATGGTAATGTATTGCTTCTCATTTTAAAATTAATGGTAATTGCAATGCTGAACATGGCGAGTAATGGTAATTGTAATGCTGAACATGGCGAGTAATGGTAATTGTAATGCTGAACATGGCGAGTAATGGTAATGTATTGCTTCTCATTTTAAAATTAATGGTAATTGTAATGCTGAACATGGCGAGTAATGGTAATTGTAATGCTGAACATGGCGAGTAATGGTAATGTATTGCTTCTCATTTTAAAATTAATGGTAATTGTAATGCTGAACATGTCGAGTAATGTTAATTGTAATGCTGAACATGGCGAGTAATGGTAATGTATTGTTTCTCATTTTTAAATTAATGGTAATTGTAATGCTGAACATGGCGAGTAATGATAATTGTAATGCTGAACATGTCGAGTAATGTTAATTGTAATGCTGAACATGGCGAGTAATGGTAATTGTAATGCTGAACATGGTGAGTAATGGTAATGTATTGCTTCTCATTTTAAAATTAATGGTAATTGTAATGCTGAACATGGCGAGTAATGGTAATTGTAATGCTGAACATGGCGAGTAATGGTAATTGTAATGCTGAACATGGCGAGTAATGGTAATTGTAACGCTGAGCATGGCGAGTAATGGTAATTGTAATGCAGGACATGGCGAGTAATGGTAATTGTAATTCAGGATATGGCGAGTAATGGTAATTGTAATGCTGAGCATGGCGAGTAATGGTAATTGTAATACAGGACATGGCGAGTAATGGTAATAGTAATGCAGGGCATGGCGAGTAATGGTAATTGTGATGTGGGACATGGCGAGTAATGGTAATTGTGATGCAGGACATGGCGATTAATGGTAATTGTAATGCAGGAAATGGCGAGTAATGGTAATTGTAACGCAGGACATGGCGAATAATGTAATTGGAATGCAGGACATGGTGAGTAATGGTAATTGTAATACAGGACATGGTGAGTAATGGTAATTGTGATGTGGGACATGGCGAGTAATGGTAATTGTGATGTAGGACATGGCGAGTAATGGTAATTGTAACGCAGGACATGGCGAGTAATGGTAATTGTAACGCAGGACATGGCGAATAATGGTAATTGTAATGCAGGACATGGTGAGTAATGGTAATTGTGATGTAGGACATGGCGAGTAATGGTAATTGTAATGCAGGACATGGCGAGTAATGGTAATTGTAATGCAGGACATGACGAGTAATGGTAATGCATTACTTTGCAAAGTAATGGACCAATCACTGGAACGTTGATAGCAGTTTATGAAGTTATATGACTTCAGCTAGACCAAGTCTTCTCGGTTCACAACATATTGGTATATGGGTTGGGTTTGCGCTGTTTTTGGACCGAGCCCAGCCCCGTTACTTTTCTATAACAGACTTTACGCCCATAATCGCGAGCGGGAGTTATATTCCTCGTATGTCTTCAGATTAGGTCAAACGACACTTTGCGTATATGAACATAGAGGGCAGCCTTTCCCAAGCATGATGATATCAAACATGCGTATATCATAGGGCCGTTAAATGTCAAAGCAACGACAAACCCTTGTTTTTCAGAGAATTTCGATTTGTCGCGCTATCAGAAAATGTATGTTAACAATATATTAACCCTTTACCCAACAAAACGGCCAAATAAAGCTTCAACAGCCTAAAATATCTTCGATCTGTCTCAATAGAACCATACAAATATGGATATCATTGGAACCGGCTCCTTGACCACATTGTGCTAGTTACAGTTATGCCCTGTGCCAATGCATTCTCTTATATATGCGAGTCGACCATAGGTCGCCTCGCACATATAAGAGAATGCATTGGCCTAAAAAAATCTTTTTTTTAACACTTTTTACGATTTTTTCTTACATTCTTTAACAATTTTATAATTTGTAATGTGTTAAGCCAATGCATTCTCTTATATATGCGAGGCGACCTATGGTCGACTCGCATATATAAGAGAATGCATTGGCACAGGGCCCTTCTGTTGGGTAAAGGGTTAAACGATCGTATATCACCACTTTACCTTTTTCTATTACGGTAACTGGTATATCATTTTGAAGACAAATTAATCGCGGACATGTCAGATGATTAATCACATTCAGAGGTTCACGTGAATGCCCAGACTCCACGTGAATTCCAAGACTCCACATGTAAATATAGTATGTCTTTTCAATGAAAGTATGTTGTAGAAGTGTAACTGGGCGGGACTCGGTCCACAACATCATCAACCCAACCAATATATCCAAGCTGTTGTAGATCAAGAAGACTTGGTCTAGGCTTCAGCAGGGAACTTAAATAACGGGAAGGTTCACTTCCCATTGGTTCTATTGTAATGCGTACCGCCGCAGCGCCCTCTTGTGGTCGGTAGGTTAAACCGAGAAATGCGTCTATGGATACACTATAGAATTCTATAGAGTTGCTCATTTCTCCCGTCCAAAAATCATTTTAAAACAGCATTTAAACCAAATGTTCCCTATTTTGTCGATATGTCCATAAACAATACGAATTGACCTACACTATATTGAACTTTCTGAGGAAAGTTACTACTAATGTCCAGTTAAAACGATGAAAAGCATCACCCAAATTCGCTGTCAATCAGTCAATTTGTATACAACTGAACTTTTTTTGTTTGTATTTTTTTAGTACTATAATATATAACTACATGCGTATCTGAATTATAATATATGGCATTGACCAGTCATTTATAGAACTTAAATCAAAATTTAGCCAAAATAGTTTTTTTTTAATTTTATGAACCGGCCATAGGGACATATTATAGGCCTACCAGTCAGTACCACTACCATATTACCATTATTCATTACTAATAACTTTACTTGCAGTTCTACCATCCCAATTATCTTAAGTCCATTTACCAGGCTGGAAACTGGATAGATCAATCATGAACTAATATAATAGAGTATATATAACTAATATAGGCCTATTATTACTAGTAAGTCTATTATTAACCAAGTGCTACACTTCAAAGTCCAGCTGACACACTGGAAAACTTTTACATATCTCATGTCATTAAATTGACTCAAAAATAATTCCTCAAAATGATCTAGGTCTAGTCAGGCATTGCTCACAATGACACCATTTTAGATTATACAACATTTTATTCAATGCACATGTAATATGATGTATGAAGATCAGAAAACCCAATTATTTTTAAGCATTTATATCTCAATTACGCTTAAGCGTATTTCAAATATGTAGGAGGTGTAATTCATATTTAATATCTTATTAATATTACGCTTAAGTGTAATTCAGATTTCCATTACACTTAAGACTAATGGAATTTGGCATCCCACGATTCCCACCACACAATTATGGATTTATAGATTTACCGTACACTATAGTATAAGTGCAAATGAAATGCACTTCTTGACTTAACCATAATTAAATTAGATTAAGTTACCACCCCCGTGTATTTTTTTTATTTATATATTATTTTTAAATAAAATAATATAATAAAATTTAAAACAAAATTCCCTGATTCCTGTGATGGAATCGCGCATGTTGATTGTCATTACTGAAAATTTGAATTTTGTCTCCCATAACTCCCATTTTGCATTTTGATAAAAAAATTTACTATAGATACATGTACCGGTGCAATAGCATTACATTAAATTAAATAAGTATATTGTAAATGATGAAATACTCCCAAATGACAGATGTCAATCTACACTTATTAAGCATACCATTATTTGAAGGGTAATTAATGCCCAATATGTCATTATATGATATATATCAATGAATTTATAGTGAAAGACTAATAGTACATACAGAAACTAGAACAAAATGCTATAAAAAAAAACTTGATCAATACATTTTTACAAATGTCAAATTAAGTGGATTCCAAGGACCCATGCTGGGAAGCCAAATTGACATTTAATAAATAATTGAGCTTAAGCACAATAAGGAATCTTCTTATTGCGCTTAAGCGCAATAAGGAATATTCTTATTGCGCTTAAGCGCAATTAGATCTTCCTTTATTGCGCTTAAGCGCAATTAGCTCTTTTTGCGCTTAAGCGCAATAAGAATATTCCTTATTGCGCTTAAGCGCAATAAGACTATAAGAGATTCCTTGCGCAATAAGAGATTCCTTAAGGGATTCCTTATTGCGCTTAAGCTCAATTATTTATTAAATGTCAATTTGGCTTCCCATACCATGCATGCCATGATAGGGCAATCATTTAAAATATTTTACATATAATAAGAGAAATTGCTGCACAACAGATCAACAGTTAATCAACTTAATCATTAATGTGTCATATGAATTAATATGTTGTGCAAATATCAAGGTGTGAGGGGATGAATATACTGACTGAGTTACAAGATATCAAATATGACATTTCCTATTAATGCGATGCCCATGTAACAATGACAAATTTGACTAAGTTGACCATACCGGTAGGCTGTACTGCATGAAATAATCAACATATTTTTTTGGGGGGGGGGGGGGGGGGACATGTTCTCCAGCTGAGAATATCACCATATAATTTGACATGGCCTAATTTTCTGATTGGACAATTGAACACATAACTTTAGAAATGCTCTATTGCAACTGCATGCAGATAATATGAATTGTGCTGATTTGGGGAACACTACCATGTGAAAGTGGAAGATTCAGGTTGAATAAATACAAATGGAGTGCCCATCTGAATTTGATGACATTTTTTTGAGGTACAAAAATGTCTATAACTCAAACAATAATTAGCCTATTATTATTAACTAAACTGAAAAAAAAAGGTTTTCAGATTTGTGATCCCAATAGATGAGTTCTACAAATAAGATAAAAAGTGAAAGGACGAATTTGAAATTTCCATGTACTAAACCAATAGTCACAGTACCACATATGCAGGCACACTGCGCCCACACACACGCTGACACAGACTGCAGACAAATTTAAAGACAACGTAAAAATGTAAACAAAAATAAAAGTTAAAAACATTCTTTAAAAGTTGCAACAAAACAAAAATAACAACTGTAGTACGCAAGGATTGAATATAAACGACGTATTTTCTCAGTTATAAAAGTGGCTGGGTAGTTTTCCTTGCTTTTGTTTGAGAATGTTGACCAAAAACGATGTACCAGTATTTCCATTCAGTCGTATTCGTCGGAATTTGACACTGACAGACCGATTAAAATAAATCAGAATAAAGTCAACAACCGTTATTAAAATGAAATAAACGTAACAATCACCAAGATTAATACTCGGTGAATATATAGATCACTTCAGTTTACCTCTACAGGCTCTAGGTGGCCGGTGAGTCATTTGATACAAAAAACATTCATTCGATTTCTGTATTCCTCGTGTATTTACCATTTCAAATACGGCGCCTGTCCTACCAGGAGGATCGATAACTCTACCAAGACGATTACACAAATATGATTGGGTGAGCCATCCTGTTATTTATGATCCTTGGCTTCAGTAAGTCCATCGAAGGCATCGAAGCGGTACGTTCACACGCTGCCATATGTTCCAGGCATTCGTCGTAGATGGTTGTAATGTGCTAGGATTTGAACGACAGACTAATGACACGTCTAACGGTTTACTAAATTGCAGATCTACATAAACCCATTCGATACTAAAGCATCATTGATGAGCAGTTATCCCATAAGAAATATTCAGATAATAAGTTCAACAAACTGTTGTACTTATTATCTGAACATTTCCCTCAATAAATAGGACTTCTGTCTTCGTCAAGTTGTTTCGGGTCCTAATGTCGGATGAGCATGTACATGCGTGAACTTGAAGGTGAACATATATGATATTTAATAACTTCTTTACTAAATGGATCCCCCTCAGCTATAAAAGTATTCAACAACATAATGTTTATAAACTCTGATTTACAAATCACTTGTTCTGTGAATAAAACAATGGCAAACTGAAGATTTGGTGTATTATTTGTCCATAAAATCACAATAAAGTTTTATATTCATGAGGTTATAGAGCATAATATCTGAATATGTGGTAAATGCTAACAAGACAGATATCTCCCCTGTGCCAATGCAGTGTCCTATATATGCGAATAGCCCATAGGGCGCCTCGTATATATAATAGAATGCATTGGCCTAACAATATTTACCTTGACCTTGTAAGCCAGTGCATTCTCTTATATATGCGAGGTTTCCTATGGGAAACTCGCATATATACGAGAATGCATTGGCCTAACAATATTTACATTGACCTTGTAAGCCAGTGCATTCTCTTATATAGTCTAGGCTTCTTATGGGAGACTAGCATATATAAGAGAATGCACTGGCACAGGGTATTTATGGCGCACCAGCGCAGTTCCCATCATGAAAGGATTAAGACAAAAATAAAACTGAACTGAATTGAATTTAAATGATATAACAACTGTTTCAGGAATCCTAACACAGAAACAACTCGGAGTAAGGATAAGGGCGAGTGGCCAGTGTATACACCGATGGATAAAAAATTTCTTAAACTAAATGTGCAATATTTAACTGGAGAGGATGCTACTCAGGCTATAGGAAGTGGATATAGAACGAACGAATGTGCCTTCTGGAAGTACTACCTTCCCCCGTTAGTGGCAAAGACAGGTGAGTTAAATTGGTTAATTTGGGATGAGTATGTTAACCTCCTCAATTTAGGAGAGCATATATACAAATGACAAATATATACATATTATATAAATATGTATGCAAATGTTATACTAATCACAATACTAATCACAATACTAATCACAATATTAATCGTACAGTATTTACGCCATGTCACACGCATGCGGCCAGGTTCTGACATTTTCAAGTGTTAAGTGTTAGTGAGGTCGGTGATAGTCTAGCAAATTTAGAAATGGGAAGGCATACATAGAGGTGCCCGAATGCCAGTTGCCCTTTTAAAACCTGATTAGCAATATCACATTCGTGTCATCGAGCGAAATAAGATTTACAAATCAAATATTTACTGGACCAGAATCTAGATCTCAAACCTACGTCATAATATGCTCGAACATGGCGACAATATATTGAAGTGGGTATTCAATGTTTTTATCACCTATATAAATAGTTCAACCACAAAATATAACGAATTAGCAATGTAGTATTGTTTACTAGTTCACTGTGAATCCCGTCTCCATATAAATATGACTGTTCAGAAGACATAGCGCTATGTGTTTAAGTGACTTCGGTCACCGTTTTTCAAGGTTGTGAAATTTTAACGCCAAAGTCTGTTCTACATCCAATTTTTCGCAGGATCTGAGATGAGTTGTAGGAATACCTCATTAATCTAATAGCTTGCTGATATCTTTGAACCTACAGAACAAAAGGAATATTGCCGCCATTTTCGAGCAAATTTTGAAGCTCTCAATAATGCTTTTAAGCTTTGAACGTTCGATTTTGTTTAATTTTTTTTTTGGCCCGGGGCTATTGCGGACCACTCTTATCGGCTGGAGCACACCCTTACGAGATGGGCAAATTGCCTGTCGGGGTCATTCCCCGCTAGAAGCGCAAGTCTGAACTGCGTAGTCCATGTATGTGATTAGCCCTCTTGGGTGAAACTTTGGACTGTCACCTTTACAAGTATTGTTTCTATATTGTCTCTTTGGGGTGTGAATCTTTAAAGAGTCCGTTATTTCGTAAAAGTAATCATTAACGATCTAACGGGAATCTCATTATGAAAACATAAACCTTTAGCTACAAGAGGTCTAACGTCATACTATGCCCAGTGTGTCCTCCACTCACACAGCGTGAGATATAGTTCGATATAAACCCCAATCATGATGCGTTTGATTTATAACATATTTGCTTATTCACAAACACATATACAGAGCTTGTGAGTTATAACCACTAACATCTGATGCATGAAGTTCGTGTATTAACCTAGTTACGACTGAGATTTTTTACATCGTGTATTCACATTACACTACTAACTGTGTGTCACGTGATGGAAATCAACCAGCTCATTGGTCGCCAAGTGTGAGCAGAAACAATTTCACGCTTCCTTGGTGACCTTGTGATGGTTCTTGGTATCTCCGTTCATTTGTTGCGTTTGTTACCACCTCTGGCGTACCATTATGAGTCATGATCGTCACGGATAAATATATATAGCTCAAGTATATCAATTATAGAGGTTTTTTTTATTGTAGTTCCACACAATAACATGCTGCCAAACACTCTTATGTATTCAGAACCCAAAAGTAATGACCTTGAAGCGCCATCTTGTTGATATCAATTATATATGCAGCTGTTCTTATACAATATATTGTCAGTCAAGTGCCAAATCGACAGATTCTCTGTGAGTTTGATGACTCCAACCTTAACCCTTTCTATACTAAATAGATTCTCCCATTCAGTTATCAAAGTACACATCGGAATGGTCCATTATCCATCTGGGGATGTTCAGAAGATATGAGCAGACGACAGTTGTGCGAATAGATAACAGAAGTGCAGAAGAATTCATATGTATTGATGGGAAATGTTTAGATAATAATATCAACGAACGACCGTTTGTTGAACTTATTATCTGAACAGTTCCTAAAGGAACCAATCGTCAATGAGTATTTAGTACAGAAATGGTTAATCTTACCAAGATGGGGCCTCTTACCATGGAATGTGCTCACATTCTCACATTCCACCATTTGTAATCCTAACTCATGTTTCAAATTAACGTTGAATGGTGTGAAATGTTTAGATCATAAGTTTCCCAAAGGAACTACTTGTCAATAAGTATTTAGTATAGTTTATGGTTAATCTTACGAAGAAGGGGCCTTTTACCATGGATTGTGTTCACATTATCACATTCCACCATTTGTAATCCTAACTCATGTTTGAAATTACTATGTCTAAACGTTGAATGGTGTGGAGTGTTTAGATCATAAGTTTCCCTACTTATCAATAAGTATTTAGTATAGTTTATGGTTAATCTTACGAAGAAGGGGCCTTTTACCATGGATTGTGTTCACATTATCACATTCCACCATTTGTAATCCTAACTCATGTTTGAAATTACTATGTCGAAACACATGAAAAGATAATACAAGTGCAGAAGAATTCATATATGCATTGGTGTAAATGTTTAGATAATAATCTCAACGAACGACCTATGGTCCTATGTTGAACTTCTTATCTGAACATTTCATAAAGGAACTACTCGCCAATGAGTATTTAGTATAGAAATGGTTAATCTTGCAAAGAAGGGGCACCTTACAATGGAATATGCTCACATTCTCACATCACACCATGTGTAATCCTAACTCATGTTTGAAATTAACGTTGAATGGTGTGAAATGTTTAGGTCATAAGCTTCCCAAAGGAACTACTTGCCAATGAGTATTTAGTATAGTTTATGGTTAATCTTACGAAGAAGGGGCCTTTTACCACGGATTGTGTTCACATTATCACATTCCACCATTTGTAATCCTAACTCATGTTTGAAATTACTGTGTCGAAACGTACGAAAATATAATACAAGTGCAGAAGAATTCATAAAAGCATTGGTGGGAAATGTTCAGATAATAAGCTCAAAGAACGACCTATGGTCCTATGTTGAACTTCTTATCTGAACATTTCCTAAAGGAACTACCCACCAATGAGTATTTAGTATAGAAATGGTTAATCTTGCGAAGAAGGGGCCTCATACCAGGAATGTTCTCACATTCCACCATGTGTAATCCTAACTCATGTTTCAACTTACTATGGCGAAACGTTGAATGGTGTGGACTGTTTAAATCATAAGTTTCCCAAAGGAACTACCCGCCAATGAGTATTTGGTATATAAATGGTTAATCTTGCAAAGAAGGGGCTTCATACCATGGAATGTTCTCACATTCCGCCATGTGTAATCCTAACTCATGTTTGAAATTACTATGTCGAAACGTTGAATGGGTATCTACACAGGTGATCGACCTACCCGAGAAGTTATTTTGCAGTTATATTATTGCGACTGACAGCAAGCATGCTCTCAACACCCCACTCGTTGTGAATCGCTTAACGTTATAGAGTATTAAATTGGCAATTAGTAATTGGCCCCATCAGTTCGTGATGTCTGCTTCAGACGATCAAAACTTGGCTTATTTGTTGAGCCAGGACTTAGTCTTTCGCATCTTGATTCATCCTCATCTACGCGGAAGAATTCCTTTCCATGGCATTCAGGGACGTCGCAACAGCTGGGGTTATGTGTGGGGGCTTCTCACCCCTAACTTTGGTCAAAATGTTCATGTCTAGCACACCATGAGTTTTCATTTTACAAAAATAGTATTAATATTGAAATGGATTCGACAACAAGTTTTAAGCTTTTGGTAGTCATTTCCGGTTGAATTATGACCACGCCCATCCTGTGAGAGTAATTTAAGACACTTAAATTTTTTTCAAATAAATGGGAACTTCACGGTTACGGTTTTTAACATTTTATCGCGTATATACTCACTTGGTGGGCTGGTTTGATGGGTATCTCAAAATAAAGTATTTTCATATGGAATGATTTGGGTTTTGTGTGAGTACGCTGGAAGAGCTGGTGATGGTCTGGACAAACTCAATTAGTTTCATATGGAATTATTTCAGTTAAGTGGGAGTAGGTTGGAAGAGTATGGTGGTTGTCCGATGAAAATAAAGTCGTTTCATATGGACTGATTTGGGTTATGCGAGAGTATAGTGTGTGGTGCTTGTCAGATATAATGAAAGGGAAATGAGATGACTGTGAGGGTGAGATGATGAGGGTGTAGAGGGTTAACTTTTAAGGCTGAAGTCGTCGTCAAAATTTGGCTTAACCCTTTCTATACTAAATGGATTCGCCCACTCAATTATAAAGGTGTACATTTGAATGGTCTACTATTCGTCTGGAGGGGTGTTCAGGAAAAATAATCAGACGGCAGATAAGACCACTGCAGAAGGAGACATAGTTATTGGAGGGAAATGTTTCGATAATAAGTTCAGCAAACGATCTATGATCATTTGTTGAACTTATTTCTGAAAAGTTGATAAGGCAAGTACTCATCAATGAGTAATTAATATAGAAAGGGTTGGTTCGAAACCGCGCCAATCTCGCCTAGTCCATGCAGCCTGTGATGATCTTATCCACGACCCAACCACCTCGGCTACCGGGACATCCTTAAAAAGAAAAGCTCTTTTAGTGATCAATTTTGTGTCGTGGACCTGTGATTGCGTTCATGTAGGATTTGTAAATACTGGTGAGGTCACAACTCATGGGGGAAAATTGAGCTGATAAAACGATGTTGGTTTGTTGATATATATCATAATGCGTGTGTGGATGCACTGGCTCAGTGTGATTTGTTCATTGATTCGTATGTCCATGAACAAATTAGCAGTCTCATCGAATTGGAAATGGTACGAACGAAATGGAACAAGACCAAGCTTGAAAATCGGTCGCGATTTTCGTCCATGTTGAGCTTAGAACTCATGACCTCCTCGTCTCTATATATAGCTCGGACTGCGATGATGCTATCTATACGACGACGATGTACATTTAAAATGACACACCTAATAATGTCTTCTGATTTACATGAACACACACGACGTTGAAATGAACATCCTTTATACATCTGACCACACGCGTAATATACAGACACAGCACAGTAAGGGTACGTCAGCACACCAGCACGTATGCACGGTATGGTTTGCAAGCATTTCATCGTAGAAAACAAATATGGTGCCAGAATATGAACGGAAACATGCGCATATAATGCATCATTATATACCAAGGCTAATGACTGATATGTAACATTTATGTAGATCCATGTGTAACGGTGTTTGTACCGTGTTACTGATATTTGCCTTCATATAACTTAATGCTTTATTCTTGCGAAATAATTTCATGCTATTTACATGCAATTACCGTTACAGGTAGAACTACAGATATTTTACTTCTCACGAACATGTAGTTAGCTTTGATAAAGACGCATTTTATATGCTGCTTTTCGTTCAAATTATGGCACCATATGGTTTTCTACTACGTAATAATGCCTGTAAGTGTAAAACATACCTGCAACGTGTCTGAACGTACCCTATAAATCAGTGTCATATGTAGACATGTAAGCAATTAAGCATAACCTGTGCGCAGTTTTCCTGGATACAATATCGATTCGATGTTTGATATATCACTTGTGTCATCGAACACAGTTACCCGAATGAGGCAACACGCCATTACGGTAGACGTACTATGTCATCGCCGTGACATCACGTGTCGACGCGCATGAAAGGGATAGTAGAAAGGTTCGGTACGCCTGTGCGTAACATGTAACGACTGTAACGTGTCTCGTTATTGTCGCGGAAAGTGTTGTTTTCGTAGGTTTTTTTTCCAGAGTTATCTATCCTGGGAACGCGTTAACCTACGAAATAACAGTCTGCGCTTCTTTCTTTTTTGTTGGTTAATTGTTACTATGTGTATTCCTTGCTGTCCTATCTCATCGTTCATATATGTATGTTTAAGTACGCAAAAAATATAGGAATATACAAATCTTCCATAACTTTGTATGAATGAACGGACCAATGGAAACTATTAAATAAAATACGCGCTGAAAGACGCAGACGGTTATCTCATATGTTGGCGCGTTTCCAGGATAGATAACTCTGAAAAACCCACGAAGACAACAAATTTCCGCGTTTTTGTCAACAACAGTTACATGCATCAAGGGGCGATTGCGACTTCCCGCATGTCCGCGGTCATTCATTTGAAAGTTATGTATCCGATGTGTAAAAAGGCATGCATCAATAAACAACTTGTCCAATAAAAATAATGAATAACTCGTCCAATAACCGAAATGTCTTTTATGTGTGACTAATAACCCTTCCATGGCTGGAGCTTCCTGAAGTTTTTCGAAAACCCTGTGCCAGTGAATTCTCTAATATAAGCGAGTCGACCATAGGTCGCCTCGCATATATAAATATAAGAGAATGTATTGATTAAATTGCTAAAAAAAATTGTTAGGTCAATGCATTCTCTAATATATGCGAGGCGACCTATGGTCGACTCGCATATATTAGAGAATGCATTGACACATGGTCTTTAATGTTGCGCCAGCGCAGCTCCCGTCATGAAAGTGATAAGAGAATGTTATTTACTTGTGCAGAACGATTTTATATTATATAGAATAGTAAAATTAAAAAGTCATGCATGAGTGTGTCACTGAACTTGGCTAGGAACGAGGAACTGGACAATGAAGTGAATGGACAATGTTTATTGTTCACCTTTGGTGAACAAAAGAATTTATTTAAGCTGTGCTTGTACACCATGCCGAAAACTATACAATTTGAGATTGGATTATATCCCAATATAATCATCCTATCAGAGATAAGATTTCCTTCCTCCAATCTGTATCATATTGTGATCTTCGATTTCAGATGTCTTGCTGCAGCGTAGCACGTATTTTTGGGAGTACGTATCTATTAACTGGGGCTGTCGGTGCATGTTTTATCTTCATACTTTTTAAAGATGCATTGTCCGATTTGACGCCAAATAACGCTTTATGATACCCATATAATATGAGCAGGGGGATGCTCGTATCCAGGGCATACAGTAGAGGTACCCCTGTCTTGGACGTCGGTAGTGGAAACTTCACTAATGATGTCCAGAGCAGTCTACCTTGCGGCAGTTTACAAATGTCATTATAGTAATAAATAAAGTATAAGTTTAATCCTAGTAACTTAGATTTGTATAAAAATGGGGCTCTTTGAGTCCATACATAATCGAATATATTTAAAATAAATTAAGTTAAAAACCCTTATTAATTTGTTTTTAAATTATTGAACATCCCATCCGGAAGTTAATATTGTATAACCAACATCCTTCCTGAGTCACTCCGGTGCATATATACCATAAAAAATAATATATTTCGTACGGTTTCCATAATCTTGTGTAATAGAGTTTATATGGGTATCGTGTTGTTGTATCGTCTGTTAGGCGATGTTCCCAATCAAAGGATTCCTGGGGATGAAGATTAGTCCAAATAATCCATTTATGAAATAAAATATATCTGTGGTTCCAAACTTCCCAATTTCTAATATTCCCCTTAAACTTGGTAATTTCCCATCCGTACCTACTGGTATGTTAAATTGTTTCTCTGTTGAGCAATCACCATATCAATTCAATTCAATTCGAAAATTAAAAATATTTGCAATAACCATCATTCGTTTCACAAAAGGCATCACGAAGATGCACAAAATCGCCCATAAATTATACGTCAAACCAGCACCATAGCAGTTCAGCGGGACCCACCAACATTATAGCAAATTAGCAGGACCACTTAGCCGGGGGTAATTGTACCGATTTGAACTGCGATAAGCCCGAGAGTCTGTCACCTAAGACTAATGCGGTAAGAGCCACGCTAAGTTAGCCTTAGTGAGCATTTCTGGCTCGAGTTGTATGTCCGACTGACTTGATATATCAATATCGACTTGACTGTTCAGCCTTGCCAGACTGCTATACGCCGCACACTCGATCATCACTCAGAAAACACATTCTTTGCCAGAAATCCCATAACATTAATAAAAATCGTCGATGCAACACAAATCACACGCCAAGGCTATGGAATACAATTACCATTTTAACCCTTCCTATGCCAAATGGATTCTCCCATTCAGTTGCAAAAGTATACATTGGAAAAATCTATTATTCATTTGGAGTGGTGTTTAGGTAATATACTACATAATGAAAATGTATGAAAGTTCGAAATTGTTTTCATATTTTCTTGCATCCCGAACATATCATAACATGTTATGTGCATGTGTCCCGAAAGGATTCGATTTTCGTCCCAATGTGACATCCCCGCCATTTGCAGTTATATATAGGCATATGTCTTGCCATACACTACAAGTTTTATGCCACTCAGTTGCCCTATCCGTGTCACAAATGCAACTATCTATCGAACGGGAACTGCAAGTCACCGACGGTGACCGACCAACCACGAAATTATTGATGTTTTTGCCAAATTTACAGCTTGGAGTTGGCCGTTTGAACGGGAACTTGTAGTTCGCAATATGCATATTGTTTACACTGGTTGCTACACGTTGCGCTGATATCTATAAACGTGTGAGTTTCGCGTCGTGTAATCATACCATTTTTACCGCCAGGTGCATTTCCATAGCAACACCATAGCAACACAAGTTAGGAGTTACACGTACGTGCGGCTAAACCTGGCTAATGTTGTGACGGTGGCGTTGAATTTACTTTTTTTATTTTTCGGCTGTATACTCAATCCGAAATATTCCGATACACTCTTGAACATATTCTAGCAACGGTTGTGTCGATGTGTGCAAAGCAACCAACGAAAACTAGCTTGTTTTTTTCCTCCTCAAAATATATGTAACTAAATGTTCCACTGAGGTAATGAATTGTTCGGATTAGCCTAAGACTGAAAACTAAAATAAGAATATATTTATATAAAAAAAAAGGTATTCTTTCACAACTTACACTGTTGGAGTTGTGATAGAATTGCAGATACATCAACAGATTCGAGCGGGACTAGAAAACCGGTCTCGGAATGTGTGATTAAAACTTCCCAGGTGCATGAACGGCGTATGTCTTTCGCCTTCCATTCTTTTTGACACAATTATGCATGCTAAGTTACTAAGGAATTATATTCATTTCATTTAGTGCAGTAGTCTACCTTCAATCATGAAAAGTACATTGCTTCCTGTTCTATCAGTTAATCCAGCTAAGAACCACAGGCGCTAATGAACTAACATTGCCTAATTAATTACCGTAACAGCTGTTTACGATGGCTAATCTGGTTACGTGTCATAACAATTCGGTAAATCCAGGTTTGGATTAAGGTAGATCATGCCATGAATCTCTACTCTGACTAAAGCCCGTAGAGACCGTATTCCACCAGTACAAAACCTGGGAACTTTTTGAAGTTTTGACAGGGAGCCTTATAAAGTCGAAACAATAATGCGGGGAATAGATTTCTTGGTTATTATCTGTTCTTAATTATGTACTTCACTGCAGACGAAGGTCCAAACTCGAAATTTCACGATTTACCTGGATTTGTGAGCGATTTTGCTTTGCGTCGATTACAATTATGGAATTTATCCTGGGTAATTAATTCGGTGTTTATTGCGATATCGGCTTACAAAAGTCAGAGAAGAACATGGAATTTTGAGTTGGAACATTCATCTACAGTGAAGTGCATTATTAAGGAACAGATAACAACTCAGAAATATATTCCCCGCGTTATTTTTTCGACTTTATAAGGTTACCTGTAAAAATTTCAAAAAGTTCCAAGGTTTTGTGCTAATGGAATATGATCTCTACGGGCGTTATGGCCAGCGTAGATGGTACAGACCAATGTTACTCTGTAGTAATACAAAAACTATTAGTTAAAAGGCCTCAGTGGTAAAGGGTATGTGGCATGCCACGCCAGCCGTTGAAGCATGCCACATGCTTTTTGAAAGTCTAAAATCCTAACATTGCCAAAGGGTAAAATAACTCTATAAAGAATGTACCTTTACGAAATAACGGCGATTTGTATGAGAAATTACAACACCACAATAGATCAACTCTGGTGAAATATAAATCAAATTCTTATATAGGGTGGGTGGGCTTGGGGAGGTTCAAATATTTCCGTTATTTCGTCAAAAACACTTCTTCAAATATCTCCGTTATTTAGTTAATAAAAATAATTTCTTATTTCTATAATTCGCGCTATTTCGTTCTTATTTATATAATTCGCGCTATTTCGTCATTTCGATGCATTTTTTATTCCGCTATTTCGCTGTATTTTCCTATTTCGCTTTTTCGTTGTATTTCATATTTCGATAATTCGCTATATTTGACATATTATGGAATATTGGCATGCCTTAACGGCTGGCGTGGCATGCCACATACCCTTTATCACTGAGGCCTTTTAACTAATAGTTTTGTATTACTACATAGTAACATTGGTCTGTATCAGGTGGCGTAGAGATTCACGGCATGATCTAGGATTAAGGTGGATATCCCGCGTTTTACGAAGCGGGAAGGCTACGGATTCTTGAGGATGAATGTCTCAGATGACGGAACTGACTCAGTAACATTGCGGTGGGTCGAGTATGCTGATTATTCTGCCGCATATGACCCACTGGGAAAATTAACTTAATGTTTCAAAGTGTGGTTTTAGTGTCGCAGTGAATAATAATAGTGGCAATAAATAATGACCTGTTTTATATAGCGATTAACCAATTACTTGCTCTAACACGCTACATTACAATATTACCCCAGTCATTTCGTACAAGCCAATGCAATTCAACTCTGTCCACAATGAACCAATTTAAAACTCTTCCTTTTTTTGTGTTTATTCAAAATAGTGAAAAAATAGCCCCCATTCTAGAATAAGAAGATAATGCCCGCACTCTCCGCAACGAGTTTTAACGTATAAGCGAAAACAATTCATTAAAACTTTCATGACGGGAGCTTCCTGAATTTGCGAAAACCCTGTGCCAGTGCATTCTCTTATATATGCGAGTCGACCATAGATCGCCTCGCATATATAAGAGAATGCATTGGCCTAACAAACTTTATATTATTTTTTATAATTGTTAAAGAATGTAAGAAAATAAATTAAAAAAATATATATATAAATTGTTAAAGAATGTAAGAACAAATGATAAAAAATTGTTAAAGAATGTAAGAAAAAAAGATACAAATTATAAAATTGTTACAGAATATAAGAAAAAATGATAAAAAAAAAAGGGAAAACAAATGATAAAGAATGTAAGAAAAATTTATAAAAAAAATGATAAAAATTGTTAGGCCAATGAATTCTCTTATATATGCGAGGCGACCTATGGTCGACTCGCATATATAAGAGAATGCATTGGCAGGGTCTTTAATGTTGCGCCAGCACAACTCCCGTCGCGAAAGGTTTAATTGGCTTATTGTTATTGGTTTAAAAGTGAGCCGTGCAATTTCGCAAGATGCCTGTTGGCCGATGCCACCAAAATTGTTGGTTTTCTGACATCTGCAATATATGTCAGCTTTGATCGTGGTAGCTAGTAAAAAATGACAGAGCCTTCTCTTCAGATCCGAGAGTGAATTTCATTATCCTTTCAACTGGGTTTCACCAAGTCTCAGTTTCTTCTGCGAGCGACGAATGGACAACATTTTTGAATGCTCTATTCTTGTAGATATAGTTCTGTATCATATCTTCAAAATTTGAACTTTATGGACGACATATGTGCCTTTATTTTTTTCTCTTTTTTTGTGACATTGTTTATTAACAGCGTATTGCTTGTTGGTGTGATGTCGGAATATAGTATTTTTCTGCACGTTCTTTGCGAGATGCCACAGAATACTGAGACGTCTTTTGTTTGACTAACACTACACTAACAATTTCCTTGCCTCGGCGAAGAGAAAATGCATGCGGTGCGTATATATTTCTTACTTACGTCCATTACAACGACACAGTCTGCTCACTCAGTTGGGTTACAAAGAAGAGCCACATTTTCTCCTGATTTTCCAGAACGTCTGAAGCATTACTTTGAAATTAATTACTAAATATTTTTTAATTTCCATTTTATTTTTCAATTTGTAATTCAGGCATATCTATTCGACCACTTACATATCTTATTTGTTCCAATCACTATCCTCGTGAATGCTCGTGACCAACAATGTGAGTGAACTATGTTGTTGATAAAATTGCATCTGTTTATGCAACCTATCCTCGTACAAATAGGTTGATATTGGACCTAAATATTCACATATATTATATTTCATGTGACTTTCTCGCGTTCTGATAGGCAGCACACTGCTATACTATTTTTTCGATACTGTCACAGCAGCTGGCTACTCACATACTATTCTTTTTCTATTTATAGTAACACAGTAATTTTGCACAATCGGAATGACACCTGAACACACGCCTCGTGAAATTAAGCACAATACGGGCTTATTCCATATTGAACTAGTCCCATATATGGTTGTTTTAATAACGAGAGTAAATTAAGCCCATATCGTGGTTATGTCCATGAGAACAGGCTGGTTTATATGTGTACAGTTGGGATTTGGAACACAAGTTATAACGGCGCAGTTTAAAATCGAGGATAAATATGTTATTTCTTTGTGGTCAAATTTGAATCATCTCCCAAGAAAATTGCTGAGAGGTCTTCAAGCTTTTACTAACATATGTGTTTAATATATCATTGCTCATGTCTGGAAATCTTTGCACGGCATTACCTAACAGCTTTAACCCCATATTTCAACAAATTATATATAGCTGTCATATTTCTATTGATCAGCTGAAGACCCGCCATATCAAATCCAGTCGTAAGTCGGGATTTTTTTACCCTGTGCCAATGCATTCTCTTATATATGCGAGTCGACCATAGGTCGCCTCGCATATATAAGAGAATGCATTGGCCTAACAATTTTTTACAATTTTAATAAAAAAAAAATGTATTCTTTAACAATTTTATAATTTCACCCATACAGAGCCGCAGACAAACATGAGCAGACGACATTCTTCTATATGCTTCTAAATATGTGTGGGGCTCCCTGCAGGGTAATGGATGTTTTTTATTTTATGTCCTAAAAATTGTAAGAAATATTTATTTTAAAAAAATGATAAAAAATTGTTAGGCCAATGCATATATAAGAGAATGCATTGGCACAGGGTAAACAAATCCCGACTTACGACTGGATTTTGATATGGCGGGTCACAAATACATCTTTCTTTCCATTCGCAGCTGATATAACAGACATGGAACGAGACTGGAAACAGCAGTTTCATGATTGGAGCACGAAATACATCGTGGAGTGGAAACATCAATTCAACACGTTTATGAAAGCACACGACAGACGACAGGATTGTGACAGGAAATGAGAATAGCTACGAATTATTTGGGTGCCAACAATAGCGGGTATCATATCACAAGGAGTGGAGTCGTGGGGGTGTGGGGGGGGGGGGGTTAACGGCTCATTTGAACCTCTAGCTCCTGCCTGCCACGAATCTCTACTCTGGCTACACACGTATATATCATATTCCACCCGTTCAAACCATGTGAATGTTATGATGTTCTTCTGACGGGAAATTTTATAACACTGAACTAACAACACAGGGAATATATTTTGTTGTTAATACTTGTCCCTTGATAATCTATTTCAAAGTAGGCGGCGGTGCCAGATCAAGATTACATGACTATTTTGACTTTTGTGAGTCGATAATCTCAATACACTATTGAATTATTGCCCGGGAGAATTGTAAGCGATGCAAATCAAATCGGCCGAACAACGTCACATAAATTATGCAATCTCGAGCTGGGACCTTCACCTATTGTGAAATACATTATTAAGGAACAGGTCTTAACAAAGAAATATATTCCCTGCACCTGTGTTTTCAGTGTTATAAACTTCACTCCCATAACATCCAACAGTTGCCAGACTTTGAACTGGTGGAGTATGATCTCTACATATATACGGGCGTAGCCAGGGTGACGATTCATGGCATGATCTATTGAACCTCCATGTTATATTCTAATTAGGTGGACTAATACACGAGATATCGATATGCGCGGGCTTTATATACTCTGGTAAACTTGCAAAATTCATAGCAAACTTGCAAAATTCATAGGAAGTGAGATATATCCACACTCTTTATCTTACCAGGTCAAGATTAGTCTATACAAGGCAGAAAACTGTAAGACAGAGCTCTGTCCCCTGATACAGAAAAGAGCGTTCCGCGTAAGTCTATTCCTGATATGGTCAAAATAAAGAGCGTTTCTTTCATGTCTGTGCGAAAAATTGACAACAGCTGGAAATTTGCTGTGACCATGGAATGTTTTTTTCCAGAGCATATGAAGCCGGTATATCAATATTTAGTGTATTGGTCAACCTATCTTATTCCTCCGCTCAAGTTACGTAGACAAACTTAAGGTTGGAATCTCGAATTAGCCATGTCCGTTTAAAGTCAGCCCAATATCGCGTATCAAAAAGGGGTGACATGTGGTAATTTAATTATCACAATGCTCATGTATTAGAACCGGGTGCCACCCATGGGTATATATGTGGCTGCCCGGGTGGGTTAGTCTAATTTGACTCGACACACTAACGCTCTCTAGTGTCACGATGGAGCGATATATACTAGTCGAGAATACCCGTACAAGAAAGAACGCATAGCTGCTGTGTGAAATGACAGCAAGGTGTGTCCACAATACATAGTGTTTCGCTCTATAGTGTTAGTATATTCGGGAACATGTCAACTTTACATAATTATATAGAGGGAATGGAATTATCTCGGGAACCTCCATTCACAATTATTTGTTAATATTCACATAAATAAAAGGCCCACTTAAATTTCGAATCACCGATTAGTTTTTTTTATAGTGCCTCGATATACGTTTTTTTTATGCCATAAAATATGATTAAAATACTATAATTCATCACCATTTGGAACGACTGTGCTGAAATCATACCCCCCCCCCCCCGTTATGGTTCTAAGTATTCAACATAATTCAAACTTTTGTTTATTTTCAATGGAAGGGGAATAACTCTATATATAAATATACAAAGTTATTCCCCTTCCATTGAAAATAATAGACTTTGTGCATAAACTTGAGCACAGAGCAACAAAAACAAAACAGTTCACAGTTTAGTCCATCGAATAAGTTGAAAATATAATGTTTTGGAGCTTCCTCTTTCATATGGTATATCATATGGCATATATTCTATATAATGTGATCTGGGGGTTCGAAAATTAAGTGCGCCTTTAAATTCGAACATACTCTAAGGTTCGTTTCACCTCAATATTATGCTCAAACTGTCAACAAATCACTGCGTGTAGTTCTTGTTTTGAATGTGTACATAATGTTGTGAAATTGTCTGACTTATAATATTTCAACGAAAAAAACAAAAAACAAGAAAGTCTTCACCGTATGCAAAAAATAAAGGCACTAGTCCGAATTATTTCGGTCGAAGTGTGACCCAAATAGATCTACAATTATCACAACAGCACCGCGCACTTCCTTCGAATTTGCCACCTGATACAGACCAATGTTACTCTGTATAGTAATACAAAACTATTAGTTAAAAGGCCTCAGTGGTAAAGGGTATCTGGGTATGTGACATGCCACGCCAGCCGTTGAGGCATGCCACAGGCTCTTTGGAAAGCTAAAATCCTAACATTGCATGCCAATATCCCATAATATGTCAAATATAGCGAATTATCGAAATATGAAATACAACGAAAAAGCGAAATAGGAAAATACAGCGAAATAGCAGAATAAAAAATGCATCGAAAGAACGAAATAGCGCGAATTATAGAAATAAGAAATTATTTTTATTAACTAAATAATTGACATATTTGAAGAAGTGTTTTGTACGAAATAACGGAAATATTTAAAGAAGTGTTTTAAAGAGCGTAACCCAAACCTCCACCAAGCCCACCCACCCTATAGAAGAATTTGATATATATTTCACCAGAGTTGGTCTATTGTGGTGTTGTATTTTCTCATACAAATCGCCGTTATTTCGTAAAGGTACATTATTTCGAGTTATTACCCTTTGGTAATGTTAGGAGTTTAGCTTTTCAATGAGCCTATGGCATGCCTCAACGGCTGGCGTGGTATGCCACATACTCTTTACCACTGAGGCCTTTTAACTAATAGTTTTGTATTACTACAGAGTAACATTGGTCTGTATCAGGTGAATTTGCGGACTCAGTGAAGCACTGGCTCAATATGATGTGTTCATTGCTTTATATACATGTGCGTAAACAAATTATAATTTATTATCAAAATGGCCAAGCTAAGATCGGATTGAGATATCGATAATTTCAGTGCCAGCTTGAAAATCGATCCCAATATTTGCCCCGCTATATCAAATCCAGTCGTAAGTCGGGATTTTTGTTTACCCTGTGCCAATGCATTCTCATAGGTCGCCTCGCACATATAAGAGAATGCATTGGCCTAACAATTTTTTAAATAAATATTTCTTACAATTTTTAGGACATAAAATAAAAAACATCCCTTACCCTGCAGGGAGCCCCACACACAGGGTCCGCGCTGGACCGAAATTTACTTTTGCCATATAATTTGCCAAATGAAAATATTTTTTTGCCAAATGCTATCCTGATAGTATCATTTTCGACAACCTCAAGTCTTATGTTTTGACACTCACGGTTTGGACGACTTTTGATATCGATAGAAAAACAGTTAGTTAATAATTAGTTATACTCGCATCTCGATTGTGGTTTATCATACAACAATAAGAGTTTCCTGAAATGAATGGTATTGATTGACCAATATTTTTCAACTTTCTTCAGGAATTAATAAGTGACTTGCCAAAACTTTTGCCAACTGAAAATATTTTTTGCCAAATGTGAATTATTTTTGCCATTGGCAAATTTGGCAAGTGGCAGCGCGAACCCTGCCCACACATATATAGAAGCATATAGAAGAGTGTCGTCTGCTCATGTTTGTCTGGGGCTCTGTATGGGTGAAATTATAAAATTGTTAAAGAATACAAGAATTTTTTTTTTAAATTGTAAAAAATTGTTAGGCCAATGCATTCTCTTATATATGCGAGTCGACCAAAGGAGAGAATGCATTGGCACAGGGTAAAAAAAATCCCGACTTACGACTGGATTTGATATGGCGGGTCACATATTTGTCCATGGTTGGGGTTGAGCTCGCGTCAACCCAGACTGCGATGTAGACCAAGTTTTCTCGGTCCCCAACAGTTTTTGGTATCGATTTTGTTGATGCTGTCTTGAAACGAGTCCCATCCTGTTACTCTAACGGACTTTACGCCCATAGTCGTGGGTATGAGTGATCTTGCTTGTATATGTCTTCAGATTTGGTCAAATGGAAGCTTTGCGTATACATGTATGAACATAGAGGGTAACCTTTCACAAGCATGATGGTATCAAACCTACGTATGTCAACGGTCCGTTGAATGTCAAAGCAACGAGATTTATAAGTAAACAAAGCCTTGTTTTCCAGAGAATTTGTATTTGTCGCGCTATCAGAAAAAATGTATGATACAATACATTAAACGATCGTATCATCACTGTACCTTTTTCGATCACGGTACATGATTATTTCGGGCTCCACGTGTACATGAAGTACGTCTTTTGAATGAAAGTCAGGTATAGAAGAGCAACGGGAAGGACTCGGTCCAAAACAGAATCACCCCAACCGATTTACCAAGCTGTTGTGGACCGAGAATACTTAGTCTATCTATGGTGGTATATACTAACCTCATCGCCTCCGGGACACAATAAAAGGAAGCCATTTCACAGACATTTGAGCTGCCTAGCATACTGAAAATGGGATCGATGTGTAACACTGACACTGAGTTTTATGACATTGACTCAAATATAAACTTATATTTATTTATCTATATATAAATACATCACAGACGTATAGTCGAGAGCCACTAAGGCATTTTTATGAATGAAAATAATACAATAATAATATATAAACAATAACGCCATTTAAATGTTTCATTTCTGAATACCGACAACATAAATAAAATAATATGTCACTTTGTAACCATGGTAATTCATTGAATACAGTATTATTGATGTATATTTTTTCTAGGAAGGTTGGACAGTTAGATATAGGGCGTACCTTGAGATGAGGTTTGTCTTTGTGTTTTTGTCATGTTTAGGATGAGTATTTGTATCATGTACATTTTATGCAAATAGTCACATATATCATTTTATTGTATCCAGTTGTACAGTATTAATTGACTCATATATATGTGAATAAAAGATACAACGCGATTTCGAACATATTTTCTCTTACCAGTTCGGCCGACCGGTCCGGAAGTTGCGTACATGCGCACTGGTCCTTGATCTGCTTGTGGCGATTCTGTACAAAGTCACCTTTCGATTTCGTGGGAGTTGGTCCAATAATGTTGCCAATATGTTTGCCAGTATTTTAATATCTATATAAATTAATCAAAATCATATATTTAAAGAGTTACGGTGGTGTATATATATATATATATATATAGGAATCATCTTGCATGTCCTTCCGCACGTCCATCAGTCTGTCAGTCCGTTTGACGACGATGACGACGAGGACGACGACACGGATGATGACGATAATTATGAAGACGATGGCAATGCTGGTGCTGATGATGAAAATGATGATGACGACAACGACGACGATGACGATGATGATGGTGATGATTTTGAACACATCCAATATGAATTATTAGGCCAGTACGAGTTTTCGTAAAAATCATTCGTCCCTCGCTGCACTCCCGAAGCCTCGAAATTTCTTACTATTTTCGTATTCAGTTAACCCTAGGACACACCTTACGTATTGTCAAGGTCCTCTAAAATCGGTGTCTGTTTTTATTTTGACATTATTCAATAAATCGATGACAAATTAAAATATAAAAGGCTGTTCCAGGAAGCCCACCATACTATTTTTCGTTACCAGAATAAACTAGTGGAATAATAACCTATACGAGCTTGTTCATATAAATTATTATCATCAAGGTTGTCATAGAAAGAAATTGATTGGCATTTTCTTCGAAATTCGATGTCGAACATTGCTATTTTACAACACCTTTCTGCTGAGAATATTTTACTTTTATTTGAAAATATGACCAATTTCGAAACAAACTGTCTGTACAGTTATACATGTTTTTGGTCAAGGATATACTATCTATCACAAACAATAGGTAGAGGGTGCCTTTGTGTTACTGGCAGGGATGTGACATCAGGGGGTGTCACCCACCAACTTTGGCTAAAATGTTCAATACTTGGCCATTTCAAGATACGGGCGGCGTTGGCGGTGGGTATGCTGTTCACCTCCGTCAATAACGCCATAAACAGAAATAATGGTAAATATATAGACAGACTTTGTTCTTATGCCAATCAGAAATATGGCATAAACAGTATGTTATTGTCAAATGTTACAGAACCTGGCTTTTGTTTAGATCCGGATATGGTAAACATAAAGAGCGTTATTTGTTAATGTTTTCCTGATATGGATATAATAAAGAACATTTCTATCATTTGTGTGTGATAATTGCGCTGTGTTATGTAAACAGAAGCAAAACTTCTGTAACACGAGCAGGCTCTTGTTTACGTACACCATCGTAGGTCTTGACGACAATATACTATTTACGCGCTGATTATGTCTGGCATATGAACAGAACTATATATATTTTAATATTCCTTCAGTTGATGGCGTTTTGAACAAATGTGACTATTTATGCAACGAACGCCGCTCGTGCCTTTAACGCATGGCACAACATTAGTTGGAACTTCCAGATGAAAAGTTGGTTGAACTTTTTCTGCTAGTTTGATATTCCATCCAGTATTTGATGTTGTTTTTTCTACTTCCAACTGAAAGGACAACATATCCTCGTGCACATATGTTCATATTGGACCTAAATATTCACATAGGTTCATATTGGACCTAAATATTCACATAGGTTCATATTGGACCTAAATATTCACATAGGTTCATATTGGACGGATTTGATTCCGAAATAAGCCCAGCGTATGTATTCCCGTTTTTCCGTTGAATGGCGCTGTCTGCAGTGAAACACATTATAAAGAGCGTATATCTGATAGGTCGTGTCGATGAAAATAGGTGGATTAAATAATGCCAATATGGGCTTATTTCGTATGGAAATAGACCCATGTCGGACTGTTTTAAAAACGCGTTTTACGTCCATGTATATAGATGGTATATTGAGATTAATTAATGCCAGTGTGAGGGTATTTCGCTCATTAAAATACGCCTGCTATGTGCTTATGTTCACGGAACGGGTTGCATGGAAATGACCATAAGTTGACAAATTGCAACCAATAGCTAGGTGGGATATATCCAACAGTTGAAAAATTCCAACTCAAGGAGGAGGGAGAAAATGGAATTTTTCAGACTTGGAAATCTCAAGTTGTGGTTCAGTTGGAAATTCCAGGATGGACCCCCCCCCCCCCCAACGGAGACCCTCTAGCCACGTCCGTGGTTACTGTTATTGGAAGGGAATTTCAGGGAAACTTAAGTCATCCGTGGTCCAATCCAATTTGTTGTCTGCTTATAATTTGTCTTGCTAAGAAAATATCTGGAGGATGCGAACTAACAAAGACGAACACCAGCTGGCATTAACGAAGCGAAAGCGAAATATTACTAGTCCGCTTTGAATTGAGTCAATATTTTTGGCCGCAACTTATACGCACCAAGCAAGTGATACGATGTATATGTTATGCTGGAAGATTTGAAGCAAACTCAAGCCTCACTGTACCTTGATGTGAAGGCACTGTACCTTGATGTGAAGGCGCATTGGGTCGAACGATCATCAGGGTGGAATATATTTATTTGCTTAGCGTGGAGAATGTTTAACTCTTTCTGTACTAACTACTCATTGACGAGCAGCTAGTTCCCATGGGAAACGTTAAGACAACACAGCCTGTTCTCGGGAAAATAAGCACATGACGGGCTTAGTTTAATGAGCGAAATAAGAACACGGTTTTTAAAACAGGTCCAATGTGGGACTATTTCCATACAAAATAAGCCCACAGTGGCATTATTTAATCTACCTTTTTCGTCAACTTACCAGATGCACGCCCTTTATAATGCATTTTCGCTGCGGCCCGCGCCATTCAGCGGAATAAGCTCACAATGGTCTTATTTTAGAATCAAATAAGTCAAATATGTACCTATATGTGAATATATAGGTCCATTATGAACCTATTTCCCAGCCTGTTCTCCCGAAAATCCGCACATTATCTGCTTATAGTATAACTTGTACTGTGTAGATAATCGATAATGTGCTGAAAACGAGAGCCGTTTAGTCAAATTATCGATTCACAATGAGGCGATTCCAAGCAGCTTATGTGCGGACAATGACACACACAAGCCAACTCACGACTTTTCAGGTTCACGCTCTTTAACATGTGTTTTCACTGTGGCCCGCGCCAGAAAACGAAATAACGGGTATGAGTCCATTATCTGCTTATTTCAGAATCAAATAATCACATTATGTACCTAATTCACATTATAGTTCGATTATGTGCCTATTTGTGCGAGGATATGTTGCATTTCCACGAGGATGTATTGCATAACAAGTACAAACGACCATATGCAAGCCTTGAAATAGTGTGTCTGTCATTTGCAGAATGAGGTCTCCAGAGGGTGAATTTAGTGATGCTACCCCGCATAGCGGGCTAGCATCACCAAATACACCATCAGGGAACCTCATTCTGCTGAGGTGTAAGCAGAATGAGGTTCCCATAGGGTGAATTTGGTGATGCTAGCCCGCTATGCGGGGTAGCATCACTAAATTCACCCTCTGGGGACCTCATTCTGCAAATGACAGACACACTATTTCAAGGTTTGACCTAGTCCAAGTCTTCTCGTACTAAAGCCGGCTAAGATATCGGGATGGAGGTGCCGCATCGCCATCCCAATATCTTAGCTGGTTTTAGTACAAGAAGACTTGGACTAGGTTTGACCATGTGTTGAACTTATTATCTGAACATTTTCCTCAAATAAATATGACTTCTTCTGTCGTCTGCTTTTTTTTCGTGAAAAACGAATCAAAATGAATAATAGACATGTCGAATTTATAAGTATAAGCACATATGCCACATAAATTTTGTGAAGACGGGGTTAAAAACACTGCGTCAGATTTATCACCTGCCTTCGGCTCCCATGTCGAGTTATATTGGCCGTATCTTCGGCTAATTGTGTTATTTGGGGTTTACAACTTCTGTTTATTCATTCAGGAGCCTTCAAACACAGCTATATAAAATTCCCTAGAAAATTGCTAATCTCCGTTTATTAGACGCATCAGAGTCAGATGTAATAAGTTCTCGCAGATACTGGCGGCATGGAGGCAACCGTATTAACAACACTGGCGCGGTTGTGATTTGATGTTATTTCGCTTTAACTCGTGACGTATGCCATGCAGGCTATAAAAGCTTCCCCGAATGTCAAAATGGTTCATTCTTGCAACCAATTTATGGCATGAAGTATTATTTGAATTCATAAGGCACATGCACAGTATGGGGTGATCATTCAACTTCATTTATTCATTTTCGCGTAAAATCTAATGTACCCTTGCATGACGGGAGCTGCGCTGGCCCAACATCCATTAATTACCCTGTGCCAAATAGGTCGCCTCGCATATATAAGAGAATGCATTGGCCTAACTTTTATTTTTATCAATTTTTCTTACTTTATCATTTTTTTTATCATATTTTCTTACATTCTTTAACAATTTAAAAAAAAATTCTTACAATTCTTTAACAATTTTTATAATTTCTTCTTATATTCTTTAACAATTTTATCATTTTTTTCATAATTTTTTTCTTACATTCTTTAACAATTTTATCATTCTTTATCATTTTTCTGACATTCTTTATCAATTTTTATCATTTTTTCTTACATTCTTTAAACATTTTTTTACATTTTGTATCTTATTTCTTCCATTCTTTAACAATTTTATACCATATTTTTCATTTTTTCTTACATTTTTTAACAATTATAAAAAAAAAATATATTATATGCGAGGCGATGGTAGACTCGCATATATAAGAGAATGCATAGGCACAAAGTTTTCGCAAAAAATCAGGAAGCTCCCGTCATTAAAGGGTTAACATGGATATCTTTATATTTCGATTGAATGGCATAATGAGGACGTCCATGAACTTTTAAATTTAGTCAAGTTTGGAGATTGGTCCCGATTTTTGTCCATGTTCAGGTTTGAACCCACGTCTAGCCCATCAGCCAGGTCTATAATTCCTAACTATATCAGCCACAAGGAGTAAAATCGAAGCATGTAGCGTTAAACTTAATTGGAGCCCAATTGTTTTAGAAGTCAGCCCCAACTGGACCAAATGTTCAATTGTTGGAAATTTCATGCCCGCGAACAGCTTGAAATTTGAGACTGGAAAATAAGTTGAAAATGTTCTGATGGTTGATTTTCTGACTTGTACATGTGCTTGAGTAAAATTATATATGTTGTTTAGACCAAAAATATAATATTTTCATACCTTTTGTCAAAATTTTAGACTGAAATTGTCATCAGTTGGGTAATTTTCTAATCATATATAATTCCGAGTCACGAGACTCACACGTGTCACTACAGTGACCTGGACTGCCCCTTTGTTCGGAATAATATCGGCCTATTTACACAATTTGTGTAATGCTAATTTGTGTAACCTTTAAACCTCGCCACAAAGTCTGATTCTACCAAATATATACGATTAAGCCACTGTAACACATCCTTAGTGGGACAGAAAGGGTCAGATCACTACAAAGACAACGACCAGTCTATCGCGCGAAATTCGACAACAACAGTTACTGTCTAAATTGCCAGTCGATGGAAGTAACAGTATATTTTAATGAATGAGTTTCGTCTTATAGTTGATATAACTGCTTAATGAATGAAAAATGCTACCTAGCTGTCGTCTGTCATTGTTTTTACGACTCTCGTGTCTGTTTATTTGCGCGCACTCATTGCCTCCTGTTGAATAGACTGGTTCCCGGTCGAAAGCTGCAAAAATCTGAAAACGTAGTTACCTGACCCCAGAGTCGTAATTTCGCTAAAATCCGGATTGAGAATCCGAAGCCGATTACGGGGGCGGGGCTAATTCCCGATTCTAGGTCAGATTTTTAAATCCACGTGGTCTCCGAAACTATGTTTAATGTTCTCCCAGCGTCAAACATGATTATGTATTTGACACAAGTATCATTTGTATCTTATATTTATAAAGTTCATGTTTGTTGTGAAAGTCATGCTTTTCTTCTATGTGTATATACACGGCACATAATTTGCTGCCTATCCGACTCAATCGCATCTTTTTTTTTTCAAGTTAAAGTGTGTTTATTGATGATGGCAAGCATATCTAAACGTGACAGCTCTAGGCCTCCTGAATCAAATTCCGAAGATGCTGCGAAGAACACACGAAACTTGTCAGTTGAACAGGGACGTGACGACAGGGGTTGATTGGGTGTCTCGACCCCCACCCCGAACTTTGGTACAATTTGCTAAGCTGTGCAGTCATTCATACGTGAGGAAAATCAGGATTATTTTGACTAACTGTTTCAAATAATGATACGTACAAGCCAACAAACGCAACAAACAAACCCGATTTTAAATAAGGGGGTGTCCAGTGATCTGTATATATGTTCAACTTGTTTTGGTAGTCATGTTGCTTTGCCATTACTAATTATTTATTTTTTCAGTGTAATAACATATGGGAGAGGGGGTACCCTTAAGTGAGTCAGTACTTGTCCCCCAATTCCTTTGTATGTATAAACAAATGTATGTGTTATATATCACGTGTTATCTAAATTTGACATATATTTGAAATAAATATATCTAAACTAAACTTTGGTACATTCCAGCAGTCGGAAATTTCATGCATGACACAACATTAGTTGGACATTAATTTGACACCATATGTAGGTTGGCATTGTTCTCATTGTTTGATTTTTTTCAACCAGTAAAAGTTGGTAATTTTCCAATCTTAGTGTTTGTCAGATTGGATATTTCCAAGGGGAGCAAATTGAATTCTGCGAACCTGTGAGATTGATGTTTGGTTCAATGGGGGGGGGGGGGGGGGGGGTGCAGTTGGCCGGAAATTTGAGGAAACTTCTAGCCACGTCCCTAGAACATGTGTCTGTTGTCTATACAGAGACTATTGTGCAAAACGACTGCATTTAACGAAACAAAACATGTTAAACATGAAATTGCTATAACTTTAAGACTAGATGATAGTACATACGTGTATCTGATAATCCATCGATACCATATATAATCCTACTATTTCTTGAATAAGAAGAAACATTATAATAACGAACACAGCAGAAGACATATCCATGCAGGTTCATATGAATTCGGTCAATGGTGACGTATCCGCCGAATTCGAAATCGACATGCGTTCGGGCGGTATTTTAAGGATGGAATTATGAAATGGACATATGAAAGTGACAATCAACAATGATTTGCAATTGCTTCGCCATCAACCGAAGTGCTCCCCCAGCGTTACTATCAATAGCGTTATTATTTGGCTAATTTCAGTAATATTCTCCCAGTTTACATTCAATAAAACAAATTTTTCTCCGCATTTAAAATTCTTTGATATAGATCGTTTATATTCTGCAATAATTTGTACACAAGAGACGGATTCTTATGTTTTATTGTGTTTTTAAACTCTGAGGTGGCGAAATCTCGGTTTGTTTACATTACGAACATTTGAGGCCGTAATCGGAATCCGAATCCCAATCGGATTACCACGAAATTGAGATTACGGTCTGTTCGTTTACTGATTCTGCCAATTTCTGGTCTGTTCTTTTGCCGAACCAAGTCGTACGGGGACCAATCTGTAATCTGAATCCAGAATCTGAATCGGATTTTAGCGAAATAACGCCTCTGTCTAAGTGGGTCGACCATTTCACAGTTGGTGTCTGCTGCATGGTAGGGATCGTAATTCTTGTTAATCAAAATAGTACTCTGAACTGATTCTTCAATGGTGCATATTATATGTGTTACTGGGTATTACGACAATAGTTAGGCATTAACACCAACACCGATCGCTATGTTGTGTGAGTGTAGGGGTAACAGGGGTTGCCAGATTGGAAAGTGTAAAATTTCGAGTTTTTGTGGTATCAGTCAGGGGGGGGGGGGGTGAAAATTGAAAGGAAATTTCCATGATTTCTGATGATTTGGGAATTTTTTGTCTGCAAAGCTATAAGCTATAAGCACCCCACTTTCGGACGCCGGATTCGGGGTCTGTTACACAGGTCACTGATACAACATTAGCCATAACACTAAAAGTACCTATATATAGTCTTATAATTAGGTTCGTTTAGTGTTATGACAAATTTTGTGTCAGTAACCTGTGGTCTGATATGGCGTGCGTACTTATTCCGGACTCCGGGCCTGCATGCATACACACCGAGTCAAATGATGCCTTACCCAAATAAAAGTATTAAATGTTTTCTTTTATGAAATGAAAGTATCCTCTTATCTATGAAGGAACTAACTTTCATATTTTGGTATGAGTATCACTTGATTTTGGTATAAGGATCATTTGACTTGGTAGTCCAAGTGTTCTTGTACTAAAACCAGCTAAGATATTGTGATGGCGATGCTGGCGTTTAGTCCAAGACCGGCCTATATGCTCGCTTATGACACGGCTTAAGCGTTAGTGACCCGCTCAAATAAAACCACAATTATATGAAATAAAATATCACAATTGCGACAATAAACGGATATTTTCCGCAGAAGACATGCTATTTTATCTGAAACCCACATCAGTTGTGAATTTAAAACGGTAATTTAATGCGAAAAGAGACATTTACCTCAATGTTTACAATTTTTTTAAAGTATGCGAACTCGGTTGACCTCGCGAACTGTGTTCGGCATTTTCCGTTGAAAATATTCCGTAGATTTTGGACAACAACGCAAATTACGATGAATTCTCCATTGTAATCGTAATTATGTGTGTCAATAAATAAAATAATAAATAGATTAATTAAACATTGGAGATATAAATGTAATACACTAAATAAATTAACCTTAAGTTTGAAAAGTCCCACTAAAACGGAAGAACTATATTTCGAAACTGTGTGATTCTGTTCTCCGATTATTTTATCAACACAGATGTCAAAATGCACACCACGCGCAATAATAGATCTCTTGTGTCTGACTTGCCATGCCGCATGGCAAGTCAGACACAAGAGATCTAATTTGCTCCAATTTTGACAAGTTGCTTGCGATAATTGTCAACAAAACTACCGTTCTGATCCTCCATTATGTCATTAAGTTTTTAGTGCGGGAATTGTTCTGAAAGCACATAGAAAACTGGACTTTCGGGCGATCGGTTTTCGCCATTTTTGTTCGGAAAACCCGCGCTATATATAGAAACGGAAAGTAGAATTCCCAGAACAAACAGCGGATTATGCCGAACTTATTCGGACCACTTCGGCTTTCGGTTAAAACGTAAACAAACAGAGAAATAAATCGATGTTTGTGGCAATCAACCGGAATATTCTATGTGTAATTTAACATTAAAGTTAGATTATTATACACCATTATGACCATTAGATGTAAGCCTTTCCGATGTATATAGCATCATGTATTAATTTGCTAGGTAAATCGAGTAAAATACACCACAGATTCCCGCCACAGATCGTGGGCGTAACTCATGTGGTAGGATTGGTATGCAAGCGGGCTTGGACTAAACGCCAGCATCGCCATCACAATATCTTAGCTGGTTTTAGTACAAGAAGACTTGGACTATTGACTTGGGTATCATTTAACCCACTCTTTAAAATAAGAGGATGGAAATATGTGCCTAAATTCTCCTGTCAAAGAAATTTAAATGCCTCAAAACATTCGGGTCTATAAGTAGGCTGAACATTTTATTTATTTATTATTTATATTTTTTATTTTGGCATACTTTTCTTCAGACTTTTCATGTCTTATATTTTATCTACAAGATATTGAGATAAAATAATTTTGATTGTCAAAAGGTTTTTTGAAGAAAAAAACAGTGTTTTAATCATATTTTAAAATTAAACTCGGTTAATTCTTCGCACAAAACATTTCACATAACAGTTTCGATAACCTTAGCTAACATTATTTTGGATGCCAGGGTCCGTTTTAAAGGCACGGGCGGCGTTCGTTGCAGAAATATTCATATTTATTCAAATCGCCGTCAACAGAAGGAATATTAAAATATATATAGTTTTGTTCATATGCCAAACATAATCAGCGCGTAAATAGTATATTGTCGTCAAGACGTACGATGGTGTACGTAACAAGAACTTGCTCGTGTTATAGAAGTTTTGCTTCTGTATACATAACACAGCGTAAATCTATTGGTTAATCACACACACAAATGATATAAACGCTCTTTATTATTTCCATATCAGGAAAACAGTAAGAAATAACGCTTTTTATGTTACCATATCCGGATCTAAACAAAAGCCAGATTCCGTAACGTTTTTTTTGTTGCTTTTGTTTACATAACAAAGGAAAACATTTGACAATAACATACCGTTTATGCCATATTTATGATTGGTACAGCCGTCCGTATCTTTAAAGTGGGTTCCGGATTCCGTGGGGTGGGGGGGGGGTAGCGATGCCCATTATAGTAAGTAGAACCACTTTTGCGGTGTTGAGAATAGCTTTGATGCGGCTGTGCCTCAGCAGGTACATGCACACAACGGGCGAGAGGTTGAAAACAGCAAAGGGAACAAACAGACAGCGCTATGCTTACATGGTTACCATATGCTTCAGGTCGCATGATATCTGGCTTAGAGCAACATTGGCACGCTATACAACATATGGATCGTGATATATAACTACGTCAGGTGATGATCGGCGGCAATGATATGATGAATTTGTCTGTGCGCTCTCATCGACAGTAGATAAACCAACTGACGGATGGACCGCAGCCAAGTTATGTTTCATGACGTGAACTTACTAGTGTGATGACGTCATTCGTGTACTGTAGTTACACGACCATTCCCAATCTGGTTTTGATAATTCTGGTTGATACATATTTACTTTTTTATTAGACACAGTGTAATTCATATAGGCTGTGTGGTGTTCTGTGGAAAATGAACATAATTAGTTTCGGAGGTCACACCTTGTTCGGGAACCCATACTCGATTGGGGGGGGGGGGGGTCTAATAGGATACCAATCAGCATGACATCAGTTCAATAACTAGAATGCACTCAGAGAGATGCCAACGTGCGCAAAAATGTAATAAAAAATAATTTATAAATAATTTCACTGTATTTTACTTAATTTATTTAATTTAATTTAATGTTAGCAAAAAAATACAATTACCATTTCTCATTTCATCACAGATAAAAGGCAAATTACTATATTAATCATTTAAGTAATTAAAACCAATTCCATGTTGCCGAAAGGATGAGACTTTAATATCGATTACATTTTTTTCAGCGGCATATTTTGATTTTCATTTTCCGATAGTCAAAGTTGACCAAAGGAGCAATTATAAGAAATAATTAATACCATTTGTGTAAATATTGATAGCAGCCAACATGCAACAATAAATATCAATAATTAATCAATAATTAATCAATAACGATCATTTTATGTAATAATAAACTCTTCAAACAGTGTTTGTGTCAACAAATGCATTTTTGTTTTGTGTTACGTCATTCGTCGTATTTGACCCGGAACTCGGCTGAAGGTTAGGCTATTCAGCCTATTGCGTCGAATTACGAAATCGCGTTTTGAATGTCTCTTTTTTCCCGCACACGAACCAAAAATGATAAAACTTCCCACTTATAAGTAAAAATACCCAAATGAAGGAGTCTATGTAGGTCCCGAAGGAGTCTATAGACACTTTGATGTAGAGTTCTGATGGAGAAAATGTAGGTCGATCTATTTTTGTCATAACTCTGACGTATTTTGACCTGGGAGAAAAAAATCGAAATCGAGGCTCACTACGAGCATGCCAGTTTTAAATATAGAAACAGGGAATCCCGACACATGGCGATATCGGCGACAAACAAATAATCGAAAACAACACATAAAATAAACATAGCAAAAACGCGGCACAGTAAAAATGTCAGAACGCCACGAGGTTTTACGTCGTTTTTGGTGACGTCATGGAGTGAAACGGAGTAGAGTGACACCAACCTACGAATCTGTCTGATCGCCACACTGTTGCGCGAGCGCACGTAATTATGGCTCATTCGAGTTTCAAAATCTTGTCTAAGTAATTTGGAATAAGTTATAAAGTAGGTTGAAAAATACGCGGTAGGTTGAACAATATGCTAACTATTGATTTACCGGCTTCATATGTTCCGAAAAATACTTGCCATGGTCGCAGTCATTTTCCAGCTGTTTTCAATTTTTCGCACAGAAGTGAAACAAACGCTCTTTATTTCTACCATATCAGGAATAGACTAATATAAGCTCTTTTATGTTCCATGGCTGTTTTGTGGTTGGGACCCAAACATCGTGTTCAAGATTGTATTTGTGTGACTTTAATGCGTCTTCCTGGGAAATGTAATGCCCGTAGAAAGGTAGTTCAATATTTATCTACCAATATATCGATATGGGGAAAAAAAATAAAAAGCGCATATTAAAGACATATTATGGACTTGTTCGGGTGCGTGGAACTGATAAATTAGTACTGACGCGCTATGCCAACTGGGGGAGTGTAACATTCTACTAACATTGCCTAAAATCGCAAAGAAATCGTCAATATAACTCCATAGAGAACACCGTCTGCATGAACTACGCTCAATTGTAAATATTTACATCTCGATTCGGGACGCAACAATCGGCGATAAACTAACGGACATTATTTCGCCATCGATCCTCGTTGCATTCAATAAATATATAAGACTGACGGTGTGTGTTCTATATTTTGATTAATATTCATAAAAAAATAACTACTTTGAGCAAGATTATTCTCCATTTCTATGGAGTGTTTCACATCACGTTAATAGGTGTAGCTTGGAGCGCAAACAGCCATGTGGCTTTAATGGTTTCTTCGTTTTATTTTTATTTTGCTTGTTTTTTTGTGTGTTGAGAATTATGAAACGAAGAGTGTACGCATGCATGTTAGAGAAACATATCAGTAAAAAATGTTGACTGCCAGAGGCGGACTGGGCCAAGAAGAAACCGGCCCGGGAAATTAATATAATACCGGCCCATCTGTTGGGGGGGGGGGGGCGTCCACAGTCCACCTTGGAAAATTCCAACTGCACCCCCCCCCCCCATCAGAATCAGACCAAATACATATTTTTGCATAATTCCATTTGCACCCCCCCCCCCCCCCCCCCCCCTTGAATCAGATGCAGACCAAATACATGTTTTTGCATAATTCCATTTGCACCTCTGGTCTAATATCATATATATTCATATAAACCATGGTTCTATATATTCCCGGTATGAGACCATTCAGATATTTTTACCTGAAAAATTGCATAAAATCTAACATCTAGCGGTCTAACTCCAGACAAATGCACACGGCTACGGACAAGAGACCGGGACACACCGGGCTGTTCATGGTTGTTCGGCCCGGGGTGAGAACATTTTGAAATCTATACAAGAAAATCTCGAATCCGATAAACTAGACTGGCATCAACTGAAGCGTTCCTATTTTCTTGTAAATTTCAATTGGGGGAGGGGTGCGTAAGATTTTTTTTTGGGATTTACAGCTGGGAGTTGCCGTTAAAATCTCGAGATTAATGGGGTCTTTACGTGGTGTTATATGATGCCGACAAGTTCATTTAATGTCAAAATTACGATTAGCCAATTCGGCTGGTTAAACAACACATGTGGCGGCCCACGTCCGGAATTTTCCCGGTCTCCCGATCGGCCATGCAGTCCGCCTCTGCCCTCATTTTATGTGAGAAGAGTACCATCTTATTGGATACACGGCTGGTTAAACAACACATGTGGCGGCCCACGTCGGTTTCATTTGCGGCCCAAGTTGTGGTTGGGCGGCCCAACCACATATACCCCCCCCCCCCCCCAAACCGTAAAAAAACCCCTCGGATTCTCGCTTGATAGAAAATCACGTGGATTCAGAATTTTTCCGGCCTCCGGCCCATCGGGAAATTTCCCGGTCTCCCGATCGGCCAGTCCGCCTCTGTTGACTGCACCCGAGGAAGCGTCGGAACATTCTGGTGAATCCCGTTATTTCAAATCAGAACATCGTTTGTATCTTGGTATAATGCCACAGAGGGTTACTACTTGTGGGAAATAGCTGTGCTGCACGTGGAAGCATTGGACCCCTGTTATTTAATGGCACAATGTTCAGTAAGATCCTGACAGTGATCGATGGACCCGCCAGACATGACGGATATCCTGAGTTTTAAATGGGAGCCACAGTAGTTAAGTAAAATATTCATGGAATGATCTGCAAGTTCATGAAGTTGAGATCATGTATTTATTCCGAAAGTTCCAAAAAAGGAAATCAGCTAGAAAATGAACATTCGGAATACAGAACCTTTGGAATAAGGAACCTTAAAGGCATAGTCTGGTTATTTTTCAAGTGGCATAATATTTGTCAAAGTTATAGAGTCGCTTTCACTTAGAGAGTTTTTTTCACAGCTTATTCTTATTTGTTGAATTCGTCTTCCCAAATGTTCTTTATTCCAAAGGTTCATTAATCCCAAATCACTTTGAAATTTGATACCTAAAACATATTCAGAATGAAGAACCCTCAGAACTGTCACAGCATTCAGTACCTCCCAAAAATTTTGAATTGAAATCTGAACATTTCAAGCAATAGGGTTTTAGTATGAAATTTTCTATTTCTAGCATATGAAATGCCATTTATTTTCAAATATTATTACTGTTGCTTACTCTTTTGACAACAATTTTTACAAAATAAAGTAATTTTTTACAGAGTGATGATTCCAAAAACCATACCAACATGATCATCAAATTGATTAAAATCCATTTTCAGTTTAAAAATTATTTGCTGGTGAAAACACTGTGACTTGAAAATTCTCATATCAACATATTAAAATCAATTATTTAGTGACAGAATTAATGATGCTCTTTGTAATACTAAAGTTTGATGGTTAACCAATATAGCTCGATTTGCATGAATATGCACAAATTGGGACAGATTTTCGTAATTCCCTCTATTATTGCATGTCATTTGATTTCCCATTCGGCACAATGTTACGACACTGACAGTGTTAATACACCTCTGATTGATCAGCCCACCAGAGATGATGGATGATTGGAGCTATAAACTGGAGGGCCATAGTAGTTATACTAAGTGTGATGGAACACTGCGTGTACAGACTAAATTACCCCTACTCTCAAGGCATCTCTCAAACTTGTATTCCAGACAGAAAATTGTTATTGTGTGCTCTGGAAGCAGCCACTGGAGTAAATAAGTTTATGGTATTGAATTACTTAAGATGAAGCAGTACTTATGCATACCAATGAAGGGAATGCCTAGTGGCAATTAACAGTAAAAATATTGTATAGTGTCTATGAAAATTTAACTGTTCATGTTTAATTGGAAAATTAAAAAAAAATTTGTATGTACATATAATTTGGTTAAGAGGTATCTGAAAACATACCTACCAGGAATATTTCCGAATTTGTTGATATAGCACTGAAAATACGTGTCTTGTTTATTTTTCGATAAATATTAGACTGTTTGTTTGTGAGGTACGTTTTAATCAGCAATCGCGTAAAAATTTCAACTGTAGACCATGGAAAGAAAATCTGAGAGCTGTCATCACTCTGAATAATTTATGGTACAGTAATGCTCTAAATAATCGACTCCTTAACCACAGCATAATTATGGGTAATTTTTCAGGATTTAGTCAGAAATATGGCTTGTTGCCATTCCTCGGAGAGCTCTCCCCGACAAGCCATATGTCCGACTATATCCTGAAAAATTACCCATAATACTACTGTGGTTAAGTAGTCGATTATTTAGAGCATTACTGTACGACATAATTTTGATGATTAGAACGAAGAGAAAGCAGTGCATGAAGTTTTAAAATAGTTTCATGTTCAGATAACGCAATATACCTTTTCTGATTCCAAAATTCCAATGGCACCGTTTTTATACGGGGATCATACATTGTGTTCCAAGTTGTATTTTTTATGACATCAATGCATCTTTCTGGGACATAATTGTTAAAGACATCTTATGTACCTGTTCGGCTGCGATAAACTTATAAGTTAGTACTCAGGCGCTATGCCAACCTGGGGAATGTATCATTATACTAACATCACCGAAAATTTCAAAGAAATCGACCATTCCACTCTATAGAAAAAGTCGTCTGAACTACGCTCAATTGTAAATATTTACATCTCGATTCGGGATGCAACAATTCGGCGATAAACTAACAGAAATGATTTCGCCATCTAGAGTCATTATATTTACTTAATATATAATAATGACAGTGTGTGTTGTCAATTAGTATTCGCAAAAAATAATTACTTTGATCCATACTATTCTCCAATTCTATTTGATCACCCTACCGGAGTGTTTCACATCACTTTAAGGTATTTGTCAAATTATTTGATACTGGGAAAAATTCAAAGCTGCCATGTGGCTTTAACATCCAGCCATGTAATGATATCCAAGAAATTGATGTTTGCTGCATCATTTTAATGGCACAGATGGCCTTGGTTGGTAGGTTATAATTTAGAAATAAAAGTTACCAAATTATGAAAATTTCCTCAAGAATATACTAATAGTATAAATTTATTATACAAGATATGTTTTTCTTGTACGAGTGCAGGTTGTGGTGAAGTCATATTGGACGAGACGAATATGAGGTTTCACCACAACCTGGACGAGTACAAGAAAAATATAATGTACACAACATTATATGACATTTTTAATATCCATCTGTATCTATATCCAAAATGACGTCACCCAGAGTCCCGATAATGTTTATAAAAGACATATTGGACTCGATTCGAGTTGCATGAGATAGCAATCCTCAAAATATATATCTAGCTTAGGCCAAATTCATGTGTAGTCACATCTGATTAATGAATATCATTATATTCCATCCCTAATATGTAGAATATTTGATTGGCATGAAAGATGTCTCTTTTATTATCTCCAGATTATCAGTGTATTTCTGGATTTGAATTTGGGTATCCCTTGGCTTTTAATTTACACGGCTCAATAAACAAGATATGGACTGTCCACTTGTGGCATACTGCCTGGTGTGGACAGTAATGCCCTAAATAATCGACTCCTTAACCACAGCAGAATTATGGTTAATTTTTCAGGATTTAGTTGGAAATATGGCTTGTTGCCATTCATCAGAAAGCTCTCACTGAGACAAATTTCATAATGATCCGACCAAAGGTACGACCTGTAGCCCATGCCAAAGGATTTAGTCATGCAAAGAGTAAAATCCAAGATGGCTGCTGGCTGCCATGTTTTATTGCCGAATGCCCCCAAAATGACTCGTTCCCATTCACATGTCAATGTTAACAGCCATGACAAATTTCATGATGATTTGACCAAAAGTACAACCTGTAGCCCGTGCAAAAGGATTTAGTCATGCAAAGAGTAAAATCCAAGATGGCTGCCATGTTTTATGGCCGAATGACCCCAAAATGACTCGTTCCCATCTACATCTCAATATTAACATCCATGATAAATTTCATGATGATCCTACCAAGTTACGACCTGTAGTCAGTGCCGAAGGATTTAGTCATGCAAATCCAAGATGGCTGCTGATGGCAATGGTTTTTGGTCAATTGACCTCAAAATGACTCTTTCTCATCTACATGTCATTGTTAACATCCATTACAAATTGCATGATGATCAGACGAACAGTACAACCTGTAGCCCATGCTAATGGATTGAAATTTGGTGGCCACGTTTTTTTTTTCCGAATGACCCCAAAATGACTCGTTGAGTAAAGTAAAGTTGAGCTAAAAAGGGGATATAGTGATTTACTCATAGAATTAATGTTCCATTTCTCTGGTTCATCAATGTTCACCTTATTGAGAAATCCCTCATTAACCATTTCATGATGGGAGCTGCTCTGGCAGAGCATTACAAATCCTGTACCAGTGCATTCTCTTACATATGCAAGTCTCCCATAGGGAGACTCACATATATAAGAGACTGCACTGGCTTATAAGGTCAAGGTAAATATTGTTAGGCCAATGCATTCTCTTATATATGCAAGGCTTCCTATGGGAGACTCGCATATATAAGAAATTGCATTGGCACAGGGTTTTCACAAACTTTCAGGAAGCTTCAGTCATGGAAGGATTAACCATTTCTATACTAAATACTCATTGACGAGTAGTTCTCTTAGCTTATGGTCGTTTATTGAATTTATTATCTGACCATTTCGCACCAAAGAATATGAATCCTTCTGCGCTTGTATTACCTTTTTGTCAGTGTCGTCCAAGCCTTGAAATAGTGTGTCTGTCATTTGTAAAATGAGGTCCCCCAGAGGGGGAATTTAGTGACGCTATCCCGCATAGGGAACCTCATTCTGCTTAAGCCTCAACTGCTATGGGAAACCTACGATCAGATTGAAGTTCCCAGTTGAAGTTGACGATTTTCATCCATTAGTTACCTTGATTATGCATTTATTTTCTGCAAATTAGGGGATATAGAAACTGAACAGCAGAGAAGTAACTAAAAACAATGTTAATTTGAGGCTTTAAATACTTCCCAGAAGTTGAGACCTAAGCAGAATGAGCTCCCCAGAGTGCGGGGTAGCATCACTAAATTCACCCACTGGGGACCTCATTCTGCAAATGACAGACACCCTATTTCAAGGCTTAGTGTCTTCTGCTAATTTATCCTGAATTCAATTGAATACTTTTATAACTGGGTTTGAGAATCCATTTAGTATAGAAAGGGTTAAAGATATGGGCTGCGTTAGCAGTGGGTATACTGTTAAAATATTCACCACGTCAAAAACCGCCATAAACAGAAAGAATAGTAAAATATAGACAGACTTTGTTCCTATACCAATCAGAAATATGGCATAAACAGTATGTTATTGTCAAATGTTTTTCCTTTGTTATGTAAACAAAAGCAAAAAACGTTACAGAACCTGGCTTTTGTTTAGATCCGGATATGGTAAACATAAAGAGCGTTATTTGTTACTGTTTTCCTGATATGAAATAATAAAGAGCGTTTATATCATTAGTGTGTGATTAACCAGAAGCAAAACGTCTGAAACGCGAGCAGGCTCTTGTTTTCGTACACCATTGTACGTCTTGACGACAATCCACTATTTATGAGCTGATTATGATTGGCATATGAACAAAACTATATATGATGGTGATTTGAACAAATATGAATATTTCTGCAACGAACGCCGACCGTTCCTTTAACCATATGATATATCCAATCTGGGGGGGGGGGGGGGGGGGGTGAGGGTGATACATCCAATGTGGGGGGGGGGAAGAGGGTCTGGAAAATGCATAAAATGATCATAGTTTATTTGCAACAATATGATTTGAATAAAACAAACAAAACATTAAAATGAGGCATACCATGCATTTAGGTGCTAATGTGCAACATTACTGAACATAAGCCAATATTTAATTGCCCCTTGAAATATCACAGACATGCAACAGACTATATTCAATTTGAAAGTTGATGGCAACAAAAGATGAGATGAAAAAATAAAAATACAAGACTGTCAATGACTGGGTCACTCACCAGACTGTAAAGATGGAGAAGACTGGGACTCTGAAGACTACAATAGACAGTACCGTACTTGTCACACCTCCCTATATTTGTCCTAGGGACAAGTGACTTATCTCTTATATATGAGTATGCATATATCCAAATAGCATATTTAAAGTATATTTACTGATTATAATGGTGTTCTTACTCACAATTATGGTTTTATAAATGCATAATACTTATTGGATCAAAGAAGGTTGTTGTAGGGGTGTAAATTGAACTTGGCCCATTATTACTTGAATATACTTCTCCTTGATAAAGTTAACCCTTTACCCAACAAACCGGCCAAAACCGGCCAAATAAAGCTTCAACAGCCTAAAATATCTTCGGTCTGTCTCAATAGAACCATACAAATATGGATATCATTGGAACCGGCTCCTTGACCACATTGTGATAGTTACAGTTATGCCCTGTGCCAATGCATTCTCTTATATATGCGAGTCGACCATAGGTCGCCTCGCATATATAAGAGAATGCATTGGCCTAAAAAAAATCTTTTTTTTAAACACTTTTTACCACTTTTTCTTACATTCTTTAACAATTTTATAATTTTTAATGTGTTAAGCCAATGCATTCTCTTATATATGCGAGGCGACCTATGGTCGACTCGCATATATAAGAGAATGCATTGGCACAGGGCCCTTCTGTTGGGTAAAGGGTTAACTTTCTCCCCAATAACCAAATGGAGAGAAGTGACTTCTACCAATTTGAAACCTCTAGGTTGGTCATTACTCTTAGCACACAATTTACAAGCAACCTTTGACAGGAAACTATCTTGTTTGTCTTGCCATATCTGAGCAAAAATGACTACTGTGCAGGTAGTCTTAGATATATTTGTACCGTCAAAGTCTTGTGACTTTTAGCATAAAACTTTAAACAAATGGATTCTCCCATTCAGTTGTAAAAGTCTACCTTAACCTTGGAATGGTCTATTGTTAATTTGGAGGGAATTCAGAAATAAAAGGCAGACAACATTTAGGTTAACAGATAATACAAGTTTTGAAGAATTCTAATTCGTTGGAGGGAAATGTTCAATTACACGTATCGTATAATATGCCGTGTAATTAGGAATAACATCACATTATATCTGTTTGTTTACGTCTAGACAAGACCCGAAATGTTATGTAAACATTGCAATAAAATAAATTTTTCACATTAACCCTTTCAGTGCCAAGTCTGATTTTTGTATCAACCCATATTTCATTGATCATTTTTCAAATTTATTGATTATAATAATGTGATACATTGATGGAAAGAGCTCTAAGAGATCTTTCCATCAATGTATCACATTATTATAATCAATAAATTTGAAAAATGATCAAGGAAATATGGTTTGATACAAAAATCAGACTTGGCACTGAAAGGGTTAAATTACTATTTTCAGTTGTCAACCCTTGTGAAGTTCAGAACAGATGATTTCTATGGAATAAACCGGGTTACTTTCACAATTTTCACATTTTAATACCGTCATTGGTGATTTTAGATGAGCGGATGATTAACGCTTGAAGTCCGCTATAGCAGAATAAGGCAACCATAAACCAGTTTTATTCCTACCAATTTCACTAGCTGGTTCACACTCGGAAGCTGCATGTCGTCCAAGTAAAGCAAAATTAGTGCAAAAAATGGCATTAACCCTTCATGACTGGAACTGCCTGAAATTTGGCGAAAACCCTATGACAATGCATTCTCTTATATATGCGAGGGAGCCTTGCAAATATAAGAGAATGCATTGACCTTACAATATTTACCTTGAACTTGTAAGCTCGTCAGACTTACATATATATATTGTCATCACTAACTCCAGCATTCTGATTGGTCGGCGCCCACGTGGCTAGTTGCAGTTATTTCTCGGTGAATGCGCAACGCATCATAACACCAAGCTAATAACACCATCGATACGTCATTAGGTTTGGAAAGACGAACGCGTAATGTTTTGGGCGCATTTGGACTCGCGCAGGATTGACTTAATACATCATCGGGTTTCAATATGAAGAGAAATTGTTCCTATTAACTTTTGGCAAGGGTGCTATTGGGTATTTTGGGCTGATCTTGTCACGATACACTTTTCGATTTAAATATATTTACAAAAGTGGCTTTCTCGCTAAATGTATATAAATATAAGGATTAACTGTCATGTGGACTATTTTTATGGAGATGTAACGGTGAGGTAAGTGGACATAACCTGTATGTAAAACCCTTCGGGTTTTACACAAGTTATGTCCACTTACCTCACCGTTACATCTCCATAAAAACAGTCCACATGACAGTTAATCCTTATATAAGAGAATGCACTGGCACAGAATATTTAATACTGCACCAGCACAGCTCCCATTATGAAAGAGCTCTGTTAGCATCTATCTTGAATTATGTAACTGTCAGTCACATTTACTTTCATAATAAATCTCTTCAAATTAAATCGTCTCTGACAATGATATTAATAATTAAAACAATTTTATTCTATAACACAGTTATCTATATGTTCATTGATGTCTTTGTTAGACACACCTTCAAATGATGTAGAACATATAGGACACTGGAGATTCGTCGGAGATTTCTTCACAGATTCCTGCTTTGTGAAGGCATTGGATATTTTACATTGCTTTTTCTGCTTAAGATCTTTAGCACTGGTTGACAGGGCATCTGATTTTCTCTTTTTACCACGACTTAATTTCACCCCAGAATTGCTATCCTTGAGTTTGGAATCCTTAGTAGAAAAGTCACACGATGAGTTTGAATTTCCATCAGACAATTCAATAATAGCTTCTGACGACATAGAAGAATCTTTCTTAGTTAATTTAACACCGAGTCCTTTGGAAGTCTTCTTTGTAATGTTTTCACTAACTACATTTGACGTCGACCCATGAGCTCTTTTATCATTATTTCCTATCACAGAATCAGAAACATCCCTTGATGTCTTATGAACTTGAGAAGATTTGTCCGAAACTTTAAAGAAGGTTCTGATGGTAACAGGAGGAGCCAAGGCCTTTGCAAGGCATTTTTTACTGACGACCGGTACTTCTTCTACTTGCACAACTGTCTGCTTGTTAACCTCTTCTGAGACACCATCAGCAGACTAGAATGAGCAGAACATTAATAGAATTTAGTTGCGAATCAAGGTCCCTGAAGGGATTTTTTTTTTTTTTTTACGTTTATTTTTATTAACAATTTAAAGATTGTCTATCACTTCTTATTACGTTTTTTTAGTTTCAAGGGTATACAATAATACATGAGTCAAAGACACCTGTCCGAAACACTTCTATCAACTAATAATGATTTTATGTTGATATATTCTTAAACAATGTGATAAACAACTCGTTACTATTTTTCGAATTATTAGATAGAGTTATCCCACATGCTATTCTCCGAACGCACGCGAGCCATAAAATGTCCAAAATTTATTGTATGTATATTATACAAGAAAATTCAAAATTAAATCAATATTAATTGATGGAAGCGATTCATATTTATTATTTTATACCCAGGAAACTATATAAATCTTGATATAGGAACAGATAGACCATCTTGGCTATTTGGTGCTCTGCTCATTTTCGGTTATAATGTTTTTTGGACGATTCCAATTATCTATCGGAACTTATAAATTCTTGACATCACAGTCATTAACTCATTTTCATTATAATTATCATGTTGTTTACATCATTCATAGAGAACATGAGTGTATTTTGCACTAATCCATGGCTCAAATTCATTCATTTGTTGCATATATTTCAAATCGATTCTCGTAATGATTCTCAGGAAACTTTTCAATTTTCAGTGCTTTATGACTAATTTCATTCAGCTTTTGATTCTCGCCTTAACTAAATGTATTTTGAGCCCTGACAGTGCCCCTTTAATGTACTCAAATGACTCACGTTTTGTCTTGAGAATGTACCGTCCACAAGCTGTTGTTCTTTAAGAGCCCTCTCGACCTCACCTAGCAGGATTTCTGGATACCTGATACCAACAATACGATCTCCATTGTCAAGCTCAACTCTTACAACTCGGATGTTTGACTCAGCTTTCCTACAATAAATGAAGAACTTGTTCAACCATAAATCATCTCTAGGTAGGGTCCAAGCCTTGAAATAGGGTGTCTGTCATTTGCAGAATGAGGTCCCCAGAGGGTGAATTTGGTGATGCTAGCCCGCTATGCGGGGTAGCATCACTAAATTCACCCTCTGGGGACCTCATTCTGCAAATGACAGACACCCTATTTCAAGGCTTGGTAGGGTCGCATCATAGGATTTGTACATATGAAATTATGGGCAATGCAAATCGGCACTTTTCCACATATTTGAAATCCGATATCGAATCAGGAGGCCAATGTTGATATAGATTCGAATCTCAAATCATATCAGCTAGCCGTCGGTGCATAAATAGGTCCTCAAAAGTTTATCACAAATTTTTCCTATAATTATGATGGCAGGGAAATTTCAGTGCTAAAATGTGCAAATCTCCAGTTGTATAATTAAAGGCAGCCTCGCATATATAAGAGAATGCCTTAACATAACAATATTTATCTTGACCTTGTATGCCAGTGCATTCTCTTATTTCTGCATATATAAGAGAATGCACTGACACATGATCTTTAATGCTGCATCAGCGCAGCTCCCATCATCAAAGGGTTTAATAAACACATATGTACATTCAATTAAGTTTTGGTATTATAATAATTATGAATTTTGCAGTTAACCACGCTGTTGTTACATGCACAAATTTGTTAATCCTTTCATGACAGGAGCTGCTCTAGTGCAGCATTAAAAACCATATGCCAGTGCATTCTCTTATATATTCGGGTCTCCCATAGAGAGCCTCGCATATATAAGAGAATGCACTGGCTTACAAGGTCAAGGTAAATATTGTTAGGCCAATGTATTTTCTTATATATGCGAGGCTATGGGAGATTCGCATATTTCAGAGAATGCATTGGCACAGGGTTTTCAAAAAAATTCAGGATGTTCCAGACATGGAAGAGTTAAAGCCTAATGAAAAACCATCAATTATTGAGGCATGAACAGGAGCCTATAGCATAGGGTTGAAACGATTAATCAACTAGCTGTAGTCGACGCTGAAATATCAGAACGTCGACTCTGAATTTTGCCGTCGACTAGTCGTAACATAGTGTATTAGTTACATGTATAACGTTTGCAAGATCGATTCCGGCATAAACGGTGTTAACAGCGTGTAAGTTACGGTAAGTATAACGTTTGGTGGCACCCAGAATTGACAGTGTTACTAGAAAAGACACACACGGTGAACCGACTATTAATTGAAAGAATGAAATTGACAACACAATGTCTCACTCGTCGTTTGAGGTCAAAGACATCACTGCGACATGATGGCAATGATTGACGTGGCTATATCGTTTGTCGGAGACCGCTTTGATCTAGACACTGTGTATATTTCAATTGATCTCGCACCGTCGGGTTATGATGCAACGCTGTGTGAAGGTCGCTTAAGGTGACGTCATTGGTGCTACCGTATATAAATGATACTGACATTAAGAACTGGTTATCGTATTCTACAATGTAGCCTATACTACAGGGCGTATTTAGTCGGAACATTAACATTTTATAGTGACACCGCTTGAAAGTTTTGATATCGGGTACCGACTGGTCGACGCAACGCGACTTTTGGGCCTCGACTAGTCGACTTTGAAATTCACTAGTCGTTTCAACAGTAGTATAGCAGGGTCCGCGCTGGACCGAAATTTACTTTTGCCAAATAATTACTAAATGAAAATATTTTTTTGCCAAATTCTATAAGAATTTGCCAAATGTTATCCCTGATAGTATCATTTTCTGCAACCTTCCTTGAATTTTATGTTTCAACACTCGACGTCTGATATTGATAGGAAAGCAGTTAGTTAATAATAATTCTCACATGCATCTCTATTGTGGTTTATCATACAGCAATAAACCAATCACTGAACAATAAAATGGTAGAAGAGTTGCTTCATCAGAAGGGAACACCACAAGGGGATTAGCTGTATAAACACCACCATCACACTAAATATTGGTTATCCCTCCACACATTGATAATATAATGTTACCAGATTAACTGGAAAAGTTATTGGAGGTGTTAACTTTTCCAAAACCATAAAAAACACCACCAATATAGTTCTATTGTAATAGTTTCCTAAAATGAATGGTATTGATTGACCGATAATTTTCTACTTTATTGAGCAACTAAAAAGTGACTTGCCAAAACGTTTGCCAAATGAAAATAATTTTTGCCAAATGTGAATTATTTTTGCCATTGGCAAATTTGGCAAGTGGCAGTGTGAACCCTGGCATATATTTGACGCAATTCACATCATCGCTCCTGGCGATGTCAAGATGAAGTAGTTCCATATTGTATTCCACTTGTGGTATACAATCGTATGTACTACTAAATGGCAATGATTCCATTGAACACATGTGATTCATGCTAGCTGGTGTGGAACACATATCTAGATTGGTTAGAGGTATACTTGTGTTCAATTCCAAAGAGTGGGGAATGAATGATATGGTAGTACAGTTAATTGCATATCGCTTAAATGCATATTTTTGGTATTTGCATAAAATTAGCCTGCACAAAACCAGTTCCTTCTAAATATACTATATTTTGTCCATTTATTTGCAAAGAGATCACATGGTATTCCTGTGATTAATTAATTTAATATTTTAAATGTCAATGTATTCATAATTACCATGTTTTTTATAATATTTCTTTTTATAGCACTCATGTTCACAGAAACAAATGCATATCATGCATATCAGGATGCATATCACACACTTCAGGGTGCATATAACGCACTTCAGGGTGTTCTAATTGTTTTATAAGTGAATATTTTATTTCTCTGGTTCATAAACAAACTAACTCATATAATTCATGCTGTGTTCAGGTATGAATTTGACCTGATTCATTTACTAAAGAATTTCCCAGCAGAAATCACAACCATAGCAATGAAAAAGATAGCTAATAACTGATACTGTGAACAACATCATAGGTATGGGTATTACGTGATTCCAGGTATATGCATATTTGGTTAATAGCATAAGAAAATCCATGCACAGACACTATGAAATTAACCGAAATTGACTGTAACACACAGAGAGGGTATATGTCCACTGAGGCAAAGTGCAGGTCTAAACTCTGAATAGACCAATATAACATCATAAATAAATTATTTCAGCAACATCAATCAATTAGTTTTGATATATCTTACGTTAATCCAACTTTGCTGCCGAATCTATTAATAGTTCCTTCCAACACAGACATGATTGAAACAATGTTGCCTGTCAATAAGTTCAGCTTATACCTCCGGCTACCCACTGTGAAAAGAGAAAAAATATCATTTATCTCCAGAGCTCATCAATGAACAAACCTTCGCCGGAACAAATAACACTAGATTTATCAGCAATGATTGATTACATTGTGGTTTTGGGGTCATGAAATTTTAATGTCTGATTATAGCGTCCGAACCCTGCCACCTTCTCGATATGAAAGATAAAGAGAATTGAATTTAGAAATGCAGACTCAAACAAAATTTAAGGAACAAAATATTTCTTTGAATCACTTTTTACATAAGAATTTGTAGCCCCTTAAAGCTGACAAGTATAAGATATATTGGCCTGTGAGTTTGTTTGAATGCCATCTTCTTAAAGGTTCAAAGAAGTTATATCAAAGAGAATAGTGAATCTATCAAGAATGCTCAGCACATTCATAGAAGATAATTGTTCTTAACAGTTGAAGAGGCCTTTATAATCCCACAAATTCAAGTCAGTAAACGATGTGCCGAAAATATGTAAATGTGCCCAAAACGAACATGAGAATGCATTTTTTGCCTGTTGCATAGCTATATCTATATAGAACTCAGAGCAATGAAAAGATGCCACATTAGTAGTAATATTAATGAAAAATTATACTGGAATCGATCATTCTTGGAATTTAATACTTGGATTTGCAACTGTTTTGGTCTAAACTTTGAAATTTTATCATCCCTCCAGGTCCATCCATGGATTGCCCTGGTGTGCCCATATCACCATTTTACCCCTTTTTTTCGCTGTTAGCATTTTTTAGCATGTTATCACCCCTAATTTACCAGTACTAGTAACTTTTTAATAATTTTTATGCAACGTGACAAAATACAGAAAATGTGAAATACGCTTTTGTATTTCTTAGTAATGTCTCACTTATAGTTCTACATTTTTGTTGATGTCCATAATTATGTCTTATATTTGCAATTGTATTTTATGTTTAACATGTCAAGCATTTTAGAGCACTTCAGTGGATTTTACGCTATACAAAACTGTTATTTATTATTATTTATATTATTATTATTTATCACACAAATCTAAAGGCTTTTTATTTATTATTTCAGGAAGTTACGAAGTTGAACATGGGAATCCACTTCCTACCTGTGCAGGTCGTTCCGTTGCGACACGTGTCACCATGTATGCAGTGGTTCTTTGTATACTCATAAGCTTCCTTCCATCCAGACTCTAAAATGATGAGAAGTCTCATGAAAAAAAGATTGAAAGCTTGATGTGCATCGACAGCCTGAGTAGGAAGACAGAGAAGTACATACGAGTGGGCAGCAATAGTATCGGTGTAATTAGCTAACCCTTTTCATGACAGGGCTGCAGCATTAAAGATCATGTGCCAGTGCATTCTCTTATATATAGAGGATCTCTAATGAGTCGCAATTCTATACAAAATTTATTAACTGCGTGCACAAATTTAAATTCGAGCCAAGCTTTAGCAGGTCTTGAATTGAATTTAGGGGACGAGGTTAATACATTTTGTATAGAATTGCAACCAATTTGCAACCTTTTTATCACATAATCACATTTTAGCAAGGAAAAACGATCTTGAAACGGCTGGGGTTAAACAAAATTAATATTGATTTCCTTATCACAACCAAAGAGTAAAGACACCTTCAAGAAAAAATATAGTTCCATTTTAAATGCGTCTTTTCATGTTCAACCATCCTTATCACCCATGTTTATCTCGCAGTCACTACTAAATAACCCAACAGGATTATATATCATAATTATATTCTAATTGACATAATAATAACATTTATCGATATCTTTGTGCTAAGCTCTTACATCACTGCGCATACCGATAATACAAGTGTGTCTTACTGAAAAATATGAGGCCGGGTTTTGGGGCTAATTATGTGATAAATGCGAGTCTCCCATAGAGAGCCTTTCATATATAAGAGAATGCACTGGCTGAAAAACAGTTTTCAAATTTTTCTGTTAGAAATATTGGGTTTGAAGAACGAAAACTATTTTTTGGGGGGTTTCTGGAGTATATTTTCCCGATTTTGAGAAAAAAATAAAAATAAATAGACTGCCTCCCTCAAAAAAGATATTTTATTTTAATCCTTTCATGACGGGAGACTCACATATATAAGAGACTGCACTGGCTTATAAGTTCAAGGTAAATATTGTTAGGCCAATGTATTCTCTTATATATGCGAGGCTCCCTATGGGAGACTCGCATATATAAGAGAATACATTGGCATTGGGTTTTCGCAAAATTTCAGGAAGCTCCAGTCATGGAAGGGTTAAATATACACAAGTTCTAAGCTATGCCTGCTGGAGGAAGTGACGAGAATGCATGAATTATGGCCATGCCCTTCATGACATTATTTTGGTTGTAGACAGTGTCCGAAAATGTTGAAGATTTTCATTACACAGTATGTGACAATTGTTATTTTGGAGAAATGAGAAGTGAAAATCAGGGAGAGAGAATGTGCTAAATTATAAACTTCAAGCTAATACAGTAATGCCCTAAATAATCGACTCCTTAACACTTTCACTGCCATGCAGCACCACAGACATATCTGCCACTGCCAAGCATACTATACATGTACATGTAGCATATTGCTGCTAAATACATATGGATTGGGTATTTCTCAATATCTGCCGAGCTATTTTCATGAAACTTGGTATACGTGTAGGTATTGGTCTTGGGAATCTAAAACACACACCCAGTCCACCATTATCACGTGACCACGATCACGTGACCACAAACAAGATGGCCACCACCCCAAAATATAAGACAATTTCAGTACTTCTCAATAACTTTTGTATTTGTAGAGATATTTTCATGAAAGTTAACTTAAATTTGTATGTAAGTAGGTATCAGTATTGGGAATAGAAAATATGTTCTAGTCCGCAGTGTCACATTTCACGTGACCACGATCATGTGACCACAAAACAAGATGGCCGCCATCCCGAAATATAAGATAATGTAAGTATATTGATGCTAAATACATATTGATTGGGTATTTCTCAATAACTTTTGTATCTGTAAAGGTATGTTCATGGAACTTGGTGCACAGTTAGATATTGGACTTGCGAATTGAAAACACTTCTCAGTCTGCCAGTGTCATGAGACCGTGACCACATGAGGGCCACAAGACCGTGACCACATGATCACAAAACAAGATGGCCGCCACACCGAAATATAAGGAAAATACATTATTTCTCAATAACTTTTGTATCTGCAGAGATATTTTGACGAAATTTGGTATGTAAGTTGGTGTTAGTATTGAGAACCGAAAACAAGTTAGTATATTTCTGCTAAATACATATATTATTGAGTATTTCGCAATAACTTTTGTTTGTATATGCAGAGGTATATTCCTGAAACTTGGTATGCAGGTAGGTATTGGTCTCTGTGGAATGGAAAACACTTCCCATACCAGGAGGGTCACGTGACCGCTACCACTTAATCACAAAACAAGATGGCCGACATCCCGAAATATAAAAAAAATAAACCAGGAGTTTCTCGTTACAAAATTGATAACATCACGTACATGTTTTCACAGAATAATATAAAGTTAATTCCCATGGATTGATGTTACGGGACGAAGGTGTCAGGATTCGACTCAAGTCGCGATCGGCAGTGTATGGGTAATTCGACTCAAGTCGCGATCGGCAGTGAAAGAGTTAACCACAGCAGAATTATGGGTAATTTTTCAGGATTTAATAGGAAATATGGCTGGTTGCCATTCATCGCTCTCACTTTCTGATGAATGGCAACAAGCCATACTTCCGACTTAATCCGGAAAAGTTATCCATAATTCTGCTGTGGTTAGTTAAGGAGTCGATTATTCAGGATATTACTGTAGATGGTAGAATGTCAGCATTGGAATTTATTCAGTACTAACAATAGGAAGAATGAAATGGCTAGAATGGGTTGAGATAATAATAATATCTATTCATGTTATAGTGCAATATAAGCGGCCCTGTTAATTAGCAGAAATTTACCTAGGCTAAGAAATTGCCAAGGCCAGAAATGTTTCCTGGGCTAAAAAGCCGATGATCCGTATAGTTGCATATCCATTTATGAATGTTTGTATCAATTGCGGTGAATTATGGACAATAAAAATGTCCCTAAATCATGATGATGTCATTTGGTGGGTTGAAGTCACTAGTTACCTGCGCAATTTGCATATACAATTACTCCATGAAAGTAGTATCAACCTAATGAAGCTACATTGACCTAATAAAGCTACCTAATACATATTAACCCTTTACCCAACAAAACGTCCAAAAACGCCCAAATAAAGCTTCAAAAGCCCAAAATATGGATATCATTGGAACCGGTTCATTGACCTCATTGTGATGGTTACAGTTATGCCCTGTGCCAATGCATTCTCTTATATATGAGAGTCGACATAGGTCGCCTCGCATATATAAGAGAATGCATTGGCCTTAACACTTTTTACCATTTTTTCTTACATTCTTTAACAATTTTATAATTTTTTCTTACATTTTTTTAACATTTTTATAATATTATTCCACATTCTTTGACAATTTTATCATTTTGAATATGTGTTAAGCCAATGCATTCTCTTATATATGCGAGGCGACCTATGGTCGACTCGCATATATAAGAGAATGCATTGGCACAGGGCCGTTCTGTTGGGTAAAGGGTTAAACGTTTATTAGACAGTCTTTATGAAGGCAATAGAGGCAGTGAGCAGTGGGTAAATTCAACTATTAACCAATGCTCTTGCGAATGTTTTTGTTTGAATGTGAAAGCATGTAAAAATGTATGATTTGAAGATTTGATTAAAAGTTCAGACCCTCCTACAATGAGAGACTACTGTGACATTCTATTCTCTAATATACAAACATAAATGCCCACAAAACATTGCCATTATCGTGTTTGAACAGATAACATATATATATATATATATGTGTATCATTTATTATGGTAAGCACATGGGTTTGACAGCAAAAAAAACAAAACGACAAACAATCGAGGTGTCCTGCCTACTCTGTATTTGTTAATTTGTGTGGTTCACTGTGCAGATCGAGACATATTTACCCTACTTTACTGGAACTTCCTGAAATTTTGCCAATACCCTGTGCCAGCGCATTCTCTTATATATGCGAGTCTCCCATATGGGAGACTCACATGTATAAGAGAATACATTGGCTTAACAATATTTACCTTCACCTTGTAAGTCAGTGCATTATCTTATATATACAAGGCTCCCTATGGGAGACTCGCATATATACGAGAATGCACTGGCACAGGGTCTTTAATGCTGCACCAGCGCAGCTACCATCATGAAATGGCTAAAACAATTATTTCCTGCTCGTCCAATGTTAGTTATTCAATCTTGTCTGTAAATTGTTCAAAATTGAATTGTACGTGGCCGTGATAATTTCTAATGTTTCCTATATTCGTGTGCGACGAAAACAAATTATTGATTCCGAAGTTACTTTGAACTTTCAATTATAGTTGTTCAAAGTGAAGTGAAATCTGGCCTCCGATTAGAGGTTTGATTTGACAAAAAATATCATACACAGGATTCTACATGTATATTGATCTCTCCATAATTTCACGAAAAAGCTCTTCTGGCCAATCAGAGAAGCTGTTTCTATACTCATTGAATGCAAGATACATATAATGACAAACGTTTTGTATACTGAGCATGTACATATCTACACAATTAGTTTGTTACATTGAATATGATTAAAGGGATCCAAGGCCATCAAAGTGGATTCAGGCGAAATAACATGAAAGTCTGTAAAACAACTATCATCAACTAGTACACGAAGAAATAAAATTGACTTTGTTTATATTTTCGTTTTTAATAACTCTCTAAATATGAGATTTTGCATGTCAAACCATTGTTATGTAAACATGAGTGTTATGATGGATATAATGAAAAAAGTCCAATTTGTCCAATAAGATACCAAAGTTTAATCAAGACATGACTCTAAACATTGGAAAAGGTCAAAATATTGAAGAATATTCTGAAAATCAAATTAAAATATTTGAACTTACTACATGATTAGCGATGTTTGTTGATAAATCACTGTAACAGTTTTGTTTACATAACAATGGTTTTAACACGCAAAATTTTGTTATTGGAGAACTATCAATAATGAATATAAGAACAAAGTTTATCTCTTTCTCCATGTTCTTCTTAATGGTGATAATTTTACAGACTTATATATTTTTTGCACATTTACCCACTGTGAGTGCCTTGAGTCCCTTTAACCCTTCCATGACTGGAGTTTCCTCAAATGTTGTGAAAAACCTGTACCAATGCATTCTTTTATATATGCGAGTCACCCATAGGGAGCCTCGCATACCCATGTATATAAGAAAATACATTTGCCTAACAATATTTACCTTGACCTTGTAAGCCAGTGGATTCTTATATATGTGAGGCTCCCTATGGGAGACTCACATATATAAGAGAATGCACTCGCACAGGATCTTCAATGCTGCACCAGCACAGCTCCTATCATGGAATGGTTAATATGAATACACTATCTCACAAATTTGTTTTAGACGTATTTGAATTTTTTTACTTAGACTTTAGATTTCCTCTGTTCTGATAGTATGCAATATGCAGTCACATTGGCTGTCCTACATGATAAAGGCCAATGATTGTTATCTAAGCTAACGTCAGTCTCTTTGAAAAGCAGACGGAAATAAGATTTACGTGTTTCGATCTTTTGTTTACTTTTCATTTCTGTATTGATGGAATTCAATCCATTCCATTGGTTATGGCGACGAGCAAGTTCATTGTTTAGTGGCATAAACCACGTAGCAGATCACTTCAACTGCAGAATCCAATTTCAATAAATAGCAGATAACAATGACAAAACCTGCTTCGTGCTTGGTTTGCGTTTCGTCGCTTACCACAATGATTTTCGTGACAGGGAATAAAATAAATATTTATCGCGGAATCGGGTCTCAAAAGTCACGTAAATAATGTAATCTCAAGCTGGTAGCTTCACGTACCGATGAATAAATTATTAAGCAACACGTATTAACAAAGAAATACATTCCCTGCTTTATTTTTCGACTTTATAAGGTTCCCTGTCTAAACTTAAAAAAGTTCCCGGGTTTTGTACTGGTGGAATATGATCTCTACAGGCGTCAGCTGGAGTAGAGATTCATGGCATGATCTAGGTTCTGTTAAAACTTTTTAATTGGAGTGTGCGGACAAATTTTTTATTTTATTCTTGCTAAGGCGACACCAATTTTTAAGTCTCGTTTACGAACACATGCTACAACTTTTTTTCCATTTCATGAAAAAAAATAAAACTTTTTTCTCCCAATTTTTTTTACACGCATACTGATTTTCATGTGCTGTCGCATCCGGTTCTGCTTATAATCATTTACAGATCCATAGTTTCATGTATTTCATGACAAGAAATGTCTTGTTTGGTTCAGAATTTCATTCAAAAACAATTTGTAAAATTTTTGTAAAATTCCACGATTTACTTGATATAAATTAGGGGGACAATTTTTTTAATTTTTTATTTTTTTCCCTCCTGCATCTACTTTTTTTCTCCCCACATGTTCGTAAACCAGACTTAAAAATTGGTGTCACCTAATATAAATGGTCATGGTCATCTATAGAAATTTAAGCAGTATCCTACCTTATACAATAGAAGGTGATTTAAATTACCCAATTAGACCAAAATAATCTGACTGTGATGTACTTTGAAGGTTTGGGCATAAGAAAGTTTACATCAAAGTCATTCAAATAAAAAGACATTGAGGAGATGAGAATCTAGAAACTCTTTATATTGACCTTAAAGGCCCACTTAATTTGTTCAATACCCAGATCATATTATACATAACATATTCCATATTATATACCATTTGGAAGATGAACAAATAATATATATATTACAACAGAATACAGAACAGCTTTGGAATAGGAGTGTCCACCAAGTGACAGATATTCTCAGATTTACCCCAAGACTTCCCCCTTTCTTTACACCAGAAAGCTTCATAATTCACAACTAAGAGATAGAGTTATTCCCCTTCCATTGGAGCTTCATCTTTCAAATGGTATACAATATGGAATATGTTGTATATGTGATCTTGGCCTTTAAAGTCATTATTTGAACATCACTCCTTTTGTCTGTTGTGTTCGTGGGATGTGCAAAATTTAAGTATACAGAGATGTATGTATGTCTAAGATGAGATATGGCTATGACCTTCCCCTTCAGGAGTGACTAGTGTGACGGTATATACAACATACCCATGTGGCCATGACCTCCCCCTTCAGGAGTGACTAGTGTGACGGTATATATAACATACCCATGTGGCCATGACCTCTCCCTTCAGGAGTGACTAGTGTGACGGTATATATAACATACCAATGTGGCCATGACCTCCCCCTTCAGGATTGACTAGTGTGACGGTATATATAACATACCTATGTGGCCATGACCTTCCCCTTCAGGAGTGACTAGTGTGACGGCATATATAACATACTCAAAGACAATGAGGAAACATGGTTTTTGACTATGAAAATGGCATGTTGAATATTTGTTACTGTTGTGATATGAATGGCATTATTTTATCAAATGCTTTGTAATTAATTGAACTGCTTCATTATATATAATCTCATTAATGATGTACATTACATCAATTCAATGTTGTGATTACTAAATTCACCCTCTGGGGATCTCATTGTGCAAATGACAGACACACTATTTGCAGACTTGGCCATAGATGTACAGTAATGCCCTAAATAATCAAGTCCATAACCACAGCAGAATTATGGGTAACTTTTCAGGATTTAGTCGGAAATATGGCTTGTTGCCATTCATCGGAAAGCTCTCACTGAGAGCTTTCCGATGAATGTCAACAAGCAATATTTCCGACTAAATCCTGAAAAGTTACCCATAATTCTGCTGTGGTTAAGGAGTCGATTATTTAGGGCATTACTGTAAGTGCCATGGCTATATCGCAATCTCTACCAGAGCACCAGTCATACTTCCTTTCTGACTCTGTCACCAGCTGGGTACCAGTCTGTGATTTCTATATTTAGCATCGGGTTTTCCAGTCAAAATGGCGAAAACTGATCACCCCAAAGTCATATTTCCTATGTTCTTTGAGAACAATTCCCGCATTAAAATCTTAATGACAGAATGGAGAATCAGAGCGGTAGTTTTGTTGACGATTTTCGCAAGCTACTCGTCAAGATTGCAGCAAATTAGAACTCTTGTATTTTACTTGCCATGCGTGTTGTCGTGACAATGTCGTCTATGTGCGTTTAGACATTTGTGTTGATAAAATAATCAGAGAACCAAATCACACCATTTTGCAATATAGTTCTTTGATTCTAGTGGGACTTTCCAAACTTAAGGTATGAAATTACCAAAATTTATCTGATATTTTGTGTGCATAATAAGGGCAAAAATGTTGTTATGTTCGCTTAGTATATATCTTAATATCACGGAAGTCCAACAAATGTGGATAAAATGTCGCCAGTAGCAGTGTCTTACCGATTCATCAAGGGACGTAAACCATGCATGGAATTTGACTATATCTATGGCACTGTAAAATGGCTGATGAAGCACATGTTATAGCGGCCCACTAGTTTGGCAACTCTGGAGTACTGAGTCGCTAAATATATACATTAAACATTGTTGGCTGTATGACCAAGCTCAGTCCAGTTTTCAAATTTAGCGAGGTCACTTTTCCCTATTCATTTGTTAGGGGCTGTTTCATGAGACGAGACAACTCGTTTGCGCAGTTACATGAGCCAGGACAACTCGGCTTGACACACACAAAAACTTTCTGTCAATCACCGTGTCAAGACATGGCCTGTGAGAAAGCATGTGGCAAACCAAGTTGTTCCAGATTATGTAACAAGAACCCTTAGGAAGAACTCAATTAAAAGGACCCTCGGCACTCGAAGTGGGTAAATCTGCAAAAAATATATAAGTCTGTAAAACCATCGCCACTATGTGAACGTTCAGACGACCACGATTCAATAGTAAGTGGAAGGATTTCTGTCGTAGGAAGTCAAAATCGCAAATCAAAAAATAATATCAAGCACTGTTTTAGATTCGGTAGTAAATCACATGCTTTACGAACAACCTACGATATCATCATGTACGACATTGCAGTCGTGTGAACAAACTATCCACGATCTCATTGGGCCCGATTGCTCCACTTACGATTGTATCGTGGTTGTCTGAACGTTCACTAAGAACATGGAGAAATTACATAAACATTGTTCTTATATTCATTACTGATAGTTCTCCAATAACGAATTCTGCCTCTTGAAACCATTGTTATGTAAACAAAACAGTTACTTGTCAACAAACTTCATGAAATTTGCTTTTGAATATATTGTGGAACTTGAGCTGTGCTGGTGTGATTCCTTACTTGTTATTAATGATCAATAATTGGTTGTATTTTTCTGTATTTATAAATTTTGCTAGCAATTTCATACATAACATTGATTTAGTAAATGAAATATTGCTTTGATTTTTTTCAGCAGATTTTTTATGGCCAAAAGATTCATATTGGTCAACTTGTGAGACCAATAATATGAACTGAAACTTAAAAAGTAACCTTTATAATTCATCCACTGAGTGATATAGTGTTCTAAGTCCATTTTGGCAGGGAAACTAAAACTGTTGGCATCAAGCCTTGAAATAGGGTGTCCGTCATTTGCAGAATGAGGTCCCCAGAGGGTGAATTTGGTGATGCTAGCCCGCTATGCGGGGTAGCATCACTAAATTCACCCTCTGGGGACCTCATTCTGCAAATGACAGACACCCTATTTCAAGGCTTGTCCATTTTGGCAGGGAAACTAAAACTGTTGGCATCGTTCAATTCGACGCGAGATTTTCTGTCCAAAAATCATCACATGTTGTGTCAACATATACAATATTTTAATGTCAGAAGCTATGGAAATATGTTCCATCATCAAAATTTACTTTTTGTTAGTGCTATAATGTATGTTCTATCTCTAGTCACACTGTGGACCAATGAATGGATTTATTTTGTACCATGTGATGAAATAAATTTCATTGCTATAATGTTGTATCTCCAACCTTCAAAATAAGCAATGGAAACTGAAATTGGCGGAGTGCCAGTGAAATTACTTGTTCGATAGAGTGCTTTCTTATTCATAGATGTAAACATCTTATTTCTAGGGGAATTCTTGGGTTACAATAACACAGAAAATTGTGTGATGTGGGATTTTTGTACTTTTATATGACGGAAAAACAATTATAGCATTAACAGAAACATAAAATCTTCAGAAAATTGTTCAATATCACATTTCAGCAGATAGCAAGCAGTATACTGATATTTAAAGCAAGACAATTAAAACTGATTAATTTTTCGATACCAATGATCAAACAAAAATAAGAACATTTATATGAAAACAGTGTGGTAAAAATTTCAAATCAAGTTTCCCACAAACAAAAATAGGACTTAGGTCTTAGAACACTATAGCACTAAATCCAACGAATTTTAGATTAACTAAAACATGATGCATGATTATTGTTTCACAGAAAGACAATACTATTACATTAGAATTGTACACAATAGTATTGGATATCACAGCAGTAGGCTATCAGGAATTAAAGTACAATGCATCTGAATACATCCGGGTAAAACAAAATTTTAATAATCAAACATCAAGTCATATATGGAGGTCTGACATTGACTCTAAGCCACTCAACAAAAATATAAATATCCTTTAATAAGTCTCTTCATGTGATCGATTCACATAGTAAAATTTAAACACTTGCATGTATATACTTAATTTCATTCAACCAGGTTGTACTGCAACTTATTTAATCTTTAATATATCTGGTGTTACATAGAATAACTAACAAATCATAATTCCTAGGCAATGTGAAAAGTTTGTTTCTTACAAAGCAGAATTTGATAAAGCACTTGTTAAAACTGAATATTTCTGATGCTTTGAAAAAACAGTTTGCCCTGTATTAATTTCAATGCATAGATTAACCTTTCTATACTAAATGGATTCTTCTTCTACTCATCTATGAAAGTATATACTGGAATTGTCTATAATTCATCTGGAGGGGTTTTCGGGGAAAATAAGCCGAAAATATATTATACAAGCACAGAAGGATTCCTATTTATTGGAGGGAAATGTTCAGATAATAAGTTAAACAAACCACCTGGTCGTTCGTGAACTTATTTTCTTCCTAAAGGAAGGTAATGGTAATTCAAATGAACTAATATGGCATATTGGGATTTATTACACACTTGTTCCCAGAAGTAAAGTGTTATTGCTGTTCCATATTTACAAATACGTATGGAACGTACGTTTCATACGCATCTCGTTGACGTAAAATAACGTACATGACGTTCGCCTCAACCATGAAACCGGAACTAAAAAATAAAAGCATCATCACGCATGACAAAAGACACCCTCTATGTGCCTAAATAAACCTTCTAAGTCTGTATTTTTAATGCACGGATTCTAGGACGCGAAGCGTGTAATAAACGCAGAACGACACGATGTGTAAATGGGTTTGTCGATACGGTAGTCGTGCTGTCGCAGAAGGATCCGTTCTATCCTTCCGCTACAGCACTCGTGCCGTATCGAAAACCCATTTACACATCGTGTCGTTCTGTGTATATATTTATCATCTCACTGTGATAATGAATCGTAATTTGTAGATTACAGCCCTACCATCAGTTTGTCAAACGTTTTTAATATCTCAAGTTTCGTTATCTGCCGATAAGAATGACTTCATTTTAGTAATTTTGAATACTCTTTCCGCTCATTAAAGACATATGATGGACTTATCTCAGCAAATAAAACTGACAATTTTAATAATAATAATAATAATGACCAGTTTTATATAGCGATTAACCAATTTCTTTCTCTAACACACTTGGTACAATATTACCCCAGTCATTTGTACTAGCCAACCAATGAACTAGCTGCAGCCATTGCAGGCGCTGCTCTAGTTTGATCAGAACATGCTCTGACACTCATCAGTATGACAAGCTGACTGGTACTCATTTTAACGCATGAGTGATGCGAAGCCAACACAGTATGAGCGACCTTGCTCAAGGGTCACAACTTGGCGCGGGTTTTGAAACAGCGAGCAATCCGACAATTGTACGTCGCTCAAAGCGGCCAAGCCACTGCTGTGTGGAAACTCAATGACCGGCGACGCGCTGCAAACCCATATCGATGTGTTTACAGCGAATACAAGTCCGACACGCTAACCACTGGGCCACGGAGCTCCAAAGTATCCAAAGGGCTATCTCCGCTGTATGAATGTAGCAATAAACTAACATTGTTGAAAATTCAAACCACATCAAACGTACGATTTCAGAGAACACAACGTTTGAACAACACACAAATGTGATTTTTTACTAATTTATTTGGGAAAAATTATTGGGTGATTAACATACGCAATGATTCTACAGACAGTAGCCATTGTATGCAAATCGTTTAAAATAATGATGCTGTTTATGCTATTTAGATATAAAATGTATGAATATAACTAATTTTGGCATGGTTATTTGCTATTCCATTCTAAACAACTCAGCGGAGTATTCCATATCACTTTAAAAGCAAAGCAATAATTGTATCTTCACAATCAAAAATTTTACACTCACAAATGCATTCGCGTTGTGGAACATGAATGCAGGACGTTGGTTGGTCGAAATTACATCACATGACATCGCGCGCTGACACAAACTTGCATTCATTTTTGTGTATACGCAACTTGCATCAAGTCACGTGAACAACGTTGGAAATTGGTGGCTAATGCTCTTCTAATCTTCCAGTTGACTCTGTTGAGAGTAAATATAAATAATGGATGTTGATTTGTTGCATTCCATTAATTATGGATGCAAATTGTTCTGACATTTTTTATGTGTGGAATGCGAAAGCCAAATGTCAGACCAACTTGCATCCATACTCTATGAAAACGCAAGCAAATCAACATCCATTTCTTAAAAAATGACGAACACAGTGTGTGGTAATATTATTACTTTATATTGTAAAGCTGCAAACTATTTGTACGTTATCACATGGTAGATCCATTTTGTTGTGTATATAATGTTTCTGATGCAAACCTTCACTTGTTATTCTTTGATGTGATTTATGTTGGCATAATCATTAAATTTTCAATTTTACACAGGAAAGTTGTTTGTTGTATAAGTTCTGGTAGTTAAATGGAAATAAAATTGTTTAGTTCTCAACTAGTACTCCCTAATTTTTCTCCTATATTGTCAGACTCAGAGTTCTCTAACAGAAAATGCCTGCTTCCCAACTGAAACATTGAGGATATAAGAAAGTCAAATGGTACCCCTTGGGCAGTAAAATATATACCGAAATCAAAATACTGTGTCACTTTTTTTTGCGAAAAAAACCCACCTTATTATAAGAAGAAAATGCTATATTCAGGCAGTATTCAGGGCTGGTTTTCTGCAAACCATATATGGGAATGGGATAACAAAATGCCGTAAGACACTATAAAAGGCAGCATGCCATTACAAAGCGTTGGCAAGTTGATACTGTGCACTTCGCATTGAAAATGATTGAATCAGACAATTAAAACCATTGTGCAGGCACCATCTGATATGTTTTTAGTATTTTATTAGTACATAATTTAAGTGTGTCGGGACTCAGTAGTTATCTAGACCATGCCATGAATCTCTACTCTGGCTAACGTCTGTAGAGATCATATTCCACCAGTACAAAACCTTGGAACTTTTTGAAATTTTGACAGGAAACTTATAAAGTCTAAAAAATAATGTGGGAAATATATTTCTTAGTTATTATATGTTCTCTAATAAAGTACTTCATTGTAGGTGAAGGTGCCAACTGGAAATTTCATGATTCAAGTGAATTTGTGAGCGAGTTTGTTTTGTGTCGCTTACAATTATGGAATTTCTCCTGGGTAATTAATTCAAAGTTTATTGCGATATCGCCTCACCAAGTCAGAGAAAAGCATGCAATTTTGAGTTGGGACGTTAACCTACAGTGAAGTACATTATTAAGGAACAGATACTAACTAAGAAATATATTGCCCGCGCTATTTTTCGACTTTATAAGGTTCCCTGTCAAAACTTTAAAAAGTTCCAAGGTTTTGTACTGGTGGAATATGATCTCTACGGGTGTTACCCAGAGTAGAGATTCATGGCATGATCTAAGTAGTTATCAAGCAAGCAAAACATACACAATGAAGACATGCTGCGATCAGCAGGTCTGCTTTTATGGAGAAATTCTAAGCAAGTTGTGGGCAAACAACTGCTGCACACCAAAGACACATTCTTGCTTTTAAATTCGATGATTAGCTGCTAGCAGTGTACTTTCTTGATCAAGTGAGAATATATACTGCTTTGTGGATTCAAAATAGGACAATGTAGGCAAATCAGTCTCAGTTATGATATACGTTGCCAACTAGACCTATTTGAGTTTTTTTTATGTCCCCCCCACATGTACATTTCCATCACTTTTGAACAACACAAAATTGATCAGTAACCTTTGTGCGTGTTTCTTATATTTTTATTTTAGTTTTCTCAATGATCCCATATTTTGATGAAACCTGGCGAAAATATAAGTGTTTTGCTATGATTATTCTTTGTATTGATTTCTGATCTTCCTTCGTGTGAATTGACTCTTATCAGAAGTAAATAAAACACACTGTACTTTCAATTTTGTTGTGTGCTTGCTGGATAGCACAATTGAGTGGATGGCGTGTCATTTTATCGAGTAAAGGGATTACTGAAAAATACTAAGGTGAACTCCCTTCATAAACTTCTATAAAAAAATTTTTAAATTGGATGTAGTGAGAAAGATTTTTTTTTAGTTTGGACCCACAAAGTGAAACATCATTACCATGAAAATTCAACAAAAGATGGTAGTTCTCAGGCCAGGAGCATGTTATGTCTGAAGTTTTAAATATAAAACATAACCCAAGTATGACTGAACAAACTACAGAGAAATAGTGAACTGCTATATCCAATAGTGTGTGGTTGAAGAAATCATAAGCTGGTAAAAAAATTCTATGTAAGTCATCGAAAAGATTAAATAATAAGTGATCAAGGGTCAGTGATCACAATTTATATTTGAGATGGTATTTATTTCCCCTCCTGGGTTAACAGATTTTTTTTCTCAAATCTGCATAAAACAGGCCATATAATTGGTCTGGTCAAATGAATAATATGTTGAAATTAGGCCAAATAAAAAAAGGTATCGATTCTCAGGCATCGCCGCATTGAACAAAATGGCCCGCATTGGATCATTTTATTTGGATTTTGGATTTCACAGTAGTTGTCAACTGGTAACACGAAAATAGGAATCTGTCACATGGAAATTAGTTATGTTTCAAATATTGAACAGGAGCTAAACACAATGGTGTATGTGTGAGTATTCAACAAAAGACCATAGGCAACATTAACTATCAGGTATATTGTCACCACAGGCTGGAACGCAAACCTGAGCACAATACAGTTTGACAAGCGGTGCATATTGGCCATGTTATGATGGTAATTGAAGTTTTATTGGCTATCACCCATTGTGGTACATATACAGTCTCTAATTAGTCAGCGGAATAAATGAATCAAGACATTCTAAGATAGTTTGGAAGATCACTTTATCTTTTCCTTTCGACTGTATTTACATTCCATATTTTTATATGAATATATGAACCGGATATGTAGTTCTGTGTGTTGTTAAAAATGTTTGGTGCCAATAGAATTAAAATAAAATATGCTGATCCCAATAAAGGTAATACCTATATGATGTACGGGTAGTACAATGTCATAATTTGTCATTCTTTATATCAGATTAAATTAGTTTATATCCATAACAAAGTTCTCCCTACAAATTCTGACCTGGGAAGGATTAATAACCCATGCTTACTATGGTCAGAAAAAATAAATAAATATTAAACCCTCGCTCCCGCTTTGATTTATAAAAAAAATTGACTGAGAATTAATTCATTTTATTTCTTTGGCCTTATTGATAAGCTTTATTGGAAACAGGTTATTAAACAGGTTATGGGGCCAACGTTCACCAATGATGATAATAAGATTAAAGATGACCAATTGATAACATAACATGTGGCACTGAATCTGTTAGAGGATGAGTTCTACATACCAGCTTTATCGCCATCAATAGGTGAGTATTTATGAAGCAGATCGGTGAGCTCCTCATCAAATATAGACAGCCCAGTATTAGGCCTGCAAAGAGATAAAGGGACATCACTCAATAAAACAGCAGAGATAAAGGGACATCACTCAATATAACTGGAAACAGATAAAGGGACATCACCCAATAAAACTGCAAAGAGATAAAGGGACATCACTAAATAAAACTGCAAACAGATAAAGGGAGATCACTCAATAAACTGGAAACAGATAAAGGGACATCACTTGATAGGAGTGCAATTATATAAAGGGACATTACCTGATAAGACTGCTAATATATAATATAAAGGGACATTACCCAATATGATCACTCAATAGGCCTGCAAACAGATAAAGGGCATTACTCGTTGGGCCTAAAACAAATTAAGGGTCACTACTCATAAGGAATTCATAAATTGAATGTCTGAGCTAACAATAGTACTGACAAAGAACGGTAATTGGAAGATAATGATAAATATCCCTCTGTGTATGAATGCATATAATTTACTAAACCTCATTCTCTCCGAAAAACAAGATACAGCTAAATCCCTCAGTTAAACCTCTCTATACTAAATACTCATTGACGAGTAGTTATCTCTTAGGAACTATTCAGATAATAAATTCTACAAGCAATCATAGTTCATTTGTTGAACTTATTATTTGAACATGTTCATCAAATAAATAGGAGCCGTTCTTCACATTTATCTGCCATCTGCTTATTTTTTCTGAAAACCCCTCCAGATGAATAATAAACCATTTCAATGTATAATTTTATGACTGATTGGGAGAATCCATTTAGTATAAAAGGATTAACCCTTTCAGTGCCAGGTCCGATTTTTGTATCAACCCATATACCCTGTGCCAATGCATTCTCTTATATATGCTGCATATATAAGAGAATGCATTGGCCTAACAATTTTTCATCATTTGTTATTATTTTTTACAATTTATTACAATTTTAATAATTTTTTCTTATATTCTTTAACAGACTTATTTTTTAGGTTTAGTGACAGGGAATCTTACGTTTTTCATGGGCATCAAAATTATTACTATGAATACTTGGTGATAGTTTTGAGTTATAACATGCCCCTAAGGTTTATTACAGTTTGTTTTTAAATTTGCTATATCATGCTTAAGAATACCCAAAAAAAATATTTTTTATTTTATTATTTTGTTTAGGGCCGATTTTAAGGACCGTAAATTAGGGCTGATGAGATCGACCCCTGGCACTGAAAGGGTTAACTCACCTGGCAATTCTGAACAGATGGGATGAACCTTCCTTCTGTGTTGCCAGTATCAGTAAATGTTTGCCCCACGTTTCCCTTTTAGATCGGTAGAATCCATCATGTTTCCCGCTGTAGTTCTTAGATCGTGTAAGGACTTGTTCCCAACTGATTCCTCTGTCGACTACTAAACACATTAGTCTGCAAGGTAAGATATGATAAATAAAAAGATTTGTGAATCAAAATAAGAGCATTTCTACACCGAATCGGCTGCTTTTACGAGAATCAAATCGAGAATAATGATTCTGTACTTGTCAGATGTTAATATCAGGACAACACAGTAAAGTATGAACTAATGTCCACAGTGGTCCTGGTACCTGAAATGAAAACTTTCTTAATAATGAAGTTAAAATTTTATGTGTATCATATTTTGCCATTCTGGTATTTGACATTTAGATAAAATTACAAGATATTACTCCACACCCATTGATTGAGGCACATGTATCCAACAGAATCCCAGCCATTGAATTCATATTATTGTCTACTTCTAGTGGAATACTATTAAACTATTCTTGTTGACATTATCACCAAGAAAGATGATGTACATTACATCAACGATCCACTTCGGGTGATGCCCAGATCATTTAATACTGATTACTCATCAGATTTATATCACAATAAAGTTAGCTATAGTATCAATGAAGGTGACAGTCATGGATTGAACTTATCTGACACAATGGTGTAGAATAAATACAGAACACAACTTGCATCATAATCTCAAATCTTTTATGGAATTTGTTGCGGATGCCCCATAGGTACATTTCACTCGAGCTACACCGCTTGCGAGCTATATCCTTGTGTTCTGTCTGTGCATTCCACTTATGTGTAGGAGAAATGGGTGTAGTAACCTTGATGGCTATACAAAAACCTTTCCTTTAACAAGAGCATCACTATGTCGTAGCCAAAGCTCTTTCTTCCACCACCGTGAGGGTTGAAGCAGTCAATTTGTTTTCGTGGACATGATGATGTCATTTTGGGTACAACTTCATTATATATCATAACCTACAATAACCGAACACATGCAAAGCAGAGTTGCCCGCACCTCCACCTTATGTAACCCTTATCACTAAGATTGCAGAAAAATAATCTGAGTGTAATCAAATAAACAGGAAATCTGTAACTAGTCCTCAGGGTTCATACATGTATATCCCTGTGTTTATCACATATAATAATTGTGATAGAATGTTTTCACTACGGCCGAATAAATAAAAATTCTGTGTTCTGAGGCACTCTCCTCATCACAAAGTTTCTTTTAAAAAGCCATGTCAAACATCTTTTTCAAATTTTTCTGTTAGAAATATTGCATTTGAACAACGAAAACTATTTTTTGGGGGTTTCTGGAGTATGTTTTCCAAATTTTGAGAAACAAAAATAACAAAAACGGAATTTTCAATTGAACAGTCCAAACTTTAGTTATCATCCGGAAACCAAAAAAAAATAAAAAATAAAATTTTCTAAGTCGAAAAATAAAAAATAAAATTTTCTAAGTCGAAAAAAGTCCATTACTCTAGAAAAAATCATCGGATCAAACTCAAATTCGAACTTGACCTGTATCTTGATATGACTGATCTACAAAATAACGGTATTTGCAATTAAAGGATCCAAACTTGAGATATCATCCGGAAACAAAAAAAGTGAGAAATTTTCTAAGTCGAAAATGAGGAGTAACTTTTAAATAAAAAGTCGGACCGAACGCAATTAGCATCATGCGGAGAGGCAGTCCTAAGGAGATTGCATACAAAAAATTATTGAAATCGGTTCATAGTTGTTCGAGTTATGAGGTCGGACGGACGGATGGTGCGACGGACAGATGGACGGACGGACAGACGCAGTCAATCCAGTATACCCCCCATTTTCTTCGAAAGTGGGGGTATAAAAATAAAATAGCCTTCCTCCCACATCTAAAAATTAAGATTTAATTGCCTGAGAGCACAGACATTTAGGGGATAACGGAGTGGTGTTTTGTGATTTTGGAAAGGTATTGGGCGAATATACTGTGGCAAATACCCGTTGATGGGCGACAGGTATTTGCCACAGTATATTCACCCTGTACCATTCCAAAATCACAAAACATCACACTGTTATCCCCATTCTAATTCTCTTCGAACTTAAAACGTTATTTCGACACCCACATGCTTGTAATTATCAACCAAATGTGCCACCATAGAAAACACTCAGCCAATTCATGACTTTTTGTTTTAAAATTAATATGCTGGATAAAATATTGTTACTCAATTAATCAATTATTCCCTCTTATTGTTAAAAATGCTATTAATAAAGATGAAAAATTGCCACCACGAATAGAAATAAATATGCACAATTAGTTTTTGCATGTACCTGATATCATTTTCAGATGTTTATCACTTACAAATTGCAGTTTTGATTTGACCGTGAACTTGAATTGAAACAATGGAAAGTTTTTTCCTCATTGAGATGTGTATTTCACGCCGTATATGTCATGGCTTCTTGTTAAGAAATTTTGTCATATGATATCGAAACAATGATAATTAAGGGATAACGGTGTGGTGTTTTGTGATTTCTGAAAGTACATGTATACAGGGCAAATGTACTAACTTTCAAATTTCGTAAAAGCTATGCCACTTTTTTGTTTATGTAGCATCCAGCTTGGTAGTGGAAGTCAGCTATGTAAGCATGATGTCGTGGAGAGGAACAGAACAGTGAGCAGAGCTGAATGAGCCAGGGATGAGACTCCAGTGTCAATATTGGCAAATAGGAATATCTAACATTGGAACGGTGAACAGGACTATACTTTGCAACAGTTTATTGATTGCTGACCCCCGCAAATCTTTGATGTTTCAGGGGGGTATATTGGCAGCAAGTACTTTAAAAAATTTTATAACCTTTTCATGACTGGAGCTGCTCTGATGCAGCATTACAGATCCTGTGCCAGTGCATTCCCTAATATATGAGAGTCTCCCATAGGGAGCCTCGCATATGTAAGAGAATGCACTGGCTTACAATGTCATGGTAAAATTGTTAGGCCAAAGTTGTAAAGTTAGGTAACATAGCTTCCCTATTCATTGTTGTGTTGAGTCCCGGGATCACAGATCTTCACTCTCTGATACCGATAGATATCACGTCGCCAGTTCAATTTATTCATTCACAACAACCGCTCTAAGTTTTCGCGTTCGCACGTCACTTCCTGTCAACCGACTCACTGGAAGTGTCATATACACTGTAGCTATTAACAAATGTATTCTCTTATATATGTGAGACTCCCTATGGGACATACGCATATACTAGAAAATGCATTGGCACAGGGTTTTCGCAAAATGTAAAGAATCTCCAGTCCTGGAAGGGTTAATGGCCGAGCTGTTTAATACATACTTGGTAGAGCCGTAACCCTTTGTCAAATTCTTGAAGATCTGCCTCGGGTCCTGTGTTAATTGTATAGATGATCCTCGGATATCAAGCATCCCCTCATTGTATCTGTAACCATGAGTTACCAATAATTTGAATATATTAATTAAAGTTTAGAACTGGTGACCTTATTCCAAATTCAATCTGGTTGTGTTGCAATCAGTCTCTTTGAAAAGCTGACAAAAATACTATCAGATGTATATCTCTAGATCTGTGGTTTAAAATTAGTTTCTGTATTAATGGGATTCCCTCCAGTTCATTGGTAGCGGTGCAGAGCATGTGTGATTTCATTGGTTAATTATGTAACAGCTCATTTCAATGCAGAAACCGATCTCTATAAAAAGAAAAATCATGACGACAGACTCTGCATCGTGGTTGGTTATATTTAAATTGTGAGATCAGAGGTCAATAACATGTTGACAATTTTCCACACACATTGTCAAACACAAATAATATTGTAACACTTAATACAGGCGATATATCCATAATTCATTATGCTCATCGCAATCTAGGACACATCGTCCTCGATATTTTATCAGTCAACGATATTAATTCTTTATTCTTTTGCATCTTCTTGTTTTTATAACTACTACTAAATAAAATGATTCTTACAAACATGATTTACTGCACCAGCAATGCACACCTTATTCTTAGATAGAAATAGACACACCTTTATGCAATCACGCACAAGTGTGATGTGATAGTCAGATGATAGTCGGATTGACTAGAAATGATCTAGACATTGGAATCAAACTTGGACAAAACATTCCAGTTTAGGAATGTCTAAAAACCAACAATTTTCCCTGTTTTCATAATGTCAGATTCATGAATGTCCATCTTATCAATATGATTTTCTATTTAATAAACAAGTACAAGAAAAATATAAGTAGCTGCGCTTAAATTATAACTTGCGCAAGCATAAAACAGTGCTTGGTTTTTAAATTTGTCCACACCCTATGTGCACAAGCGCACATCAAAAACGAAGGTCTGATTATACGAACTAACCTTCCCTCCTTCTGAGCATTTTTCACTGTAATATTCATGCATTTGGTAAAATAGTTGAAAATCTGAAAAAAGAAATAGAGAATTTCCATGAATAAAATAAATTGTACAAACATTTAAAACAATGATGACACCAAACATGGTTTTATTTGCAGCGTGGACACAAGAGATTGAGCTCTTCAAAGTTACTTAGATTTAGTTTCTACTTTGGCTAAACCAAAATTATATATGTTTCTTGTAAAGGTTATTATATTTATCAATTGTGTCATGCGAGTGTTCACATCATTTAGATAATTTTTTTTCCCAATTTGTTCTTCTACTAAGTAATGGAATGCAGTCTTTTGTAATGCCAAGAGGTGTGTTTAAAGGTACTCAATCTGATTTGATGGTCCCCATATCATCAGATAACAACAACATTTTTATAAATGCCGCTTCAGTTATCAGAATCGATTAATTGTCCAAAAATAATGCTGGTACCATCAATTATAGCATAAAATTGCCAAAAACCTGTTATTTATCAACATTTTGTTCTACGAGACCGTTGGCTCGTCGACTTAAAAATAATAGGTTTCAAAAATCAATATCACTCTGAGCTTTGATGGGTGGGTTCCTCGATTCGAATAAAATATTTTTTACCCCCGAAGCCAAAGAAATAGTAATTTGGGAGCGTTAATTTGGATTATGCATCTTTAAGGTAAACATGTGTATAAATTTAGACAAGGAAATATAACAAAGGGCCACCCGTAACTATCGCAACTTTTACAAAATTTTGTCATAGTGTCTACCAATGGAATTGAAAGTACATCACTCCAGTTGAAGAGCACTACATCTTATTTTTCTGTCAAGGAGAAGTCGCATCACCCAAAGTTTTCCTCTAGACTGTTTGTTAACTGTCAATGTCACTAGTGGCAGAAATGAGGAAAAAATACTTTAGACCAAATAAATGAAAATTCTGTGTTCTCAGGCACCTCCCTCGTAACTGAAATTTTCTTTTAAAAGCCTTTATCAAACATTTTTCTCTCAATAATATCTGTTATAAATATTGGAGTTGAACAACGAGAACTTTGTTTTGTTTCTGGAGTATGAGAAAAAAAACAAAAATAAATAACCTCCCTACCTCATCTCAAAATTAAGATCTAATTGCTTGAGAACACAGATATTTAATTTTTATGGCCATAGAATAACATATATATACACTTACCATATTCTGTTTGACCACACTGAGACCGAGTATTCTGTTGAGGAATTTTCCTACATCACCCATGCTTGTCTCCTTGATAGTAATACCGACACCCAGGTCCAATAAACCCATAGATAACAAGTTCTCCTGTTAATGAAGGATATAGTAAAAATAGTCGTTCATCGTAACAATAGTTGTTCGTCGTAACAATAGTCGTTCGTCTATAATTAAGCATGTTATCTGTTCAGCCAATTTTATTAACAGAACATAATAATCGAGAATAAAGATATATTTTACGGGTATGAGAGGATCAAGTTAAATCTATCAATCCACCATCAGCTACAAGTGTGACAGTATATTTGAATTACGCATACTGTCTTTATTCCATACTCATGTATCAGGCAACCGTAATCCTTGATAGAGAGTTCCACCATTACTATAACTACCATAATTGTGATTCACGTTATGTGTTCAATGGCAAAATTTAAATTTGCTTCCAGGTTTATGAAACTTATTTTTTCAATAAATATGAGAGATACGATGCCGTGATGTGGTGTGATTGGTTTGGGTGGGTCAGTAAACAATTCCGCTTCTAATGGTGTATAATATATATATTCTACTTATCGTTTAGTGTGTTTTTGAAGCACAAGTCAGTGTAAAAATCCGACTCTTTGACCCAGTTTAGTGGACACCATCTTGAACAAGTGATTTTAACAGCCGGTTTGCAACAGACCTGTACTCATAACCGGAGTTTACCTGAACCAAATTTTACACGAGACACTTCAAATTGAAGAGTAATAAAATATCTGTCTACCTATATATGAGGCATTTATGTAACAAAATTTATTTTTTTGTATTTTGAACCTGTTTGTGGACTTTGAAGAAATTATAACAATTTAGGCCAGACCAAGTTGGATACCTTTCTATATGATTAAGTATTATTGAGGGTGGGGTAAATTTTTGTTTTGGGGATCTGTGGTAGCTACCTGCATGGATGAGTTGAACTCATCAAAGTCTTTACCATCAGCAACTTCTGACAAGGAAATCCCAGCAACAAGTACTTTCTGGAATGAAAATAACAAATAATATATATCTGACAGTCAAGCCTTGAAATAGTGTGCCTGTCATTTGCAGAATGAGGTCCCCAGAGGGTGAATTTAATGATGCTGTCCCGCTATGTGGGGTAGCATCACTAAATTCACCCTCTGGGAACCTCATTCTGCAAATGACAGACACACTATTTCAAGGCTTGCTGACAGTCCAAAGTTCTCTACAGGTGTCTTATTAGGGAATACGAAGGAATATCAGTGACCATTTTTCTGCACATGACAACAAACTAAATGGAAACTTGGAACACGAATATTTCATTTAATACCAAACAACACACTTATAGTTGCACACATAACTTGCTCTTGAAGAGTTACAAGTATAAACACACAAAGGATTTATAATTATGGTAATCGATTTGTCATAAACTAGGTGAGTGAGTAATTGTTAAATAATGACCTGTTCAATTGGACACCAAATTTGACAAAATTTGAAAAAATACTTTTGAAATCAACATTGTGTGAATGACATCATGAAAATCCACACAATAATCAATACATAATACACTAAAAATTATCATCAAAGCCAATATCTTCCGCTTTTGGGTGACGACAGCATGGATGCTCTTTGTAAGAGACGCCCATTGCAATTTTTGCTAGGCTGATAAAAAATTAAATGTGTTAAAACTATCTCTTTCGAAAGTCGATATCTGCTCATAAAATCCTCCTATTACCGGGTTGATGCGTCCGATCTAACTATTTTCTGGTATTGAAAACATACATTATATCGTGGTTTTATGGTGTCAAATAGGAAAGGTCAGTTTTTGGAGGCCATATTCTTTTTAAATATGGTGAAGTGCAATGTGTTATTTCAGATTCATAGTAAATACATGTTAATACCTGTACAATATTGTAATACATGGACCTCAGTGCTGACCTTCCGTAAGGTGTATCGAAGTTAAACTCAGCTAAGTCTACACCAGTAGCAGCTCGTCTATCACCTTTGGTTAAGGCACCTGAAAATCCATCAAAATTACTAGTACATATTAAGAAAACTTTCATTGGTAAACGGCTCCAGACAAATCAGACATAATGAAATTCATAAACATTTAGCATTTTAACATTCAAGGCCAATCGAGGTTATTTCTTGGTAGGGCCAAAAGAATAGTGATTCAACGCTATTTCTAGGTAATATAAGGCTAAATAAATTACTTTATTGAAGTTCAACAAAGAATTATATGGAGATAAGGGTGTTAATGGAAAATATTGGATCGACGTGGGTTAAATTGACGGGGCATATCTGCGTGGTGGAGACAGTGGTTCACACATGATAAGCATTGATTGATATTGAATAGATTCAGCACGGGTTTCTCGATTGTTCTAAAGTGTGCTTGAATACAAACAAAAATTTTGGCACTCATTCTACATTCAACTTCTAAAGTTGGCCCACCCTCACACACAAATTGAGTAACATAGATAATTATTTGATCCTGTGGTATAAAGCCCTATAATTTTCCAAGCAATGTAGATAATCTATCCTTAAGTGCCTTTTAATCATTGTGCCTTAAAAAAAAAAACCTATCTAAATGTCCAATTGTGGATAATGTATATTTCAAAAGCCAATATAATTACTTATACAACCATTCATTTCTAGAATTCTTGGAAAAAATAAAAATAAAAAACTCCATCCCCCTTCCAATTTCCCGCATATAATTTCCTGAGAACACCTGAGAACACAGGTAAATTTGTTTTGAATGGTCTGAATGTCAAGTTGTTTTCAAGTTCTTTTTAAGATCTTCATTGAACCATTCAATGAGCAGTACACATTTCATAAAGTTCAAAGCTATTCAAGGGCCTCAAATGCAATTTCCATGCTTTGGCCATTTGTTGGATTCAAGGCTATTCAGCAATGACAAACTGTGTAAGGAATGAATGCCGGCTGATACGGACCCTGGCTCTTACGGACCCTGGCTCATACGGACCCTGGCTTTTACGGACCACCGGCTCATACGGACCCTGGCTTATACGGACCCTCGGCTTATACGGACCCTGGCTCATACGGACCTCAATTAAAATATACAATTTTATTTGTTATGTTTATTTAAATAAAATCAAAATACTGACAACATACATACTGAGATAACAAAAAATCTGATGATAACAAAAATGGACCAACGTTACATCAGACGAACATTATCTAAATTGGGGCGTACAGCTTGGCGGCTTCTTTCAGTAGTTTGCTGGCAGTTATCATCATCGACGAGTAGTAGCTGTTGTGCTCTCAAGTAGAACATTCAGGTTCAATGCAGTCATTGTGGAATTATGCCAGTCAAAAATAAATCAGTTGAATATATACCAGTTGTGTTTTTACTAACATGTTTTCATAACAAATCAAACTCAGTGGATTCATACTAATCACCATTCACTGACCATTCATCATCGCGTGTCTGTTTATAAAACAATATAAGGGATCACACACGAGTGTGTATACAAGGGACAATAAATCAGTTGAAACAAGTTGTGTTTTTACTAACATGTTTTCGTAACAAATCAAACTCAGTGGATTCATCCTCATCACCATTCACTGACCATTTATCACCGCGTGTCTGTTTATACAACGACATAAAGGGATCACACGCGCGTGTTTATACAACGATGAAGAGATTAATTAACGCGATTCAATAAATGCTTTTTCAAGCCAGAACATCACCGAAATTCTCAATTAATACAGATATATGTGTGAAAATACAATCATAATTATATATTAAATTCATAAATATAAATTTGAAAAAAATCGGTTAAATTCATAAATATAAGTTTGAAAATCACCAAAAAAATCACCAAAATTCTCAATTAATACAGATATATGTGTAAAAAGACAATCATAATTATATATTAAATTCATAAATATAAGTTTGAAAATTGCATATTTTAATTGAGGTCCGTATGAGCCGGGGTCCGTATAAGCCAGGGTCCGTATCAGCCGGTGGTCCGTATAAGCCAGGGTCCGTAAGAGCCAGGGTCCGTAAGAGCCAGGGTCCGTATAAGCCGCATACCTAAGGAATAATCAATTACACTTCTAACTTACTGATGAGTTGTTTGAATGATTAGGAATCTCAGTCTTTCAATTTAAAGGATAACAACAAATTTTAAAGTGGATTTTACCCAAAGACTGGAGTCTTCTAGCAACAGCTGCTGCAAACCTCCGTTCACCTCCGAGATCTGTAGTTATTAGTTTGTAAAGTGGGCCACTGAAACAAAATAAAGAGTTGGTAGCTAAAGTCAAACATTATAACAGGACCTTTATTTTATAGGCCTCATAATATTAAACGGATCAAACACTGAGCATTCATAAAATTTGAATCTGATCGGAAAAGATGATTGAAGATAATGTTATGATCTGAAATGTGAAATAATAAGTAAATTAAAAGAAAATTGGGTCGAAATCTCCAAAATTCAGAAGATCAAACCCAGATTCAAATGTAGCAAACACTTTCATGTGACTAATTCATATATCGGTACCAGAATTAAAAGAAAACAGATTACTAAAACTAGAATTATCATCCTGAAACAAAATATTCCACAAATTAAAATTAAAAAAGAGGCACATCACATTAACCCTTTCATGATGGGAGCTGTGATGGTGCAGCATTAAAGATCCTGTGCCAGTGCATTCTCTTATATATGCAAGACTACTATAGGGAGCCTCGCATATATAAGAGAATACACTGGCTTACACGATCAAGGTAAATATTGTTAGGCCAATGCATTCCCTTATATAAGCGAGGCTCCCTATGGGAGACTCGCATATATAAAAGAATATATTGGCACAGGTTTTTCGCAAAATTTCAGGAAGCTCCAGTCGTGAAAGTGTTAACACCTGAGAAAATTAAATACCTGCTTTGGGTTACAAGCAGAAAAAAAATATAGGGTCAGTCAGTAGGTAGGCTTGAATTTCAATTTTTTTAATTAATTTTTTTATCTTTCGACATATTCTTATGACTTTTCATGTGCTTATTTTACTCTGCAAGATTGCCATAAAACTACTTTTGATTATTTTTGTATAAATTTTAATATATTACACTTTTACTTAGAAATCAACCTATTCTGAGATGCTTAAATGTGTTTTATGAAATTTCTGGAGAAAAAATTGAATACATTTTCTTGCAAACCATGAAAAAACCTTTAGGGTAGGGCATTTAAAATAGGGCCGGTAGGGAAACCCAAATCGCTAATATTTCTTTCTTTGGCCTAAACAAAGTTTGCAATTGTCATGAACTCCGAGGTGTGCTGGTTATATAAGCAAACCTGGATTGATTTGATCTGTGTGACCTCCCTAACTGTTGGACGGCTTTGTCAGCACTCCACGGTAGCTCTATCGTCATATGAACTCTACGCCTCTGATTTCCTGCCGTACAGTCAGCATGCAGCGAGATGCCTGAAAATAGTTAAATGCCCATATATATCAAGTTGGAATTAATTTGTAGGATTTAACATAGTAGCCATAAGTAAAATTCAAGAGGTTGCACCACAGGTGCTGTCATACCCCCACAGTGGACAGAACTGAACCAAAATTTTGAAGCATATTAAAATGTAAAATGCCAACATTTACTTATTTGACATTTAATTGAAGGTCATTGTGATGGTGAACATCCAAACCAAATTTCTTTGAGATCCTGAACCCATGGCAGCGATATCTACACAGACAGAAAACAATAAGTTTGATAGAAACAAAGAAGGATAACTCTTGAAGGGAAACAACGAACAAACGTCATTAGCCCCACATTTGAAAGACCTTCTGATGGCTAAGATGCACACCAAATTCTATTAAATCCAACAACCCATCGGTGAGATATTTGCTCGGACAGACAGACGCATATAATCCAATATACCCCCCTCCCCAATCTTCCGAGTGCGACCATAAAAATACAAAACTCTCAGACAATTAGCCAATAGAACAGAGTGATTTGTATCAGGATTAACCCTTTACCCAACAAACCGGCCAAAACCGGCCAAATAAAGATTCAACAGCCTAAAATATCTTCGGTCTGTCTCAATAGAACCATACAAATATGGATATCATTGGAACCGGCTCCTTGACCACATTGTGATAGTTACAGTTATGCCCTGTGCCAATGCATTCTCTTATATATGCGAGTCGACCATAGGTCGCCTCGCATATATAAGAGAATGCATTGGCCTAAAAAAAATCATTTTTTAACACTTTTTACCATTTTTTCTTCATTCTTTAACAATTTTATAATTTTTAATGTGTAAAGCCAATGCATTCTCTTATATATGCGATGCGACCTATATGGTCGACTCGCATATATAAGAGAATGCATTGGCACAGGGCCCTTCTGTTGGGTAAAGGGTTAAAAGACTGAGTTCATAAAATTTACATACCACAGATCCATACTTCAGCACATATATAACATATAGATACCTTAGATATTTCACTCAAATTATTACCCCTAATATAATATTAACTAAAACTGTTTATTCTCAATATATATTGTTTTGATACCTTACCTGTACTGGCAGCATCGGATATGATTGCCACGAGTTTTCTTCCTTGCATGAACATATTCCTCTGAAATAAAATACAGAATAACCTTGTTAAATCATCAGGACTGTCACCCAGTGCATACTCCCCCTCCCCACATACAGAATAACCTTGATAAATCATCAGGGCTGTTGCCCGGTGCATACCCCCCCCCCCCCCCCCACATGGCATACCGCCTGGTGTGGTCATACCCCAAGTAGAAAAATCACTGAACCGTAAACATTTTTGATTACATCAATGGGTTCTTTTCTAACACTTTTATCAAAGCCCTCCTAACAAGTATTACCTTTAAAAAAAATTCAACAAAAACCGATAACCTACATGTGCATCGCTACATCCATAATTTTGATTCACCCTCATTTTAGTTTGATTACATTCTGGTGGTATGGAGTGCCACTTTTAAGATTAAGTGAGCATCTCTTTACCCACTATTTCAAATGTTTATGAGCAACAAGCCTCTTCCTTTAACTTATGCAATATATAATTATATATAGCCTATATTGATATGAACCAGTAATAGTTCCAAAAGTTTCTTAAAATGTTGAGAATATGGATCAAATGAAATGAGATATTAAGGAAATCTCATATATATTTTGAAGACCTCTGTTTGTCTGTCTGTATGTTTGTTTGTCTGTATGTATGTCATTTATACAAATCTACGATTCTCGACCGATCGGGACGAAACTTGGTACGTGTGTGTAGTTTGACCAGGCGGTCGTCGTTGTCGTATTGGCGAGCCCGTGCGACGCCCGTGCAGCGCATGCGCAGACGAGATCTCGGAAACGGGTGGAGCTATCGACTTGAAATTTGCTATGTAAATGTATCTTGCCCCGGATACGAATTTTATCGGGTCGCCGAGCCCGTGCGAAGCCAGCTTCGCGCATGCGCAGATGAGATCTCGGAAACGGGTGGAGCTATTGACTTGAAATTTGGTATGTGAATGTATCGGGTCGCCGAGCCCGTGCGACGCCAGCTTCGCGCATGCACAGACGAGATCTCGGAAACAGGTGGAGCTATCGACTTGAAATTTGCTATGTGAATGTATCTTGCCCCGGATACAAATTTTATCGGGTCGCCGAGCCCGTGCGACGCCAGCTTCGCGCATGCGCAGACCAGATCTCGGAAACGGGTGGAGCTATCGACTTGCCCGTGCGACGTGACCTTGAAATCGGGTCATTTCAAGGTCAAACGCACGAGTATCACGGGATTTCGATGAAAATTAGTGTCTGGGAATACTTTCGTATGGGGAGTGTCGTAATCCTATTCGAGGTCAAATCGGGTAAAACCGGATGGATTTCGACGGGTACTTTTGTCCGGGCAGTGTTTTGGACGGGTCAAATCGTGACCCCACCTGACCTTGACCTTCAAAATGGACAATTCAAGGTCAAATCGCGCAATTCGCCGAAAAGCAGAGGGGAAATAGCCCGGACCAATTCAAGGTCAAATCGGGTAAAACTGGATGGATTTCGACGGGTACTTTTGTCCTGGCAGTGTTTTGGACAGGTCAAATCGTGACCATACCTGACCTTGACCTTCAAAATGGACAATTCAAGGTCAAAAGCGCAATTCGACGAAAAGCAGAGGGTAAAAAACAGCCCGGACGAAGTCGGGTCCACCTGCTAGTCTACTATAAATTTTGAGACTTCCGTATATAAATATATGTGTGTGTGTGTGTGTGTAATTTATAGAATCGAAAACGGCTGGTCAGATCAAGCTCAAACTTCCTATCTAAAGGTAAAAACCCACGGGAATGGCCGTCGTCGCATTTTGGACAAGCCCTGAGCACTCATTCTCCACTCCCAATCATCAAAATCACCGCAAACGACACTGTGGGGGTTAATCGCGTTGATAGTTAAAGAGCGTTCCTATCCGCAGTGTTGTTGATAAAGAGCGTATGTGCGTAATGCGATTCTTACGTCTGCACACGGGTGTCAGCGTCGGTGAGCGTGTTGTGTGATTCTTACGTACTTATGGTATCCAGACATGAGCGTGTTGTGTGATTCTTACGTACTTAGTACTTCCTAGGAACTGGGATCGGGTCAGTTTTTCCGTCCTAGGTGATCTTCACCTTGAAGCGGGTACCCACAAATGATATATATATGTGTGTGTCCTTTATAGACTTGAACCGATTGAGCTCAAACTTGCTACCTACTGGAAGTGTCATGGGCGGGTTAAAATTGTGACCACGACCTGACTGTGACCTTCAAAATGATCAATTCAAGATCAAATCGGTTAAAACTGGCGGATTTTTAATTTGTTTGGCGGAACTGGTCAATTCAAGGTCAAATGGGGTCAAACTGGCGGATTTCTGTACTTTTGTCCGGGGAGTGTTTTGGACGGGTCAAATCATGACCACGACCTGACCTTGACCTACAAAATTGTCAATTCAAGGTCAAATCGGGTAAAACTTGCTGATTTCGACGCACAAGTGTCTCGGAACCTGTTGCAATTGCTTTTTCGAACAAAGTCATGGGACGAATGCCGCCAGTGGCTGGCTAACCTGCTAGTATTATAAAAAAGAACTCATGCTTTACCTCCCTAACGTTCAGGCTTTCCACAGCGCTATCATTATCACTCCCCCTGACTTCATATTTAGGACTATCTGACGCACACCTCCTAACAATCCGCCCCCGCCGACCAGTCATCTCCGCTACCGTATCTGGTCCACCAAGTTTGTCAATGATCTCATCAAGTGGGCTGTCAAAACCGAAAACATTAGAATATTGAAGATAATAGATTTATTTGAACAAATATGGATATCATTGGAACCGGCTCCTTGACCACATTGTGATAGTTACAGTTATGCCCTGTGCCAATGCATTCTCTTATATATGCGAGTCGACCATAGGTCGCCTCGCATATATAAGAGAATGCATTGACCATTTTTTCTTACATTCTTTAACAATTTTATAATTTTTAATGTGTTAAGCCAATGCATTCTCTTATATATGCGAGGCGACCTATGGTCGACTCGCATATATAAGAGAATGCATTGGCACAGGGCCCTTCTGTTGGGTAAAGGGTTAACAAACACTCAGCCATGTGTAAGCCACATCATAGGAAATAATATATTTTAGTGGGCTGTCAAAACAGAAAACATTAGAATATTGAAGATAATAGATTTATTTGAGTGTACTGATTCAGAATGAGATGTTCATTACTTCACAATGTGCATAGAGAAATCCTTTACATCTAGTTTCGACAGGTTGGCACATTGTGAAGTCAATCAGATTTAATTTGAAAATCACTACTGATGTAAGCTCACCACCTCAGATTGGGAAGCCTTGAAATGGTGTGCCTGTCATTTGCAGAATGATGTCCCACGAGGGTGAATTTAGTGATGCTATCCTGCAGTGGGCTAGCATCACCAAATTCACCCTCCGGGGACGTCATTCTGCTCAGGCCTATCTTCTGGGAAGTATCTCTAGTCTCAAAATAATATTGTTTCAACTTCAACTGGGGAACTTCAATCTGATCCTAGGTCTCCCATAGCAGTTGAGGCCTAAGCAGAATGAGGTTCTCATAGGGTGAATTTGGTGATGCTAGCCTGCGAAAACCCTGTGCCAATGCATTCTCTCATATATGCGAGTCTCCCTATAAACAGTCAAAGAGGGCAGAGTAGAACCAAGTGCCAGTGTTCCAAGACCAAATTAGCCCTTTCTTTACTAAATACTCATTGACGAGTAGTTATCCCTCAACCAGTTTGTTGAACTTATTATCTAATATTTCCTATCAATGAATAGGATTCCTTCCGCACTTTCTATATTGTCATCTGCTCATGTATCCTGAACATCCTTTCAGATAAATAATAGACCCTTCCCATGCATACTTTCAGGACTGAGTCAGCTGAATGAGTGGGGAAATCCATTTAGTATAGAAAGGGTTAAGTCTAGTTGGAACTCTCAAAACATGAAAATCCTTGCTAAAGCACACATTGTCTTTGAAATTTTATATAATCAAATTTATAGCCTGTAACATGATTTGTTATGGCCTGCAGACTGAATATGAGGACTCTGATGAGATGTGACAATTCTGCAGCCTGAATGTGTCCCCCTTGTGACATATTATCCCAGAATTCCCTTTCCTAAAATTATATAGCTGTTTTAAGTTCAATAAAAAGCTAGATCCCACTTCTACATCTGGGTGGCTACCACAATGGGCAAAACAGTCACTTACTGACCTATTAGGTAGTGTTATCGTTTTACTTTCCTTTACTAACATATCAGTGAGTTTTAGCTCTTTATTTTACAATTTACTGATTTTTCTCTTACTAACCTATTAGGTAGTTTAATCTCATCACCAAACTTCAGAAGCATCTTTTTCGCAGCAATGCACCATTCATCTTCTGTAGGTTCACCATTTGTCTGAAATAAACCAACTAATCAATTTGATTCTCTAGTCACTAAAAGAATGGACATGTGTTTCTATCTTTGTTGGTCACCACATGATAGTGATATTACGGAAATAGACACTTTCACCACTCTACCTCAGCAACCTAAGATCCAATAACCCTATGTTCCTTAGCTATATTTGCAATTGTTTAAAGATACGGGCAGCGTTGGGTATATGCTGTTAAAATATTCACCTCCGTCAAAAACCGCCATAAACAGAGATAATAGTAAAATATAGACAGACTTTGTTCTTATACCAATCAGAAATATGGCATAAACAGTATGTTATTGTCAAATGTTTTTCCTTTGTTATGTAAACAAAAGCAAAAAATGTTACAGAACCTGGCTTTTGTTTAGATCCGGATATGGTAAACATAAAGAGCGTTATTTGTTACTGTTTTCCTGATATGGAAATAATAAAGAGCATTTATATCATTTGTGTGTGATTAACCAATAGAATTGCGGTGTGTTATGTAAACAGAAGCAAAACTTGAGCAGGCTCTTGTTTACGTACACCATCGTACGTCTTGACGACAATATACTATTTACGTGCTGATTATGTTTGGCATATGAAAAAAACTATATATATTTTAATATTCCTTCTGTTGATGGCGATATGAACAAATATGAATATTTCTGCAACGAACGCCGCCCGTGCCTTTAACTGTTTTTATCTGTTAAATGCTACACAATTTCCATTAAGAAATAACTAGAAATGTTTTTGCTTCACAATATAAGTTACTGTGGTGGATTGGCGGTAACATGGTGTGACATTGATGGCTTGAAGCTTATGTTCAACCTAGTCATGGAGCGACGAGGTTGAACATATGCTCCAAGCTGTCAATGTCATAACTTGTTACCGCCAATCAGCCGCAATAACGTATATGTTCTGCCAATATTCCTGGTCATTCATAGCAATTTGACATTTATTTGGGAAGACCATAACGTTGTTCAATGTAGATGGCGTGACATAATGAAAAAAACATTCCAGTGAGAGACACGGTTGTCTTGGTATCCATTAACTTAATGGCTGGAGATGTAAACATGGGATATGTTGCGCGATTCTCTGACCAATCAAAGACGTTGTTTCTTACTGGAGGCGGAACATTGTTGGTTCTCCTCAATCATGTGATAAGTTTCAGTACAGTCTTACCAAATTGGGTTAACCCTTTACCCAACAGAAGGGCCCTGTGCCAATGCATTCTCTTATATATGCGAGTCGACCATAGGTCGCCTCGCATATATAAGAGAATGCATTGGCTTAACACATTAAAAATTATAAAATTGTTAAAGATTGTAAGAAAAAATGGTAAAAAGTGTTAAAAAAAGATTTTTTTTAGGCCAATGCATTCTCTTATATATGCGAGGCAACCTATGGTCGACTCGCATATATAAGAGAATGCATTGGCACAGGGCATAACTGTAACTATCACAATGTGGTCAAGGAGCCGGTTCCAATGATATCCATATTTGTATGGTTCTATTGAGACAGACCGAAGATATTTTAGGCTGTTGAAGCTTTATTTGGCCGGTTTTGACCGGTTTGTTGGGTAAAGGGTTAAGACTAGCAGCCAATATACTCTTAATACTAAATCGAATGATAAGGTATATTCTCTGTAATGTTTTCAAAATCTCTGCAGTTGGTTGTAATCAGAATGAAAATGGACATCAGACGTTCAGTGAGAGAGCAAGTTACTACCAGTTCGTTGACTGTTGATGATTAATCTGTACTCACCTCAACTTTAGTTAAGAAGTATATAAACTTGACAATAACATACTATTTACGTAATATTTATGATTGGTACAAGAACAAAGTCTGTCGATATTTTAATATTCTTTTTGTTTATAGTGGTTTTAACTGATGTAACTATTTTAACAACAACAATACCCACCGCGAAGGGCATCTGTATCTTTAATCTCTACTCACCTCGACTTTAGTTGGGAAGAAGTTCTCTATTGATCTCTTGATGATTTCTCTACATAATGATATGAATTTCTTCAGTTCACCCTTGTTCCGCATAAGTTCACTTTCAAGAGAGGCCTGAAAATAAGCAGCAGGTAAACCAAGTTCTTAACCCTTTACCCAACAGAAGGGCCCTGTGCCAATGCATTCTCTTATATATGCGAGTCGACCATAGGTCGCCTTGCATATATAAGAGAATGCATTGGCTTAACACATTAAAAATTATAAAATTGTTAAATAATGTAAGAAAAAATGGTAAAAAGTGTTTTTTTTAGGCCAATGCATTCTCTTATATATGCGAGGCGACCTATGGTCGACTCGCATATATAAGAGAATGCATTGGCACAGGGCATAACTGTAACTATCACAATGTGGTCAAGGAGCCGGTTCCAATGATATCCATATTTGTATGGTTCTATTGAGACAGACCGAAGATAGTTTAGGCTGTTGAAGCTTTATTTGGCCGGTTTTGGCCGGTTTGTTGGGTAAAGGGTTAAAGGCATGGATGGCCATGGTTGTAGGGCCATGGATGGCCATGGTTGTAGGGGCATGGGTGGCCATGGTTGTAGGGGCATGGGTGGCCATGGTTGTAGGGGCATGGATGGCCATGGTTGTAGGGGCATGGATGGCCATGGTTGTAGGGGCATGGGTGGCCATGGTTGTAGGGGCATGGATGGCCATGGTTGTAGGGGCATGGGTGGCCATGGTTGTAGGGGCATGGATGGCCATGGTTGTAGGGGCATGGATGGCCATGGTTGTAGGGGCATGGATGGCCATGGTTGTAGGGGCATGGATGGCCATGGTTGTAGGGGCATGGATGGCCATGGTTGTAGGGGCATGGATGGCCATGGTTGTAGGGGCATGGGTGGCCATGGTTGTAGGGGCATGGATGGCCATGGTTGTAGGGGCATGGATGGCCATGGTTGTAGGGGCATGGATGGCCATGGTTATCTACATTATCATTTAGAAATAAAAGTTACCAAATTATTAATATTTCCTCAAGAATAAACTAATAGTATAGTATGATGGTACAAATACGATATTATCCACAAAACACACTTTGTGTGAGCCGAGCATTTGTTTATATACAGCACATAAAGAGTGTGTGATAAGCAAAACTCAACAAAGTGGTGATTTTTTGCGAAAATTTATTCACTGTGACCCATTCAACACCGAAATATTGAGTGGCAAGGAATAGCGAATGCTACTCTTTGCGTACTGTACTGCAACATAACATGGATTTTGTTTACCAACACTGTGTATGATCTTGACAATAGCATGCTATTTATGTGATATTTATTATTGGTATAAGAATGAAATCTGTCTATATTTTAATATTCTTTCTGTTTATGGTGGTTTTAGGGCCCTGCGAATCGGGTGTTTTCATTTTGAATCGAATCTCGAATCGAATCGGGCAAGCGATTCGAAATCGAATCGAATCTCAAATCGAATCATTGTTACTGAGCCAATCGAGCTCAAATACATAGAACTTCGAAGAAATACCTAAAATTGCCCGTGTAGGGGCCGCGGTGTAGTGCAATATGCGCAGATTATGCGCTTATCTACACACCTCTATGCATTTTCTGTGTCCAAGCAATCGTTGAGTACAAATAAGAGCATACATGCGTGAGAGAACCAATGTTGACGTAAATACGGACAAGCGTACCACATGATGCCTGTTTCATTTCATTGAATAGCACAGTAATTTTCGCTATACTTGTGACGATTGTGCTGTCTGTCGCTTGAACTGACAGACTTACGGACAATGTTAACAAAAATACTCAGGACTAGATTCAGACTCGCATTTACACAAATCAAACAAAGATATAAAATCTGGCATACATATGCAGGGATTCCGCTATACCGGCAGGGGGTCCCTTTGACGGCCCCGTTCCCCTAGCCAAGTTTTCCCCTAGCAAAGTTTTTCTCTGATTTTCCCCTGACGCATTCCCCTCCCAGGGCCCTTGAACCCTTTGTTTTAATGCAAACTCCTTGAAAACCCTGGAATTTCGTGTAACCGTAAAATCTTCAGTATATCGATTCGTAATATATAGCCGGAAACGATATATTTTGTGTACGATGCGAATGCGATATTTGTGACGTAACTCTACCAATGAAGCGTCATAGCTTCGTTGGTTACCAAGTACAAATCTTTATATAGCAATTATCTCGAGTCAATATCAATTGTGTGACCCCCCTCTCCCGCCCAATGAAGCATCATAGCCAACACTTTCCCGCCGATAGCAGCAATTCTCTCGAGGTAATTTCAATTGTGTGACCCCAAATGATTGAATGCAACAACAAAATAGTTCCGAGCTTTTTAAACCAGTGTTCGTAGATCGAATGAATTTTTAAAAGACGAGTGAATGTTACTGTTGGTCATGAACTTCCCTTGATGACTTGGCGAGGCACCTCCTCAAGAGTATAGTTGACTTTTAAATGGTACGAAATATCATAGTACATTTAATTATTCTACCCACCGGAAATAAAAAATAAATCTAAATTTAGTCTCAGTTAAAAGTTTGTTTTTATTTCACTCAGTTCAACCACAATAATGTGGTTAATCAACTTAATTGACTGACTGTTGTATCACATAAATTGTTACATGTCTTGTTTTAATTTTGAGAATGTATACATACCAGAATTATAATCGTAATTCGCGTTCTGCTGGACAATGCATTTCTAGTGTTGCACTTTTCTAAATTTTCGAAGCAGGTGTTCGTGTTTTCCCCTATCTACAAACCGGCCCCATTCCCCTACCCCCTAGCGGAAACACTGACATATGTGTTATGTAATTCCCATGATTCCTGGAACCACACTAGCACACAGCATTGTATGGCAATTTCGTTGGTAACTTATGTCATTCTTACAGATTGGGTCAATTAGTCATAGATTAGTCGGCGATAACATTACATGTCCTGCCATCGGACATAACAATACGTGTGTATGTTTAAGACGTTTACTATATTATTATAGTGAATTTTCTTTTCTGGTAAGAGCTCTGTGGTCTTTAGAAAGCAGGGAAATGCACCTGTCATCAAATATTCGACGAAATCCGAATCATGGTAGCTGATTTCGAATTGAATCGAATTAGACAAACGATCTCGAATCGCATCGATTTGCAGGGTTCTAGGTGATTTTAACGGATGTGGCTATTTTAACAGCAATACCCATTGCAAATGCCATCCATATCTATAAAATGAACGTTTGCATGCTACTAAACAATTTATCATTTAGAGTATTGGATAGGTTGCTTTGCCTATCAACAAAGATGTATAGCATATATTTACTAAATTAATACTGCACCTCTCCTGTTGTCTGCAGCCCTATAACGACACACATTCCACTGTCAAGTGCTTCCTTGGCAAGCTTCACTATGATTGGCACTTTCATGGCCATACTGAAGAAATGGAACAGAAAAATTAGCTTTGAATACAGTTAACATTAATCTTGCTAGGCAATCATTTTCTACTCGTTCCGTTTGTAACTTTTGAGACAAATCTATTACTTCTATTAACCCATTCATGGTGGGAGCTGCGCTGGTGCAGCATTAAAGACCCTGTGCCAGTGCATTCTTTTACATATTCAAGTCTCCCATAAGAACCTCGCAAATATAAGAGAATGTACTGGATTACAAGGTCAAGGAAAATAGTAATATGCCAATGCATTCTCTTATATATGCGAGGCTCCCTGTGGCACAGGTTTTTCGCAAAAGTTCAGGTAGCTCCAGTCATGGAAGGGTTAATATTAGTAATCTATATTACAGATGGTTATCTTTGTCTAAAAATAACTTATTTTTGCACCATTTTGAGCAATGGGTCCAATCAGGTGGTCTCATTATAATTGGAATTTAGCGTCTGTTAAATATTCACATTTATGAGATACAAAGTTTAAAATATTAGTAGGCCTTAATCCTTTCATGATGGGAGCTGCGCTGGCGCAGCATTAAAGATCCTGTGTCAGTGCTTTCTCTTATATATGCGAGTCTCCCATAGGGAAGGGTTAAAGAAAGTGTTAAAAGGGTACTGTATATTAAATGGGGTACTTTACCCTAAATCCGGTCATTTATGGGACCATCTCCTTTTATAATCAACAGAATATACGCAAATAAAGAATGAATTTGAGCCATGGATTAGTGCAAAATACTGTAATACACTCATATGCAACATTTGTGGCTGGAGTCATCAATTCATTTTCATTATAATAACTATGTTGTTTGCATCATTTATAGACCACATGAGCAGGCCTCAGCTCACAAGGCGACTCGGGCGAGACTGTCGCCTTACTGTCGCTGACTTCGCCCTATCTTCGCTCTAAGGCGAAATCGAAGTCGCCTTCAATTTTAGGGAATTTTTTTTTGCAGAGACAAAGACCCAAGTGTTTAAAATAAAAAATAAAAATATGACCTATTGTTTTGTGTTGTTATTCAATCGCCTTTGTTCCCTTGCAGTAATGAATGTTAATCACGAATGTTTTGACACGCTGAAAACACGATGAGATGTTCGCATCTGTGTTGTTACTGACCATCGTGAGTGTCACAAATAAATGTTTTAATAAACTTAAAAAGACCGCCGTCCCGATTTTCAGATATAAAACAATTACGACATTATCAGAGTAACTATGTATCAGGCGCTTCGGAAGTTCGTTTCGGTAACGCGTCACACTTTTTGATGAGACCGGGTCGCACTTTTTTAATAGACCGCTTCCGTAAATAAAATTGTCAAGTTTATTGCTTTAATCGGATTATACCAGTGGGTTGGCATTAATTAAGGGAGGCCATTAATTAATAAAAGCTTTAGCAATAAAACTAAAAGCTTTTGCAACTCCTTTGTTAGTTAGTCCTTATTGTTTATTTTAGCGGACACTCACATTAGTCATTAGAGCCGTGACCAAATTAAACTTACAAAGTTTACAAAAATTAATTACTACTGTAACTTGATAATTGTCTTGCTTAAAATATATGATAGCTACACAAAACATTTCCAAAATTTTTAAATGTATAATAACAATTAATTAGGCTAATTTCAGATACAGTCAAAATTTTTTAGTTTTATTTCTTATTTTATCTTTTTTAAATTTTTATTGATGTTATAAAATAAAGCGATATTTGAAAATTGTCAATTTTTGGTAGTCTTCCCACTTCTCCCTGAGTGAAGTCTCCCTAAATTTCCTGAAGTATCCCTAAATTTCTTGGAGGGAGACTTCAAGTCTCCCTGTTCTGAGCCCCTAGGCTGAGGCCTGCACATGAGTGTATTTTGCACTAATCCATGGCTCAAATTCATTCATTTGTTGCATATATTGAGTATAAAAGGAGACGGTCCCATAAATGACCGGATTTAGGGTAAAGTACCCCATTTAAATCCGAGATAGAAGAGATACACCATACCATAGCTGTTTGAAGAATCTCTGGTGGGCCGCCCAGTAGAAGGACCATATTCTGTTATTAGCCTGAGCAGTTCTCACCAAGGCACTCTCTAACGCTTTCCTAAATTCATTCCTGTAAGGTGAGATATACATATTTTGTTAGACCTAGCCTGGATATAATGTATTTGACAATTGCAGAGGGTGAATTTAGTTATACTACCCCCAGGGTTCGCGCTGCCACTTGCCAAATTTGCCAATGGCAAAAATAATTAACATTTGGCAAAAAATATTTTCATTTGGCAAAAGTTTTGGCAAGTCACTTTTTAATTCCTCAAGAAATTTGAAAAATATTGGCTGATCAATACTATTAATTTCAGGAAACTACCACAATATAATTATATTAGTGGTGTTTTATAAGGTCTAGGAAAAGTAACACCTTTATTAAGATGCAGTTAATCTGATAGCATTAGCAATGATGTGTGAGGTATTACCAGTATTTAGTGTGGTGGTGGTGTTTACATAGCTAATCCTCTTGTAATGTGCCCTTTTGATGAAGCAACCCTTCTACAATTTTATTGTTCGGTGATTGGTTTATTGTTGTATGATAAACCACAAAATAAGACTCAGTGTTGCAGAAAGTGATACTATCAGAGATAGCATTTGGCAAAAAATATTTTCATTTGGCAAATTATTTGGCAAAAGTAAATTTTGGTCCAGCGCGGACCCTGACTATCCCACACAGCAGGCTAGCATTACACAATTCACACCCTGAGAACCTAATTCTGCTTTGGCCTCAACTGCTATGAGAGACCTAGGATCAGATTGAAGTTCCCCAGTTAAATCTGGTGATGTTCACCCATTAGTCACCTCGATTATGCAACTTATCTTCTGCAAATTAGGGGATATAGAAACTGAAAAGAAGGGAACAAGAGCACGCCGTCGGGGCGTGGCATAATATGCCTGTTTCTGGAGTATAATGGGGCAAGGTTTACTTCATTTTTTGAAACCTTTGACTTAAGTAGAGAGTTCAGTCATAGTCATGTTGTTTAGTGAATTATATTCCATGGGAAAGAGTGTACATTTCTGATCATTTTGGTACCAAACGTTTGAAAAAGTTTGAAAAAGTATTACTTGATGTGTGGACATTTGTATGGGTTTCAAGGTGGTTTGACCTGGATAATGGCACCACTTTTTGGAAACTATTTCCCTTTAAAATTCAGTTTATTAATTGTAATTTCAATATTTTTGAAGGTAGAGCAACAAAACTTAACATAGTTGATGTTCATTGTATATGCTTGATATTAAGTACAAAAACTTGAATATCTAATGAGTTATGCATACTAATGAGGTTAATTAGCATATAATGATGCTCATTATTATGCAAATTACCGCCAAGTGAGCATAGTTAAACTGTTAATATCACAAAATGGGCACAATTATTTTGCTTAATTGTGGAAACAGTTTTCACCTGAATGATGAGACATTTCTCCATAATATTTTAGTTTTCTGTTATTGAATATTAATTAGCAAATTATTTAATAATTTAGCAGCTAATTAGCATAATATTTAGTCTGTCTGTCAAATATTCAGAAGTTTTTGAACGAAATAACCCTGTAATCCGGTGTCAAGTGAGGTATCAAATTGAAGGTATATGAAGACAGCATTCAGAAAGGGGCGTGTAAGCTATCAGAGAATTATGTAACGAATGTTATCAATGCTACAAATGCCCCCAGAGCCATGTATCCATGTAACCTCAAGTCTCCATTAACAACAGCTGGGTTGTTTGCCCGGTACATACCCCATGTACCATACGCATGATACCGGCCTAGTGTGGGCATACCTAAAAACCCATTGCTGAGATATTCTGGCAGATCATCCAGAATGAAAAAAGAAAAAGTTTCAAATAAACAAAGATGAATAACACCAGAAGTAAACCCAAATAAAATAAAAGTGTCAATGACACTGTAGCTCAACAGGTAGGGGAATAATTTAATGGTTGACAGTAAATGGAGGAATAGGAAAGGTGCTAATTGAAATGTCCATGTAAGACTAGATGTACATGTCAATATCAACATTCATGACAGGTTTCATAATGATCGGATCAGGGATGTGGTGATTATGGTGTGCCAAAGGATTTATTGATGCAAAGAGTAAATTCTAAAATGGCCACCAGCAGCCATGTTTTTTTCCGAATTACCCCAAAATGACCTGTTCCCATCTACAGCCTTTACAAATCTCATAAGATCTGATCAAAGGTACGACCTGTAGCCTGTGCCAATGGGATGTAGTCATGCAAAGAGTAAACTCCAAGATGGCTGCTGGCAGCCATGTTTTTCAGCTGAACGACCCCAAAATGACTCGTTTCCCATCTACATGTTAATATTAACATCCATGACAAATTTCATGATGATCATACGAACAGCACGACCTGTAGCCCGTGCCAATGGATTGAAATTTGAAATCCAAGATGGCCACCAGCATCCATGTTGTTTGGCCAGATGACCCCAAAATGACTTGTTCCCATCAACATGTCAATATCAACATTCATGGACAAATTTCATAAAGATCAGACCAAAGGTACGACTTGTAGCCCACGCCAAAGGATTTAGTCATGCAAAGAGTAAAATCCAAGATGGCTGCTGACGGCCATGTTTTTTGGCCGAACGACCCCAAAATGACTCGTTCCCATCTACATGTCAATGTCAACATTCATGACAAATTTCATAAAGATCAGACCAAAGGTACGACCTGTAGCCCCGCGCCAAAGGAAAAGTTGACGGACACACGCACACACGGATGACGGACGCCAAACCATGGCAATAGCTCAAACTTACAAAGTAAGTTGAGCTAACAATTGGACACTCCATTGAATGCCCTCATAGTAGAGAACATCCATACCAAATTCCATTCAGATCAGTCAACAGATGGTGGAGATATCTGCTTCGATGGACAAAAAAGTACAACATTTCCAGATAAACAAACTTTTAACAAAGATGAATAACCCTAGAATGGAACACCAGAATTGGGGGTATCATTATCTATTTTTCTTAAAATTCAATCATAATTTAATTTGTAATGAATTTCTATTAGACCTTATCTATTATGACAGTTATGTGTATACAGTAATGCCCTAATTAATCGACTCCATAACCACAGCAGAATTATGGGTAATTTTTCAGGATTTAGTCGGAAATATGGCTTAGGCCTATTGCCATTCATCGGAAAGCTCTCGGCATGTAGTCGATTAATTAGGGCATTACTATATGAACAGGGATGTGGCTATAGTCTCCATTGAGGGAAGGGAGTGTCCAACTTGGAAATTTCTATGCTACCCCGGAGTACTCGAAACAGAAAAAAAGTCCTGTAAATACCCCACCCCCCTCCCTCCCCCACCCCGAATCCAAATTGAGTTGAAATTTTCCAACTTTAATATCTCAAGCTGTCCAAGTGTTAGAGTTTCCTAAACTAACACCCCCTAATGAGCTGGAAATTTCCAACTACCGGTAATGGACATTTACTCAAAAAAGGAAGACCTTGACTTTTTGAGTGAAAAAAAAGAAGAGTTAATTCATAGCAGTTGTAAAAATCCAAAATGTATACTGTATCTCAACAATTTCAACATATCTTAATATTGGTCTAAAATTTCCAACTAATATTGTTTCACTGTTTCAGGTATGAAATTTCTAACTGTTGACATTTTTACCAAAGTTATGGGATGAGACACCCCAATCCCCCTGCCACCACGTCCCTGCCTTCTACCCACATCCCTGTAGATGTACAAATATGGCCACATATTTCAACATATACTTGGTCTAAAATTTCCAACTAATGTTGTGTCAGGTATGAAATTTCTAACTGTTGAAATTTTTTACCAAAGCTGTGGGGTGAGACACCCCAATGGGGGCCAATCCTACTGTCCCTGCCTTCTACCCACATCCCTGTATATGTACATGGCACCTTCTTGTGATAAACCTCCCAACTACCTCCATCCCACATAATTATACCGTAATATGATGACCCAACTACAGTACAAGTTCAATCTACAGACTTTTCCGGTGGATAGAGTTACCGGTATTGCTCTTCCCGCTGCGAGATCAATTAACGTAAGAGCCGAAAAAACAGCGCCAAAGGGATACTTCCGTAGAAGCTTTGCACTGTGGCTGTTCCTTCCTATAACCCGGTCAATGTTTATTTTTAGTGTTGTTTGTCCTAACAACCTGTCGAGGCGGTCTGGTTTCAAAATAAAATAACTGGAGCATTTTTTTATATTTTAACGTTTGAGTTGATTATTGTTACATAACCGCGCTCTTATTATGAAATAAATTTACCATGAAAATTACATCTTAATTTTGACAAATAACGACGTCGCGAGCATTGTATTTCGAGTGTTCAGCCATCGTGTTTGGGGAAATGCATCGAAAATGCGAGAATGGGCGCATAGAGACGGCTGGCCGATTGACTTACCGTTTACTGAAAGAAATAAGATGAATACCTTTAGATAGGAAATCCACTCAATATTCATATTCCGGGTGCCGAATTTTTATTTTCAAGATAGTTTGTAGTGTTTTTCAACTTGTTTTCGAACTTTTATTGATCATTCGAACTGTGGGATGGGACTCTAGAAACGGCACTCGTAAAATTAATCTTTGGGATTTCCCCAAAATATGTTTCTATATTTGGGAAGGTCAATCGCTGCGTAAATCTATCGGAATTCATGCCAAATTAAACACGCATGCGATGTTTTTACGAAAAAAAACGGTCCACAAAACCGCTAAATTAGCATGTTTTCTCTTGAGCGGAGTAATGAATGTCATTAAAATAATGGATACGTGTGTTTAATATTGGAGAAAAATAGTCCAATACACAGTTCTTATTCTGAAGATTCAGAATATTTCTTTAGTTTTTATGAAAAATAATTTCTTTTCCAAGAAAAATTAAGTTTAAAAGCAACATTTTTGTTATTTTTCTGGTATTCGCCGGTTACGTGATGTATGACGTTACGTTGTCAGAACTCTCTAACTTAAGACTAAATAAAAACAAAAATAAAACACAATAATCTGGAAACCGCATATCAGGTAAAATCTAAGTAAATAAAGGGGCATAACTCAAACAAAATAATACGGACGAAACCCATATTCGAACCTAATTTGTATTTTGGGGTGGTAAACTAATATACCAAATTTGGTTCAGTTCAATTGATTCAATATAAAGTTAACATCCGGAAACTGCAAATCATGTAAAATCTAAGTCGAAAAAGGGACATAACTCAGTCAAAATAATGCGGACGAAACCCATATTCGAACCTAATTTGTATTTTGGGGTGGTAAACTAATATACCAAATTTGGTTCAGTTCATTCGATTCAATCTAAAGTTATCATCCGGAAACCAAAAGCGGATGGACAGACGGCGGGCGGACGACGGATGAACAACCCATTTACATAATACGACGTTTTTTCAAACGGCATATAAAAAGTAACCAATAACAATATTAATTTGAGACTATAGATACTTCCCAGAAGATGAGACCTAAGCAGAATGAGGTCCCCACATGGTGAATTTGGAGATTCTAGCCCGATGTCTGGGATAGCGTCACTAAATTACCCTCTGGGGACCTCACTTCTGCAAATGTCCGGCACACTATATATTCAGGCTTGCTATAGACCTTGACAAAATTATCTAACCCATGATAAACAAACTTAACAGCAGCGATATGTATGTCCTCCAACACAGCCCACAAAACTAAGGCCGGTTGGTAGGTAGATTTTCAGGCATGTTGTCGGTCTAGGCAAAAAGCAAAGTGTGCTGCGCAATCAACGTATACTGATAGCAAAAAAAATTGATATGGAGAGGCAATCAAATTTGGTGAGACGGTCCATTTTTGGAAAGGGGGGGGGGGGGGGGGGGCTTCGGATTACAGAAAAGAAACATCTTTTTTTAGGCATACTAAAAATGTGACAGAATTTTCAGTTTCAAGATATTTCTTAGTGCCTAAAAGTATTTGCTTGCAAAATTTAATTGAAGGTATTTTTGTTGCTGGGGAAATGAGATATCATAAAGGTTGGAAGGCATGTTACATATCTCTTGTTTGACATGATTAACTAACCATAGATGTGCAGCTGTATCATACATGGCTCGTTGTTCGGTATCCAGAGGATATTCTACAGTCACAAACTGAAAAAATACAAACAAAACTTACACAATGCATTCATTTCCAATATTCATACAGTAACGATTGCAAATACTTCAATCTGTCTTGACACAGATTGGAATAACTTAAACGTATCATGCGATGACATGCATCAAATCTAGTTATATAATAGCATGTGAAAATGAGAATAATTGAAATAATAATGTGCTGGTTTTATTTATTTTTATTCGCAAACTAGCATGCGTCAAAATATGCCTGTGGTAATTCAACAAAGGGTCATAACTCTGGGGAAAATTGGTGGGCGGAATCTCAAAATTTGAACTTGATATGTATTTTGGGCTAGTAAACTCATACCATATTTCAATCCATTCAGTTCAGACTTACAGAAGTTATCACCTGGAAAAATAAATTGAGTGCAAATTCCAACAAAAAGGGCCATAACTCGGGTGAAAATTGGCAGACGGAACCCGAATTCGAACTTTATCTGTATTTTGTGCCAGTAAACACATATACCAAATTTCCAGAGAAGATGAGGCCTAAGCAGAATGAGGTCCCTGGAGGGTGAATTTAGTGATGCTAGCCCGATAAGTGGGATAGTGTCACTAAATTCACCCTCTGGGGACCTCATTTTGCAAATGACAGGCACACTAAACTCAGACTTGATTGTGATGAGGAACACAATATAATATTCATTCAGTTGAGACTTATCTAACATTATCATCTGGAAACCAAAACCGAATGGATGGACTAATAATAACATAATACGTCCCATTTTTTTAAATAACGGGCATATAAAAATTATTTTAAGTGAATATATGAGATTTGCATTCACCAGGACTGTGGCAACTTTACTGCATTTATGCTACATTTTTCTGAGAATAATAATAAAGGTGTTGTATTTATACAAACCTCAGCTCGCTTAAAGCTAAGCCCCCCGTGATAGGTGTACATGAAGTTATACAAACATCGGCTTGCTGCTAAGACCCCGTGATAGGTACATGAATTTATACATACCTCGGCTTGCTTGAAGCTAAGACCCCGTGATAGATACATGAATTTATACAAACCTCGGCTTGCTGCTAAGACCCTATGATAGATACATGTATTTATACAAACCTCGGCTTGCTGCTAAGACCCCGTGATAGGTACATGAATTATACAAACCTCGGCTTGCTGCTAAGACCCTGTGATAGGTACATGAATTATACAAACCTCGGCTTGCTGCTAAGACCCTGTGATAGGTACATGAATTATACAAACCTCAGCTTGCTTGAAGCTAAGACCCCGTGATAGGTACATGCCTGTTCCCTTCATTTCCATAGCTAACATTTCAGCCATACCTGCAATGAGAAAAGATAGGGCACTGCAAATTGTCAATCGAATAAAGTTTTGAATACCTAAAATTGTGTCTGAATAATAGGGTTTCATAACAGTTACATCGGGTGTAATTTGCAAAGCAATATTTAGCTACAGAACATGCCTACAGAGATTTGCAAGATTACAATAACATTTTGATTCGATGTTACAAGAATCCTTTACCACATACAGCATCGCGTTCCAAATTTATCATAGTGTTTTATAATTCGATTTCAGATGAGGATCACATATTCAGGTATATGTAAGAATGTGTGTACAGGAAACCTTCAGCTATCTTTCAGTTATTTTTTCGTCTGTCTGTTGTCTGGTTAAATTTCCTGAACAGCCTTCCAGATGAATCATAGACCAATGCAATATACACTTTTATAACTGAATGGGAGAATCCATTTAGCAAAGAGAGGGTTAAAGTAATGTGGAACACTAGACTGGGGTGATCGAATGGTAGTACAGAATAGAGTACTGTATGCACCCGTCAGTAAGCCCATCCTCGAAAATAAGCCCAGCCTGGGTTTTTCACCCTAAATAAAACATGGGGTGGTCCTCGTAGATAAGCCCACCCCCGTTTTTGAGCATTTGGTAGGTGAATAATTGTAATCATGTCTTGCTATCCTGTATAATAAGAGAAGATACTCAAGCACATTTGTGCTGTTATTTTTTCCAGTTGTTTTTCTTAAAAACAAAATAAAGATGTATAATAGTATACACTTGTGTTAATGTTGTTGTGAATTATACACATCTTATTCTATTCTTAGTTGTTGGATCAATCAATGATGTATCAAATCAATAAAATCAAAGGATATGAGGTGGGGGGGGTCCCCGTGAGTAAGCCCAGTACCCACTTTTTGAGCAAAAACATGCACGAGCCCGCCGGGCTTACTGACAGGTGTATACCGTGGTTATTTTCATAAATATTTTACCAAATTGAAAGCACATAACTTCATTCTTACATATAAATTATATGCAGCAACTCTCAATGGAGGAATCGGTGCTGCTTGTTCATCAGCGAAAATTCGCCCCAATCTGATGAGTATTTGTTTACAATTTTGCGTATTTCAGATGTTGTGTTTACTGAAATTGTACGATCGGTGTGGTTGGAATTCTTGGTAATATAAGTTGAATACTACCAGGATTTCCGTCAGGGGGAAATAAATGAGTCCATATTTGAGCCGTATTGGGGAAACATATAACCCGACGGGGCGACCATGGTTTGTTCCATGGGGCGAAAATTTGGGTATTTGTCACTGAAGAGTAATCATTTCCTTGCAGCTGAGATACTCATAAAGCAACCCATATTACGCAAGTTGATCATTTCCGTGGGTGCATTAATTCTTATGATGGTACCCAGAGCACTGATAATGAAATTACGCACGTGAGACCGCCGTCTGATTGAAGACTAAATAAATTAACAAGCTCTGTTTGACCGCACACCAAACATTGCGTTGTAGTTTTGGCGCTTTTATTTCAAAGGGTTACACTGTACCAGTAACATACTGTGCTCAATTGACCTGCCTTTTCACCAGTATTCTGTTTAAGCCTCAACTCCAATTGCAGTCAGATTCTTTTTACGGTTACGATAGATTGCTATTGACTTTAGGTACATGTATGTCTCAAACATATCAGCGAGGGGAATGAGGCCATTACACGGATGCTGAGCCGTAGTAACGGAAACCCTGATACTACACTCTTTCAGTGCCAACAATGTGTGGCTACTCACTTATCAGTTTAATTCATCGAAATAAGTATATAATATGTCTATAAACATAAGTACGAACCTAAACCCTTTTTTTGCACCGATTCGAGGAAGTGATCAAATGATTTGAATGGTGCACCTTCACCCCATAGTCCAAGCCGCTCCATAAAAGCCTAAGACAAAATGAAAACTCAATGAAACACTTTAAACTATTATGTTTAATACGTCTTAATATTGGCTAAAGCAAAGTATGCTCACCTCATTGCAAACCTTACATACATATAACACAGTAGATTTGTTTGTGATTGGTGATGTATGTGTTTTTTGTTCCCATAAATAGATAGAACCGCATGAGTGTTGACGAAATTATCGCACAAGATTTGTTGGCAGAGCGATACTTCGAGTGCGGGACGCAGTCCCACACGAGAGGTATCGCGTTCCGCCAACAAATCGAGAGCGATAATTCGTCAAAATCCAGACACTCATGCGGTTCTATTTTTATTACATATCTCCGTATCATAGTAAGTTGACTCACAATCGTACATCTCCGGTACAGAAAATGTGAATTTAATTGAGTTTTAACACTGAATGAAATAGTTCCGTCGACAGATTGCACTAGTGCGATTCTGAGAATTATCACATGCCTGGAAACTCGTGCGATCATGCGAATTGCGTTGATAGATATGTAATAAAATGGGTTATATCACGATATTTCAGTTTGTCAAATACAATGTATGCATAATTAATTCTTTACACCTTATGGCATCGAATTTAAGTATATGTTTCTGTACTTTCCACGTGAGATACGACTTCAAAATAGACCACATACATATAGATTACATTTTAATTATGCATAAATGAATGTAAATGGCTGAAAACGGCACAGATTTATAGAGAAGCTCACCATCTTTTTAACATCAGTGACACAACAGTATAGAACTCACCATGTTTTTAACATCAGTCACGCCGGTCGCACTACAGTATAGAACTCTCGCCTTAGGAAGCATTCTGTAAAATTAAATATAATTCATGAGATAACAGAACATATCATCAATATATAGCATTCTATCAATATTCATATCAATGAACAGATTCGTGATAAATTATTAGAAACTAATGTACCATTCCAAGGTTATTAGAAAAGAATGTACCATTCCAAGGTTATTATGTACCATTCCAAGGTTATTATGTACCATTCCAAGGTTATTAGAAAAGAATGTACCATTCCAAGGTTATTATGTACCATTTCAAGGTTATTAGAAAAGAATGTACCATTCCAAGCTTATTATGTACCATTCCAAGCTTAGCTTATTATGTACCATTCCAAGCTTATTATGTACCATTCCAAGGTTATTATGTACCATTCCAAGGTTATTATGTACCATTCCAAGGTTATTATGTACCATTCCAAGGTTATTATGTACCATTCCAAGGTTATTATGTACCATTCCAAGGTTATTATGTACCATTCCAAGGTTATTATGTACCATTCCAAGGTTACTATGTACTAATCCAAGATTATTCAGCTACTCAGTTACTCAGCTGTTATCAATTACCAATGATAGTCACTTCTGTAATAATCCAAACCACTTTATTTCTCCAGTAATTTTTATTATTTATGAATTTATCTGTATTTATTGAAACAACTGCACTTTATGCAAATATTGGCTGATCTGGGCTTAAAAATTTATAAACTGATGTGGGTTAGTAACATGAGAAGCAATTATAGGGGAAGTACAGGAATCACATGATAATCATGTCAGATTTGTGTCAGAATTTAACCCTTTACCCAACAGAAGGGCCCTGTGCCAATGCATTCTCTTATATATGCGAGTCGACCATAGGTCGCCTCGCATATATAAGAGAATGCATTGGCTTAACACATTAAAAATTATAAATGGTAAAATGCATTCTATAATATATGCGAGGTCGACTCGCATATATAAGAGAATGCATTGGCACATGGCATAACTGTAACTATCACAATGTGGTCAATGAGCTGGTTCCAATGATATCCATATTTGTATGGTTTTATTGAGACAGACCCAAGATAATTTAGGCTGTTGCAGCTTTATTTGGCCGGTTTTGGCCGGTTTGTTGGGTAAAGGGTTAAATGCTGCAACACAGGGAATCAGCCTTGAGGGTGACTTGGGAGATATGTTCTCACTAATTTGTGTAGCTTCACCCTATTATTTTCCCGGGGGGAATTGACTTCTCTCTCATATACTAGTATGCAAATGTCCCTGTAGCATATTTAAACTACATGTTCTGACTATGATGGTGTCCTTACTCTTGATAGTCATTTAATATGAATCGTACGTGACACGTAGTGGAGCAACCACACATCATGTGCCTCAAATTTGCTCTTTTTCGGCGACATAACGCTAAGAATAATTTATGTAACATCATGCAGTGGTCACGACAGAGACAACATGCCAAATTGACAAGACATGACGTGGATTGTAAAATTTTGTCTGGGTTATCGTCATGACTTCTTCATTTTTCTTTTTCATTAAGCTGACCAAACGAAATTGGTCTAAATGAAATTGATAGACTTAAATCACATGTGAATTCTTTGTAAGTTGTGAAGTAGTTACTTTCAATTTTATCGCGATGCTTCATTTCCAATTCCGCATTTTTTTTGGCAATCTCCACACGGTTGCTAACCGGAAGTCACGTGACAATTTATCCAAAATCTATACCCGCGATCTTGAAAAATCACTGATGGATATAGAACAAATTATATGACGTCATTCACCTGCCTTAGGTATAAGCACCCTTTGTGGTTGCTATAAATGTGCTATTGTATTGCATAATACTTATTGGATCATAGAATGATGATGTTGGGGGGGGGGGGTAATACTTATTGGATCATAGAATGATGATTTTTGGAGTGTAAATGTAACTTGAGCCATGACTTCTCCTTGCTGACAGTCCACTTCTCCCTAGTAATCAAATTAGGATAAGTCACTTCTCCCAATTTGAACCACTAGTCTGGTCCTTGCTGCATGATATGTCAACATTTTTATTCATGAAATGTCAGAATGATTTCTACTCATGAGATCGATTAACCCTTTCAGTGCCAGGTCCGATTTTTGTATCAACCCATATACTCTGTGCTAATGCATTCTCTTATATATGCGAGTCGACCATAGGTCGCCTCGCATATATAAGAGAATGCATTGGCCTAACAATTTTTCATCATTTGTTATTATTTTTTACAATTTTTTACAATTTTAATAATTTTTTCTTATATTCTTTAACAGACTTATTTTGTAGGTTTAGTGCCAGGGAATCTTACGTTTTTCATGGGTATCAAAATTATTACTATGAATACTTGGTGATAGTTTTGAGTTATAACATGCCCCTAAGGTTTTATCCAGTTTGTTTTTAAATACGCTATAGCATGCTTAAGCATACCCAACAAAAATTCAACCCAAAAAAAATCTAAATTTTTTTTTTTTTTTATCGCCGATTTTACAGACCGTAAATTAGGGCCGATGAGATCGGCCCCTGGCACTGAAAGGGTTAACACAGTAAGTTGAACTAAGTAATGATCTAGATACACCAAGTAATGATCTGTTTGGAAAAATATAACTGAGCCCTCGACTTCCATTAGGTTTTAACTTGTTGAGTCCTAAACACATTGTCCTGCTCAGTTCCACAGGCCTCAAAATATGGTGCCAGAATGAGGTACCGAGAGGGTGAATTTAGTGACAAGACTTCACACAGCGGGCTAGCACCACATATTTTGAGGAAGACATTATATACATATTTGCTATGGAAGACATAGACTCTGTTTTAAGTTCCCAGATGGTGAAGATGGTAATGTGTATCCATTGGGCACCTCGATTATGCATTGTGTCATCTGCCAATTTGGGGATATAGAGAAACTAAACAAGAGCATCGCTAGGGCGTGGCAAAATATGCCCATGGTAATTCCAACAAAGGGCCATAACTCTGCCCATGGTAATTCCAACAAAGGGACATAACTCTGGTAAAAATTAGCGGGCCGAACTCGAATTTGAACTTGACCTTATCTTGTGCTAGTAAAGAAACATACCAAATTTAATTCCATTTAGTTGAGACTATCTAAAGTTATCATCTGGAAACGATACAAGTGAACCATCGGACAGATGGACAGACAGACCAAAAACAACAATATGTCCGTATATATTAAAATGGGAATATAAAAGAAAAATGAAACTTTCTAAAGAAACTAAAATATTTTAATTTGACAATAAATATACTTTCCAGAGAAGATGAGGGCTAAGCAGAATGAGGTCCCTAGAGGGTGAATTTAATGATGCTAGCTCACACAAGACTGCATCACTAAATTCACCCTCTGGGAACCTCATTCAGCAAACGTCTGGCATCTAATTTTTAGGCCTGAAGTTCCACATTCCTGTGATATTCAGAAAATAAAGGCAGATATAGATAAGGAACGACCCCTATTGGTTTCCATTCATTTATTTATGAAAGTATCACTCGAAAGATTTTTAATGAAGATAATTGCTTAAAATATAAACAAATGAATTAATTAAATGCAGGGTTTCCGCTAGGGGGTAGGGGAATGGGGCCGGTTTGTAGATAGGGGAAAACAGAACACCTGCCTCGAATATTTAGAAAAGTGCAACACCAGAAATGCATTGTCCAGCACGCCCAGAATAAATAGGTTGTGCATACTTAATGGCGATATAATCTGATTTCGAAAGCGGAATTTGAAACGCTCGTTAACTGGTGGTCGGTTAATATCACGATCACGTAGCCGGTGCGTTTCATCACCGTCTTATCGAGGAAAGTTCGGGGCTCATATATGATGCTTTCCATGACCATCACTCCATCAGTTAATATATTCGTATTCCCAGCTGTTGATCTGGGTTGATAGTATGAGATAAAGGGCATACATATGGCATTTCGCACTTTAATAATTATACACATCTTGGGGAATACAGTCGGAACTTAATACTTTGAAATGAATGAGGTTGGTGTCTAGGGGAAAACTTGGCTAGGGGAATGGGGCCGTCAAAAGGACCCCCTGCCGGTATAGCGGTATCCCTGAAATGAGATAATATTTTTGAGGCAAGGGATAAAACAAATTGCTTGTGGTACAATGGACCTGATGGAAAATAATCGCTCTGCATAACTTGTGGTGCGATTGGTGGTATCACAAACTATCTGTCTCACCTCTGTATGGTCATAACAGCTACAGCAATTTTAGTGCTGGCTTGTTCCTTACCCTATTAAATATAAAAATATAAATAAGATACATTTTTATTTCATAGGCAAAAATAGCACCACCGAACGTGGCATAACACACCTGTTGGCTTGAAATTGTATCTTTTAGAAGGATACATAAATGAGATATCATACGAAAGCCAAGAAAATTTTGAAAGTTAAACCAAGAAAACATGAATTTCAGGTAAAAATTGGCGCTTGGAACCCATAATTAACTTGACCTTTATTGAATGATTGTAAACATGCATACAAAATATCATTACATTCAGTTAACAATTACAACAGCTGTCATTCAGAAATGAAAATGGAGCCAAAATTGCAACAAATGATCATAGCTCTGATAAAAAGTGGCAGTCGGAACCCGTTATCGAACTTGACCTGTATCTTGTGGCAGTAAAACTCCAAAGCAATTTCAAGTTCAATAGAACTAAAGTTATAATTCAGAAATGAAAAAGGAATGGACGATTGGACACACCAAAAACAATACATTCTGTTTTAAAACATGGAGTAAAACAACAGTAAGTTGAGGGACAACCCATGGTTTTTGGGCAGAAAGCATCTAGCCAAGTTGATATCCTAAAAATAATGGTAAAGTTTCATTGGCAATCGGATAAGAATCTGAGAGGTTAACAGTGTCAAAGTATGCAAGGGCAATAAAAAAAAAACATTTGTAATCTAGGTACCACCTGAAAATGTTTTGTGTAAGTCGTATCAGAAACTACATCCTGCAGGACATGCTAAAGAAATTGTCAACATAATAAAATAAGTACAGAAGCAAAGCCATGGCAATAGCTCAAGTTGATATCAAGTTAAACGAATTAATAGTGCTAAAAGCGAGTGAAATCTACTTACTGGCACAAAATGCTTAGCTTTGTGACACTCGTCGAATATGAGACAGCCGTCGAAGCTTTCACCACCACACCAGTCAGAGAGCTGCTGGAGTCGACTCTGTTTCGATGTATTCAAGGCACCTATAATAATAATGGGTCATCATTTCCTGCTCAGAACAAACCAAGTTGGCTCTCTTTTTAATCCTATTATATGCTGTGCTTGTGATGACCAGAAATACTTCGTGCTAATTTCAATGCCATTTTGTGTGATTCTGGGTCAAAATTAATACAGTGGGTGCCGAATTGATCAGTAGAATTAATTTTCCTATCAAGGAAGCACTCTTTTGAATATTTTGGACATTTGCGTTCAGGATATATTAAATGCAACCAGAAATCTATGACTTAATTATAACCAAGTACAAATCAGTGATTCAAAAGATTATAGTGCTTTATGATTTTGCATGGCCCAATAACATTCATCATATGTACCAATAACAAGCTATACATTACCCCCTCTTTGGACAGATGAGACGAGTGTGGAATACGTGCTGAAAACGATTCCTTCTTTATAGTCCTTAGAGAGTCCAAATGCCCTTGTTTCTTTATCTAACTGCTGACAGCCATCAATAACATTGATGTAACAACCAATGTCGGCAAGATCTCTGGAGAAGTCATATGAAAACTTGATCAATTTCTTGTCAATAAACTGTACTAAACTTGGAAGGGATCATAAATATCTACATAAAATTATACAATTATTGCGTTGTTTTGAGGTTGACACAAGGAATTGTCATCCTGAGGAAGTCAATATACACCAATCACATAAGCCAAGGTGAATACCGACTTCCAAGGGCTGACACTTCCAAGGGCTGACACTTCCAAGGGCTGACAAATCCTAGTGTCAACCTAGAAACAATGTGAAAACTGATTTATCACATGAAATGCGCTGTTTGATTGGACCAGATGTTGTGACATTGGACGTCGCTGGGAATACCTGATCTATTTCAGGTCTGATAACAAGATATGTTAACCCCCTGAACCAGGGCTTGATTTAATTGGATTCGCATCATGGCTGTTAAGTTTCACGGATTGTCCGTGAGACTACAGGATTGCCACGGCAATTCCACAAATACGGATAACCCCCAATATCTCCCGGATTCAGCAAAACCCTGTATTCAAATCCCCAAAAAACAATGTTTTCTTATTTTTCGAAATCGTGATGCCGGGATTTTTTCACTTTTGATGTTCCCTCTGATTGAAGACTAATATTAAGTGATTTTCGGTCTGGTGAAGCCAAACACATAATGGGTGTTGTTATAGTATACAATACGTATAATCACAAGTGTGCAGCTGTATTGTTAGCCCTCATTGATGAACAGTTCATAGTAACGGATTAGTGGTATGCATTGCGAAAGGAACGTGTACATTTCGTTTGCGGGTAAAATTGTAAGACGATTCATTTTGTACTTTCGTTATCACCCATTCATGCCCGGTTGTAACCTTTGTAACTCGGGTCGTTTTTACTTATTTTAAACGAAGTTTCTGCTTCTTAAAATTATTTAATAAATTGTGGAATGTAGTGATGAGCCGATTGTCAAATAGAGCTTTGCGCCGATTGCCGATTATTTGAGGTCACAATCGGCCGATTCAGGTGCCGATTCCGATTATTTTAATAATTATACCAAAATATGTTATATATATGTTATTTGGAAGCAACAACGTCAGTAATATACCAGTATACATACGTATACGTTTGGGTAAGTATAAAGGTAGGTATGGGTGGACTTGTGAACGAATTCCTGCGTCCTGACAACCAATACACATGTTATATTATGCTCAATTTGCCATAGATTTCTGTCTATAAGTCGCTAATTGTTGACCCAGTATTTCCCCTAAAAATGTGCATACGCCTTATACAACTGTAAGTCAATAGGGGGGTCTGAATTCTAGCTACATTCACAGACACAGGTGAGTTTTGGCTATTTTACAAGAATTCAATATGAGACCTCCGTCTGAGGAAGGAAATTTTTATGTTAAACTACATTATCCTGAACTCAACTGTAGAGAAATACCAAGGATGACGCAACACTTGTTTACTGTCTACATGTTTTTTTTTTATGTCGGCTTATACACCATGTTATAGATTGAGGTCACTAGCTGACCTGATAACAGTTGGAATCAGTTTGAATACTGGTGATTAGCGGCCACTATGTTGAATACGGTAGTTGTTAATTGGTGAAAAACAGCGATTTTGGAAACACACTACACTATACCCCGGTATAATTGGTCTCGTTGGGCTATTTTACATAATTATTTAAATTCATTCCATATATAATAACTGAAGCGTGGTGAATGCAGTCAACTGCGTAATTATGTGTCAGGTGACATGTACTTTCGGGGGTTTATACTTGTGTTAGGCAGGACCTGGCTGTATATCATCAAATTTGTGTTTGGTTACACTTTCCCCATGTTTACTGGTCATTTATTCAACAACTAGCAGGTTAGCCCGCCACTGGCGGTGTTGGTCCGAAACATGACAATTTTATATATTTTTTGTGTGTTTTTCAATGAGTTAATATTAATTTAATTTAATTTTGGGTTTTTCAATATTTTACCCGATTTGACCTTGAATTGATCATTTTCAAGGTCAAGGTCATGTCGGGGTCACAATATATAATTTGTGGGTACCCGTTTGAAGCTTAAGACTGACCCGATGAAAATTTCCCCCCGTTCCTAGGAACGACAGACATAAGAATGACACAACACGCATGTTTTGATACAGATATAAAAATTGTAGAGTTACGCCTCTTGGATCGGTCGTGAATCGATAGCGAAAACCCAGACGTAAGAATCACATTATGCACATACGCTCTTTATCAACTACACTGCGGATAGGAACGCTCTTTAACTATCAACGCGATTAACCCCCGCCGTGCCGTTTGCGGTGATTTTGATGATTGGGAGTGGAGAATGAGTGCTCAGAGCTTGTCCAAAACACGACGTCGACCATTCCCGTGGGTTTTTACCCTTAGATAGGAAGTTTGAGCTAGATCTGACCAGCCGTTTTCGATTCTATAAAGTACACACACACACACATATATACGGAAGTCTCAAAATATATAGTAGAAGATAACATCGTTATATTTAACACAGTTTATTTGGTATTAATTATTTTATTTTATTAATTGAATTACAACTAGATACCCATCCATCCTTGGGCGTTTCATTACCGTCGAAATTTGGTGGATGGCTTGAATCCTTCCGTTGTTATCTGTGATTTTTATCACAATTTTTTTTGGAACATAACATATTTGGGCATACCTCCCGCAAAAATCTCCCGGATTGACATTTTAAAAACTTCACAGGTCTGATTCGCATCGCAATTTACAATTTCTGCTAAAACAATTTACATTGAAAAAACATGTATTGGTAGGGAATGCTATACAAAATCTACCCAGTCATGCAAAATGCTATACAAATTAAAAAAATTAAATCAACCCCTGCCCTGAAGTATCTGAGATCACTCATAATTAGCATGTTGTTTCATTTATGAGGACGAGGTGAATTCAAATTTACATGGAAACAAAGTAAATTCAAAGTGATAAATTTCTGCCATTTTATAAAAACTTTCTAGATCTACAAAACTCCACATATATGTGAAGTGTTTAAATCTCTTCATCTTTATATTTTATCCCAACAGTAGTATAAATTCATGACCAAATATGGAGTAAATCTGCCACAGAGCTCTAAGTATTCATCTGATTGATACACATGAGAATAAGAAATGTGAATGTTTTTATAATTTTGTTTAGTCTTTATGTAAACTCTCCACCAGACATCACCATGGTGGGAATCACATGGTTTCGAGCTGATGATTACCACGCATTTAAAATGGCACATGACAAGAAACGAGGAAAAGGGTAATATACTAGGATAATGATATATTACATAATATTTTGGCAGCTACGAGCATATACTGTACCATTTTTCAAACATGCTGATACTGTCCAAACTCACAGTTGTTTATTCTAACATTCTGACCAAAGTTGTCAGTCGAATGATTCTCCTAGTATGGACTTGTGTATTCCACGAACCTCCTGGCAACTTTGGTCAGAATGTTGTAGAAAAGCACTGAGTATTTCCAAACAAATAAGGTATCACCTTGTTTTAACGAGAGGCCGATCACGATCGGCAGATGTTTAACCCATACCTTGGCGACAGTGATGAGCTATTTTCATAAATCCTTACACCATCCTTTTCATGAGTGCAAAACTTTCAACAATTCACACCTTACTATTAAGTTCACAAGTGGAATCACACTTAATGGGCACCTTGCTCACATAAACACAATGTTAACACAAATGTGGCTTTGATTTCAACCTATTAGTGCACTCCAACACAGATCATGTACCTGGTATGTCTTATAGAGATGGATAAAGCTAATTAAGCTCAATCCATAGTCGGAGAGAAGCACCATAGCCATTAAATATAAAATAATTAAGAAATTAAGTAGATAAACATCATAGCGGCTCAATTTATCTGTTTATTACATATTGTGTTCTTATTATTATCATTGCTATTTTTTTTTATTATGTTTTGTGTCAGCTGCATATTAAAAATTCATAGCAACCTATTAATATTTCACCACTAAAAAACAATCAATACCTGAACAACTATACAAGTGAGGGATGTATAGACCTGGATATAAAATATGATTGCTAATGATTGGATATAAAGGATAATTTTCTTCTAAGCTGATCATTGGAAAGATACAATGTCTGCAAACAGTTTAAATATAATTAAAGTTATGGTTAATATTTTCAAAACCATTCAATCGATACCAAAATCTATACAGGTGAAGAATGTGTTATGATTATCACAGATGAGATTATTTATAAAGTGATTGTGCGAAAAATATTTAGCTATCACATTGTGTTGTCAACAGGACTGGTGAAGGATGTTAATATTTTTAAGCAAATAAACCAAATGACCCTCACTATGCAGGTTAGGGGTGTGTTATCATAAACTGTGCCAGAACTATAAACATAATCAATGGAAATATTTGAGTTATCAAATCGGATAGTAAGGGGTTAATCTTACCCAAACTAATGAACTGATAAACACAAAATAGTCAACTAAAAGCATGTCATTGGATTTAGAAACCGTTACAATAAGTCAGTCTCAAGAATCCCAGCACTGTTAATATTATCCTGCAGCCCAAATGCAATTGAGGGAATTTCAAAATAAGACATTTCCTCTAATGATGAATATTCAATTGGTCATTTATTATAAACACTGACTGAACCTGGCTCAAAGTGAAAGCGATAATTTAATATATGTCTTTCGGATAATATGTGTCTATGGAATGGGTTAATTTTAATCCCAAATCCTTTCAAGTGAAAAGTGGATCACCATCAACCTGGACATAGAATAGGAGAATGATCAAATAAAAAACATCAGAAGACCATATGATGTGTGGAGAGGGTTAATCATTTTCAATGACATCATATGATGGAACTAAGGAATGTGTGGATTAATTTTTATCTAAGATAGAACACAGTGTCTCTGTAAACACTAGTCATAGCAGGCTGCATGAAATCTGAGTGAAAACAAGAGAAAAAAGGGTTAATTAAACAATAACAAAAACCATACAGGTGAAGAACGTGCTAAGAAAAATCTAGGTAAGAAATATGAGGCATATCAGAAGAAATATGTTCAACTTATTGCATCGGATAGCATGTGTGTGAAGGGTTAATTATTTTCTAAACAGATCAACCAATCGATACCGAAAACTATACAGATGAGGTGTGTGTCATCATAAACCTGCATATCAAATATGAACACAATCGGACAAAAAATACTCTGGTTACAGCATCGGATAGCTCATGCCTATGTGTGGATGCAAAGTGTTAATAATTTCTAAACTGATCAACCGATCGATACCAAAAACTATACAGGTGAGGAGTGTGTCATCATAAACATGCACATAAAATTTGAACATGATCGGATAAAAAATATTTGAGTAATCGAATTGGATAGCAAGTGTCTACAGACAGACGGACGGACGAACGACGGATGGTTGATCCAGATGTCAGCATTATGTGTACCATACATGGTATGGGTACACATAAAAATAAACTAGCATATGTTCGTAACAGTCAAAATTCTCTGTTTTATGTCAGTTCCTCATATATTATGTTTTTGTGCATTTGGACATTTTAAATATGTGTTACTCACCAACCTCAACACCACGTGATTCCCCACAGTGATAACATGCATACCTTCTAGAATCCACAATTAAATCAGTTGAGATCGTGAACCATATATGCTTCGTCCGCCCTCTCGCAAAGTTGTCAAAAATTATCCCCGCTATCTGAAAAGGAAAGATTTGCTTGTTGTAAACTTTGTGCAAGATTGCTGAAAATTGAAAAATAATTTGACAGAACCTAGTCAACCTAAAGCAATATATCAAAAGACCTCACAAAAACATTCAAACCCTTGTAACGTAAGTATATCTCAATCAAAAGAAAAGATATAGTTCTAATGCGTTTCATATTGCAATTATGACATGGGAATATGGAGAATAAATCAAGGATGTCCAATAGAAAGTATTTTTTTAGGATCTAGAACAAACGAACAATGGGGACCCTTTTTAAAATCAATAAACAATTACCTGTCTTCCTTTTCCAACACCGGCTCCATCCCCTATAAAAAACCCAGCTCTCTGGCCATCAGGCAAAATTAATTGATGTCTTTGGCACTGGAAACAGATAGAATTAAAGAACAATGTAGGATAATAGTAATAGAATATCATATAGAACAAGAAATGTGACTCAAAAGTGACCATGCCCCCGTAATGAAGCAACTCGTGAGAGAATTTATACCATGAACTCCAATAATTTGTAATGTTGCGTTCCATGAATTATTTTTTAATATAATACCCATCCGACCTTGACCTTTGACAAACGGCAATGCACACATATAGTGACAACACTTTCACCCTTAGGTTAACCATCAGGCCCTGTTTCCTTGAAAGTATGTGATGTACATGGAGTTATGGAGCGGACACGAAGGGTAGTGTCTGGTGACTTAATCAAGAGAACGACCTTGACCTTCAACTATTGGAAATATGACTGGTGCAGATGAAGTCTAAGTTGACCTTTTATAAACCACAATGCAAGCATATTGTGACTCACCGTAACCCTTAGATTAACCATCACACCTTGTTTCGTTGAAATCATGTAATGTGTTATGTTATAAAGCACAGCGATGTTATGGAGCAGACACAAAGGGTGCAAGAAAATATGACTGGTGCAGATGAAGTCTAAGTTTGAAAGCACCATGTGAACTTGACCTTTTACAAACCACAATGCACACATATCGCGACATTTTGTCACCCTTAGGTTAACCATCACGCCTTGTTTCATTGAAATCATGTGATGTAAACAAAAGTTATGGAGCGGACACGAAGGGTAGTGTCTGCTTGGTGACTTAAAGGAGAACGACCTTTACCTTCAACGTTTGGGAAAAACTGTTGCGCGAGACACATTGTCTCCTCATTAGGAACAACTCTGCTAAGTTTCAGAAGAATCAAATAAAGCATCACAATGTTATGCAGCGGACACAAAGGGTGCAAGAAAATATGACTAATGCAGATGAAGTCTAAGTTCACCTTTTACAAACCACAATGCAAGCATATCGCGACGATTAAGAAATCAGGTTCAAAGCTGCAGTGCCGCCAATTTCTAGAATATACAATGACCCGAAGAGTAACCATGTCGCATCATCAAATGAACTGCTGACTGTATGCAATATAAGTTAGTAGTACTGATGTTGTCGGAATCTAACTGATACGTGGTCACATGTTGTTAACCCTTGGTTGTAGATTAAACAGTGTAAAACAAACATGGTATTCAATAATATCTGGCATTTCCAATGCCGGAAATAAATAACACAGATTAATCGACTATGGAAATGGAATCGATTATCGGCTTTATCAACGGTTCATCGATTATGCGATTAATCGTGGCACCCTCAGTGGGGCAAGGCTTAATCATTTGTTTGAAACCTTTGACTTAAGATGAAATAATAACAAAAATAAAACACAATAACTTCAAGTGTGGTATTTTTCTGGAAACCGCATATCAGGTAAAATCTAAGTCGAAAAAGGGGCATAACTCAGTCAAAATCATGCGGACGAAACCCATATTCGAACTTGATCTGTATTTTGGGGTGGTAAACTAATATACCAAATTTGGTTCAGTTCACTGGCTTCAATCTAAAGTTATCATCCGGAAACCAAAAGCAGATGGACGACGGACGGATGGACAACCCATGTACATAATACGACAGTTTTTTCAAACGGGCATATAAAAATGAAAATAAATTTGCCCCAATTACACGATTCGGGTTAATCTCCCTTTGCATGGATCATAAATCAAAGCTTATCAGGGATTGAACCATGGCTTATGATGTTGTAATGCACTATGCACCTAAATGACTGAGTTGGCAGGGGACCCAATAGGTTTACATATCAAAGATTTACTTACTGTGTATATAATGCCTTCGAGTTGTAGACTACTTAGCTTTGTTTCTGTGATCATCTCCTGTGGTAGAGAGTCTGTGATTGGATAGAATAATGGTGGCATTGGCAAACCCTGTTAAAGGCAAAATAAAGGTGTACTAGAGATGGTATAGTGACTATACAGGGACCAACATAGAAGGCGACTTGGGGGACATCTTCTCCCTATATTTGTGCCGAATGAAACCATTAGCTGAACTATTCAACCTATTGAAGCTGTATAGAGACAGAGAACTTATAAAAAACAAAAGAATAGTTCAGGTTGTTGTACAATGAGAAAGTTGAGTTACTAGAAACAAACTGAATTTGGTTTCATAACCTTTAATTATAAGACACTGAGCATGCAATCATGCCTTAAAATATAGTGTCTGTGTAAGCAGAATGAGGTCCCCAGAGGGTGAATTTAGTGATGCTACCCCGCTATGCGGGGTAGCATCACTAAATTCACCCTCTGGGGACCTCATTCTGCAAATGACAGACAACCTATTTCAAGGCTTGCATGCAATCATGCATACAGACGGGCATTGTAAATATTTTATAACAAATTTTCTATGCATTTATTTCATACCGTTTCAATGTGTCAGAGGGAGAGCAAACAATTTTTTTTCTTCAATAACAAAATTATATTCTTATTAAGTACTTCAAGATCTAGTTTATTCGTCATATTGGGTTTTCAACATATTTTTCAACAGAACAAAGTGCAAAGATTTTTTATGTTGTTGTTGTAACTGCAGATCTGGAACCTTGAATACAACTTTAATGTGACTCACAGCTAGAGGACCAGCTTCAACAATATCACCAGGATGAGGATGACAGCCGGGCACAATGTCTTTATGTCTGTACGATGAGAAGATTTCGTTACTGGAAAGGATGAAAAGTCATCTATAGAAACATGGTCCAATGTACATGTACAGACTGAAGCAGTTTCAAAACCTACTAGTGATGCCCAGTAGTCTGGATTATTTAGCATTAAACTTTATAAGTTAGAAGAAGCTAGCAGGTTAAAAAGTGACAAAATAAAGAAACTGCCAGCTCCGGAATTTTGTTTAGTGTATGGTATGTAAATTGAAAACTTAAAGATATACCGTTTGAAAAATTTGAAAAATCATAATAGTTTGAACAACCATCGTCACTAAGAAGAACATAGGGCCCTGCAAAACTTCCAAGTTTCGATTTGATGTCGACATCGGCGATAAGATTCGGGATCGATACCGAATCGGCTCTCCGATTCGTATATTTTCGAATCGGCCTATTCTTTGCCATATATGCACACCGACCAATCATTTCTGCGCTGTGGCGGGTGTATGTCCGCTGTGTTGGAGTGTACGGGTGCTGTGGCGGTCAAATCGTGATTTTTTCGAGCGACTGAGACACAAACAGTCACTAATATCTACCTGGACAGGTAATTATCATATTTATTACAATAAACGGTCCACAGCCCTGTAGGGTGATATTAGTGCCAACAGATGCACGATTCTTCGCCCCTCCCTTAGTTTCTATGTCTGAGAAAACGCTACACAAAATGCCTGGGTATGGTTTCTGAACATTGTCTCCCATTGGAAACAGTCTGATTTTAACACAATGATAACATGTTAACACCCTACTGATGAGCTTCATGTGAGCTACAATAATTCATGAACGTATCCATATTGGCCAACTGTCATAAGAGCCACTAATAGTCGAGAAATTTCCAATTCACAGGGCCCTAAAAGAACATGGAAAAATAGAACTATGGAACTACGAAGGTGCCGACTATTGACTCAGAGAACTCATTGTTGCAGTGAATATACATGGCCTTAGAACAATTTACTTTTATTATAACCACAACGATACTGCAGCGCGTGCAGGTTTTTGAATTCCAATCTTACATCTTTTATATACGGCTTTTAATCCGTAATTAATCACCTCTTACATTTCCGGGTTTATGGTAAATGACCGCATTGGAGCGAGATATAAATAGCGCAGTTATATTATAATAGAGCAGCGATGTATCGAGCATTCTCATTGGATAGTTGCAGTGACGTTGGCCAATCGCAAAGCGCGACGTATTATCGCATGTGACTGTCGTGTCAGTCTGCTAAAATGTTGTTGTGTGTGTACTGTTTTTCGATGATTATTTTCGATAATTACCAATAAAAAATGGGGAAATGCACATTCCAAGATTGTTGGTTAACTTCCGAAAGTTACAAAGACTGGTTAATGATTGTTCTGGGCGACAGGTATTCTGCAAAATGCAAACTTTGCCTGCGAACATGGGAAAAGCCGCGTTGGATTCCCATGTGAAATCTGACAAACATCTTAAAGTTTTGAAGGACAAAAAAAAGACGCTACCAGAGTACATGGGGGAATTAATACATTCACAATATCATTACAAGGTTAAATTATTATGCGGTATGTTTAATTATTTAAAAAAAAAAGGAAATCCCTACCTACCCTAATATTTTCAGACCATGTGACCCCAAACACGGGTCTTTTTTTGTTAGGCCTTAACCACAACGATACTGCACGGTCCGCCACCCAGCTAGTTTTTATTCCGTATGTGCTATTGTGCGCAAGTTCAATCGCACTCATCAAAATCAAAGAACTGGGCGATGGATTCAAATTTGAAATCAAAGATGGGAAATTTCGTCCAAAAAAAAAAACGACGTAGAGCGTACTGAAGGATTTAGTCATACAAAGACGATCGTATGAGGGATGTGGTCTGTAGGGTGTGGCAAAGGATTTACTCAGGCAAAGATTAAAATATGGCTGCTGGTGTCCATGTATTTCATTGAAAATCATTCAAATTTGATAGCTCCTATCTAGAGGTGATCCAAAACATGCCTGTAAATTTTCAAAACAATTCTCCAATAAATGTGGGCTGCAGGGTGCGGCAATGGATTCAAATTTTAAATCCAAGATGGCTGCTGGCAGCCATGTTTTTTAAAGAATTTTGGAAAAAAATTGATGGCTCCTATCTAGAGGCCATCCCAAAGATCTATATGAAGTTTGGAAACAATCGGATGAGAGATGTGACCTGTAGGGTGTGCTATCGGAAACTGTTGATGGACGGATGGACACAGGCATGAACGACGCATGCCAAGCCATGGCAATAGCTCAAACTTCACAAAGTAAAGATGAGCTAATAAATTGAAGAATGCATTCAGTAATTACCAGGTTAATTTCATGAGATCTCACCTGAGAGCCTGGTGAACTCCTTCTTGTGCCATCCTCGTCATCTCATCGGCCATCTCATCTTTTTTTTCTTCCATTATAACGATGTTGTTAGCCGGGCTGGCAGGCCTGATTTGCGACATAGCATTATGGGTGTATCTGTTATTGATGTCCTGTATCTGCTGTAGCACAGGATGGATAGCGCTCTGAGATGACAAGATGTTGTCTGCCATGATTGAAGTTTGTTGAAACTCATCAGCTGGAAGAAAAACATGTAAGTATAGTTGACTACAGTAGTGTTAAAATCAATGTCCACTCAATTGTTAAATAAATTAACCCATTTTAAAGAAATATTGAAATCAGAATAAAATATTGGAAACAAACTGATCACAGATGGTGGGATCTCATGGTGAGGCACAGGCCTTACAATTCATCCGTTTTTGCTGATTCACAAGTTTGAGGGTACGAGAATCAAAATCAAATCCTGATTATGCCACCAGTTGGTTGGGAGGGGGGTATTATGTATCACTTGTTCCATGTTAGAGACAGTTTGAAGGGCATCCCCTGGGAAATTCAAGAGTCAATTTCTCAACAGTAATATCTTACTTTCAAATCATAAAAAAGTTTACTCTCTCACTGTCAGTCAAATGAGTTGATGTGAATGTGACAGGAATGCAGAATTGCAATATTTATTGTAAATGTACATGTATAGCTTTTTCAATTTTGAAAGATTTACTGATGGCCAATTAAAAAAAAAAATGCCTTGGCCTAATAGCTATGATATGATGTCTTTATATAACAAAGCAGAGATACATGTATGTATCAGGGACATATCCAGGCCGTTTTTCATACTGTTTACCAGTTTGGGCGCCCAAACACCAGGCGCTCAAAACAAAAAAGGTGGAATCATACTGTAAAGTATGTTTGGCTTTATCAAACTTTAATCTACGAACACTTCAATAGCTTGAGTTCAGGTTTGTTATCATTCAGCCTTCATACTTCAGTATTTCAATCAAGTTCAAGTGAAACAAGAGGTGTGCACTCGAGTGCTAGCATACCCCCACCACGGCAAATTCAACCCGCATTATCCGTAAACCAAATAAAAAAGATTTTGAACTTTAAAGAAAAATTCGGACTAATAATATCGATATGGTGTCACAAGAAGCTTGTACAAAAAATTGGTTCATATTTGTTAAAGTTATTAAGTCGGACAGAATTTTCTAAGTCAAAATAAGTCGAAAATGAAGTGTAATATTACGAAAAACAGTCTGAGCCAATCCCTAGCCACATCATGTAGAGAGGGTATTGTGAGAAGCATGTATACCAAAAATTATTGAAATCGGTTCATAGTTGTTAGAGTTATGATGTTGGACGGACGGACACACGGAGGGAGAAAGCGTGACGGACGGACGAACACAGTCAATACAGTATACCTACCATTTTCTTCGAAAGTGGGGGTATAATTACACAATACAGTACAGGAACAGTGACACTTTGATCAAATCAACCTGGTTCAGGTGGGATCTCATAATACCAAATGAATAATTAGCATAAAGTAATTACTAACTTAACAAGAGGTACGCTGTTGCGTGGCATTTGCCCCCGACCGTAGCAAATCGGATTAAGCATGGACGAAACTGCGGATATCCGAGGAGGTCTATATGACCATTCCAAAAGAAGTTCAACCCACAAACAATCATCACTTCTAGAAATTCCAGAAACCCAAAAACAAGCGATCCGGAAACCCAAAAACAAGCGAAAATTCAAATTTTCTAAGTTGAAAAAAGGACCATAACTCCTGATAACTCTGGCAAAAATCATCAGATCATACCCAAATTCGCACTTGACATGTATTTTCATATAACTGATCCACAAAAATACGGGATTTGCAACCGTACCACCAAAACTCACGCTATCATCTGGAAACCCAAAAAACAAGAGAAAAATTGAATTTTCTAAGTAAAAAAGGGCCATAACTCTGGTGAAAATGGGTGGTCGAAACCCGCGCTATGCATGTAGCTGTTCCCCCATGCTGCTCTATCACCATACCAAATATCAGCTAAATCTGCCCAGCGGTTGCTGAAAAATAATGCAAAATGTTTGTACGGACGGACAAAATTTAATTTTCTAAGTAAAAAAAGGGCCATAACTCTGGTGAAAATGGGTGGACGAAACCCTTCGGCATATCTTTGCCCAAAAACAGGTGTCCCCAAAGAAAACCAGGATCCTTCACTGTGTATGTATGCAAGAATAAAACTTAATTCTCACGTTTCACTTAGTGGGAATCATTTGTGAGAATCGATTCTCATTCTCATATGAATTATAAGCCCTGGAGGCACTACAAATTTTACAAAATATACAGAAACCTTGTTAACTTACAAATGCTCAACCTTTTTTAACCATTTCATGATGGGAGCTGCGCTGGTGCAGCAATAAAGATCATGTGTTTAAGAAGTGTATTCTCTTATAAATATGAGTCTACTATAAGGAGACTCCTAAACATGCCTGTAAATTTCTTTCACCGCCTGTAAGCATCTGTGATAAAGGGAATCACTCTTAACTATTCTATAGTTATCTTTCAACCAACACTTTCGATTCTGATTTCTTTTGAAAGATGTTCCCCTCCACCGAATAATTTTTTGAAAGCGCAACAGAAGCTTATAAAGCCTTATATTACATACAGTCTTAACATGATGGACTTTTATCAAGTCTTTAATATTTATTCTAACAGCTCAAGCGCAGTTCGATTCTCAAATCTGATTTTTTATCTGTTTAAAAGACCATTTATCACCTGAAGTGATATACTTTCCACGGCGGTAGGTGCACTCGATCAGGAATCCGAGTGACCTGTCACTGAGTCTAATTATGTGCCATCACAATTAGAGTAATGACAGAAATTCGAAAATAAGCTTGTTCTGCTGCAGACATGTTTATTAATTTGTTATTAAATAATATTACCTTATTTATCACTTATGTCTTATAATACGATCATTGAAATCACGGTGTTATGGAAAGAGAAATGGATTGTAATTTTTTTCAGATTTCCGATCGAGTGCACCCATGTTTTTCCGCTGCGGCGTTAACTTTGTCATTTCAGATAATAAATAGTCTCTTAAACTTATAAAAATTTGGATTTGAGTATTGAACTTCGGTTGAGTTAGAATAAATATTAAAGACAGGGCAGAAGTGTAGCATATTAACACTGTATGTAATATAAGTCTCTATTATTATAAGCTTCTGCCACACACTCAAATATTTACCACACTGACAGAGATGGGCGATTGAACGTAAAACAGTCAGGTCTGATAAATGTGAGAAAACAGCTATAATAGCTGTATTCAACTAACCAGTCTAACCTAGCTGAATTCAGAATTTCAGCTATATATATATTCTTTCGATAATTAACTAGAAATGCTAATTTGCACAATGCACATCTAAACTAGGTTACGCTGTATGCACTCCAATCACTTTCAAACTAATCAAAACTGTCACTCATTTTGTGACAAAGTGTTGTGTTTTGTTGACACGGCGATGTTAATTATGTGTAAAAAAATAACTACACCGATTGATGCCGTCATAAGGGTTTATAACTCTCTTAAGCATTGCGGAATACCTTGAAAACTATATTTAATACCATATTCAATGCCAAAGAGGCAATGTCTTTATCAGTTCTGGAAAATAGTAATCCGTTGGTGCTCTAAAATCATTAAATAGTTAAAAAGGGGGACATGATCTCTAGCCCGAGATTAACCCTTACCCAACAAACTGGCCAAAAACGGCCAAATAAAGCTGCAACAGACTAAATTATCTTGGGTCTGTCTCAATAAAACCATACAAATATGGATATCATTGGAACCGGTTCATTGACCACATTGTGATGGTTACAGTTATGCCCTGTGCCAATGCATTCTCTTATATATGCGAGTCGACCATAGGTCGCCTCGCATATATAAGAGAATGCATTGGCATAAAAAAAATCTTTTTTTAACACTTTTTACCATTTTTTCTTACATTCTTTAACAATTTTTAATGTGTTAAGCCAATGCATTCTCTTATATATGCGAGGCGACCTATGGTCGACTCGCATATATAAGAGAATGCATTGGCACAGGGCCATTCTGTTGGGTAAAGGGTTAACCGAACGAGCACAACTCACCACTTTACAAATTACTAGTAGCTTACCACACACTATAGGCATCGGTATCTCTCACAACCCATTATTGGTGTGTGAGCTCAAATGCTTGAGGTTATGTACACCATTCTAATGCTCCTTTCCGTTTTAGCAGTGGGAAGAAATAGAGGAGTGTCTTTGATGGGGCCAAAAGGAAGAATACCTGAGTTTAGGGTAACATGAAGGAAAAAAACAGAGGCGGGCGGGCGGTACTTCATTTTATTTTATTTTTTCATTTTATTTTTCACGGGGGATAGTATTTAAGTATTCGTGCCTTCTAATCGTCTGCCAGTGTCACGTATAAAGCTTGGGCAAGTCATTGTCACACTAATCAATGTCATGATAGCTTTAATCAGTTTAATGGTGTTACAGAAGTTCAATGACATGTATACAGCATGATATTAAATGATATTATATATAGAACTAGAAGGTGACCCGACTTCGTCCGGGCTTTGACCTTGAATTGACCATTTTTAAGGTCAAGGTCAGTTCGGGGTCACAATTTGACCCGTCGAAAACACTCCCCCGATAAAAGTATCCGTAGGTATCAAATTTCGTCGAAATCCGTTAATTGTTTAATTTATTTTGAGTTAATTCTGCCTTTTTAATCAAGAGACATGATGGTAGCCATCCCGTGATGGTACCCGTCCCTAAAATAGGTACGTTTGTGGGTACCCGTTTCAAGGCGAAGATCACCTCGGGCGGAAAGCCCTAAGTTAGGGATGTACCAACGTCACGACGTAAAATTAAGATTTTGGTAAAAAATCACAAAAGTGGACACTTTTTATTTAATCATATCTCCGGATTTTATGGATGGAGATGGATGGATGGATGGAGATGGATGGGTATGGATGGAGATGAATCGATGGGTATGGATGGAGATGGATGGGTATGGATGGATGGATATGGATGGATGGAGATGGATGGATGGGTATGGATGGAGATGGATGGTATGGATGGATGGATGGGTATGGATGGAGATGGATGGGTATGGATGGAGATGGATGGGTATGGATGAATGGGTATGGGTGGATGGAGATGGATGGATGGGTATGGGACTATGGGTGGATGGAGATGGATGGATGGGTGGGTATGGATGGAGATGGATGGAGATGGATGGAGATGAATCGATGGGTATGGATGGAGATGGATGGGTATGGATGGATGGATATGGATGGATGGATATGGATGGAGATGGGTATGGATGGAGATGGATGGATGGGTATGGATGGAGATGGATGGATGGAGCAACGTTAGTGAGTAACGTTGGTCAGCAAGGGTTTTCCAGGATATACCAAGTGAAAACTTTTGTTGATAAAAGGTATGTAAGCTGTACCCTATATTTGATCAGCTGTTGGTGATATTGATGATTCCATTGATTTCTAACAAACTTGTTGTTTATTATATACATGTAGATGTTAAATTTTATAAGTAGGGAACATTTCTCTCAGAGCAACGTTAGTGAGTAACCTTGGTCAGCAAGGGTGTTCCAGGCTATACCAGGTGAAAACTTCAGTTGATAAGTGGTACGGGTTATGTAGGCTGTAATGTTTGATTGTTCTGCTGATAATATTAACAATTCTTTAAATTATGTTAATGATTATCATGATTCTAATATATTTTAATAAGATGGTTCTAGTTGATTAACCAATCAAATTAACCAATCAAAGTTAACGTTACAATTACGTGGAGTAATTGTAAAGGTTCGTACTTTTGTATCATCTCGATGTAAATTCTAAATATCAAAAATATATATTAAACAATCACGTATCTGAAGTGTTGTTCTTCTCCTGAGAGGTGGCAAGGCTGTGGCTTTAAGGGGAGGTTGGAGGCCACACACCCTAACCCATTTAAACTAACCAATCAAACTTAACGTTACGATTAGGTTCGTACTTTGTATCATCTCGATGTAAATATTTCTAAAATTCAAAATATATACTAAACAATCTATCTGCTGTGTTATTTTTCTTCCATGGAGAGATTGTAAGGGTTGCCTTCTGAACTATGGTCACTTGTATGTGACTCCCGGTGTACCGACGATATTTGATGAGATTGCAAAATATAGGGGGAGGGTAAGCGTAATGAGAATAACTTATAAATATTAAATCACAAAGCATAATGCTTTTTAATAAACAAATCAAGCATACATTTTACTACCTAACAAACCATACCGCATCCATTTTCGATGTACGGTCTCCAAGTTATGACAAATTTTACTCCGATTCGGACGCGAAATGGCAATTTGGTGTTTTGGTTTCTTTTCAACAGTACTAGTATACTGATCATATAGCCTTAAAAATCCAAATAAACATGAGTTAATGTTTAGTATGTTTTACATAAAACAATAATAGTGTAACCAAGCATAAAAAAACAACCCTTTGTCTCCAAAATGTGTAATATTAGAACATGGATAATTTTTCTGATTTGCCCTACCCCTATAACAGCAGTCAAATTTGGGGTCAGTTGACAACAAAAAGTGGTGAAATCCATAAACTTACAATAGAATAATCAACAATATGACTTAGTTTCAACTAAGATATGTTTTCAGCTGAAAGTTCAACTAGTTTTAACAACTGAAGATCACTGTTTTATTTTTTATACTCAAAAAACCAAGGAAAATGGCAAAAAATGCCCAAATAACAACATTTTTGAATATAAGAGATTTTCAATAAACCATAGGGCCACAACGAAAATATTTTGTGAAAACATCAAGATGTACGGATATCAATTTACTGAGTTACCAGACCTCAAATATGGCATTTCGTCACAAAAACCCATGTCACAAAGCCAAATTTGACTAAGTCCATGTTACGGAACACACATTTCATCAGTAGATTTTTTTTCATTTGACCATTAAGGTATGAAATAATGTATTATTCTGCTCTACCCAGTAGGTTAACCACTTATTTAGTTAAAAAAAATAAAATTATTGTGTATTTTTAAAAATAATTGACCCGAAAATCTGCTTTTTAGCCTATTTTGACAATATGGCGAAATTAGGGACTCGGAAATCTTAAAAACGACCCATTTTTGTGTTAAAAAATGTCCATAACTCAAAAAATATTTGACGAATCTGAAAAAGGTTTTCGGTTCTGTAACCAGCATGGTGAGATCTACAAAATAAGTACAAAAATGAATAGATTATAACAATTTTAATTTTTCATGAACATCCCTACCTAAGTACGTCACACAACACGCTCATGTCTGGATGCAGTCTTACACGCACACGCCCAGATGTAATAATCACATGATTCACATTACACACATACGCTCTTTATCGACGACACTGCGGATACGAACGCTCTTTAACTATCAACGCGATTAACCCCACCGTGCCAATGGCGGTAATTTTTGTGACTGGGGTGGAGAATGGGTGCTCTGACGTTCTCAGAAGCGATGCGATGCCACTTCATCTGGTATTTTACCCTTAGATAGGAAGTTTGGGCTCAATCCGTCCGGCAGTTTTCGAGTTCATCGCGATCACACACACACACACATATCTTCCAAAATATATAATAGATAAGTGTCTAGTGTTGGAAATTAAACCGTTTATGTTCACGCTGAAGCTCCAGGCCAAATCCTACAAGTGGACATATTACTGTTCAATTTCCCACACAAGACACTTATGATATTTTTTTTATCCACCGACTTGAATACTAAGAAATTTTGCGAAATATTCAACTCAGAAGGTGAATTTAACACATTTTATTACTATGTCCTTTTCTGTCAGTTCAGAATCCGTGTGGTACCGGTTCACGCACGACAACATGTCTGTGCTATAGTTGACAGGCGCCATGTTTCTATTCTGATTCATATGAACGCATTTGTGAAGTTTAATAGCTAAAACGCAGGATCTATCCGCACACAGAAGTGTTTCCGCCATATTCAATCGGCAAAATATCCGGTTACTTTCGATTTGCTAGTTAATACATATCGCGTGTTTTCTGGTTTCCGCTTTCGAGAAATCGGCGAGGTTTGCCGAACAATGACGAGGGAATACGAATATACTACAACAACAATGGCAGCACTTCCGTTTTTCGTGAATTGACGATATTTGCAAGGAAATGGTTTACTTGTTTAAGCTAATTCCGTAGTCGCGAATTCCTAATTACAAAAAAATAAAATGAAGTCGGAGGAAATTTTTGAAAAACGATAAAATGGAATTTGGCGGCAGGTTTTGAGTAGGGGCGGGCGGGTTACCCTAAACACAGGTATTCTTCGTTTTGGCCTGGGGTATATCTCTGTTCACCTCCCATCATAGTAACTTTTCACACAGCGTACTGCACCCACAACACCATAGCTGTACAAATGTTGTAATGGGGGAAGTCGGCATTTTGCATTCCGATCATTATTCAGTGATCTCGAATGAGACTTTTCAGCCTTACAAACTTGGTTACCTGACCCGAGTTTTGATTTTTGTCAGAATACCCTGACCATGTAGAGATCCCCGGTCCGCTAGCACGAGAGACCAGTACGCTAGCTATCACTCAGCTACCGACATCTATTCTGACATTTGCCAGACCTGATACTGTGATAGTACTAGTATTTACGTTTCACTTGAACTAGTGGACCTACATGTACTGTACCAGTGTCTAATCGATCCCAGTGTCCCTATGGGAAGTCGGTAGCCGAGCGGTAGCGTACTGGTCTCTCATGCTAGCGAACCGGGGATCGCAACCTGGTCAGGGTATTCTGACAAAATCAGAACTCGGTCAGATACCAAGTTTGTCATGCTGAAAAGTCTCATTCGAGATCAGCAAATAAAGATTCGAATGCAAAATGCCAACTTCCCCCCATTACAACAGTTGTCGAGGTATGTTGTCGTGGGTGCAGTACGCTGTCCGATCGGGTGCGGACATTAATGGCTGACCTGTGTATACACCTCGGTGTGTGCATGTTAATTAACCCTTTACCCAACAGAAAGGCCCTGTGCCAATGCATTCTCTTATATACGCGAGTCGACCATAGGTCGCCTCGCATATATAAGAGAATGCATTGGCTTAACACATATTAAAAATGATAAAATTGTCAAAGAATGTAGAAAACTATTCTAAAAATTGTTAAAAAATGTAAGAAAACATTATAAAATTGTTAAAGAATGTAAGAAAAAATGGTAAAAAGTGTTAAAAAAAGATTTTTTAGGCCAATGCATTTTCTTATATATGCGAGGCGACCTATGGTCGACTCGCATATATAAGAGAATGCATTGGCACAGGGCATAACTGTAACCATCACAATGTGGTCAATGAACCGGTTCCAATGATATCCACATTTGTATGGTGTTATTGAGACAGATCGAACATATTTAGGCTGTTGAAGCTTTATTTGGGCGTTTTTGGCCGTTTTGTTGGGTAAAGGGTTAAAGAACGCTACTGGAGTCACCACAGCCTTACACTAACTAATACAGGATTAACTTATAAAGTTACTCTGCCGTGGTAGCACCTGGACCAGTGCGTCTACAACCAGAATTGGTTCCTGCGCTGTAATATCCACTGATACAGATGGCCAGCATTGGCCCCTGCACTAAAAACTTTGCAGATATAGATTAAAGTCATAATAAAGAAGGATTGTTGGAAAACCCAGACAGGTCTCACTCTTTAGGGAAGTCGGTGGCCGAGAGGTAGCATACTGGTCTCTCGTGCTATCGGACCGGGGATCGCAACCTGGTCAGGGTATTCTGACAAAAATCAGAACTCGGTCAGATACCAAGTTTGTCAGGCTGAAAAGTCTCATTCGAGATCACTGAATAAAGATCCGAACAAAATACCGACTTCCCCCCATTACAACACTTGTCCAGGTATGTTGTCGTGGGTGCAGTACGCTGTCCGATCGGGCGCGGACATTAATGGCTGACCCGTGTACATGCCTCGGTGTGTGCACGTTAAAGAACGCTACTGGAGTCACCACAGGGTTATAAAGTTACTCGGCCGTGGTAGCACCTGGACCTCCACATAATCCTCAGCACATTGAGGGCGATGGAGTATCAAGTAGATAGATAGATAGGTCTGTTTACATTACCACCACCGCACCAGATTAGTGATCAGATTACTCATTACAAATTACACTGTTTTATCGGTGATAAAGTCCAAGCTGGTGATCGACCAATCTTAATAAAGTTACTAAAATTAAATAAACAATATCATACATGAGCGACATAAAAAACATCAGTTCCCAATCCGTGTTATTTTCGATAAAAACAGCATATTTCTAACTTTAACTTTCACAATTTCCCGCAATTTTCAAAGCTAAGTTTACTTCCGGTACATGAAATTGCGAAATATCCGATTTGCGACACTGGGTCCGGATCATTTACGAACATATATCCGGAAATTCCAAATTTATGTTCATTGACTTTCATTCATGCAAATAATGGGTCCCACTTTATACCAAGCAATACCGAGCAATACCAAGCAGTAGACAAATAATGAATATATAATATAATATAATATTAAACAAAACAACCATTAACATGTCCATTCCACCTTCTATGACCTTCTACACGAACCCTATGTAAATATAACGTAAAATTTTCTCCCCCTACTTTTCTGAACTACCTTAACGCTTGAGGGCCAAAGCAATGGCGACGTCCAGTAGCGTTACAGATTGATAACCATGAGTGCGACGTCTATCCTATTTTTAGCCTATGGTATTGCTCGGTATTGCTTGGTATATAGTGGGACCGCAAATAATACATATTTAACTTCAGCAGATCTCCATCTTTCGAACAATATTGGTGGAAACTATTGATATCGATTAAAACGTTCTTATCACGTGTAAGTGCCCCCTCTCTACATCCCTAGCTCAAACGGCACCAAAGGTGGCATCTTTTGGTTACACTGGTGTAAATGTTTTCCATAGGCCTCAGTGCTAACGTTTTAGTGTATAGTGTATACTGTTGTCAATATAAATTTTGGCTCCAACATTTTCTTTAAATCTGAAAAATTGACATTTGGGTAAACTTTTTACGCAAAAAAGTCATGTCCGTCTAGCAGGGAATTCGCCTTTAAATCTTGTGTTTTCGTAACTATAGTGTCAGAACCGCATACAAAAATACTGTCATATTTTAGACCTCACCAAAAAATTCAAACTTCACTACAAAGGGTTAATTCCTGTGCCAATGGCTATTTTACCTATGGGAAATCATAGTCTGGAAGAGGTGTGACGATTTTGTTATGCAAAAAGCACACAAGGCTATTGACCAATCAAGGCCCAGTGTCTATTTTATTCTCTCCTATACCGGGTATATCGCTAGATGTCACTCCGAACCCTATTTACAACAGTGTAACCTTTTATCCACATGATTTGATTCCTCGTATCATTGGAGAAGAACGTGTATGAACTTGGTGGACATTAGTGCTATAAACATATTTGCATCAGCTTTTGTGCCACATCACCTCCTCATTCACTTTCGACATATTTAAACCGCGTCGTGAGGATTATTACTTATAAGTTTGGTGGTAATCGGCAACTAAACAAACTCTTATAAAATTTAGTGCCCCCCCCCCGCCCACATCTCTCTCCCAAACGGAATCAATTTGGCGTCTTTAAATCACAGGATTATAGATTCCTCATATCATCGACATGGGTAAGAATATGTAGGCCTATCAATCTGTGCCCCCCACCCGTGCACCACTGACTCGAACGGCGCCATATCATGGAGATGATTATGTATAAGTTTGGTGGAAAAACGGCGACAAAAATATTTCATAATTTTAGCTGCCCTCCTCTTGTTCTGGTCCTGACACTCACACTCACCTGAACAATCTCAGCTCTCTGCTTTGTGTATATATCATATCTCATAACGTATACTTGTATTTAATATTATGTAAATATATCTGCTCTTCATCATGGAGGAATAAAGTAATATAATATAGGCACCAAATTTATGTGGCGCGGCTTTAACCCACATGATTTGATTCCTTATATGATTGCCATCTAGATGGTCCCCTGTGCATTTCTATAGAACTCAGCCAGACAGAAAGAGAGACAGTCGCTAATATAGATACAGAAGAAGATAAACTAATTTGGATAACTTACTAGGTTTTTTTGTGAAATTCCGTTGTTGTTGTTTGTTGTAACTGGATGATAAGGGGACCATAGCATCGGATTATGTATCTTTAAGACTGTCTGAAGTATACATAATTATGTTTACAAGTCTTTAAATGTAGAACAAAGTCTTAAAGTGATGTGAAACACTCCGGTTGAGTGGTCAAATAGAACTGGAGAATAATCTTGCTCAAGGTAGTTATTTTTTACAAATATTATATTCAAATTGACAACACACACGGTCATTCTTATATATTAATTAAATGAAGTGACCCCCCCCCCCCCCCCCCCGATGGCGAAATCATTTTCGTTCGATTACCGCCAATAGTTGCGTCCCAAATCGAGAAGTAAATATTTACAATCGAGCGTAGTTCAGATGATGTTTTCTATGAAGTTGTATGGTCGATTTTTGTTTAGATTTTCGGCATCCTTCGTAGAATGCTACATTCCCCCAGTTGGCAAAGCGCCCGAGTACTAACAGCACTTTCACTCACCCTCACAAGTCCATAATATGTCTTTAAGTTTCATCTGGTTTTGATGCGCGAAGTGTATTTTAAAAATAGAGTGATTCCCCTTCCATTAAAAATACATTTATAGCTTGAATTCTGTTGCATTCTGTGAGTCATAACCCGGGGGGGGGGGGGGGTGTGCATTTTATGATTTCAGATGTTTTCTATTTCTTTATGGGCATCTTCTGAGACACAGAAGTTTCAAATGGTGATGAATTATAGTATTAAACGTGCCTACTGTTGATTAAACTTCGCAGAGTGGATTAAACTTTCTCCATACAATTTGAACGGAAAAGTGTTTATCCATCGCATTGTAAAGATCGTGGGATTGGCGATTTACACCACTCGCCAATCCCACTCGTGGATTAAATTTGTTATTCAGAAACACTATGCGTATATTCTATATTTAATCACATTTGTGGCATAGATTGTTATTAAAACCGTTTGTGAAGGCACTATAAAAAAAATCAGTGACTCGAAAATTAAGTGGGCATTTTGGCCCTTTAAACAGGTTCACGCTGGTAGAGCATAGCATTGTAAGGATCGAGAGGAACTATGATGTTTATAAAAGTGACAACTATAAGGGACATAGAGCTACTGGGTCTCCTATGGGAGGTGGTATCAACTTAGAATTACATGCCAACCGTACCCTCCGACCCATACCTATAAAATGTTCAAGTCCCGGAAATTCCATTGCCCCCCGTCGGGGTTGAGTTTACCAAGCAACTGCACGCATGCATAGTACCTCAATGGCTTCCTTGAAATATTGTTGGATTTTATCTCAACTGCTGGTCATTTATAAAACTATCTTTGGAATTTCCAATTGATGATGTGTCTGCCTTGCAACTGTTGAAAATTTCGATCAGCGTTGGGCTGCGAATTTCCTTTTCATGAATTGGTCACTTTCACCGGCTTTCTGTGACAAAGTTTTCCAGGTTCCCCAACAGTATAATATAGTTACCCAGGTTCCCAACATTATAATACAGTTACACAGGTTCCCAACATTATAATACAGTTACCCAGGTTGGTGAGAATTGTGATAAAGTTACCCAGGTTAACCAATTTCATGTTTAGCAACAAACTATTCATATTTTTACGATAATAATGACCCTACAGTACTAATATTTCTTAATTTATGCTTCATGAGGGCTATTATACTTTCCAAAACTTAAAAGTATTCCCTCAGTCACTTTTATATCGCGTTCATAATGTGGGATTAAAGGTACTCAACCCGATAAAACTCCTCTCAATTACTATTTCAATGGCTTCGGGGGTCAAAAATATTTGATTCGAGTCGAGGAAGTCACCCATCAAAGCTCAGATTTGTTAGATATCGATTTTAGAAATCTATTATTTTTCATTATCGGGAATACTATCTGGCCCAGAACTCAGTCAAAATTGCGTTAAATTACCACTTGATTTTAGAGTTATCCATCCTTGTCTGTTTGAATAGATTTGGAGTACACATCCAGAGCAGATTACGGCAGTTGTTAGTACTCATCTCGAGTTTATAACAAATTTCAAAAATCAATATCTAATAACTCTGAGCTTTGTTTGATATATGTATATATACTTCTCTGTTCTAGCTGAGTGTTGATAGTTAGCACTCAAAAGCAAATTTTACACACTTGACATAACATATTTGAAAAAAATTATAACAAATAAAATGAAATTTTATTATATATATTACCAACTTGTATATATCATGACATAAAAATAGCTATAAACGGTTATATTGATACAGGAAATCGAAAAAATAAATATTAGAAACACAATATTTATACCGGTATCCAAGAATAATATATATGAAGGGTTGTTTAAATTTGGAGACAAAAATATAATAAGTTGAATCGCGGAATTCATCCGTAGTGATATAATGTCAATGTGCATGCAAATAATGAATAATTCAGCTATATCTTGTCGCTATGGCCGTATGGTGCAACACACCTAATTGGCTGAGTGCATGTGTGTATTTAAATTATAGGTTTTGGTACAAAGCACAGAAATTTAAAGACTATAACCGTAATGTCGGTTACATCTTCACGGTTACAGTTAGAATGTGCGCATATATTTAAGAAATGACTTGCAGATCGATTTGGGTCATTGGATTTTGACCGGCAGATTAATTAAACAAAGTGCATGTGTGAATATCGAAGGGATATATGCCGAAGGGATTCGCACGAACTTTGTTTAATTACTCTTCCGGTCAAAATCAATGACCCCAATCGATCTGCAAGTCATTCCTTATCATATACTAGTCCAAGTCTTCTTGTACTAAAACCAGCTAAGATATTGGGATGGCGATGCTGGCGTTTAGTCCAAGACCGCCCTATATGCTCGCTTATGACACGGCTTAAGCGTTAGTGACCCGCTCAAATAAAACCACAATTATATGAAATAAAATATCACAATTGCGACAATAAACGGATATTTTCCGCAGAAGACATGCTATTTTATCTGAAACCCACATCAGTTGTGAATTTAAAACGGTAATTTAATGCGAAAAGAGACATTTACCTCAATGTTTACAATTTTTTTAAAGTATGCGAACACGGTTGACCTCGCGAACTGTGTTCGGCATTTTCCGTTGAAAATATTCCGTAGATTTTGGACAACAACGCAAATTACGATGAATTCTCCATTGTAATCGTAATTATGTGTGTCAATAAATAAAATAATAAATAGATTAATTAAACATTGGAGATATAAATGTAATACACTAAATAAATGAACCTTAAGTTTGAAAAGTCCCACTAAAACGGAAGAACTATATTTCGAAACTGTGTGATTCGGTTCTCCGATTATTTTATCAACACAGATGTCAAAATGCACACCACACGCATGGCAAGTCAGACACAAGAGATCTAATTTGCTCCAATTTTGACAAGTTGCTTGCGATAATTGTCAACAAAACTACCGTTCTGATCCTCCATTATGTCATTAAGTTTTTAGTGCGGGAATTGTTCTGAAAGCACATAGAAAACTGGACTTTCGGGCGATCGGTTTTCGCCATTTTTGTTCGGAAAACCCGCGCTATATATAGAAACGGAAAGTAGAATTCCCAGAACAAACAGCGGATTATGCCGAACTTATTCGGACCACTTCGGCTTTCGGTTAAAACGTAAACAAACAGAGAAACAAATCGATGTTTGTGGCAATCAACCGGAATATTCTATGTGTAATTTAACATTAAAGTTAGATTATTATACACCATTATGACCATTAGATGTAAGCCTTTCCGATGTATATAGCATCATGTATTGATTTGCTAGGTAAATCGAGTAAAATACACCACAAATTCCCGCCACAGATCGTGGGCGTAACTCATGTGGTAGGATTGGTATGCAAGCGGGCTTGGACTAAACGCCAGCATCGCCATCCCAATATCTTAGCTGGTTTTAGTACAAGAAGACTTGGACTAATCATATACCAGTACATTTTATAGATAGAACCGCATGAGTGTCGGAATTTAGACGAAATTATCGCACGAGATTTGTTGGCGGAGCGATACCTCGAGTGCGGGACGCAGTCCCGCACGAGAGGTATCGCGTTCCGCCAACAAATCGAGTGCGATAATTTCGTCTAAATTCAGACACTCATACGGTTATATTTTTGTTACATATCTACGTATCATAGTAAGTTGACTCACAATCGTACATCTCCGGTACAGAAAATGTGAATTTAATTTAGTTTTAACGGCATTTTAGGGTTAACGCAACAATCAGACAGGGAGCCCTTCTATCCGCGAGTGAACTTGACCCATCTTGACCCGCGCATGGGTGTTAATTGGGTTTTCCCAGATTTTCCAAAAATATAACCCAATCAGCGCGCTGCGATTTCGGCAAGCGGGTTGTCGCCCTTGCGTTGAAAATTTAAAATAGTAACGGCGAAAGCCAGTCTAACAACACTGAATGAAATAGTTCCGTCGACAGATTGCACTAGTGCGATTCTGATAATTATAACACGCCTGGAACGTCGTGCGATCATGCGAATTACGTTGATAGATATGTAATAAAATAGAACATTAACCATTTGAACAACTTTTCAAATCTACCAAAACAATTATAAGTAAAATATTGTTCAAATTCCAACACAGTCTGCCAATAAGAACATACATGCAGCGAGCGCGCGCACACGATCGACTTGAAGTGACGTATATATGCGTTTCCGATGTTTATCAACCAATAACTGAAGTGTCGACTTAATGCAGTTATTGATTTAGAAACATCGGAGACGTTCTTGTAAACGGTATATGGCGAAATAGTCTGATTCCTACGAGAGCTAACTGTGTGGATTTAGAGGGTGTGAATGTGATTGTAACATGGTGACGCGTACTGCCCTAACAGTTACAGCAATCGTATAACAGCTAACCGAGAGTTTGCGAAACCTCTATGTCACATATAACTCTAAGGTATAGAGGGTATTATGGCATCCATATACTATGCTTTATTATATGGCATTACAGTTCAAGCCATGTTCGTTTAATTAAGTATTAAGTAGTTTGCCAATGTCGTCATTCAGTCATATATATCTCATCTTTGCCATTGCCAACGCGTGTCGCGTCCTTTTTCTGTCGTTAGTTGCAACTTCTTCGGTATCCGCCATCACACGTTTCAGAATGTTGCAGATGGGGAAATTCGTTTCTGTTCTTGTTTCACCTTCGATCCTAGTGAGGCTCATCATACCAACCCTATCTTCCTCGGTGTCATTTTCGATTAGATCAACTGGCTCTTTAACCCACCGATCGCCTATTATATTCCACTTCATCCTTGGAGTACCATTTATCGGTTTTGCAGATTTTCTTTGACACAAAAAATAGTTGTCGGGTACCGGTGGTGGATATGCACTGTATTCATAGACATTGCCTTCGTCCTTTTTGTAGTATCTTTTGCAAGGCGGGAGGGGTAAGAGATGTCTCAAATCCTGCAATAACAATGTCGTTGCGAAATACTTGTAAAAAAATCGCGGCACATGTGTCATGCGCATATATATTGTATGACATACATTTTGTTGTTGGTGTATACCTTGCTTTGAGGTGAACGGTTACGCACTCTTCGTCGCGGCGACTGCCAAAACACACATGTGTCCCGTAGTTGTAGCCCAGAAGTCAGCAGTTGTAGGTCAGAATTCAGGCCCTATTAACTTACCAGTACCAGTGTACATTGGCACATGCACATTTTGAAAGGAAATACTGCGTCAAAAAATAGCGACATATATACAGAAATCTACGGTAAATCGATATTTTGAAATTATTAAGTGTCTCTTATGTATTTCCCAAATCTACCCACTTCTCCCTATTTTGGACTGAAGTCTCCCTAAAATCTCTAGAGGGAGAAGTCACTTCGCCCTGTCGTCAACCCCTAGCTTGGGCCCTGCTGTCAAAACTTCAAATTACAGACATAGTTCTAAACGGATTACTGTTTCTAGAAACGTGAATATTCCAAATCGATACAATCGATAACTACTAATGTACATGGTGATCTCAAAATATAAACATATGAGAACAACGACAGCGAATTGTTTCCTAGAATTGTTCAATGATATATATGTTACAAACAAGCACGATATTGAGAGTGAACCAAGATTGTTTTTGTTCAATGTAGCAACGGATAACCGGAGACCATTATCAACGGTCGATCCGAGACTGAGAGCTGCATGGGGGACAATAATTTATATATATTCAGCAAGTGAGACACTACGTACTAAGTTAAACAATCACGAGAACGCTTGCCCATTGGTACATATAGGTATAAACGGATTACTGTTTCTAGAAACGTGAATATTCCAAAGCAAGGAGTGGTATCGTAATTATAAAAGAGATTGGCACCAGAAAGGAATCTACAACCGGCATTGCAATGGACTCATACTATACTGGGACATGTGTGAAGATATCCATCACTCACAATCACTTAAATATCTCCAGATCAAGTCCAGACCTACTCCACAACTCACTTCATGCTCTAGATATAAGCCATACTTGTCGGTGAGTCAATTAGGGCTAGTATTGCAAGAAAGGAGCAAGAACAGATAAGTTATCCACAGGCCCTGATAGTCTTATACATCCTAAATTTCTTAATTTTCGAGTTACAAGAAGCAAACGACCAGCTCTTCAACCAACATGCCTACCCGCCCGTTGTGCAACTAAGTAAGTGTCAGCAATTACAGCTGTTTACTTGGTAATAGCTAAATTCGTTATTTTGCCTGAAAACTAAATGCCAGACATTCACTGCGACAACAGGGGCTCTTCGTTAGTTCGTATTTTGGTGAGTTATACATAATTATGTCAACGATGCTCTCGTGGTATATAAGTAAGGTTGTTTCTTTGGTGTAAACAGTATTTAATCCATATATAATTCATATCAAAGTAATTACAATATAATAAACATATGTGATATGGAGGGGATTCGACAGCAAGCTAGTAGTTTATATGTGTCTCTCCGGTTATCGTGTGACTGAGCCCAAACGTGAGTGTGCTTGATTTTAGTGCGATGTATTTCTAAAACATTGAGGTTGTTTCTTTTATATGTGTACAATACTGAAGCATACTCACGATAAACGTATCGGCATGCCTTGCTGCTGGGTGTTTTGGTAATTCGTTCTTCTTGTGGGAAAGGGCTTTCTCTTTCTGGTCGGTCTTCATGATTGTGAATTAATTTAGTTGCCACTGATCCTCTTGCAAATAACACCCAATACTAACTTCGTGTGTTCCACAAAACGGTTGTTTCTGGACGCAAGACGTCATTTACGTTACTTCAAGGTGACGTACATCCCGCAACAGAAAGCTCACAGAGCAGATCAATGTGTGTATACTAAAACTCCGTGTTGGAAATTATAAGTACAATTTCTATACTTTAATGACATGAAAAATCATTAAAATTCACTGTCTTTAGATACCAAACACTTCTGCAAATTTGAAGTTTTTCACAAACAATTCTGCAAAAGTTTTTCACAAGTGCAGTTTATATATCCATTATATTACACCTGAAGATCATGAGAGGGAACTTGCTAATTTTTTATTTAAGAACTTGCATATTTAGGTTGCGATTAGTTCTATAGGTCCATAGCTTAATCTGTATTTTGACCACCACCTTCAACGACCAGTTGATGATTCTTTGCTGCCATGGTCAGTCACTGCATGCATATATTAACGTTTTTTTGGGTAGAATTGTTTATCCATTTTTGAGTGTTCTCTAAATAACTTTGCAGATACTGCATGCAGTGTAGGTGATAGTATGGGAAATTCAAGAGTTTTCTCTTAATGCTTAATGTCTGGATTTATGCAAAATGTATGTCTATGCCTTATGTTAGCCAAAAGTGGTAAAGGGTACATATATGATTTGATTTCGTACTCAAAGTGAACGTTTGCCCGGGGATCAATTTGGACTATATGCACGGAAAACGCACCATCCACTGGCCTCGCAGACGTTGCTGTCATAATTCGATGGTAAACAGTCTAACATCACAGTTATGCCAATCAAGTAAACAATTAACACATGGAACGTATAAAAAAAACAAGAATACGATACTTTTAGAATCCTGTATATACATGTGTACAGCCATTCCCAATTTCAAAACCGGAACTATGTAGCCTTCCCTGCATGGGCACATTCTGAAAGCATGCTGACCCATTTACACTTTTTGGTGATAATACACCCATACAGAGCAAAACGAATTGTTTTGGATATAGTGATGTTACTATTATGTGTACAGGACCGAGAACATATAATTATTTATCATATGACTCAATCATTATTTACGTTGGAAAGTATGTCATAAATCAATTTCATATGAACTACTAGTTCATATCACCTTCCGATAATTTGATTGGTTTGTTGACAAAAAGTGTGTTCTGATTGGCTGAATGGCAGCCTGGCCCGAGCCGCATCTCTAACTAAATGCAGGTCAAATTCGCGCGCGTCAATCAACGCGATGATAAAATAGAATATGTAATTCCTATTTATCTAATAAACATACGATATAATGTCACAAACTGAGAACAGAATAGCGCACTATATCTTCGCGTGCATATTATTTCTGCTAGTTTACCAGGTGTAATTGGGCTTCCGGTGCAATGAAGTGACGTCACATTAACCTTTTGCTGCCGATGTCATATAGCTATTTAGTGATTTGTGTGCGTTTTGGACATCATAATCAATTTATAGGTGTCATATGATAAATAGAATATGTAATTCGTGTTTCTCTCATATGATATTTATGAAACTCGTCACGAATTTTCAGTTTTCTCTCGCCGGAGGCTCGAGAAAACTGAAAATTCTTAGACTCGTTTCATAAATATCATATGAGAGAAACACTCATTTCATATCCTCTATATATACACGTAGGTATACCGTCATAAAAAGCTCGAAGATGGCGGCAAGATATCTCACATCACAGAGAGTATTCATCGTTTTCTTCACATGCATGTATAAATTACGCAACAAAAAAAGATAGCGAATGAGTTATGTATCAATTTTGATAGCTAGCTCGCTACAAATTTCGTCCCCACATACATGTGACTGTTGAAATTTACAGTGTTCAACTTCAAGTGACTTTGGATCACCAGTTTTGAAATTTTGACGCCAAAACCTCCTAAAAATAGATCTGTTCGAAGTCCGAGTTTGCATTATCGGGGATGAAGCGCTCTGATATCTCATTAGAAAAAAGAGCTTGCTGAAACAGGTTTAGCCACCAGTCCTCCCAAACTCTCGAACGCGCGCCGTTCCATGTGAACACTACATTACATCACCCATAATATGATCAAGATCAGACACAATCATCATGCATATTTAACCGTAAGAAACAACACCCATGACATTAGAAGAGCTGCCGTCAAAGTCAGAATGTTGACTGGAGTTTACACACTTCAGGATAACCGAGCTGTGTACTGAAACGAGTCACCAGACTGTCAGATGTGCAAGCATCTTTTGACCTCGTGCACATATCCGGCCATTCAGAAGTTTAGAGATGCAGCACTGAAACAACTGAAGACCACTAGTGCACCCCTCTTCCTGATTATATACGTCAATCACGGATCATCCTGTCGCCCACGCCCAAGTCACCCCGGACCGTTGCTGTGACCCTGTCTCAGATATTCTCACTGTTGGAGAAGATCGAACATTGGAGCAGAATTTATATCATGGACCTTCATCAAAGAAGATCCTTATCTTTGAGGCAGGATCACAGCAGACTGAGATTTTTTGTACTAATCATTTTTATACACTCAATCAGCATGTCAATCGGAAATTAGAAATTAATATCACTCCTATATACAGAGGTTCAGCTAAAAATTACCGCTCGAATTTTGAGAGGCAGAAGAAGAAGTATATTATGATAAATCTACATATGATCTTGTTTATGTTTCTTCGCCATTTTGTTAAAGTGATTCTGTCATACCGAGAAGCACTAAAATGAACAAACTATATAAGAAACCATAAATAAGGCTCCATAACTCAGGTAAAAATAAAATCGGACAAACCTGGTTTTGTTTAAGTCAATCAAAATATTGTTGTGAAAGATCCATATACCAAATATGAATGAAATCGATTGACGTTTGTTCAAGTTATCGCGGTAACGGTCATAAACTTTCTAAAATAGACAAACTGAGGGCAATAACTAAAGTAAAAATAAAATCGTCTGAAAAAAATCAAGAAATTCAAAATTGATGAAGTTTGGAAAATAAATAAATCTGATCAAATATTCAATTTATGGTTTTCAAGGATGTTTATAAATTTTTTTATTTCATGAGTCCTGTTGATTTTTTTTTATAAACCATAAATTGAGTATTTTACAAAATTTTCACAAAATTGACCAATTTCGCATTTCTTAACTCTTTTTTTATATTTAGTATGTTGTTTCTAATGGGTTAATGTACTTATTCTTGCTAAGAAACATTGTTTTGCAATTAGTTTGAGGTAAAACCATAAACGCACTGGAGGTTTAAATTCAGCTAATAACAGGACGAAGAAGAAGTTCAAATGAATAACATTTTTTATGTTTATTGTGCAAAACGCTATGCATGTTCAACATAATAAGACAGAAAAAATACCAGACTATATAAGTAATCATAACCTGTGAATAATATTGAACATATAAAATAATGCTATGATAAAATCAACTAAAATGTGATAGAAATTTCCCTGTCCCGAGTCCCGACATCTACTTTTCAATGTTACAATAATATTGGACTAATTATGCTTAGTTGCACTTCAATAACATAGAATTAAGTGGTCTCTTTTAACCTCAGGCGGGTTAGAATCCAATAAATATTATAAATTATACGCCCCTATACCGAGAGCAATGTCACCATAACCTCTATCTGTTGGAGGTTTATTCCGCCGATTTACCCTGTAATACATTGATACCCGTTTGACAGTAACTACATTCCTATTCATTCATGTGTAGGGATATCCTGTAAATATGTTAAAAAAGCAGACATATTTTTTTTATCCGAAAATACCTATAAATAAGTGGGAGGTGCAGTATGCATGTGTTATTTCAGTATCCCTGCAATTGAGGAATTAACTATATATAATGGCGCGAATATTGTTTAAACTGAATGGTATAATACATTTGGTAATCTAAGAGTTGGATATAAGTCCACTGTAGTCCAGGGTCTCCTTTGCACATTTACTTCTATGTTTGGCATACCCGTTAATGATATACATGTATACGAAGATGCCTGCGTGGTCGGCCGACCGACTGTGCAGCGCTCGGTATGAAAGTTTGTTCCATAAATCGATCCTGAATCGATCAAGGAGTAATACAAATTTGATCGACATTGCAATGACATTTGAACGCAACGAGACCCCACTTCTCGACTCCCAAATTCAACTTTTTATTCAGTCTTGGGATAGGTATATCCACACAACACTAGACTGTATAGTTATAAAATGTGTACAATTTGGTGATAAATAGGATATAGGACAAAACAACACAAACGGAGGCAAATCAAGGGTGGGATGTTGGGTTATACTAATACTATAATTATGAACAATAGAGACCTTTCGCAAAATCACGATAACGGATATGGACAATATCCTGCCAGTCAAGCCTTGAAATAGGGTGTCTGTCATTTGCAGAATGAGGTCCCCAGAGGGTGAATTTAGTGATGCTACCCCGCATAGCGGCTAGCATCACCAAATTCACCCTATGGGGACCTCATTCTGCTTACATCTAAGCAGAATGAGGTTCACAGAGGGTGAATTTGGTGATGCTAGCCCGCTATGCGGGGTAGCATCACTAAATTCATCCTCTGGGAACCTCATTCTGCAAATGACAGACACACTATTTCAAGGCTTGCTTCCAGTATACGGCCAAAAATTCGATCTTTACGCACAGGTTTTTTTTATGTGAAATGAAATATACCCCAAATGTATGTGTAACTGAATATATGGTGGGGCATAATATTATATATGCCGTATCGCCAATTAACCATCGTATGTAAATTAAGATGGTGTCCACCTTACATATAGGACAATACATCCTATCCGTAATCATATAATAGTGCAAAAATAGAGACCTTTCGCAAAATCACGAATACGATTACGGATATGGAAAATATATGGGACGAAATATACCCAATTCAGTTTAATTATGTGCAGATGTGTCAAGGATATGCCACCGGTCCTGTCTGGGGACACTCTAACATTATCCGTGTGGTGTATAACACATATATAAGAACATGGTATCTGAAAGAGACATACATTAATTTGTTCATCAAATATATGTCTAACTGAATAAAGTGGGGCGTATGCTGTCTCACCAATTCACCATCGTAGGTAAATTGTGATGGTGTCCGCCTTACTATAGGGCAATAAATCCTATCCGTAATCGTATTAGTGATTTTGCGAAAGGTCTCGAATTTTTGGAGGATCACCGGGCGCAGATCGTTCAACAATCCGTCTTTTAATGTTATACATACATTACATTAAATATATATATATTACTGTGATTTATCACAAATTTCCGATATATTGCCAGTTCCACATCAGGTTTTATATTAATTTAACATGTTAAGAAATATGTGTCATTGGAAACCTTTCGCATAATGAACGACAACAGATAATTATTACGAATAGCTATTTGTTGTCATAATTTTGTCAGACCGTCCAAAAACCTTTTCGTAGAATTGACGACTACGGGTCCGTTTGTGAGACAATCGTGATTGCCACTCACAGTAATGTGATATTGGTTATGCGTGCCGTGATTATTTTGTACTTTATGTTTATGTAATTATGCTGTTATCCAAGCCCTGAAATAGTGTGTCTGTCATTTGCAGAATGAGGTCCCCAGAGGGTGAATTTAGTGATGCTACCCCGCATAGCGGGCTAGCATCACCAAATTCACCCTCTGGGGACCTCATTCTGCTTGCACCTCAGCAGAATGAGGTTCACAGATGGTGAATTTGGTGATGCTAGCCCGCTATGCGGGGTAGCATCACTAAATTCACCCTCTGGGGACCTCATTCTGCAAATTAAGGGCACACTATTTCAAGGCTTGCTGTTATCAGGTCATAGCTCAGTGCTTTGTGTTTCGCAAGATTCTCGTGATTCACGACGACGTGGTTTGATTTCCACTACTAGATAACAATTAGGGCCACATGTCGATCACAATTTAAGGACATAATCTCGAGAGTCATCTCGCATATTGAGGAGCTGAGAAACGATCATGAAATTGTTACTATATGATGTATTTGTGAGTTTTGTTGAAAACCCCAAAAACCGTAATCGTAACAACCGATAGGGGAAAAATTAATAACGAATAGAAAGAACACAAGTTCTAGTGACGTAGTACCCTATTCGTAATAATTAACTGTTGTCGTTCATTACGCGAACAGTGTCTACTAGCAAAGTGCCAAACTAGAATGGGACACGTACATTATAACCCTTTCACGACGGGAGCTGCGCTAGCGCAACATTAAAGACCCTGAGCCAATGTATTCTCTTATATATGCGAATCGACCATAGGTTGCCTCGCATATATTAGAGAATGCATTGGCCTAACAATTTGTTATCATTTTGTATCAAAATTGTTCTTACATTCTTTGACAATTTTTATAATTTTTTTTTTTTTTAATTTTTTCTTACATTCTATAACCATTTTTATCATTTTTTTCCCCTTACATTCTTTAACAATTTGTTATTATTTTTTATCATTATTTCTTACATTCTTTAACAATTTGCTATTATTTTTATGATTTTTTCTTACATTCTTTAACAATTATAAAAAAATAATATAAAATTTGTTAGGCCAATGCATTCTCTTAGATATGTGAGGCGACAGGGTTCTCGCAAAAAATTAGGAAGCTCCCATCATGAACTTGAAGAGATAACTGAGAAAGGAGTAATTATATATGTGACTTCGGTGCCAACCAAATATCAGAAGAGCAATCACCGCCAGGGTATCTCATCTCGTGGGCTAATGCTGGACCGTTCGGCTCTTTGCCAAAGTCGACAAGGAAGTTCTTGTTCATCTTCAAACCACCTTTATTTGTGTCCACATCAATCTGCAGCATGACAGAACCTTTCCTAAAAATGAGATTGGAGAGTGAGTGAATTTTGAACAAACAGAGTGCTTACTTGTTTACATTACATTTTACTGACCGAACAAATACAATACATATACCACAGTCATTTGAGAGTATGACAGAAAATATTTCCAAAAAAACGCACTGCATTATATAGCTTCGCCATAATGTTACATAGCTTAATAGTAGGCACTATTATGCGGCACCATAAATTGTATCTTTTCGTTCTTTTTCGTTGACATTGAAGTCTCGCTAGACAGCATAATAATAATCTCTCTGCAAATCACACTGTTATCAATTTTTATCTCCCCTTTGGGTAGTTCCAAATGTTTCCTAGTTATTTACCATATTGGTGTGGAAAGAACGAAAAGATACAATTTATGGTTCCGCATAATAGCGCCTACTATTAAGCTATAGAACAAGATTGTGCCTAGGAACCCAACTAGGGTCTATACTCTGTCTATTATCTGAAATCATGACTGTCTGCGAGAAAATAAATCCGAAATTAGTTATTGTATATTTTAGGGTTGTTTTTAGCCACTTGCAGAACTATTTTGTTAAAGGAAAACTCACCATGAAACAATATAATGTCTAAATAGGTGAATCAGAATTGAGTGTTCATATCTGTCAGATTATTTCAAATGTGGTGGACTAATATTTATGTTTTTTATGATGTTTTGGCTATTCACACATTATAAAAAATAATTCTGGAAATGAGTACCAAAAAAAACAACAAACTAAAATATGCAATGAATTGTTTGATTTATTTTCTCACAGACAATCATGATTTCAGATAGTATAGATCCCTTAGTTAGACTTCTATTAAAGATACGGGCGGCGTTGGCGGTGGGTATGCTGTTAAAATATTCACCTCCGCCAAAAACCGCCATAAACAGAAATAATAGTAAAATATAGACAGACCTTGTTCTTATACCAATCAGAAATATGGCATAAACAGTATGTTTTTGTCAAATGTTTTTTCTTTGTTATGTAAACAAAAGCAAACAAACGTTACAGAACCTGGCTTTTGTTTAGATCCGGATATGGTAAACATAAAGAGCGTTATTTGTTACTGCATTCCTGATATGGAAATAATAAAGAGCGTTGATATCATTTGTGTGTGATTACTCAATAGAATTTCTCTGTGTTATGTAAACAGAAGCAAAACTTCTGTAACACGAGCAGGCTCTTGTTTACGTACACCATCGTACGTCTTGACGACAATATACTATTTACACGCTGATTATGTTTGGCATATGAACAAACTATATATATTTTAATATTCCTTCTGTTGATGGCGATTTGAACAGATATGAATATTTCTGCAACGAACGACGCCCCTGCCTTTAAGGGGGAGACGCACGTTTTGCATATATCCAGCCACAAATGGCAAGAGATTTTCAACGAAGAGTTTCTCTGCATCTATTTGAGTTTCTAATATCACTATCTTCATTGTATATAGAATCTGAGCAATTATTGAGAAACAACAAAACAAATGGATTTTAATACATTTGAGAGATCGAAAATATTATTTTATTTTTTTGTCCCTTTCGGTACCAAGAACTGCGAGAATAATTAATAATTTCACGCAAAACTCCAATAACAAAATAGCTTATTTTCTTGGCTCTATGAGAGCAGCCTCCATTTTGTATCATAATGTTGAGTTGTTAAATTTTGAATTGTATAATATAGCATCATACCCTCATATATTATAATGAATAAAAAAGCAGTCACAAATATTCCAGCCCAATGAAAACAAATGTTGATATACAATGTGGTGGACTTAAGCAGGGAGCAATCAACTATAATTAGGCCACAGTGTTAAGAGATATGGTGGTCAGCTTTAACTTGGTTATGAACCCATGACCCATAACTCATGTATGTGTAGTTGCCTTTCTAAATGAAAATCATCATTAAATTTCACGAATCAAGAATACTTAAGTCTTCTCTCATGATCATGTGATATGATATCATGGATATGTGAACAGCACTTTTGAATTTTTTTTATTTTACAGAAGTTCTTGGTACCTCATAAACAGTGACATTTTAAATACTGTTCACTCCATAAAAGTAAAGTAAATGAGATTATAATATCCAATGGCTCGATGTTTCTTAAATATTGTGTCACATAATAAGAAATTCCTGGCATATTTTGAGAAAATCCATTTTTAATTACCAGGACATTTTGGCAAAACATGCATCTGACCCTTAAACCTTTATCCAAAAACAATATGTTTTTATTTCCACAAAGAAGAAATAATCTTTAAAAAAACTATTAACCACTAATCTTACTTTATGAGGTCAGGGAAGAATTGCTGGTCCCAAGCACTGAACAATGACGTGCTCACATACAGTCGTTTGCCATCAAGGCTCAACTGCAACATTTGAGGACCTCCTTCTATTCGGTTTCCATTAATCTTCAGAGGATCGGGTTGTTCCTGTTGATTAACATAATGCACATCTATCAGTATCTATATGGAATTTATTACATCAAAACTCCAATTGAATATTTGAAACATTTTAACCTCGTACTCATGAATATCAGCCGTATTTTCATGACAACCATGTTTCATTTAGTCTTATTTAGTGCAATTACTGATGTTTCATATTAAATGATTATTAGGAATTTCCATGATACAAGATATTTTCACCATTAAATTGTTATGTGTCCTTTTCTGTCTATTTACATTTTTTTGTGTGGACCCAATAAAATAGACTGTGTCTGAGTTTTGGGTCCTATTTTAAGGCCCACTTAATATTTGAATCACCAGATCACATTTTATAAAATATATACCATATTATATACCATTTAGAAGAGGAAGCTCCAAAACATTGTATTATCAACTTACTCGGTGTAATAAACTGTGGACATGTTGTTTTTATTGAGTTGCCAACGCGTTTTGTCATCAAGATTGAAGTAAAAATCAATATTATTTTCAATGCAGGGGAATAACTCTATATATTAAAGATAGTGTTCTTCCCCTTCCATTGAAAAAGTTTGAATTCTGTTGCATTCTGGGTACCAGAGGGGGGAAGTAATTATCGGATTTCAGTAGTTTTCTATTTCTCTGTGGGCATCTTCTGAGACACAGATGTTTCAAATGGTGATGAATTATAGTATTTTAATCATATTGTATGGCATAGATTGTTATTAAAACCGTATATCAAGTCACTATAAAAAATAATAATCGGCGACTCGAAAATTAAGTGGGCCTTTAAAAAAAACAATCATCAGTAATAGCTCTGTATACATTTGTATTATAGATTGCACGTTATAGATATATCGTATAATATACAGGATTATTAGTGGGAAAATAAACTCAGATTCACTCAACGGATTTTTATTTCAAACATGAAACAATAAAGAGCGTTCCTTGTAAATATATTCCTGATATGGTAAAAAAAATAAAGAGCGTTATCTCACTTCTGCACGAACATAGAAAACTGGAGTATTGTGAGCCTGTATATGGGTATTTCGTGTAATTATTGACCAATCGTATCCCTCCTACATGTATATACACATAATTAGGAGGTTCAAATGAGCCACGCCCGTTTAAATGTGTACCTTCAGGTCCTTATCTTTGGTAACCTTGACAGACCCGTCTTTACAGCAGCCGCCGCCCAAGAATATCTACAATAGAATGGAACAGCTATTCAATACAACATATTGGAACAATTATTCGAATTACAACAGAACGAAGCAGTTGTTCAGCTTACAGCGGCATGGATCATATACATGTACATGTAGTTTGTACTATTTGAAGAATTGTCATAGCATGAGTTGAACATTGACGTCGACATGTCAAGCAGTGAATTAGCTAGGAGATATTAAAGGTACTCAATTCGATCAGAGGGTCCCCATATCAGCAAATACAATAAACAACAACAACAACATTTCTTCAAAATACGCTTTAGTTATCAGAACCGATTTATTGCAACAAATTAATGCCAAACTACTGTCAATTATGGTATCAATTTTCCCAAAATGTTTTATTTATCAACATTTTGTTCAACAAAATATGGCCGTATTATCACTTAAAGGTACTCAACCCGATAAAACTCCTCTCAATTACTATTTCAATGGCTTCGGGGGTCAAAAATATTTAATTCGAGTCGAGGAAGTCACCCATCAAAGCTCAGATTTGTTAGATATCGATTTTAGAAATCTATTATTTTTCATTATCGGGAATACTATCTGGCCCAGAACTCAGTCAAAATTGCGTTAAAATTACCACTTGATTTTAGAGTTATTCATCCTTGTCTGTTTGAATAGATTTGGAGTACACACCCAGAGCAGATTACGGCAGTTATTGGTACTCATCTCGAGAACATAACAAATTTGAAAAATCAATATCTAATAACTCTGAGCTTTGTTTGATGGGTTCCTCGACTCGAATCAAATATTTTCTACCCCCAAAGCCAAAGAAATAGTAATATAGGACCCTCTGATCGGATTGTTGTTGTTGGAATCTGTTGAGATGGGGACCCTCTTTACGGGTTGAGTACCTTTAAGTATCAAGAAATTTGGCCGTATTACCACTTGATTTCAGAGTTACCCATCTTCATCCGCAATTTTGTCCGTGACCATCCGTTTGACCACGTGTTTCTGGGCCATATTTAATTGCACATCTCGAGAAATAACAAACTTAAAAAATCGATATATGATCAGTCTGAGCTTTGATGGGTGGGTTCCTTGACTCGAATAAAATAATTTTACCCCCCCCCGAAGCCAAATGAATAGTAGTTTAGGGGTGTTTAATCGGATTGAGTACCTTTAACGAGCAGCATGAAAGTAGTTTGTGAACTCGCCGACTTGACCCCATGATATGGCGACAGGGGTATGGCCAACTTTGGTCCAAATTTTCAACAGTTGGAAATTTCATGCCTCACACAACGGAAAGTTTACACCACATATAGGTTGCATTTGTTTGATTTTCTAACCAATAGTTGCTGGGGAATTTGTTGTTTTTAAACTAACAATAGCATATTTTTCTATATTTATGCAAAATGTTGGACTATAATTATGTCCCAAACATTTTGATTTCACTCCCGCTTATGAGTTGAACATTGACGTCGACATTTCAAGCAGTGAATTAGGAGATATTAACGAGATAAAATATATTTTATATTATATATATGCCTAATAATATGATCTTGATGGCGTTAGCATTTCTGACTATGGGTTTCTTGTTGTTTCTGTGTACATGTGCGTGTGTTGGGATGTTTATGAGCTCAATATGAAGGGCCATGTATGGGAGTATTTATAAACCAATAACTAACCTGGCCGACGAGTTTTGGATTCTTTGTGTCTGTGATGTCGTACTGTCGAATATCTCCATGCATCCAGTTACTGAAGTAGAGGAACTTGTCGTCTAAAGAGAGGAGAATATCAGTGATGAGCCCGGGCATCTCTGGGAGTGCCCATCCCTCGACCGTCTTCGGATTCACCTGGATTACCTTCTCCGCTGCCCAGTCACCTTTCTGCAAAAAAAATAATATTTTTTTTTATTGGCGCCTTATTTATGTCATTTCCAACAACTAAAACACATCGTGATCAGGGATGGGGTATAACTGTAATTTGTAATCGCAAATGACTGTAATTAATTACGGTTTGGAACATTTCTCAATTACACGTAATTGAAAGTAATTAAAGGCACGGGTGGCGATCGTTGCAGAAATATTCATATTTGTTCAAATCGCCATCAACAGAAGGAATATTAAAATATATATAGTTTTGTTCATATGCCAAACATAATCAACGCGTAAATAGTATATTGTCGTCAAGACGTACGATGGTGTACGTAAACAAGAGCATGCTCGTGTTACAGAAGTTTTGCTTTTGTTTACATAACACAGCGCAATTCTATTGGTTAATCACACACAAATGATATAAACGCTCTTTATTATTTCCATATCAGGAAACCAGTAAAAAATAACGCTCTTTACGTTTACCATATCCGGATCTAAACAAAAGCCGGAAATGTAACTTGTTTTGCTTTTGTTTACATAACAAAGGAAAATATTTGACGATAACAAACTGTTTATGCCATATTTCTGATTGGTATAAGAACAGTCTGTCTATATTTTACTATTCTTTCTGTTTATGGCGGTTTTTGACGAAAGTGAATATTTTAACAGCATACCCACCGCCAACGCCGCCCGTATCTTTAACTGCTTGGATAAATAGGCATGTAATTCAATGACTTTTTAAAATTACATCGAATTACTTTCCAAATTGATCATGCTTGTTATTTATAAGAAGACATAATTAGCTTTAATTAATTTTCTTGTGAAGTTTCATCATGAAGTTGCACATACGATAAATTTAGAGTTACGCTGCTGGGATCTGGTGGACGCAATTAATTGCCCGTATCAACAGCGATGCATTGTTGAAATTCGTCATATTTGACGGGCAATCATCCCGTGGTATAATATATACGCGGCTGACACAACACTCATATATGATTATCTAAACGCAGCTTAACTAGAATACATCGTGCTTGATAAAATTGCTCGGAGTTAGTGACTGCGCACTAACCCATAGAAGTGTCAAGAATGATGGATATAGGGTCGAGAACAAACTATGATCCAAACTTATGCCAATATTTAAAACTATCCTATTCCAAAAACGTTTAAATTTCAAGGCATTCGCTTTTTTTGACACCGACCTTTCGATCATGTCACAGTATGACACTAAATTATAGATACTGGGCACACGTGGGAGCACAGGCTATTAACACCAATTGTCAGAATAACTGCCTCTAAAATACTCATCCTTCCAAAGTGCACATATTTATGGCGCAACCCAGTCCAAATGATGCTTTCATCAAAAAGGTTAACACCATTCTATTCCACTTTATTTGAAACTCGACAGAGGGAAATTAATACAATTATATACATATTATGCCTCGACTACTTATTAGGGGGGGGGATAAATGATCAACATAGAACACTTTGACAGAATAATGCAAATTACGACGTGTGTAAGGCAATTAATATGTAAGCATTAAAGGTACTCAATCCGATCAGATGCTTCTAAATTACTATAATAATATGTGGCCCAGAAACACGTGGTCAAATGGAAGGTCTCGGACAAAATTGCGGACGAAGATGGATAACTCTAAAATCAAGTGGTAATACGGTCAAATTTCGTGACACTTCAGTGATAATACGGCCATATTTTGTTAAACAAAATGTTGATAAATTAACAAGTTTTGGGAAATTTGATACCATAGTTGACAGTGGTTAGCATTATTTTGTTGCAATAAATCGATGCTGATAACTAAAGCTTATTTTGAAGAAATGTAGTTGTTGTTGTTGTATCTTGATGGTATGGGGACCGTCTGATCGGATTGAATATCTTTAAAGATTGTCTATCTCTTCCTATAACAAGTTTTATATAGTTTTCTGGGTATAAAATAATAAATATGAATCAAAGACATCTGTCTGGAAACGCTTAAATGCAAAAAAAAATAAATATCACAATTGACAAACAAATTATCCACTCACACTTTGCAGAATTGAGCGCCTCTCGCTTATAAATTTCCAATCAAAATATGCTCGTTGTTGTAATTATCGATTTTCGCTGTCGATAGAACGCGGCGGTCCGCATTAGGCAAGTACAAGTAGTTAGTACGATATAGAGACACTACTGCTAAACAATGGGTCTGACTGGATCAGGTTTAAACCAGATATGACGAATGCATCACTTAGACCCGTGGTCTCGGGTTTAAACCATGAATTAGATGTCAAACGGTGGTTTATAATTCTAGAGGTTTCCGTAAACCAGGTTTAAACAGGAGATGACGAATCCGGCCATGTGTTTCGTCATCTCAGGTCTAGCTTTCCCTAAACCTGGTTGAGCTGCACCGTCGACTTATGTATTTTAGTTGCCGGTTTAGGTCATAAAACGCAAGAAATGATCGCAATTGACAAACAAAATGATCCCCACACACTTTACAGAGTTGAGCGCTTCTCGTTTATAAATTTCCGATCAAAATGTGCTCGTCGTCGTAATTATCGCTTTTCGCCGCTGTCGATAGAACGCGGAGGTACGATTGTTTAACTCGACGAAATTGATACACTACTGTTAAACCACGGGCCTGACTGTACCAGGTTTAAACCAGAGGTGGCGAATGCGTCACATAAACATTTGGTCTCTCGTTTAAAGGTACTCAATCCGATAAAACTCCTCTCAATTAATATTTCAATGGCTTCGGGGGTCCAAAATATTTGATTCGAGTCGAGGAAGTCACCCATCAAAGCTCAGATTTGTTAAATATCGATTTTAGAAATCTATTATTTTTCATTATCGGGAATACTATCTGGCCCAGAACTCAGTCAAAATTGCGTTATTATTACCACTTGATTTTAGAGTTATCCATCCTTGTCTGTTTGAATAGATTTTGGTGTACACATCCAGAGTAGATTACGGCAGTTGAAGGCAATTATTAGTACTCATCTCGAGTAAATAACAAATTTCAAAAATCAATATCTAATAACTCTGAGCTTTGTTTGATGGGTTCCTCGACTCGAATCAAATATTTTTTTACCCCCAAAGCCAAAGAAATAGTAATATAGGACCCTCTGATCGGATTGTTGTTGTTGGAATCTGTTGAGATGGGGACCCTCTGTTCGGATTGAGTACCTTTAAACCATGGAAATATATGTCAAACTGCGGTTTAATTCTAGAGGTTTAAACATGAGTTGACGAATCCGACAATGCCTTTAGATTGAGGTTAAACATAACTTACACCATGCATGGACATTTTTTGCACAATTGTTTGCGTTAGGACTGATGACTACGAAGGGGACACATCTCCATTTGAAACAGATTTACATGTACTTACAACAACAATCAATTGCCTTCCGGCTATGGTACGATTTTCAATTCAGACACTTAGCTATATATAACTCACAAGGAGATCCGGTTGATTTTTAAGTCAACTCTCTATAACACATTTACATTTGCAGAATGAGGTCCCCAGAGGGTGCATGTAATGCGGCTATCCCACACGACGGGCTAGTGTCACAACATTCACCATCTCGAAACCGCATTCTGTCGAGGCCTCAACTGGTATGGAATACCTATAGGATCAGTTTGAAGTTTCCGATTTGAAGTTGATGATGTTCACCCATTAGTCACCTCGATTATGCATTTTATCTCCGCAAATTATGAGATATAGAAACTTAACAGAAGGTATAAGGAACTAAAACAATGTTAATTTGAGACTGCAGATAATTCCCAGAATGAGGCCCTCAGAGGGTGAATTTGGTGACGCTACCCCACTACATTCACCCTATGGGGACCTCATTATTCAAATAGCAATATATTCCTGATCCGATAAACTTTTGACACGATTGTGACCATGATCTTGATTATGGATAGCCAGTAGACGAAAACGTTTATCTTAATAATCTATTTTGGCTAGTTGTCAAAATGTTGTCCTTTCAGATCGATGAAATTAATGCAAATTTATTCGGGGTCATTTGAGAAAGTACATAAACTGTTTTCATGCACAGTTGTCGTAATTCATCAAAGCCAGACGCAACAATCAGGCCATCTAAACCATACGTCATGTTAAAGGTGAAGGTTTGACATACGTCCCACTAGCATGTATAGTTGGTGTTTCGCTATATATTAACCGCGGGCTGATAATAATTGTAAACTAGGGATTGCGTTTTTTAGTACACACATTTAGATTTGTAGACAGTGTTTACATATAAAATATATATAGCTATAGTGCCGTCGCTTAAAACGTTTATGTCCGTGGGGGGGGGGGGGGGGGGGTTGGAGCAGATCCATTGGACCGAGTCCAATGGATGCCAAACCCCCCAGCGGACATAAACAGTTTTAGCGACAGGATTAGCTTCATATTTTATTTATCCATCGCACAAAACTTGCCTTTTCATTCGTTACTCAGATGACTCCCTTACATTTATTACACGCTTGTTCCTAGAAGTAGTGTTATTGCTGTTCCATATTTACAAATCCGTATGGAACGTACGTTCCATACGCATCTCGTTGACGTAAAATGACGTACATGACGTTCGCATCAACCATGAAACTGGAACTATTTAAATAAAAGAATCATCACACATGACAAACACGCCCCGTATGAGCCTAACTAAACCTTCTAATCCTATATTTTTAATACACGGATTCTAGGTCGCGAAGCGTGTAATAAACACAGAACGACACGATGTGTAAATGGGTTTGTCGATATGGCAAATTGAATTGTTGTGTGATGAATATCGTCTTTTCAAGCGATGTGTGAGGTTTATTTTTCATCCTTTGTTCTGACTAAGTTCTATGATAAAATAATCATATCGGATACCTCATTAACGTATATATAATATCGGAAGAAACCCCTTGGCATATTGCATCGGTGCAGAAGTTCACCTCATCTCAAATATATATGTATACGTATGTATGTATGTGTGTGTGTATGTATATATATATGTATACATATATATTTCAAAAGTATATATGTATGTATATGTATATATATATGTATATATACTCGTCTCAAACTTCTTGTTTTGCGGTTTATTACTGCTACAATTTATTTATAGAGTTTCTTGAACTATTCTTCGGTCTTCGGTATGAGTTGGTTATCACTTATGGAATTAGATTGGCATACTCACACTTTGATGGATGAGCTTACTTTAAGTGAGCCTTCTCAAGTTAAATCGTATTGCATGTGTATATATGTCATCATTTAAATTTTGTGTGTGTGTATATATATATATATATATTGTACCATAATGGTCTCCATATTTGGAGGAATAAAACATATATCTCTCTTCCGCGACAGCACGAGTGCCGTATCGACAAACCCATTTACACATCGTTTCGTTCTGTGTATTTATGAGGGAAAGCAAACTAATTCATGACGTGGGCAAACCGGAGTGCCGCGCTTAGAGCGAAATAGTTCGTTAAATTGGGTTTTTGATAGTTATGATAGTTATTCTAAATTGGCCTTATATTCTAATGGTTTATAGATGTCTTAGGCTGAAACACATTTCATTTTACGCATTGTGTATCAATAACAGAGAATTGTGGACGACACGAACGTTCCAAATCACAATGACGTCATTTAGGCCGGTTGACGCCCCTATAGTTACCTGCGCAATTTGCATATCGTTACGCCATGAAAGTAGTATATACCTACCTAATAAAGCTACGTTGACCAAATAAAGCTACATTGACGTGATAAACGTACGTTTATTTGGCAGGCTTTATGGTGGAAATGCCTATCTAATCTGGGTTCACTATGGATATATAATGGTATTATATCTGAATAATACCGATGATCGATAAAATACAGAATACACCTTATCAATATAATCTAATAGGAATGGGTAACCGGAGCCGACTATATAGCCACTATACTTTCAGAAATGTTCCTTCCTTTGGGACTAGAAAACGAAGATATTCAGAAATATAAAAAAAAAACGTGCTCCCAATCCCTTTACTCACGTCAGTCTTGGCGAATCGGAAAACACTGGAGCTTAACGCACAACCAACGAAACCGATCGGTTGTGTTGGTTCGTGTAGAAATCTAATTTCCAGAGGAAGGTAACCGTCTGATCCCAGATCGATTTTCTGCTTCATTTCATGCGTCTTCCAGTTCCATACATTGAGGCTGTGTCCGTATAGACCTGCAAGATCGGACCATAATCCATATACCAATATAAAACACGATTTTCACAACACCAGGAAAACTCTTGGTTAGAGAGCAGGACAAGGACTACACGAAGAGTTATGCCATTCTTATACACATAGTTGCAATTATATCGTTCTGGGTGAACATCAAAAGTTCCACAATGAGCCACGATCGAAACGTATACAGAAGTATACATGTAGACTATTTTCCACCACACAGCAATATATTTCGACCCCAAATGATTATATTTATTTTATTTTAGAATCTACTTAAAATTGATTCCGGGCTGTAAATTTGATTTTGTGTAAGTTGCCTCACAAATAGACAAACCTCCAATTTAAATATCTCATTCTGATTTTGTATCTGTATTGTCTTCCAGAGCACAACAAAAACAGAAATAGAAAACAAGTGTATCATTATATGTTACCTCCAATATACAGATAATAAGAATAGATAATATATTAGCACTTGGCAATCGTCCCAAACATTCATAATGTAGTGACATTCTTTAAAAATTAATTTCCTCTCAGTCAAGAAACAACCTCAAGTCTGTTCATCTCGGGAAGGCACTACACATTATATCTCTCAAAACTTATCACCATGTACATGTAAATGCGTTTGAATATACCGTCATCTTGATTACATGTTTCAAGTCAAGAGTAATTTCATTCTTATACATGTAGTTGTCACTTATATCCATTCTGAACATCAGAAGTTACACAATGAGCCAAGGTCGAGACATATGTGACCCGCCATATCAAATCCAGTCGGATTTTTTTTACCCTGTGCCAATGCATTCTCTTATATATGCGAGTCGACCATAGGTCGCCTCGCATATATAAGAGAATGCATTGGCCTAACAATGTTTTACAATTTTAATAATTTTTTCTTGTATTCTTTAACAATTTTATAATTTCACCCATACAGAGCCCCAGACAAACATGAGCAGACGACACTCTTCTATATGCTTCTATATATGTGTGGGGCTCCCTGCAGGGTAATGGATGTTTTTTATTTTGGATTTGATATGGTGGGTCACATATATAGGAGTACGTCGCGGAACGCTGTTCATCGACCCCGACTTTGCCGATATAATGACGCTGTATAAAAAGGAATATTAAAGGTACTCAATCGATTCGTTGGTCACCATATCATCAGATTCCAACAACAACAACAACAACAACAACATTTCTTAAAATGCCGCTTCAGTTATCAGAATCGATTAATTGCCAAAAAATAATGCTAACCACTGTCAACTATAGTATAACATTGCCCATCAAGTGCTATATATCAACATATTGTTCAACGTAATTTGGTATCGAGAATATGTCGGTCGGCACTCGTCTAATATTTGCCAGGCCGCCAAACATTCGAGATGGTGAAAATAGCATATCTCAGAACTCGAAATATGATCACTCTGGGCTTTAATGGGTGGGTTCCTCTACTCAAATCTAATATTTTTCACCCCTGAAGCCGAAGAAATAGTAATTTAGGGGCGTTAATTCTGATTGTGCATCTTTAAACGTATGTAAAAATTTTCATATATAATGAGAAGCCACAGAATGGAATGCAACTTTCTTTGTTCGGTGATTGTTTTATATCGACGTCAGTAATTGGCACATCATTATTGTTGGTTCATAGCAAGTTTATATTTGTTTTTGCTGCGGTAGCATAGTCATACATGTACCAACACTCGCGGGCGAAATACGAGTAATCCACATCATGCAGCGTTTGGAGAAATACTTACCATCTTTGACATGCTGTGGGTTAAATCCGGATCTGAATGCTTTAGGTGCGCCCCACTCAGTGCTTATCATCACGTTGAAGTGTGGCTGATACCAAAAGTCATATCCAAATTCTATAGACTTCTTCTCCCAGTTACCAACAATGTCAAAGGTTTTTCCGTCGAGCAGAAGAAATCCACCTACAAAAATTATACAACCATTTCTTTACTAAATATATTCTTTACCATTCAGCTATAAAACTATATACATCAGAATGGTCTATTATGTGTAGAGGCCACATGGAATATAAACATACAGATGAAAAGAATACAGATGCAGAAATATCCCATTTATTGTTGGGAAATGTTCAGATAATAAATTCAACAAAAAACTGAACATAACAGCTGCTAACAGGGGGGATTTTTGCAATGAGTTTGGCTTAAAACACCGTAGAATGTCAATATAAACATAAATGAAAAATTCATGATCATCAGACGAACAGCATAGCCTGTAGCCCATGCTAATGGATTGAATTTTGAAATCCAAGATGGCCACTGGCAGCCATGTTTTTTTTGCCGAATGACCCCAAAATGACTCGTTCCTATTTACATGTCAATGTTAACATCCATGACAAATAGTATGCACATAAATTCATATACAGCTGTTTACAGTGAATCCCCCCCCCGCAAATCTCTGTTTTAGTGTTAAAATGGGGTGGGTGTAAAAAAATGGTCGGGAAAAAGCTGCCGAAAACGGAAAAAAAATTGGACGCGGGGGTGGGTGGGTCCCAACAAGGGTCGAAAGGAAAAAATCAGCATACGTGCCTGAATTTTTTTTCCGACCCCCACCCCCTCCCTGAACCTAAAGGAAATACTCACCAATGAGTAATTAGTAAATGAGATTATTATTAGTAAATGAGATTATTATTATTAAAATAGGACACGAATACATCTCACATGTCCTTTTCCGTTGTCAATCATTCAAGCCATTGTACACTTGTTCTCAGCACACACATTCAATTTAATTTCAATTCTAATTATTTATTTGTCTTCATAAAATAATTGAAAAAAAAGACAACACAATATATTAGATAAACAAAATAGTTATGTACAAATATACCAGTCTCGGGCAGTCTCTCAGGATACAACAATTTTATAAATATGTATTAATCTTAAAATCATAAGTATATACCGGTACAGGCCTCCGGGGAAAACACAAAAATAACAATATATATCATATATACCAGTCACTTGTATAGTCCATATTGGCACTTTAATATACCTTTCCCCAAGGGCCAGTGAATACCGATTCCTAGAGCTCTCCCACGGTCTACATAATGTGTTCATTTAATGAAGCCATTATAAATGTCATTATATTATAAATGTATACGTGTGCACGTGCTATTAATCAGTTATAATTAAGCTCATTAATTTTCGTATGTTTAGTTCATTGCCTTTATGCGTTTAATATGATGCGTTGATGTGGGTGTGGCTATAGCCCGTCCAGAACATTCTACATTATAGTGAGCGATCGATCGCAAACGAAGCATCGTTAAAGGGGGACTGTGCATAAATCCAACCATTTATAACACGCCTGCTAATATGTGACCCGCCATATCAAATCCAGTCGTAAGTCGGGATTTGTTTTACCCTGTGCCAATGCGTTCTCACTTTCTTATTCTAGGTAATGGGCCTTGCAGACTATCAACTGAAATGTGCAGTCTAGGGCTATCCATGTGCCAATGCATACTCTTATATATGCGAGTCGACCATAGGTCGCCTCGCATATATAAGAGAATGCATTGGCCTAACAATTTTTTACAATTTTAATAATGTTTTCTTGTATTCCTTAACAATTTTATAATTTCACCCATACAGAGCCCCAGACAAACATGAGCAGACGACACTCTTCTATATGCTGCTATGTATGTGTGGGGCTCCCTGCAGGGTAATGGATGTTTTTTATTTTATGTCCTAAAAATTGTAAGAAACATTTATTTAAAGAAAATGATAAGAAATTGTTAGGCCAATGCATTCTCTTATATATGCGAGACGACCTATGGTCGACTCGCATATATAAGAGAATGCATTGGCACAGGGCAAAAAAATCCCGACTTACGACTGGATTTGATATGGCGGGTCACATATATTCAACGATAAATATGAAATTAATTAATTTGTGTTGAGTATCCATGTATGCTAAATGCAAACGCATATACAAAGAACTACAGTTAAGTATTATATATGATGATTATATATACAATATTATTTGTCTGCAATCATTCACCTATAGATTACGTTCTCAGAGAGTGTCGGTATACGCGACGTAACCACAATTAATGAACGGGCGTGGATTGGTTTACATTTAGCACACATCGTGTACAAATCTATGCCGACGCGTCGTCAACTCGATTAAGACACCCGCTGACTATAAAACAACAAAGAAGGTTAAAGAACAATAGAAACACATAACGCGCAGCGCGCGAATGGTTAACGCGCGAATTCCCGTTAGAATTAATCGGCTCGCACTTCTTAAATTGACATGCGAATAACAAACCATGGGTCCATCAAGCATGCCACGAGAGACGCCCACTGCATAAAATAATAATGTAAACGACAACAAATGAAATTTAAATTCACAACTACACCTTTTACCGGGCTCGGTCTCGGGGTCGCACCACAACTTTTAATGTGTCCCAAAAATCCCCATTTATATAAATAAAAACCCATTGCGTCCATTGAATACAAAGAAACAGTAGCTGATTATACACCCGGAGGGCGAAATAAAATTAATAAATTTCTGGGTCAGGTATGCATATATAATTAATGTAACATTTTATTTGATATATTTGCCTGAAAATTCTACGGGAATATGTCGACGACTAGCGTTCTATTCATGACATTCCGGTTTTTCTGACAGTGTGTTATAAATAGCGACAGACCGCGATGCTGATGGGCAGCGATTAACCCAACCCGGCCACGGTGGGTAACTTGTGTCGATGCGTGGCACTTAATGAACTCTGACGGCGGAAGCGTTACATCATGGAGTTGCACCCAACAGTGAGCGGGGCGTCTGAGCCATGTACAAGACAACTAGACTAGCAAGCTGCAAAACAGAGTTCAGTTCTACCGCTGCCGGCATGTGTATTTTCTTAATTAAAGTTCTACCGCTGCCGGCATGTGTATTTTCTTAATTAAATATAACATTTTTATTGAAGTGTTTTGTCAATTACAATTTATTCTGGCTTGATCTAGACAGTTCAGTTTCTCAGAAAAATGCAGAATGAATTGTAACCTACAAAAGTCTGAAATAAATAAATGAGTGATTTCTCATTATGTGTAGGTGCTGGCAACGGTAAGGGGACTGAACTCTGCGTGTAGATTGCTAGACTAGACGCACCACGACGACGCGCAGCGTGAAGCGACGTAGCCTCATAGAGCAAGTGTCCGGTCAATGGAGACACTAGTCTTGAGTGACAGCCGTATTGTTCCAATAGACGTCTGGTAACAGCTGCGGCCATCTTGATTTAAGATTAATCTCCGCCCCTCGACATCGACCCGCGCTTTGTCAGGATGACATTAACTAACACGAACACTGACTTCCGGGTTGATAGCACGTTTTTCGAAAACAATGGATCTAAATTAAAAATCAAGATTAAATCTACTTGAAAATGAAATGACACAAGGCTAAATCATAAAATTTAACTTCATTGAGTAAAAGCACAAGAAAAGAGAGTCTGCGCGAATCGACCGAATTGATAGATCATTATTATTAGATGCACGATATTGGGCAATAAACTGAGTTACTGACGGATCACAAAATCTACATAATTATGTAGGGCCATTAATGCCTTATTCTATATCTGATGACTGTTGGACATGAAGATTAAGCAAGTTTTTATCACTTTATTTCACCAATCAACTTCAATACTTTCTCATATTATCTGTCCATCTATTTGTTTACTTGTTGTTGGTCTGTTTTATCTAAATTACTCTACCTGTGAAGGTGACTTTGATTGTCAATAAACTTATCTTTATCTTATCTTTACATATATTGCCAATAGATATATATATCTGTGTTGATTCGGTACGGTATTTAACGTAAAAGTCATATTTATAGCTCTATTAGTTGGGTTGTATGTGCACCGTTGGAAGGTATTATGCTAAATATGTTGATGTTCTTGGTTGGTTCTTTCGGTTCATGTTATTTCACGGTGTCTGTATCGTCCAGATGATCAATTTGATTATTGTCATCACAGTCTTGAAATAATGCATATTTCTATTGAGAATTTGAGACGTATTTGCTTTTATTGCACAAATTATCAAATATTCAAAACAAATATAAATTTGGTCATAAAATTAATTATGAGCATTGAGCAGAGCCTGGTTGAAATGCTACGGTGTGGCGAATCATACTCGTCTGCGAGCTACTGTCAGAACTGATGCCATATATGCATGGTTCTATTAATGGTTTGTATTTTGATGAGGTAAACTGCCCGTAACCTCCATTGTAGACAATTTCACACCAGGTTCTATTCATAAACAAATCAGAAATTTGGCATAAGGAACTGTAGTAAACAAATGTCTGTCCGAATGACTGGATCATTGACGACTCGGGCAGACATATATGGGGTAATCCAATGTTAATAATGTAATGAGGCAGCATGTCCAACACAACCTTTATTATTAAACATTATAAAGTTAACATATTAAAATTTAAAGAAATATGGTCGAAATGCAAATGAAAGAAATAATGTTGAATGAGGCCAGAAAAAATATGCTTTGTTTCCGTACATCGACCGACCCTAACAATAACCCGCCGACCCTAAAGTGTTTATTGATATTTTGAGAAAAAGTCAAAAGTTTCTAATTTTTTTTTACTGTTTTTACGACTAAAGCTCATAAATATTGATGATTATTAGTGTACAAAACACATGGCTTCTAATAACACATCCCTGTGAAAAGTGACGTGAAGTGTGTGATGGGTTGTGGATTGATGGGCATGAATTTTGCAATTTTAATTTTATGAGAGTGGATCTCATGCCTGGCTGCTTTACCTATATGCCTTGTTTGGGACTTATGGAACATTCTCTTGGGTTCCAAATAAACATGCATGCATATTTGTTATTTTATTTGGAAATCTGCCCTGCATAGTGGTTATTTGGGTCTGCAAGTTTATTAATTTTGAGGCTATGCAAATTGAAATCAGCACAAACTCAAGATTTGTATATGATTCTGAATCCAAATTGATGAGCTTATAACTTTATGCATGTACATATTCAAGTATATTGCATACATGTGGACATTTAAATATTGAATAAACACCACATGACACATATTATGTTGATTCCCATGTGTGATTGCTTGGCCTATATGACATGTACTATACAAATAATTGTTTAACTATTGTTGATGTTTTGCTCAGTTTCCCCTGTGGTATTATTTGGGTCTGGACTGTTATTAACTTTCAATGGAATTCCCCCCTGCACCTTTATTTGAAGCCCGATAGTACAGATAGGAACACTATCAACAGACATGGTGGGTGTGTATCTGTACAGTAATGTCCTAAGTAATCGACTCTTTAACTACAGCAGAGTTATGGGTAACTTTTCAGGATTTAGTACTTAGGGCATTACTGTATATATACATGTATAGAGGTATCACCACATATGTTAGGGGTACAGCTACTGTTTCCGAAAAACCAGGCATGCTAGGTTGGGTGTACTGGCTACCTCCAGACAATGGGATGTAGTCGTCACAATAACAGTACAGTAAATGAGTATTATAGTGGTGTCATGGGTAAAATTATAAAAAGTTAGTGACATCAATTTCGTATCAAGTTTATAGCCAACTTTAGGAAAATGTGGTATGTGAATAATAAAAAACATACTTAAGCATGAAGTACCGGTAAGTTTGATCTTTCATCAATCATAATGTATATTTCCACTGTGTTTATCAAGCAATACTTTTCCCACAACACAAGTTGGCATTTTATGTCACTTCAGTCGAGGTGATTCAATATTTCTGCAGCTGGATAAAAAATATCAAAATAAAATAAAAATTCCCTACCTACCTACAGCCCTCTTAATTCAGATTGTTTGGCTTCGGCAATCCGCTACGGCAACAGTATGCCGTGGCCTAGTTTGCTTCAGCAAATTGCTTTGGCATTGAATGCTGATTGCCGTAGCCAATTATGAAGGCTGTTCCTACCCTAATTTTTTCGCTCCGTTATCGGAAACATACACTTTTTTTTTTGCCTGACAAATATATTTGTGTTTAAATAATAAACAAAATGTCAATATAATTTAATATATAGATAATTATTATAAAATAAAATATATTGAATTAATTAAAAATAAGTTAACAATTTAACATGATGACCAGTTAACACAATTAGTGACAGTAATCATTATTTAGGATCCATTGAATGAGACTGGACTTGTCTTCATTTGTTCAGTGATCAACAATTAGCAGAAAAAAGTTAATATTTAAAAAATAATTTAAAATAGTAATTTTGTGTTCTTAAATAAGTTCCACATACCACAGAAAAGAGAAATTTTTCACCTACATAGTGTTACTAAAATAATCTTTAAGAACATCCATATTAAGGTTGATTTAATGAACTTTATGAAGCTATGGGGGGGGGGGGGGGTAAAATAATATAAATTGCAACAAAAATGGTAAATAAAATAAATTTCAGATGATTTGAGTGAATAGCATATACCACTCAAGTAAACAAACATTCGTCACAATCAGAGATGGACATGTATGTCCTTTTATAGCCATAAACACATTTTCAACCGTTGAACTTGGCCACCGGGGTTGCTGGGTGCACGGAAATCTTCCGAAATTGGTTGGCCCATATTGTTTGATAAGTGCAATCTAAGTAATTCTAGCTGAAAATGTGTTTTAACATATGTAAGTCATATCCATATATAGTTGACCGTACTTTTTTATAGTATTATTAAATAAACTTGACAGTTTGGGCTATAATTCGTTAACAATTTCAACAACTTGCTCATAACAATTTAAAATGGCGAAGTTTGTTTACCACGTTGGATAGGTCAAGGGTCATTGGCGAAAGGTCGAGGTCACTAGCTGTTCCCTGACTCCTAAAGTGTATGCTCACTGGGGGGAAACTGTTTCACCAGAATCGATTCTATCGCCCTTCCGGTTCCGTCTCTATCGAATTAAGTTCCGACTCTTTCGCGATTTCTAAAACATATTTTCAAAGTTTTAACCGTTGTTTATAGACTAAATGTCAAAACAGAATGTATTCTCCAATAACAATCGACAGATTATGTCTTTATACGTATTTATTGATGACAGTAATGCAAAATCGGCTGCATGTTGTGCAAAGTTAGAGACGTAGTGCATTTGGGTGCATTTCCCATGAAAATTAAGCAGCACTTTGATGCTCAGATTATCGGCCTTGTCTACTTTAAATTGGACTGAAACTTGTCAAGTGTTATGGTTGAACATTAGATAATTATAATACAATACCTCCCGACGGTTCCTCGCCGTACAAGTCCTTCAAATTAGTGCCTCAAAAAGCAACAAACGGTTCCGATTCTATTGTGATGTTTATGTTCACGATCGGTTCTTTCGTTCCTGTCTACAGTACATTCATATTCGATCAGATTATTTGATTGTACATCTATAGTTGCCCAATGACAATACATGGTCATATATGGTTTAAAATTGTAGCCATAGTAAATCAATAGATGAGTTTTAGTGGTCCCAAACGATCATAGGTCAGATATTAAAGATGATCGACCGATAATCTTTAATATCCAACCTATGATGCTTTGGGACTACTAAAAAACTCATATTGGTGTTGCTGTGACTATAGTTTGAACCATATATGGTAATATGGCAACTAGAAACACAAATGAACTATCTGGTCGAATATAATATTACATTAAACGGGGGGCGAAAGAACTGATCGTGAACATAAAAATCACATTAGAATCGGAACATTGCGTTGCTTATTTTGATGAATTAATTTGAGGGTATTTTACTATGAGGAGCCATCGAGAGCTGTGCTGTAATCGTGTCCTGGTGTTCGATCATACAAGAAGACATATTTCAGTCTAATTAAAAGGTAAAAAGGCCGATAAACGGAGCATCAAAATGCTGCTTAATTTACAAAGGAAATGCACACAAACACATTACTCTTCTAAGTGTGCAAAAAATTCGCATTATTATCACCAATAATTACGCACAAAGACACAATCTAGCCCTAAATTTTGTAAAATACGTTCTGTTTTAACATTTAGTGTATAAATGGAGGTCAAAACTTTGAAAACATTTGTTTCAAGTCGCAAAAAAGACGGGACTTATATAATTCGATAGAGACGGAACCCGAAAGGCGATAGAATCGATTCTTGTGAAACAGTTTCCCCCCAGTGATGCTTGGAGTCAGGAATGCCCTGGTTATGGAGACACGCCCCTGAACAGGGTGCAGTTACGAAACATGTCGCGCGTGCAGTTACGAAACATGTCGCGCGTGCAGTTACGAAACATGTCGCGCGCGAAAATGCACCAAACAGTTTTATGCAATCCCACGATCGTATAGAGGGTGGACAGAACCGAAGAATTTCTCAAGTTTTGGCACACGTTTCAGATGCATTGAGTACACATGTCATCGTGCAAGTGTCAATAAAGGGCGCATTGTAAATAAGTGGTATACACTGGTATTTGGAGAGATAAATATTATGGTGGACATGTGGCATGCTGATGTGGATAATGATCATGTTTATTCTCTCTCGTTAAAAGCTGCATGGATCCTGCCTGGAGTGGTAGAAGTGTTAATTAACTTACTTTTTGAAAATGTTCAAGTTGTTTGTCGGACGACTCGACACTAATATCATATAAAAGGTCTGGTTAAATAACCCCCTATCGCTTGCTGTTAGGCAGCATGTCAAGTGGGGATGACACCAACCATCATTGTGGGCGGTAAACATAAGATAAAATCTCACGCCATAGGCTTGTTTGTTACCAAATGCTTGTGACAAATAGACTAAGGCGGTGTCTGCAGTCGAGAACCTTGAAGTATGCCCACAAAGACTTTGTTACTCAATTATTATTTCATTATATATATCGCTGCCAGCAGATCTGTGGCTATTGCCACTAATTAATAGTTATATTCAAACTATATATTGTATACTACGACCTGATTTTAATTGTCGAATAATCGATTTCGTGGTTCTAATTTTCAATAAAAAATACTTGAACGTTAACTGATACACGCATACGGAATGTAGTGAACGACGCAATGAGGGATTTAATTTGCGTATATTGTTAGCTATTACTTCTCTTTCAATATGTAGTTAGGGTCCCAACCGGTCACATCGGCAAAAATTCCATATAAGGCAATTTAGCGGCATAAATCATTGGGTTATATAAATATAAACCGAACCACACCCCTCGAGTCGAATGTTTATGTTACACTCCGATGTCAATATATAAACAGGTTTGTGGGGCCTTCGTACATATTTAAAGGGGTACTGTACACTAGATCCGCCCATTTATTGGACCATCACCTTTTATACTCAACAAAATATATGCAATAAATGAACTAATTTGAGCCATGGATTAGTGCAAAATACACTCATTTACTTTATGAACGATGCAAAAAACATGGTAATTATAATGAGTCATAAATTCATTTTCATTATAATTACCATGTCGCTTACATCGTTCATAGATCACACAAGTGTATTTTGCACTAATCCATGGCTCTATGTCATTCACTTGTTGCATATATTCTGTTGAGTATAAAAAGTGATGGTCCCATAAATGACTGGCTTTAGTGTACAGTACCCATTTAAGGTAGGGTTGGCCTTGGCGGTGGGTATCCTGTGAAAATATTTCCACCGGTCAAAAACGGCCACAAACAGAAAGAACAACAAAATGTAGACAGACTTTGTCCGTATACAAATAAGAAATATCGCATAAACAGTATGTTATTGTCATTATTTGACCATTGTTATGTAAACAAAAGCATAAAAAAGTTACTTTTCTGGTGTTTGTTTATATTATGATAGTAAAGATAAAGAGCGTTCTTTGTTGGTGAATTCCTGATATGGAACGAATAAAGAGCGTTTATGCCATGTGTGTGTGATTAGCCAGCAGCATTGTGCTGTCTTCTGTAAAACAATCAGGCTCTTGATTAGGTAAAATATAGTAAATCTTTATGATAACATGCTGTTTACGCGATGGTCATGGTATATATGAACGAAACTGTATGCGTTTTAATGTTTTTCTGTTTACGGTGATTGGAACAAATATGAATATTTTCGACAACTAAGGCCTCACGTGCCTTTAAGGGGCCATTCTTACCATAAAAATGTAATGCATAGGCACAGAGACCTATACAATGTAAAGCATACATAACCACTCCCTCCAAAGTTGGACATGGTACACAAGGTTTTATGTATCGCATGTTTTTTTAATGTTTTTATGTAGCGTAACATGTCGCAGATTTCGATGTACCGGTCAAAATAGATCATGCATGCCATAAATCTCAACTTTATTTACGCCGGTAGAAATCAAATTTTATCAGCTCATAACCTGGGAACTTTTTGATGTTCTTGCTGGGGTAAGAACTTTGTAAGATCGAACAAACATCGCAGGTAATATATTTCTTAGTTAGTCCAAATATAATTTCTCATTAATTATAGTATGTTATTATGTTGGGGACTTGTTATGTGCCGATAAACATGAATTGATTGCTTGGGGGAATTTTATGATCGTAAGCGAGACAAAGCGAAAACGGTAAACAGATATGTATTTTAAAATTGTATACCTGTAATTATTATCAACACACCTAGAAGGAGCGATGGTCCCTGACGGATCTCCGGTCGCATTTTTTGCTCCCACGAAAAACAACATACCATATTATCATCTGTATGAACCAGGATTTTACTACGACCTGATTTTAATTGTCGAATAATCGATTTCGTGGTTCTAATTTTCAATAAAAAATACTTGAACGTTAACTGATACACGCATACGGAATGTAGTGAACGACGCAATGAGGGATTTAATTTTTTTACCCTGTGCCAATGCATTCTCTTATATATGCGAGTCGACCATAGGTCGCCTCGCATATATAAGAGAATGCATTGGCCTAACAATTTTTTACAATTTTAATAGTTTTTTCTTGTATTCTTTAACAATATCACCCATACAGAGCCCCAGACAAACATGAGCAGACGACACTCTTCTATATGCTTCTATGTATGTTTGGGGCTCCCTGCAGGGTAATGGATGGTTTTTTATTTTTTGTCCTAAAAATTGTAAGAAACATTTATTTAAAAAAAATGATAAAAAATTGTTAGGCCAATGCATTCTCTTATATATGCGAGGCGACCTATGGTCGACTCGCATATATAAGAGAATGCATTGGCACAGGGTAAAAAAAATACTTGAACGTTAACTGATACACGCATACGGAATGTAGTGAACGACGCAATGAGGGATTTAATTTGCGTATATTGTTAGCTATTACTTTTCTTTGAATATGTAGTTAGGGGTCCGAATTCCATATAAGGCAATTTAGCGGCATAATTCATTGGGTTATATAAATATAAGACGAACCACACCCCTCGAGTCGAAGGTTTATGTTACACTCCGATGTCAATATATAAACAGGTTTGTGTGGCCTTCGTACATATTTAAAGGGGTACTGTACACTAGATCCGCCCATTTATTGGACCATCACCTTTTATACTCAACAAAATATATGCAATAAATGAACTAATTTGAGCCATGGATTAGTGCAAAATACACTCATTTACTTTATGAACGATGCAAAAACATGGTAATTATAATGAAAATGAATTTATGACTGGAGTCATAAATTCATTTTCATTATAATTACCATGTCGTGTTCATCGTTCATAGAGCACACGAGTGTATTTTGCACTATACCGTGGCTCAAATTCATTCATTTGTTGCATATATTCTGTTGAGTATAAAAAGTGATGGTCCCATAAATGACTGGATTTAGTGTACAGTACCCATTTAAGGGGCCATTCTTACCATAAAAATGTAATGCATAGGCCCAGAGACCTATACAATGTAAAGAGTACATAACCGCCCCTCCCAAAGTTGGACATTGTACACAAGGTTTTAAGTGTCGCTTGTTTTTTAAAATGTTTTTATGTAGCGTAACATGTCGCAGATTTCGATGTACCGGTCAAAATAGATCATGCATGCCATAAATCTCAACTCTATTTACGCCGGTAGAAATAAAATTTCATCAGCTCATAACCTGGGAAATGTTTGATGTTCTTGCTGTGATAAGAACTTTCTAAGATCGAACAAACACCGCAGGTAATATATATCTTAGTTAGTCCAAATATAATTTCTCATTAATTATAGTAGGCGAAGGTCATGATGTTGGGGACTTGTTATGTGCCGATAAACATGAATTGATTGCTCGGGGGAATTTTATGATCGCAAGCGAGACAAAGCGAAAACGGTAAACAGATATTTATTTTAAGTGTATACCTGTAATTATTATCAACACACCTAGAAGGAGCGATGGTCCCTGACGGATCTCCGGTCGCATTTTTTGCTCCCACGAAATACCATATTATCATCGGTATGAACCAGGAAAAAATGTTAAAGTGATTTTTAACACGACAATGTGTGCCAAGCGTTGCCCAATCCTATTTCCGTCAATTAGTTTTATTACGTCTTGTATACACCGAAATTCGTAATTTAATTTCCGACTGGAGCCATAAATTATATTTATATCAAATTATTAAATTTGATTTTAATATAAACTGTTATCGTAAACGTTTGCAGAAGATATCTTCTGCTCAAATTAATTATTTGTCTATATATTATTGGTATTAGATCCTTGTTATTATCGATATTAGATCGCTGTTATTATCGGGAATTTATTGAAATTGGCGTACAGCCTCCCTTTAACCCTTTACCCAACAAACCGGCCAAAAACGGCCAAATTATCTTGGGTATGTCTCAATAAAAACATACAAATATGGATATCATTGGAACCGGCTCATTGACAACATTGTGATGGTTACAGTTTTTCCCTGTGCCAATGCATTTTCTAGAGAATGCATTGGCCTAAAAAAAATCTTTTTTAAACACTTTTTACCATTTTTTCTTACATTCTTTAACAATTTTATAATTTTTAATGTGTTAAGCCAATGCATTCTCTTATATATGCGAGGCGACCTATGGTCGACTCGCATATATAAGAGAATGCATTGGCACAGGGCCGTTCTGTTGGGTAAAGGGTTATTCGGATAAAATACTATGACACGTAGTGGGGTAACCACACATGCTGTGCCTCGAATTTGCTTTTTATCGGCGACATAAAGCTAATAATAATTTATGTATTTGTAATAGCATGCAATGGCTCCGATGGAGACGACGTGACAAGTATTGTCATGGATTGTGCAGTTTTGTCTGGATTAAATGACGTCACGAACCGCGACAAGACGTCTTCGCTTGTTTTTATTAAGCTAACTAACGAAATTGGTCTAAATGAAACTAATATGCCTAAACCATATAGGAGTTCTTCGGAAGTTGTGACAATTTTATTTTTATCTCGTTGGTCTACTGTCGATTCCGCAATTGAACAATCTCTAGACATTCGCTAACCGGAAGTCACGTGTCAATTTCACAAAAAAAAAAAAAAAAACGTACACGCCACCAGAATGGTTCATCGCTATAGAAAATACAGAACAAATTATATGACGTCATCATTAACCTGCGCCTAAGGTATAAGCGCGCTTGTGGTTGCTAAAATATGTCTTATCGGTATCAAATTGATGGGAGATATTGGATGGAACGTGCCATAATTATGTTTACACGCTCTGGACTTCTCTACGAGCAGTGGTCTGTCAGCTTCGTCGGTGGCTTCGACATTTATATATAGTTGACGTTTTAAGTCATTTTAGCAGGTGTGGCCATATCGCGATGTGACATAATTTATGTGTCTAATCATTTGGTTCCACGTTGAACCAATTGGCTCTGTGTTTGGTTTCCACACAATTCCAACGAAGAACCAAGTATTTCTGAACCATGTCTATATTAAAGCATCGTCGATGAGTTGTTATCCCGTATTAATATTGAAGAAACAATCTATTGGTTCAGCTTTTGATAAGTTTGTAGGACCATATAAGGCTTTTTTTTTAGCCCCCCACATTTGTGCTGTGTGGGCATGCTGTTATGCCAACGATTGCCAGATATACCCTTTAATTATTCAATAATGCATTATATAAAGGCCATTGGTCCACACACTACAGGAAAAAGGTTATAGCAAAATGCGACCGTTTGGACACAGTAATTATAGGGCTGTTGCCTAATGACTATTCCATGAAGTGTCACAATTTGGAAGCTTTATGATTCCAATGAAGTAATTAATACTGACGTAAACCATATCATTCATATAATATAACGAATTCAGTCACATACAATTCAGCTTCAGGAAAGGGGCGGAAAAGCATACATTAAGTGTTGACTTATGTAAACAACGATAAGGCAAGAAAACAGCAACTAAACAATAGCCTTTTATGGACTAATGGGGGGCGCTCGTTAAGCTTTATGTTAAAAAATATACCACCTGTATGAACTTGAATGAAACATTATTGTGAATATCTTTCTCACATTAGCACCATTAGTAATCGCCATGTTATTGTTCTCAAAACGGCAGAGAAATAAAATATGACTATCTAAAGCCACAGGTAACTTGGTTAGCAAAACGATGAAGGCACTACATCTTAAAGACATATTATGTACTTGCTCTGGTGCATGAAACTGATAATTTAGTACCCAGGCACTATGCCATCTGGAGGAATGTTGTATTCAACTAACATTGCCGAAAATCTGAAACAAATAGACCATACCACTCTATAGAAAGCATAGTCTGAACTACGCTCAATTGTAAATATTTACTACTCGATTCGGGACGCATCTATCGGCGATAAACTAACGAAAACGATTTCGCCATCGAGAGTCACTGCATTTAATTAATATATACGAATGACGGTGTGTTTTGTCAATTTGGATATGATATTTGTACAAATTAATAGTTTGAACAAGATTATTCTGCATTTATATTTGATCACACCACCGGAATGTTTCACATCACTTTAAATTAATCACATCATACCAAACATATATTAAAGCCGCATGGCGGTTTGCGCTCCAAAATACACCTAATAATAATATTCGCTTTTGAATTTGTCACGGCATTGAAATAGGTTGATAGATGTTTGAACTACCTTTCTGCGAGAATTATATGTCCCACCCAGAAACACGCATTGAAGTCATAAAAATACAACTTTGAACACGATGATTGTGTCCCAAACTAAAACAGCCATTTGCACGACATGGACCAGGAGAAAGTGGTCCGAGTTAAGTATATTCCTGCTATGGTAGAAATACAGAGCGTTTCGTTCACATATGTACGAAAAATTGAAAACTGCTGGAAAATGGCCATGGAACGTATTTATCAGGAAGCCGCTTTATCAATATTTCGTGCATTGGTCAAAAAATCGTATACCTCCTTCCAAATTACATAGACAGAATGTGGAAGCTTGACCGAACCAAGTCCGTTTAAATGAAGATATACAAATATTACTACAATATAGGTTATTAACAAGATACCCCAAAAAACAAAACAATTATTCTACAGAGGACCAAACTAAACATGGAATTGTAGGTTACAAGGAACTAATTATAGATTATAGAGTTACTAGTTACTCGAGTCAGCATAAACCAAAATTCTGGCTGATGATTGGTTGATTATCATTGAGGGAAAATTCCCTAGCGGGAACAGAAAATCATAGCCTACGTAAATTTTTGTTCAGGTGGCCATGAAGAGTCTGGTAGGGTCCCTAAGTTACGGAAGTGGTATGGGTATTTTCATGCTTCTGATTTTTGTGCAGTAAATGTAGTTGTGGAAATGCAAGATTATCGTCTGGAAAAAAAATACCGAAAAGGGCGCGTTTGTTGTCACAGACTGGTGTATCAGATGACGTTCTAAGGGAAATTTGACCACTTGAAGTTCAAATATTAGGTGCATAAAGATACAGCTGAACACGTGTGGACTAATTAACGTGATGTGGTACACTCATCTGGGGTGATCGAATATGAATAGAGAATAATCTTCATCAAAGTAGTTATTTTCATATAATTACATCCAAAATCCGCCGTCATTATTAGACATGAATTATATGAAAGGACTCTGATTGGTGGAATAATTGCTGCTTGTTGTGGGTACTCACTAACGTCTTATTGCTTTTATTCAGGGACATAAGGAAATAATATGTCTTTAATAAATACAAATGAATCAATCTCAAACTTATAACTCAATATCAAATACAATACATATACTTGTGAGTTCTCGACCAAATTGTCGCACTATATATATGACAACTACATTGTTAAATCACCGTAACTCTATCGTGATTCTTCATATACATATATTTACTGGCAATTTGGAGTCACTATAAAAAACCGCCGGTCCTGTATTATACATGAAAATCATATTCTGATCTGTTCATAACGATGCCATAATTGCCCCAACACGGAATATAATGGATATTTAAATCATGAATATAGTTTGAGTGTGTTTTATTAAGAAAAAATCGTAGTGGGTGTGTGTGTGTTATTGAGGGATATTACGCTATGGTCGTTAATTAATATAGTGTGGGTGTGTGTTATTGAGGGATATTACGCTATGGTCGTTAATGAATTAATGGGTGTGTGTGTTATTGAGGGATATTACGCTATGGTTGTTGGGGCACATTGTGTGAACCGCGAAGCGGTTGTCAATAAATATGCCCCCCCCCCCGCGACCACAGTACCGTATAATAATACACCCCAATTATACCCACTACATTAATTTCTTATATTTATATAGCTTTTTGATGATTTATTCCCATAAAAACGCGGAGTGTATTCATATTTATTTTTACCCACAATTTGATACTAGCCCATGCACGCAGCACATCATGTCAGACCAATATAAGATTTCCAAGCACTTAGCAATAATAACGTGCTCGATATAAATAACTGTCTTCAGATGCAAATTCGGCTGAACTTTGAAAAGCACGCCCACATTTTCTGCTGACCGCCTTTATTGATTAAGTCAGATTAGGTCAACAATTTGTGACGTCGTATTCGTGTTACAGTCTCTGTGTTATTGGGGTATGAAACGGGTAACCTAATTCTCAGTTGACCAATCACCGAACAGGATTTAGTGTAACACAGGCGGGCTATGTAAATATTAAAGGATATATAGTGCTGTGCAGGGTTCGCGCTGCAATTTGCCAAATTTGCCAATGGCAAAAATAATTAACATTTGGCAAAAAATATTTGTATTTGGCAAAGGTTTTGGAAAGTCACTGTTTAATTCCTCAAGACAGTTGAAAAATATTGGTCAATTAATGCCATTCTAACTTAATCAGTTAGACAATATATCCTACTAATAAAACACAATCAATAGAATGGGACTATATTTTTCATTCTAAAATGCTAGTTGCATAAGCTTGTCACATTTTAGTGACAAATAGAACACCTCATATATCGTTGAAAACTATAATTCTGCTAATGTGCCATATATGGCACTCTATCCAGTCAAAACATTTGACAGTTGTCATTTCCTGATCATTTAAGCTGAGGCATTTGGCAAATTATAAAAGAATTTGGCAAAAAATATTTTCATTTGCCAAATTATTTCGCAAATGTAAATTTCGGTCCATCGCGGACCCTGGCGCTATGGACGCCGGGGGACATTGTGTGCGCCAACGGTCACAGCGGCAAGTTTTTCCTTCTGAATTTTCGATAACACGGTGGGGAATCACGTGGTTTCGACGTTGGTGAGTACCACGTATTCAAAATGTACAAACGGGCAAAAACATAATATATGAGGAACTGACACAAAACACAGCATTTTGACTGTTACGAGCATATGCTAGTTTATTTTCAAAACAAGTTGATACATTATGTGTTTGGAAAAACTGAATAGTTTTCTATATAACATTCTGACCAAAGTTGCCAGTCGGAGGTTCGTGTAATACACAAGTCCGTATCCATCTAGGAGTATCCTTTGACTGACAACTTTGGTCAGAATGTTAGAGCAAACAACTCTGAGTTTGGACACACACGAGGTATCATCTTGTTTGAAAATAGTATATTATATGCTCGATGCTGCCAACATACTATGTAATATATCATTATCCTAGTTTATTACCCTTTTCTTCGTTTCTGATCGCGTTCGCGATCGTTTCGACCATTTTGAATGCCTGATCAAGCCTTGAAATAGGGTGTCTGTCATTTGCAGAATGAGGTCCCCAGAGGGTGAATTTAGTGATGCTACCCCGCATAGCGGGCTAGCATCACCAAATTCACCCTCTGGGAACCTCATTCTGCTGAGGTGTAAGCAGAATGAGGTCCCCAGAGGGTGAATTTGGTGATGCTAACCCGCTATGCGGGGTAGCATAACTAAATTCACCCTCTGGGGACCTCATTCTGCAAATGACAGACACCCTATTTCAAGGCTTGTGCCTGATACTCATCAACTCGAAACCACATGATTCCCCACCCTGGATAAACTCAGCTTAAGTTTTGTTTCTGAAATATGTCTGCAGTTGGGATATTATACCATGCAGCTCTGCAAGTTAGCTAAATATTCTACATGTGAATTATCGATTGATTAATCTATGACCGCGTACTTTAAAGAAAAAAACACACCGAGTTATTCTATCTACCACTTTTTGCCATCTATGTCAACAAGGTGTGACGTCGGTTCGTGTTAGTTTGTGTTTTATTGGAATATGATACGTATCAGGGTTGGGGTAATCGTAATCAGTAATCGTAATCAAAGTAATCGATTACAAAATTTAGAGTAATCGCCTGTAATAATTAATCATGACATATTTTGATTACAAGTAATCGTAATCGATTACTTTCAAATGTACATGTAATCATGATTATATTTTGATTACTTTTTGATTACTTTTACTAAAATATGCATATGGATGGCTATTGGATACTCATAGTCTCATACCGTAGTACTGTGGAGTGTGCACAGATACAAACAAAATATGAGAAAGTTAGTACAATTTTTTCATGTAGTACACTGTGTACATTCTGGCAGTGGACACAGATAACACACACTTTCTGAAATGTTGAATACAGCATGTATGGCAATAAACTTATGATACAGACAATTATGTATGACCTAATTGGCAGCTGACCAATTACCGAACAGGCTTTAGGGTATACACACTCAGGCTATGTAAATATATATATTTATATTCCAATAAAACACACAGTGCGTTTTCAGTTTTTTACCTTTGCTATTTCCCTTTGGGTCGCCCATTGCGCTGATCATTACTTGTCCTGACGCCAGGCAGTGTGTTGTGTGCAATGCACCAAGTTTAGTTTTCTTGTGGACATCTTCAGGTTCGATGGTCTGGAATGAACAAGCGAGAAGATGGATGAGCACACAGGTGTCGTGTATGTGTCACATACATATGAGGAATAGACACCTTTCGGATAATGAACTACCACCCTTAACCCTTTCATGACGGGAGCTGCGCTGGTGCAACATTAAAGTCCCTGTGCCAGTGCATTCTCTTATATATGCGAGTCGACCATAGGTAGCCTCGCATATATTAGAGAATGCATTGGCCTAACAATTGTTTATCATTTTTTAAAACAATTTTGCTTACATTCTTTAACAATTTTTATAATTCTTTTCTTACATTCTTGAACAATTTTTATCATTTTTTCTTTCATTTTATATAACAACTTTTATCATTTTTCTTATATTCTTTAACAATATTATAATTTTTATCATTTTTTTCTTACATTCATTAAAATTTTATCATTTTTTATCATTTTTTTCTTACATTTTTTATCAAATTTATTATTATTATTTTTTATTTTTCTTACATTTGTTAACAATTATGAAAAATAATATAAAATTTGTTAGGCCAATGCATTCTCTTATATATAACCCCAGTAATTTTGGTTAACAAATGAGATTCATAGTACTATAGTAACCCCAGGTTAGTTTTGATGGGTAACGAATGGGAGTTGAACCCGGAACGTTGTAGTCATGCATGGTTGATTGGAAGTTTCTAAACATAATATGTATGGTAATGATATCTGAAGTCCATGCGAGCATACATATGCATATCAGCGGATTGCAACTTAAAATTTTACTAATATATATAAATAAAACTTTAGGCTTTACGCAACACTTAATTATATAAACGACTGAGATCACTGAGTCGCTAGCAGCCGTATCGGATTCATCCAGCTCCGATCCGTGGTTTCAGAGATTCATCCAGCTCCGGTTCCGTGGTTTTAGTGCCACATGTCAAAGTTCTGGAACCGGGCCTGGTGGATACAATATGGCCACGAGTTAGTGACAGGGCGTATTAATACAGACTTTACCTGAAATACCCATGTTGCCATGTAAATTTGTATGTACTAACCTTGTGTATTGATGGATTTCGTTCATCGGCACCGGTTTCGACGATATATATTCGATCACTGTTCAAACAGGGCATGATCAGTTTGCTTCGCTTACAAGACGGGTCGTCATAGCAACTGGAACAAGCATTCCACCCTGTATGATGCAACTCGTCCGCTTTGTTTGGGACATGCAGGCGGTGAATTACCTGAAGAAAGTAATTCATTGACCATTTAGATAATATTTACCAGCCATCACTCCAAGGATTACATATAAAACAATATGTAATCGGGTTCATGATTAGGTATATATTTGTATTCAATCTGAATGACACGTGATGTTCGATTACTTATCAGAATAAACCTTATCAATATAACCTACTCCGAAAGGGGATAACAGGAGCCAATTAGCCACTACTAAATACAGTTATTTAAAGCCGCATGGCGGTTTGCGCTCGAAAATATAAAATAATATTATTCGCTTTTGAATTTTTCTCAGTATCGATATAGGTCGTAAATATCTGAACTACCTTTCTACGAGCATTATGTAACACAAAAAGACACACTGAAGTAATGAAAAATACAACTATGAATACGGTGTTTGGGTTCCAAACACAAAACAGCCATTTGAACGACATGGAACAAAAAAGACGTTCCGTGGTAGTCCATTCCTGATATATGGTAGCAATAAAGTGCGTTTATCTGACTTCTGGCGAAAAATGGCTGTGACTTTGGCAAGTATTTTTCAGAGCATATGAAGCCGGTATATCAATAGTTCGTTTATTTATCGACTTATCGTATCCGTCGCTCCAAATTAGGTAGAAAACAATTTGGAGGTTCGCATGAGCCATGTCCGTTTAAGAAATATTCCTTTTGGGATGAATATTTTGAATAAATAACGGGAGATATTCAGAAATAAAAAAAAATAACATTAATTTTTGTTAAATTGGTCGCATCCACCCTCTCTGTGAAATTGACTTATTTGGAACCTAAGTTGATCAATTGTGGTGTTATGTACTGATTCAGACACATATCCGTTATCTAGTCACACATACGTTCTATGCGTTCAAATTCGTTGCTATTAAATCAGAATACTCATTTTATAAATAGAATCCTAACATCACGTGACACGTCTGATCCCGATTGATCATAAATCGATATCTAATCGTGAATCCCGATTAAGTATATTTCGATATTTTCATTGTGTATTCTCATTGTGTATTCTCATTGTGTATTACACTCTTATGCGCGATTTCCAATGAAAACGCCGTTAATTAAAATGATAATGTCACTAGTGAATTATTTCATTTTTCGTTACGTCATTGACGTCGCTTACTGATCTGGACTGAAATTTCGGTGGTTAATCTTTCTTCACATCGCGACTTTCATGCATTAATTATGTGTGTCTTAATTATATTTGGCGAACCTAATTGATGCAGAAGTGTAATAAATTCACTCGAGGTGAGAGACGTTTAGGTAACAAACTCGTGCGCTAACGCGCACTCGTTTCTTACCGACATCTCCCGCCTCTCGTGAATTATTTAACGTAATTATCGGAACCAATTGATTACTCTCTATGTATTCTCATTGTGTATTATCATTGTGTATTATCATTGTGTATTATTATCATTGTGTATTCTCATTGTGTATTCTCATTGTGTATTCTCATTGTGTATTCTCATTGTGTATTCTCATTGTGTATTCTCATTGTGTATTCTCATTAACAACGAGTAGTTACCTCTGGAAATGTCCAGATAATAAGTTCATCAAACGGCCGTTAGTTTAATTTATTATATGAATATTTCCCACCAACGAATACCATTCATTCTTCACTTGCAGTATCTGTCGTCTGTAGAATTTCCTGAATCCCTCCAAAGGAATAATAAACTATTCCAATGAATATTTTATAACTGAATCAGAGAATCCATTCACCAAAGAAAGGGTTAAAGCGGTCGGCACGGTTTGAGTGACAAAAACTGATATCACACGCTGTTGGGATTTGAAATGTTGTTGGAAATGGATTGCATGATGGTCAAGTATTTGTGTCGGTAATTTAGTATCTGTATTGTGATTATATATAGTTGCTAGTCTTATTACTGCTTCTTTTGAGTTCTGGATACTCTTGAAGTTCGTGAGATATTACCCTCGGATAAAATTAATGGTGTTGAGTTGTGCTGTAACAATAGTTATAAACCGATATACTATAACACTCAACCGTGTTATTATAATATATTATAGCAGTGTATTATATATATATATATTATATATATATATATGTATATATATATATATCTCTTTATTTTCCCTCCATATATAATGAAGATATAAGTATGACAATACATAGTACAAATAATGCAAACGCACATAAGAAACATAACGGAACATATGTACAAGGGTTAACGGAAGTATTTTATCTCTGGAATTCAGGCCCGCTTATGGTGAAGAACATTGGACACAACCGTATCTCAACCATGGATATATATACCACCAATACGTTTGCGTGGTCAATAAGATGAAGTCGAGCTATCCATACTCATAGTCCCATGTAATTTCAGTAGCAGGTACGAGACTGTGGGGACCATTTATACGGGCGTGGTATCCAGAGAGGAAGAACTTCAAAGAATGGACACAAAACGTTCCATTGTATTACAATCGAAACGGCAATAAAGTAAATGCCGTATATAATATAGATTTTATGTTGACACTTAATCCTTTGTAGCTATATTAAGTATACCTTAAGGTACGTTCATACGCTGGCAAGTTTGCACGGTATATTTTGCGGGCATTTCATCATAAAAACCACATGGTGCCATCATATCAAAGTAAACGTGCCTATAATATGCATCTTTACCAAAGCGAACGACATGAGAAGTAAAATTTCTGTACTTCCACTTGTAAATGACGCTACTGATATTTGCCTTCAAATGATTGATTCTTGCAAGACAATTGCATGCTATTTACAGGTAAATTCCGGTAGCATGGCTACAGGTGGAACTACAGAGTTTTTACTTCGTATACAGTTATAGGTGTGGTACAGATGCATTTTATATGCTTGTTTCCGTTCATATTCTGGCACCATATCGTTTTCTACGACGATATTCCTGCAAACCATACCGAGCAAACTTGCCAGTGTATGAACGCACCCTTAGAAAGATTGGTCTACATGATTGCATTTATGCCATATATAGTTTGATAGCATATAGTGTACACAATATCTTCAGGTGATACAAATTAATTCCAAATTTGTTCATAATGTCATACTCAAACTCACTTCTAACAGCAGATATAACATTGCATTCTACTGTAGCGTGCAGAACCACATTATTTGTCAATTTCTCACAATTGACACACGGAACCTGTTCTACTTGTTTTGTTTGACTGGTTAATTTAGAGACAGTAAGGTATTAATTTAGAGACAGTAAGGTAAGGTATTAATTTAGAGAGAGGGAGTAAGGTATTTGGAACTGTTTTCCGGGTCACATTTACAGATCCCCAAATGTCGCCGACACGTAACTCTGGGTGAAGTTTTTGTACGCGAGATACTCTCTGATCGTGGGAATCCTTTGAGACCACTCTGAAGCATGCGGGATGCGGATATGGCACGTATGTGACGAACTTATTGAAAAAGCCAATTCTAAAGAGTACAAAATACTTATTGCATCTCTTTAATGTAATGATATGCTGGTAGCCGGATGCACAGTGTGAGCCATTATATACCATCTTAGTCATTAAACATATCGATTTGTTAGTCGATTTATTGAAACTTCATATTTTGGCTTCATGATTAAAACTTTTTTTCATCTTTGAAGGTGGGGTTTTGATTGAAATAGACTGGACGTCTGATCTATCCATATCAAAGTTAAGAATAAACTGTATAATTTGATTAAACTTATTCCAATTTGCGAGACCCAGCGATGACACGTGCATATTGGTGCTGCTAGAATCAACTATAATCTCTTTAAACATTTAACCCTGTGAATATATAAAGCAAATCGTCAGAGTATTTTGAAATAATTCTTAAGAAATGAATGTAGTGGGTGTGTGTTATTTGGGGATACAGCGCTATGGTAGTTGGGGCACATTGTGTGAACCGCGAAGCGGTTCTCACTGAATATGCCACAATGACCAGCACGTCGCATCCCCCAATAACACACACCCACTACATCCCCCAATAACACACACCCACTACATCCCCCAATAACACACACCCACTACATCCCCCAATAACACACACCCACTACATCCCCCAATAACACACACCAACTACATTAACACACACCCACTACATTAACACACACCCACTACAATAACACACACCCACTATATTCAGTTCTTATATTTATATAGCTTTTTATTGATTCATTCCCATAAAAATAAGCTTAGTGTATTCTTATTTATTTTCACAAAATCTTCCGACAATATGATACCCATGATATATATAACTATATTATGTTTGCTATTCGATGTCAATGTACTATATCAGAAAATAAGAAACAAATACAAATAAGAACAAATTTGGCTGCGGACACACGCACCACAATAGCGATGGCATAATTGGTGTGGCCATTTATTATGGTGGAGGTTGGTGACGATTGGTCGTCATAATTACAATGTAATATATATATATAGCTAGCCATATCGCCCGCTGCATTTTCGCACAATGAGTCTACCATGCTCTACCAGCGTCGCGGTCGATATCTCAAGGATTCATCTACTTGAATGTCTTGTGAATGAATGAATGATGCTTTAATCTCAGCCATTTTTACATGGAACATGAGCGATGGTTTAACTATTTGTCGCTGTTGATCTTTACTCAACACGCAAACGTCGCAAAATAGAAAACGCAATTGGGGAACTGTATTAATACGAATGCAATTAATGCAACTAGATAAACATGCATTGAGATCATATAAATAAAACGTACTACGTGCATGATATGTGAGTGAATGAGGGATTTCCACGGTCAAACACAATTCTGGACGATCGATCGTGCAATTATATATATGGTAAAGAATACAATGTAGCAAAACATAATGAGTAGAGCTCAACCTTGGTGAATCGCAATGGATTAACCCTTTACCCAACAGAAGGGCCCTGTGCCAATGCATTCTCTTATATATGCGAGTCGACCATAGGTCGCCTCGCATATACAAGAGAATGCATTGGCTTAACACATTAAACATTATAAAATTGTTAAAGAATGTAATAAAAAATGGTAAAAAGTGTTAAAATAAGATTTTTTTAGGCCAATGCATTCTCTTATATATGCGAGGCGACCTATAGACTCGCATATATAAGAGAATGCATTGGCACAGGGCATAACTGTAACTATCACAATGTGGTCAAGGAGCCGGTTCCAATGATATCCATATTTGTATGGTTCTATTGAGACAGACCGAAGATATTTTAGGCTGTTGAAGCTTTATTTGGCCGGTTTTGGCCGTTTTGTTGGGTAAAGGGTTAATTGGCCAGTCACTCATTGTGCGGAAACTCAGCGGGCAACATGGCTAGCTATGGAATAGTAATTATGATTACCAATTGTCACCAAACTCCACCATAATAAATTGTCACACCTACTATGCCATAGCTACTGTGGTACGTGTGTCCGCAGCCAAAGTCAATCTTTCCTCACGCACTTGTTGATATTTGGGTTTATAAAATTTAATGATACTACGCACGAACCAACTTCGAAGACCTTTAGTCTCTTTAAAAGTATATATTTTATAGATCCCCAACATACCGAATTGTAAATGCGAATTATACATGCAAAGATGCATTATCCGAATTAACGCTCCCAAATTTACTATTTCTGGCTCCGGGGTAAAAAAATATTTGACCCACCAAAGCTCAGATTGATCAGATCTCGATTTATGAAGTTTATTATTTCTCAAGTAGTGCAATTATTTGTGGCCCAGAAAACAGTTGTCAAACAGACGATATCGGACACAATTGCGGATGAAGATGGATAACTCTAAAATCAAGTGGTAATACGGCCACATTTCGTGATACTCAAGTGACGGCCATTTTTCGTTGAACAAAATATTGACAAATAACACGTTTTGGGAAATTTGATACCATAGTTGACAGTGGTTAGCATTATTTTGTTGCAATTAATCGATTCTGATAACTAAAGCGTATTTTGAAGAAATGTTGTTGTTGTATCTTGATGATATGGGAACCGTCTGATCGGATTGAGTACCTTTAAGCTTACTCAAGAAGCGAACCATTACTATTTCAAACACCAGAAACATGTGAACTAGAGTGAAACATATAGAAAGATACAGTAATGTCCTAAATAATCGACTCCTTAACCACAACAGAATTATGTGTAATTTTTCAGGATTTAGTCGGAAATATGGCTTGTTACCATTCATCGGGGAGAGCTTTCCGATGAATGGCAACAACCCATATTTCCGATTAAATTCTGAAAAATTACCCATAATTCTGCTGTGGTTACGGAGTCGATTATTTAAGGCATTACTGTAAGTATACCACGTACATGCACACCTGACGCACTGTATGTTTTTTTCGGTGAATATATTCGCTCATTTAAACACGAGTATTTAAGTTTGTTGTGACACAACATGACCACTGGGTAAATAAATTCTTGTTTTTGTTCAACCACCATCTTGGCCAGCATGGGGTCAGGATTTAGCTGTTGCAGTCCGCGAGCGTTGTCAAATCGCTTATTAAAATTTGCATCCATTAAACTCGGAGGGAAGTATTAGGAGGGCCTACATAATTATACTGTATAAATGTAACAAGATATTGTGTAGCTTGATATGCGTTATTAATCATTGGCAACTGGTCCTGTCATAACATTTTGCTATGTCATAGCTAGTATGTTCGTTCAAACTCCCTGTTCTGGCTTATTACCCTACTATAATGGTTGTAATTTGCATATGTTTATCAGAAATTAGACAAAAGTATATCCCGGAATATTACTGGAAATACCCAAATGTGGATAAATTTCACAAACTTCTCTGAGTTGAGAATATAGCCCTATTGAAAAATGTGTCTATATATTTGAAGCTAGCCATGAGAGAATACAGCATGAAGACTTAATCTGCGTGCGACTGGGTATTTGGGCATCACTTTCACCACGTCCTAATTGTCTCACACAGGGGATACATTTATCTAGCCCCTGCTTTCTCGATGTGGGTGTGTACTGTTCACGGTGCCCTTTATGCAAAAACATAGCCATATAGTGCCAATGCATGTTTGGTCCACACCAAAGGACTTGGTGGCATATAGAGTTGCCGTTCCAATGGTTTGTGTCTGTCTCCCATTGTAGGCATCCTAATCCACTTTTGTATATATGTATAAATGTTTTTGCATGTAATATGTTAAATCATGTCTAGCAATAAAGCATATGTGCATATGATGGTCGTCCTTCAATATCGATGTAATGATTGCAATGATTCATTATTTGTTTAGTTTAACCGGTGACGGGAGCTGCGCTGGTACAGCATTAAAGATCCCATGCCAGTGCGTTCTCTTATATATATAAGATAATTCATTGGCTTAGGGTGGATACACACATGCATGTAATTTATGTATGTAAAATCCATGTATTTTACATGGTCACACCAATCATTGATAGAATTAGTCGCCTGCGCGCGATCGGACAATTTCAACAGGCGAGACAAGTGAGCAGTTATAAGCCATTTAATTATCAAACTAACTGCTGTCAAGAAATTTCAGGCCAGTCATAATATAAATTCTTTCATGGATGCCGAAATGAATAAATCCTGTCTGATATCTGTTGCTGTTTTTCACGAGTTTTAATTCATTTCGAAAAGTGGATTTGAGTCCGTCGATTTTATACTTGATTTGTTTCTCGTCATTTCAGGGTCATCCAAAATAAAAATAAAATGTAAAGAATTTGAAGCTCTTTTTGGGCGATTGCGATACACGAGTGTTTAATGTCCCATTAACTATCCGATATGGTGCTCTCATGCCTTGAATAACAGGCATTGGAAAATTAAGACAGACAATACCGGTTCATTGTGATTTCTCGGATAGTTTCAGAGCGAGCTCATGTGATAACATTCAATTGGGATTTCCATGCAAATATTCATTACAGCGCCAAAAAATTAATGCAGGTACAGCGTTGAAAGTAAAAAGAGTGCCCCCCCCCCCCAATTTCACCCAAAATTTACATAACAGTATATGTTTCTCAAACCAAAGGTTGAACAAGTTCCTAACTGTCACAAGTTTAGCTTGTACACGTTTGAATTATAACATTTTGGACCATAATTCATGATTGGGGAGGGGGCTTGTTCTCGAAAGCTTCGAATAATTAAGGGATTTAGTTGAATGTATCAGCCGGGATTATCTGGGCATGGATGTACAATATGTTTAACATAAATATTCCATAGTTTTAAATTTTGCGTATACATATACATGTATAACACAAGAGAGGAAAGGTGGCGTAGTTGGGAACTCGTAGAGCTAGACAACCCTTTTCCCCGAATGAAGACACACAGCAACACCATGCACCTTCTGTACTCTCAAATAAATTGCAGAATATTAGATTAATCGCTCGTAGCAAACAGATACGACAGGAATGACTGTCAACTACAATATTTATGAGTCAGGAGTGGCTTCGTGGCTTCATTGGTGGGGGGTGGGGGTCAGGACTCAGGGTGCTGCATGCCTCCACCCCACCCGTCGAGGGAATATGCAATGGTCAATCCGGTGGCTTCCGGGATAATATACCCCCCATGTTGGGGATCATAGCCTGGGGCCATCACTGGTATAAAAATCAAGAGAAGACTGACAATGATTTAAACAGAAAGTCCAACATTTGGGTTATCGCGCGAACAATTATTTTAAGCGGCCTGACGACTTCGTTCAGTCAACGGTTCTCTGCACGTTCAGAGCTTGGCTCACTGTGGTCAAACATAGCCGAAATGATTGGGTTGTCAGCGGACACATATTACATGGTCTGTATGATCCATGTAAAACGACAATACACGACATTTACAGAGATTACATGCATGTGTGTATCCACCCTAAGGTGAAGGTAAATATTGTTAGGCCAATATATTATATTATATATACGAGGGTTATATATGGGATACTCGCAAATATAAGAGAATGCATTGGCACATGGTTTTCGCAAAATTTTCAGGAATCTCCAGTCATGGAAGGGTTAATGACCACCAGGGGTAGGACTGCCTATATATGTACTTTCTTTTTACCATACGATGTATATGATTTATGAGAAATAAACTATTGAGAATCCAATTTTATGCCATGTTTACTTTACCGCATACGTAATGCTGTCGATAACCACTCACCGCAGGGGGTATAGGTATTGTTATTGTCACAACCTTATATCCATACCATGGAACTGATCATCAGAAAATACCATGTATTTGGATAGGAGAAATAAACTGTACATACACCACATCGGTACAGTGACGTGATATGGGCCGTAGTACAGATAAAGCGTTTATATATAACTTATGTGACCGAAATTTTGACAATAAGTATTGCCCAATTACCCCAAAATATCCCATATTATTACCCATCCCTTAACTAACACTATTTCTGATTGGGCAAAAGCCGTCACATGATAAACCAGGAACAAATCATATTGGACTCAATCGAGTCCAATATGACTTTTTAAAAAGTATCGGGACTCCGTGACGTCACGACGTAACTCTATGTTGCCAAATGAATCGGTGAAATTGTGATGCGCGCGCAATACTCTGGTGGATTTAGCAGACGTTTCACTTCCGCATTGAGTTTTTTTTCACATATTGTTTTCACCGTGTTTACTGTTCCAAAATCATGCTTTCTGATGATCAAATACAGGTTTTTATAGAGAAACAAGTGTCGATAAATACCAAAAATAACCACAACAATTTTATTCCCAAAATTTGGATAAACATACAGATGGATAATAAAAATGTCATTATACAATGTTGTGTACAGTATGGTTTTTCTTGTACTCGTCCAGGTTGTGGTGAACAATCATATTAGACTCGACACGGCGTGTCTCGTCCAATGTGACTTTTCACAACAGCCTGGACTCGTACAAGAACACACATACTGTATACACCATTGTATAATAACTTTATAGTAATAGATCATATCTTGGGACTATAATTTCTCACAAATTGTTGACGGGGAATTCCCTTCATAACCATGCGTGGAACGATATGAGAAAATAACTGCGATCGGTTTCAACATTAAAATTTTAATGAACAATTTCAAAACAATTGTCTTCAGTAAAGTCTAATCACTGTCCGAAGATATAAAAGAGTTCCGTCAGTATACCAGCCTCGTTCTCGCTTCAGAGTAGCATGATACGGAATCGGAAACCTCTGTGGATTCCGATGCCCCGGAAAAAATCACCAAAAACATACCGTATTTTAGCGAGAAAAATCACAGTCATATAAAATGCATTTTATCATTGAATAATGTAACGCATACGATGATTTAAAATCTAATTTATTCAGCGAAATTGAGAAACACGATAGTGAATTCAATAATTTGAATGATGCAGATAAATTTTCACTGATTATGAGAAATGATAACATTAAATTAATTAACAAGGTTTGCAACATAGTCCGGCTATTCTTCCTTCGGCGGAATAATAAAACTTGAAGAAATTGTTGAGGGAATGTTGATAAGAACTGTGTTTGTTATAATAATTTTGTTATGTATTGCTTATTTATGTATATGATATTCATCAGTATCTTGCAACTGCCCATTGGGGTGTTTTGCAATAAATTCTTGTATCTTGTATCTTGTATAATAAATTATGATAATTTTGGAAATATTGAGTCATACTGGTTCTGTTGATTTAGGGTGCAATAATGTGTTGGTGGGGAGATGTGGTGTTAGTGAGCGTAACTATTCCTTTATATAATGGTCATTTCTGAGGGCTTTTCAATGCGACTGAATTATACAAGGCATCACATATTGTCCGGTATCATCTGAAGTAACAACCAATCGTCTGACAACACGATCATCTTGAAGAATACATAATTCGATGTCCAAACAATTTTATTTGATAATCAAATTTATAACCCCTTAGTTTTTGCAATGTTTTTCAATATCATGGCTGACACATATTTTTCATTTTCATGCCGAACACACCATCAGTTGGAAAATTCCCACACAAAAATAGGTTTTAATTGGTATTACAGATCGATTTTCCAACCAGAATTTAGTGTTAAAATTGTTGCTTTTAGGTCAAAAGTCGCATATTTTCCTATTTTTCTATCAATGTGTTGGCTAAATTGCTGATTAGTTGGAAAACTCCCAACGGAGATAATGAGGTATCGCTTTTCACCAATGAAGCCCTTTCTATTGTACGAACACACCGAGGCGATGAATAACAGTATTGGCATGCTCTAACTCAATCTCCAACTTCATTCACCCTCACCCAAATCCAAACCTGAACCTAAATCCATTACCCCCCCCCCCCCCATATAACACCGCGCATGTGCACATTTGTATCACCAAATTATTGCTCCTATGTTACCTCGACTGATTGAGATATTAAAACATTCTGAATTATGTTGAAAACTGCCAACCTAAAGGGGTGCACATGGAATTTCCCCCAATTTTGAAATTTGGTTGGTCTGGTTCAAAGGAGGTGCAGTTCCAAGCCACGTCTTTGTGTGAAATCCCACGAGCTTACCTTACAATATGTCTGGTGAAATCCCGCGAGCTTACCTTACAATATGTCTCGTGAAATCCCGCGAGCTTACCTTACAATATGTCTTTGATTTCGGATCCACGTCTACAGTCGCCAAATAATCCGATGCTTTTTCTTTGTCGGGACTTATACATGTTATGTAGATGAGTTGTTCTTTTGGGCCTTTCATGGCATCCGCTGGGGACGCATAGCCCGGTCCACCGCAACAAGCTGTAATAAAGAGGTATTCTGTATCAACATATTCTCACGCACAGCCCGGTCCACCACAACAAGCTGTAATAAAGAGGTATTCTGTATCAACATATTATCACGCACAGCCCGGTCCACCGCAACAAGCTGTAATAAAGAGATACTGTATCAACATATTCTCATGCATAGCCCGGTCCACCGCAACAAGCTGTAATAAAGAGGTATTCTGTATCAACATATTCTCACGCACAGCCCGGTCCACCGCAACAAGCTGTAATAAAGAGATACTGTATCAACATATTCTCATGCATAGCCCGGTCCACCGCAACAAGCTGTAATAAAGAGGTATTCTGTATCAACATATTCTCACGCATAGCCCGGTCCCCCGCAACAAGCTGTAATAAAGAGGTATTCTGTATCAACATATTCTCACGCATAGCCCGGTCCCCCGCAACAAGCTGTAATAAAGAGGTATTCTGCCTCGACATATTCTCATGCGTAGCCCGATATACAAACAAGTTCCTTACACAGGGCCGGGGCGTGTGGGTATGTGGCTAATTGGCCGAGAAAACTTTTTCTGGTGTTTGCAATTTTTTTCCTAATGGCTGCGGACACAAGTACCACAGTAGCGATAGCATGGTAGGTGTGACAATTTATTACGGTGGAGTTTGGTGACAGTTGGTCGTCATAATTACAGTGCAATAGCTAGCCATGTCGCCCGCTGCATATTCGCACGAGTCTACAAAGCTCCACCGGCGTCGCGGTCGTTCTCTCGAGGATTTATATCTACATGAATATCTTGTCGCTGTTGATCTTTACTCAACACGCAAACGTCGCAAAACTAAAAAAAACGCAATTGGAGAACTGTCTTAATACGCATGAAATTAATGCCATTAGATAGACATGCATTGAGATCATATCAATAAAACGTACTACGTGCATGATATGTGAGTGAATGAGGGATTGCCAAGGTCAAACACAATTCTGGACGATCGTGCAATTATATATATCGTAGAGAATACAATGTAGCAAAACGCAATGAGTAGAGATCAACTTTGGTGAAACGCAATGTTAATTGGTCCAGCGGACTCATTGTGCGGAAACAATGGAGCAATGTAGCACTATATACCACTGGTTGTGGTAATTTAACCCTTTACCCAACATAACGGCCCTGTGCCAATGCATTCTCTTATATATGCGAGTCGACCATAGGTCGCCTCGCATATATAAGAGAATGCATTGGCTTAACACATTAAAAATTATAAAATTGTTAAAGAATGTAATAAAAAATGGTAAAAAGTGTTAAAATAAGAATTTTTTAGGCCAATGCATTCTCTTATATATGCGAGGCGACCTATAGACTCGCATATATAAGAGAATGCATTGGCACAGGGCATAACTGTAACCATCACAATGTGGTCAATGAGCCGGTTCCAATGATATCCATATTTGTATGGTGTTATTGAGACAGACCCAAGATAATTTAGGCTGTTGCAGCTTTATTTGGCCGGTTTTGGCCGGTTTGTTGGGTAAAGGGTTAAGTGAATAAACAATAAAGCATAAAATAAATAAACTCAGCGGGCAACAAGGCGATCTATGGTATAGTAATTATGACGAACAATTGTCACCAAACTCCAACATAATAAATTGTCACACCAACTATACCATCGGTACTGTGGTACGTGCGGTCGCAGCCAATGGCTTTTCTTCATCTAATTACAAGGTAATTACACAACATGGTCATTACAACAAGCTTCAATAAAGAGCTTTTCTTTACAGATTCATATTGGACTTTTATGATTCTGAAATAAATCTATTGTGAATTCATACACATTATTCAGTTGAATGGCGCGGACCACAGGGAAAAGACATTGCCACTGTAAGTAGGCTAGTATATTTTGAGCACATAGGTCAAGTAGTTCAATATTGGTCATATTGCACCCATTTCGACCTCCAATGAGTTCATATTAAGCTCATGATTCAGGAGAACAGTTTGTCTTTAACATCCACAAATTAACGCCATTCTGTCTATAGGAGATGGCACCTAATTACTGTCAAATCCAATTATCATGTACAGTAATGCTCTAATTAATCGACTCCTTAAACACAGTAGAATTGTGGGTAACTTTTCAGGATTTAGTCGGAAATATGGCTTGTTGCCATTCATCGGAAAGCTCTCGGGGAGAGCTTTCCGATGAATGGCAACAAGCCACATTTCCGACTAAATCCTGAAAAGTTACCCATAATTTTGCTGTGTTTAAGGAGTCGATTAATTAGGGCATTACTGTATTATTACTATTGGACGTACATGCTGATGTGTATATTGATTAAGAAGAAATTTGTTTAAACTGAAGAGGCGTTCAATTCAGTTGCAGGGCGGTTTTTGATCTTTGCGAAAGGTTGTATTTAAAGTCCTTAACAAAATACTTTTTGTTGAATGACATTTGACGATCTCTGTATCACATTAAAAAGAATTAGTCAGAATTGTAAATCTTGCTTGTCTGAGATATAATATTATGCACAATTTCTTCATAAACAATTTGAGACGAATTCAATATTGTTCTTGATATAAAAAGTTTACATACCACTGTGTAAAAGCTCACGAGGCTGAATAATACATGTACCACATAATTATATACAACTAACTGAAACAGGCTCCCTTCGGGAACCTTTATTCGGCGTCGGAGGTGCCTATGGCCTTTGTGTTCTTCGCTCACATTTTGATCTCTTAAACATTCCGATAAAAAAAATATATATATTTGTTATCTTTATTCTTTATTTTTTTTAGATTGAACTCCTTACTCAATTTACTCATTTTGTTTTTAAACCAATTCCCCCCTCCCAGATCATAATTGAAAACTAACTGCGTTACAACATCCGCCATGGTACCCCGAGTCACTACACCAAATTAGGATGATATATAGATATATAGATATACAGGCATACCTTACTCTTTATATATAGGTGATATTTGCGCCATCATTGATTTGTCATTAAATATAACCACCCTTTTCCTGAAGTATTAATCAATATTAGATGTCCTTCAATAACATAACATAATTAGATCCTATACCCATTAGTCATTTAATAAAGAAGTTTTGATGACCAGATATCGACTTTCGAAAGAGGAAGTTTTAATACGTTTTGAATATTTGTCAGCCTAACAAAAATTCCAACGACCGTCTTATAAAGAGCGTCAATGCTGTCATCGCCCAAATGTGAGAGTTATCTCCCATCGCTCCGCTGAGATACCACTGCCATAAGGACATTAATTGGTAAGGAATTCTTACGTGTTTTTAGTTCTTATGTTTTAGGATTAAAATTGTCTATGTCTGGCTCAGTGTCATATTTTTCTTATCAATGCCGACACTCATTGTGGCAGTGATATATCGCAGCGATAGCGTAGAGGGCACTGTATGGAGTTTGGTTTTACACGCCGCAAGCGGATGTTCTTTTTAATGATGCGAGACTACGTGCAGTCCTTATGATACGCATAAATATTGTCCTTGGTTCATGCAGGACATTATACTTGTTGCTGGAAACCAGGATGTATAGACAGATGACGAAAACGCCCCGCCAGATTTAACATCATAAAACTAATATGAGTAAGTTTTCGATAACATAAAGTGTTGACATCGAGCATACTAACCTATATATATGTTTTTATATGTTTGGTGGTCGGTCACGTATTGATGTATCAGATCACCATGATATTCCAGTTCCAATATATTGTTATTCGAAAGCCACCCATTATATTATATCAATTACGACAGTCTGTTCTCGTGAAAATAAGCACATAACGTGCTTAATTTAGTCAGCGAAATAAGCCGATATTGACATTATTTAACCCAATATACGCTCTATATGGATATAAACGCTGTGGACTTATATCCGTGATTCCGTTTTATGGCGCGGGCCATGCACAGTGAAAATACATTATAAAGAGCGTACATCTACATGGACACTTGAAAGTTGTGTCGATGAAAAAGGTTAAGATTAAATAATATCAATATGGGCGTATTTCGTATGGAGTGCACCAAATACACCATATACGGACTTGTGATATGAGTACGCTGATATATACGACGGTTTTCGTGCCCAATTTAGGTTCATATAGAGCGTAATTCAAAGAACGCCGATATGGGAGTATATGTGTTTTTGAAATACGTTCCAATTCAATTCGTTTATGAGCCTATTTTCTGGAGAACCGGCTGATATATGGACATAGAACGCAGTTTTTAAAACAGTCCAACATCGGACTATTTCCATAAGAAATAAGCCCATATTGACATCATGTAATACATTTTTTCATCGACACGACTTACCAGGTGTACGTTCATTATAATGTGTTTTCACTGTGGTCCGTGCCATAAATTACGGATATAAGTCCAATGTAAGTTTATTTCAGAATCAAATAAGTCCAATATGAACCCATGTGAACATTTAGGTCCAATATGAACCCATTTGAACGAGGATATGAACCTATTTGTAATGCGATATGCCGTAATGTGAATATTTGGGTCCAATATGAACATATTTGCACGAGGATATGAACCTATTTGTAATGCGATATGCCGTAATGTGAATATTTAGGTCCAATATGAACCTATTTGTACGATGATATGAACCCATGTGAATATTTAGGTCCAATATGAACCAATTTGCACGAGGATATGAACCCATGTGAATATTTAGGTCCAGTATGAACCTATTTGTACGAGTATATGAACCCATGCGAATATTTAGGTCCAATATGAATCAATTTTCACGAGGATATGAACCCATGTGAATATTTAGGACCAATATGAACCAATTGCAATACGATATGCCGTAAAGTGAATATTCGGGCCCAAATTGAACTTATTCAAACGAGGATATCATGAACCCATGTGAATATGTAGGTCGAATATTAACCTGTTTGTACGAGGATATGAACCCATGTGAATATGTAGGTCGAATATTAACCTGTTTGTACGAGGATATGAACCCATGTGAATATGTAGGTCGAATATTAACCTGTTTGTACGAGGATATGAACCCATGTGAATATGTAGGTCGAATATTAACATGTTTGTACGAGGATATGAACCCATGTGAATATGTAGGTCGAATATTAACCTGTTTGTACGAGGATATCATGAACCCATGTGAATATGTAGGTCGAATATTAACCTGTTTGTACGAGGATATGAACCCATGTGAATATGTAGGTCGAATATTAACATGTTTGTACGAGGATATGAACCCATGTGGATATGTAGGTCGAATATCAACCTGTTTGTACGAGGATATGAACCCATGTGAACATGTAGGTCGAATATTAACCTGTTTGTACGAGGATATGAACCCATGTGAATATGTAGGTCGAATATTAACCTGTTTGTACGAGGATATGAACCCATGTGAATATGTAGGTCGAATATTAACCTGTTTGTACGAGGATATGAACCCATGTGAATATGTAGGTCGAATATCAACCTGTTTGTACGAGGATATGAACCCATGTGAATATGTAGGTCGAATATCAACCTGTTTGTACGAGGATATGAACCCATGTGAATATGTAGGTCGAATATTAACCCGTTTGTACGAGGATATGAACCCATGTGGATATGTAGGTCGAATATTAACCTGTTTGTACGAGGATATGAACCCATGTGAATATGTAGGTCGAATATCAACCTGTTTGTACGAGGATATGAACCCATGTGCATATGTAGATCGAATATTAACCTGTTTGTACGAGGATATGAACCCATGTGAATATGTAGGTCGAATATTAACCTGTTTGTACGAGGATATGAACCCATGTGAATATGTAGGTCGAATATCAACCTGTTTGTACGAGGATATGAACCCATGTGAATATGTAGGTCGAATATTAACCTGTTTGTACGAGGATATCATGAACCCATGTGAATATGTAGGTCGAATATTAACATGTTTGTACGAGTATATGAACCCATGTGCATATGTAGGTCGAATATCAACCTGTTTGTACGAGGATATGAACCCATGTGAATATGTAGGTCGAATATTAACCTGTTTGTACGAGGATATGAACCCATGTGAATATGTAGGCCGAATATCAACCTGTTTGTACGAGGATATGAACCCATGTGAATATGTAGGTCGAATATCAACCTGTTTGTACGAGGATATCATGAACCCATGTGAATATGTAGGTCGAATATTAACCTGTTTGTACGAGGATATGAACCCATGTGAATATGTAGGTCGAATATTAACCTGTTTGTACGAGGATATGAACCCATGTGAATATGTAGGTCGAATATTAACCTGTTTGTACGAGGATATGAACCCATGTGAATATGTAGGTCGAATATTAACCTGTTTGTACGAGTATATGAACCCATGTGAATATGTAGGTCGAATATTAACATGTTTGTACGAGGATATGAACCCATGTGAATATGTAGGTCGAATATTAACCTGTTTGTACGAGGATATCATGAACCCATGTGAATATGTAGGTCGAATATTAACCTGTTTGTACGAGGATGTGAACCCATGTGAATATGTAGGTCGAATATTAACATGTTTGTACGAGGATATGAACCCATGTGGATATGTAGGTCGAATATCAACCTGTTTGTACGAGGATATGAACCCATGTGAACATGTAGGTCGAATATTAACCTGTTTGTACGAGGATATGAACCCATGTGAATATGTAGGTCGAATATTAACCTGTTTGTATGAGGATATGAACCCATGTGAATATGTAGGTCGAATATCAACCTGTTTGTACGAGGATATGAACCCATGTGAATATGTAGGTCGAATATTAACCCGTTTGTACGAGGATATGAACCCATGTGAATATGTAGGTCGAATATTAACCCGTTTGTACGAGGATATGAACCCATGTGGATATGTAGGTCGAATATTAACCTGTTTGTACGAGGATATGAACCCATGTGAATATGTAGGTCGAATATCAACCTGTTTGTACGAGGACATGAACCCATGTGAATATGTAGGTCGAATATTAACCTGTTTGTACGAGGATATGAACCCATGTGAATATGTAGGTCGAATATTAACCTGTTTGTACGAGGATATGAACCCATGTGAATATGTAGGTCGAATATTAACCTGTTTGTACGAGGATATCATGAACCCATGTGAATATGTAGGTCGAATATTAACATGTTTGTACGAGTATATGAACCCATGTGAATATGTAGGTCGAATATCAACCTGTTTGTACGAGGATATGAACCCATGTGAATATGTAGGTCGAATATTAACCTGTTTGTACGAGGATATGAACCCATGTGAATATGTAGGTCGAATATCAACCTGTTTGTACGAGGATATCATGAACCCATGTGAATATGTAGGTCGAATATTAACCTGTTTGTACGAGGATATGAACCCATGTGAATATGTAGGTCGAATATTAACCTGTTTGTACGAGGATATGAACCCATGTGAATATGTAGGTCGAATATTAACCTGTTTGTACGAGGATATGAACCCATGTGAATATGTAGGTCGAATATTAACCTGTTTGTACGAGTATATGAACCCATGTGAATATGTAGGTCGAATATTAACATGTTTGTACGAGGATATGAACCCATGTGAATATGTAGGTCGAATATTAACATGTTTGTACGAGGATATGAACCCATGTGAATATGTAGGTCGAATATTAACCTGTTTGTACGAGGATATGAACCCATGTGAATTTGTAGGTCGAATATTAACCTGTTTGTACGAGGATATGAACACATGTGAATATTTAGGTCCAATATGAACCCATTTGCCCGAGGATATAACCTACGTGAATATCTAGGTACAATATGAACCTATTTGCAATACGATATGCCACAATGTGAATATTTGGGCCCAAATGAACCTATTTGCACGAAGATATGAACCCATGTGAATATTTAGGTCCAATATGAACCCATTTTTACGAGGATATGAACCTATGTGAATATTTAGGTCCAATATAAACCTTTTTACGAGGAAATGAACCCATGTACATATTTAGGTCCAATATGAACCCTTTTCCACGAGGATATGAACCCATGTGAATATTTAGGTCCAATATTAACCTATGATTACGAGGGTATGAACCCATGTGACTATTTGGGTCCAATATGAATCTATTTGCACGCGGGTGTGAACCCATGTGAACATTTGGGTCCAATATGAACCTATTTGCAATACGATATGTCCCAATGTGAATATTTGGGTCCATTATGAACCCATTTGCACGAGGATATGAACTTATGTGAATATTTGGGTCCATTATGAAGCCATTGCACGAGGATGTGAACTTATGTGAATATTTGGGTCCAATATGAACCCATTTGCTCGAGGATATGAACTTATGTGAATATTTAGGTCCAATGTGAACCAATTTGCAATACGATATGTCCCAATGTGAATATTTAAGTCCAATATGAACCTATTTGCACGAGGATATGAACCCATGTGAAACTATTTCTACAAGGATATGTTGATTATAATATGTATTGATTGCTTATAATCGAACCATGAAGGGGAATTGTTATTATGAGAGTCCAAAGTAGGTTACGAAATTCACAACCGCGTCGATTAAACGAACCTCCAAATTGTGTTTATGTAAATTGGAAGGATGATTAAAGGCACGGTTGGCCTTGGCGGTGGGTATCCTGTGAAAAGATCTCCACCCGTCAAAAACCGCTACAAACAGAAAGAACATCGAAATGTAGATAGACTTTGTCCGTATACAAAGAAGAAATGTCGCATAAACAGTATGTTATTGTCATAATTATGTTTGACCATTGTTATGTAAACAAAAGCATACAAAGTTACTTTTCTGGCGTTTGTTTATATTATGATGGTAAACATAAAGATCGTTCTTTGTTGGTGAATTCCTGATATGGAACTAATAAAGAGCGTTTATGCCATTTGTGTGTGATTAGCCAGTAGCATTGTGCGGTCTTCTGTAACACAATCAGGCTATTGCTTATGTAAAATATAGTAGGTCTTTACGATGACATGCTGTTTACGCGATGGTCATGGTATATATGAACGAAACTGTATGCGTTTTAATGTTGTTCTGTTTACGGTGATTGGAACAAATATGAATATTTTCGACAACTAAGGTCTCCTGTGCCTTTAATTCTCATATTTATAACTGAAATTTAAGGAAAATAGGTATCGATTGTGCCGGAGATTGATCTTGCTCATCCAAACGCATGAGTTTCATATAGTGGCTATCCGAACATCTGAAGCGACGGTTTATATATGATATTATAGTAGGGCGGCTAAGTGTAAAATTATGGTCAAATCGTTCAGTTGGTGATACAAGCATGCAACTTGGTATGCATGATCAATATATATTACTAAAACAAACGGCTCGACAAACCATTCGTTATGGCCACCGGATTCAAGATGGCCGCCATTTTTCAAAATGGCCGCCGCATTTAACTTCTACCAAATATATAATATACACTAACCACTTTTCGTTTCTTTCTTTGTTACGATATATAAGTAAATCATACATTTAAAGGTTGCGTTATCATAAGTACGCAAAAATATTATTATTTTTCGGAATCTATTGATTATTTTCATATTTTTACAAGTGTTTTTCCTCAAAATTCATCAAAAAATATCTAGAGGACTACTTTTTCAGCAACTGCAACTATTGTATAGGTCTATATGTGGTATAACATAGATACTTAGTTTAAGGCATGCGATTTCTTTGTTAGTTCTCTTCTGGAGTTATTGAATTTAGTTGAATGATATGTGTAAATAGGCTGTTAACATACATGTGCGAGTTGGTATAGTGTGAGTTAAAATGTTTAAGCTATGCTTGGTGTTGATGTTATTGACAACACAATCAGCTGACACAATTGCTAATATTAATAGTGTAATCAATTGTATGCATTTCATATTTAAAGTCATTCAATACTGTTGACATGTCATTCCATATTTTGTTCAAATTGGTCATCCATAATGTATTGATTATTTTCTTGAGCAGATGACAAATTTCTCTGAACGAGGAGCTCAAACATGGTCACGATTTGCTTATGACTTTCTCGGACACAGCTAGTTTTGTACTATCTCAAGTTTGTAAATATAATGAAGCACTACAAAATGCTGGAGCAGCAGAAATCATTCGTTAACATATTCTTGAACATCGTACCAAATTTGGAACAAGTTTGAACAAGGATGTATACGAAGTTCTGTACCACAAATCATTCTTCAATGTGTATATATGATCGAGCATGGTGCTGACATCAAGTCACAGCTTGCAAATGGTGCAACGAAGTCTGATTTAGCAATCGCACAGTTATTACAATTCAACTGTTTCTGTCACTGTCATTGTCAAGTCAATGAGACACCATTCCCTATATACACTGGCATCACTCTGTACGCAAAATACAAGGAAACGAAACCTGATTTTACAGAAAATTCTATGAAAACTGACTGAGTATATCTTATGATCGTGTCATGGACATCTCAAACCAGCTTGGAGAGGTTTTTGTTAAACAGTATCAAACAGATGGAGTTGTGTGTCCACCTATATTGAGAAAATGCTTGTTCACCACATCTGCTTTGAACAATATTGACCACAACCCTACATCAACAACAAGCACATCATCTTTCCACGGGACAAATAGTTACATGTTTCAGCATCCGCATCCAGATAATCAAGGCCAGCAGCGATTTCAGTTCTGGAAAAACGAAACAAATCCCACATCTTCCGGACTCGTATACAAATGTTCCACCTGTCTATTTTAAAGACGTAAAGTCAAACCCACCAACCAATACCGGCATTGATCTACCTGGTTCAAAAAAAAATTTCTTTCAAAAATATCTTTTTCTGGATTGTGAGTGGTTGCAAGAGGTCTCGAGTCAACAGAAGTCATTGATGGTAGCACATCAATAACGCGGTCAGCTCGTCCTGCAACTCAAAAGAGAGGTCAGCAGTTTGATGTAGCAATAACCTCACTCATTAGTCACAATCAAACATTGCATGTGCAACATGAATGAATCGGTTCAACTTCTAAACTCAGAACGGACACCGGTCATCACTGCATACCAGACTCTGTATGCATTGGCTAAGCAGATACAGTGGCAGTGGCCAGACTTATATGGTGAGTACAAATATGTTGTTATGCTTGGAGGGTTACATCTGGCATTGGATGCTCTAAAAATGGTTCAGTGCTTCAGGAGAGCGACTGGACGAGTGCTGTCGTAGAAGCTGGTATAGCAAGGCCAGCCACAGCAGATTCGTTCACCAAAGCTTCACGTATTCTACAAACACCCGACAGCACATCAGATAACAGCATGTAGTCTTTTCCATGGAATGTGCACACTCAGAATACTGCAGTCGGGATTTATCCGATGTTGATAGTACTCAAATTTCAAAGACTGGTGTAAAAGTAAATGTGCTGTTAGTCCAAAGTTCCAGTTCTGGAGTTTGGTGCTTGGCATTGAATTGAAAAGTTTACTGCTGGTTAGATCATTTCGAGAAGCAAATTTCACTCTATATCATGAAGTGGTATCTGAACTAATTCCATATTTCTTTGCCAATGATAACACTCCATGCACGTTGGCTACCCATTTACCTCAGACATGATGACAATTGAGAATAAACATCCCAGCATGAACAGCACAATGTAGTCGTGAAAGGGGAATCAGGAGCAATTGGGATAAGTGAGGATGACGCACACTCAATAGATGATGGCCGCTAGTCCAGAGTTATGTTGCCTTATTTCTGATTATGATAATATTGCTTGTACAAAGCATAACACACTAGAAACCAAGCACCACGAAGAAACAATTGCATATCAAAACACATTTTTCAATAATGTGAACGACAGCACAGACGTGATACAAGAAATGGGAAATCCGCTTTCTGATGACTCCACAGACCTCTTGGCATTGGACACCAGAAACATTGTAGACCCAGTTAATGGTGAACTGATTCACATTGTCTATAAGAAAGGCAAGGAATAGTCTGAAACTTTCATAAAAGGAATGGAAAACCAAAATAAATGTACTTTCTATAATAATCAAAGGAAATTATATTTCAATATTTCGGTCTTCTCCAGCTGCAATCAAATCAAAGAAAACAAGTACGAAAGATGATTGTCAACTCTTCTCTCGATTGTTCATTTCTTGTCAGACAAGAGAATGTGACCTTGCGCATGAAAACCAGATTTCTCTAGCATCAATTCAGTAACGATGGAAAACTTCATATGTGCCAAAAATCTCAATTGATGGATACATTTGAAGCAGAGTTAACACTGCCTGAGGAAGCACCCACTGCAGATGCCGTGATAATAGATGGCTCTGACATAATAAATGTTCTTAAACCTAATAGTGTGAAAACATTTGATGAATATGCACAAGACAATGTCATTCCTAAAATACAGACATAAATATAAGAGAACTGACATCATGTTTGAAGTGTAATTAGACGCAAACAGGAAACCATATCAAAGCGCGGAAAAGGAATCAGGAGAAGGGTATCAGGATCTAGCAAAACTCTAGCAGACTGGCGCCATAGCTTTCTTCGCGATTACAACAAAACAGAGCTACTAGTATTTCACTTCCTTGCTGACAAAATTATAAATGATAATACGGACAATGGCATTGTTTTTACCAAAGGTGAACATGTACAAGGTAACCATGAACTTGATGTGAAACACGCAGTGATCAACCAACACAACAGCATCATTACCATGCCACCTATACGGATGTAGTGGTTATATTTGTAAGCGTATACTCAAGTTTGAAAGCATTCGGTCATAGAAAGACATTCAGGAGATCGTTTCATCAAAGGTACAACAAAATGTTATGGAATTCTCTTTCTCCATGCAATTAGTGGATGTGGGCATCTGTATTTGGCAGGAAAGGGAAAAAGTCTGCATGTCAGGCATGGAATGTATTTCCACAATGTAACATGACATTGCAGTAATCGAGAGATTCGTTAGAATGTACGACCGTTCAAATATATCCAATGACATTAATGAAGCCAGACTAGACTTTTTTGCACGGAAACATAGACCATACAATGCTATTCCAACTACAAGGTCTGCGCTGTTGCAACATGTCAAGAAAGCCGCATACGAGGCAGGGCATACTAGGATATTGGGACAATCAGTGGCACGTAAACCAGCTTACCCGAGTCATGCCGATTGGGGATGGGCAGAAAATGGCAGTCACTGGGAACCATTTTGGACGGAGCTTCCACCAATTGCCAAATGTTGCAGTCAGTTGACCAAACACGGCTGCAAGAAGGCGTATAATGGGCGATGCACATGCTATCATATTGGGCTTCCGTGCACCACTTTATGCAGTTGTTGCTGCCAAGTTTAAAAGACTCTATAAGAACAGATAGTCATGAATGTGTGTAGCTTTCCCAGTACTAACAGCATATATAATGTGAGGTTAAATTGTTTGATATTTTTTTTTTCACAATTTGAAAGTTAAGTGATATAAAAATGCCAAATTTTTAAAACAGCTAATTTGTTACAATATATTTTAAAAACATACTCGGGTTTTGTTTTAATTTCAATTCAACCTTTAGAAATGACAAAAGATCTCTTGTTTGGGTGATACATCGATAAAATCGGTTAACTTTTCAAAATTTGAAAACTGACGTAGCTGAAAATGGCGGCCATCTTGAAAATGGCAGCCATCTTGGATTTTCGGCGTGGTTTGTCGAACAATATTGTTTAGTGGCCCATACTGATCAATCGTGCCAAATGTCATGCTTGTATCACCAAGTGAACGATTGTACACTTAGCCGCCCTACTATTAGTGACGTAGGTGCTATACTACTACTACTACTATTGATAATAATAATATACCGAATGCATTTATTTGTCCTGTAACTATGTTAAGTTTATATCGCGCGTCGATCTCAAATTATCCAAGGCTGGCACTCTGTCGCTGATATTGAGATAAAACATAAATTAACATTCTTCATTTTCGTTATCTGAACATCAGTAGTTATAAGCTCGCGTTAAATGTGGCCATGCACATTTAATAGATTGATTATGCGATGCAGGCCGGTGGCGGTTTTAAAAAGCATTTGTTATGACTCCATTAAAATATAATACTTATGTTTATCTAGAAATTAGATATAGTCATTGATAAAACACTTATCAGATTGGACTATATATAAGACCCGTGTGAATTCGAATTCAAACATTGCAACGAGTTTTATATTTGGGCAATCCCAATTTCAAGGCGTTAACAATAGAATAACCCCACCCCATATTCACACACCACCTTGTAGCTCTCGTAGTATAAATACCCCAGCCAATACGCCGAGGATTATATAGCAAACTATATGTAATCGTGGTTCACGATTAGATGGCTAGTGGCATCCAATCGCGAGCACAGGTGGCACGTGATGTTCGATTGAATATCAGAATGTTGGATATCATATAATCCCATATCCCATAATATGTCAAATATAGCGAATTATCGAAATATGAAATACAACGAAAAAGCGAAATAGGAAAATACAGCGAAATAGCGGAATAAAAAATGCATCGAAATGACGAAATAGAGCGAAATATAGAAATAAGAAGAAGTGTTTTAAAGAAGTGTTTTAAAGAGCGTAACCCAAACCTCCACCAAGCCCACCCACCCTAAAGAAGAATTTGACTTATTTTTCACCAGAGTTGATCTATTGTGGTGTTGCAATTTCTCATACAAATCGCCGTTATTTCGTAAAGGTACATTCTTTATAGAGTATTTACCCTTCAGATTAAATATGATAGTCAATCGAAACCAGGCCTGCCTCCCGTGGTCGCGATTGTATGCCAATAGCCATCTTATCGTGAACCCCTAGCCACCATCATTACCCCACCCCACGCCACCCCACCGATAACTCCAAAATATTCCATAAGACAATTATATTATGACACATATTCCGAAGAATTCACATTGGTTCATTCTGTCATATTCGCGTATGTGTAAAACATGTACTTTCATATCTGTACATGCTCATATATCACTTCGACGCAAAGAACAATACACCTATCTGAATATGCGTATGACGATGATACTTTATGCACGATGAATACCAACACCACATTAATTATACAAACAGATAGGTTACACCTCCGCCAACCCCAGACACAAACAAACAAGCATGACTGTGCTTCTTGAGAAAAGTGACGGATTAAAAAACAAGGCATGCACCGGAGAGAAATTCACGGAAATAACGAATGTCACAAAGCATGTAGGAATTCTACTAAAAAGTTATATGCAATCTTTATTTGTGTGCACAGTAAATATTACTGGGAACCATATAGACCTTGAAATAGTGTGTCCGACAGAATAAGGTCAACCACACAGCTGGCTACCATATGCACCCCTTTGAACATCATTCTGCTTAGGACTCAACTGCTATGTGAGACCTAGGATCAGATTGAAGTTCCCCAGTTGATGGTGATCATCATCATCATCATCATCATCATCAATTTTAAGGGGACTAAGTTGCGATGACTATTTACCCCTTGCAATCCCCCACACACATTAGTCATATCGAGTATGCAGTTATCTTCGGCAAATTATAGGATATAGGAACTGAGCATGAGGGGAAAAGTAACTAAAACAATGTTAATTTGAGACGGCTGACACCTCCCAGGATAATGAGGTCCAGAAAGGGTGAATTTGTGATGCCAGGCCTCTGTGTCGGATAGCGTCACTAAATTCGTCTTCCGGGGACCTCATTCTGCAAATTCCAGACACACAATTTCATGGCTTGAAGCCAAATATTGGTTCTAAAATATTTCACAATGGAGGATCCAATGCATTTAGTTTATGTTGACAAAAGAACCAATTTGTTTTTTTTGTGGATAACTTGTGGAACCAAAAACCAAATGTTTCAAAGCGACTGAATATTATTCCATAAGGAACCAAATGAAAAACCAAGCTCAGGTGTGAAGAAGTTTTTGTTATATAATAACTACCACAATTACTTAGGTTCTGGATTTGTTTTCCCTATGGCAGAACAAACTAAGCTATTTGTTTCTGGGTAATACTCCTGTTGTTATGGTTTAGTTCTATCTATGAACCATATACTTTCTGGACCGTGTTGGTTCTTCACAAAGAACCAAATAATTCCAAAAACTGTCACGGATCCTACGGTTCTACAATGGTTCTTCACAAAAAAACAATCTTGGTACCCTAAAACCGAAAGAACCCACTGATTCCAGACTGGTTCTTCACAAAGAACCAAACTTGGTACCCTAACCGAAAGAAACCAATGATTCCAGATTGGTTCTTCACCAAGAACCAAACTTGGTACCCTAACCGAAAGAAACGAATGATTCGAGATTGGTTCTTCACCAAGAATCAAACTTGGTACCCTAACCGAAAGAAACCAATGATTCCAGACTGGTTATGTACCCAAAAAAAAACGAAAGAACCCAATGATTCCAGACTGGTTCTTCGCAAATAACCAAAATTGGTACCCTAACCGAAAGAAACCAATGATTCCAGACTGGTTATGTACCCAAAAACCGAAAGAACCCAATGATTCCAGACTGGTTCTTCGCAAATAACCAAAATTGGTACCCTAACCGAAAGAAACGAATGATTCGATATTGGTTCTTCACCAAGAACCAAACTTGGTACCCTAACCGAAAGAACCCAATGATTCCAGACTGGTTATGTACCCAAAAACCGAAAGAACCCAATGATTCCAGACTGGTTCTTCGCAAAAACAACACAAAATTGGTACCCTAACCGAAAGAAACCAATGATTCCAGACTGGTTCTTCGCAAAAACAACACAAAATTGGTACCCGAACCGAAAGAACCCAATGATTCCAGACTGGTTCTTCGCAAATAACCAAAATTGGTACCCTAACCGAAAGAAACCAATGATTCCAGATTGGTTCTTCACCAAGAACCAAACTTGGTACCCTAACCGAAAGAAACGAATGATTCGAGATTGGTTCTTCACCAAGAATCAAACTTGGTACCCTAACCGAAAGAAACCAATGATTCCAGACTGGTTATGTACCCAAAAAAAAACGAAAGAACCCAATGATTCCAGACTGGTTCTTCGCAAATAACCAAAATTGGTACCCTAACCGAAAGAAACCAATGATTCCAGATTGGTTCTTCACCAAGAACCAAACTTGGTACCCTAACCGAAAGAAACCAATGATTCCAGATTGGTTCTTCACCAAGAACCAAACTTGGTACCCTAACCGAAAGAAACGAATGATTCCAGACTGGTTATGTACCCAAAAACCGAAAGAACCCAATGATTCCAGACTGGTTCTTCGCAAAAACAACACAAAATTGGTACCCTAACCGAAAGAAACGAATGATTCCAGACTGGTTATGTACCCAAAAACCAAAAAGAAACCAATGATTCAAGACTGGTTCTTCACAAAGAACCAACAATTTATGCAATGTAATTCTGAGTTACATTTGGTTCTAATGTGTCTTATTTTCACGAGGTATAAAAAAAACCAATGCATGTATTGAGCGAAAAATTATGTCCCATGCAGTTTCTGAGTTATTCTGTTCTTTCCTTGTGCATAACCAACGTTTGGCATCGGTATTATTTGGTAAGAGTGATTCCATGGCATATAGAAACATATACATTACAGATTCACAGCAAACCACAGTTATTTTACGTTGTCGGCAGAAACTATCCTACTATAGAGGCAAATTTGATTTTTGAGACAGTGCAAATTTTTTGGGTGGGATTCGAACCCCGGCCCATGACGGCGAGCGCGCCTTGCGACTCAAAGTCCGACGTCAATACCACACGGCAACCGAAGCAACCTAAAAAAGGAAGCTCAAATGGCCGCTGTATTCTGACGTCGCACTTAGGACACTATATGCACATCTTGAGGTCTCTATAATATATATATATATATATATATATATATATATATATATATATATATAGGAGATATAGCACAGTAGCAATGTTATATTGTATGCCTCCGACTTCGGACTTTGAGTAGCAAGGCGCGCTCGCCGTCATGGGCCGGGGATATAATCCCACCCAATCCCAAACAAATTGCACTGTCTCAAAAATCAAATTTGCCTCTAATAATAGGCGCCTGGTGTGTTGTATAGTCCCAAGCATGTTCAAAGAGCAATGCTCGGCATGTTTCGGAGGCATAAAATATAACATTGCCACTGTGCTATATCTCCTATATGTATCCTACTATAAACCACTTGGCGGTTTTCGCTCCAAAATACACCTAATAATATTCGCTTTTGAAATTTGTTTCCAGTATCGAAATATTTCAATAAATATTTGAACTACATTTCTAAGAACACTATATATCAAAGAAAGACGCACTTAAGTCATAAACAAAATACAACTTTGAACACTATGTTTGGGTCCCAAACAAAACTGCTATTTGCACGGCATGGAACAGAAAAGAGCGTTCCGTGTTAGTCTATTCCTGATATGGCATAATTAAAGAGCGTTTGTTTCACTTATGTGTGAAACAAAATTGAAAACGGCTGAACAATGGCTGTAACCATGATAATTTCCAGAGCATACAATGAAACCGGCATATCAGCATTTCGTGTATTTGTCAGCCCACCCTATACATAATTCCAAATTACGTAGACATAATTTGGAAGCTCGAACGAGCCATGTCGGTTTGATTCAAATAATACAACATTGAGTTGGGGTGGGGAAATGTCCGAAATACCAAACACATAAGAGATTAGGATGACTCATATTTGAGTACCATCGCACATCACACAGAATGAGTATTCAACATTATTAATATCATGTCCCCAACATTGAGATGGATATATAACATCTCGATCCACTCGAATGACCACCATATTTTATGTGCCAACAATATCAGCAGTCAACAGCATCAATATCAAAGTTTATATATTATATATTTATTTATACAATTATGTGACTATTTTACTAGGAAAAGCTGATGTGTGGGGTGATCGAGTGGGGGTCATATGGTCATACATATAATTATAGTGACTGTCAATATTCCATCGATTCAATATTCATCTTAAAGAAATCAAGCTGGTAAGTGGCTTCAGAAAGGTTGACATGTCTTACTGCACATCACTTATTCTATTGAGTGATTGACAAAAGCTCTACTGAAAGAATGGGCAATTATATGGTCAAAAGTACTTATGTTGTGTCTACCTATTATGGCAAGAGATACAAATAACAGTGACTTCATAAAGTTCATAGACTACCAAGAAAACGACTTCTCGTCCTACCCATATATCGTTATTAATGTTATACTTTGTATGTCCACTTATTATACAGTCCAAGAAGATAGTATTGATTCGAAGATTAAGACATGTCCAAAGTACAAAGAATTCATGCTGTGTATATTAACTTTATGAATGACCGCATGTGTTCAATAAGCGTTACTTGGGTCATTAGATCGGTTAATGGTCTATAGGTTAAAGCTACGTGGGGGACATATTTCAGTGATTAAACCCGGGTACGTTAGTGCACAAACACTGTATCCATTGGAAGAATGTAGCACAAGATTGTCGACAATTACAACCACATTTTCTGTACCATTTCAGGTTACATGTGCACCGGTGTAATTAATGTTCGGAGTGACATCTAGCGGATGCGGGAGGAATATATAGGAGAGAATAAAATAGACACTGGGCCCTGATTGGTCAATAGCATTGTGTGCTGTTCGCATAAAAAAAAAATCATCCCACATCTTCCCTATGATTTCCCATAGGTAAAATAACCATTGGCACAGAAATTAACCCTTTGTAGTGAAGTTTGAATTTTTTGGTGTGGTCTTAAATATGACAGTATTTTTTATGCGGTTCTGACACTAGTTACGAAAACACAAGATTTAAAGGCGAATTCCCTGCTAGACAGGCATGATTTTTTTGTGTAAAAAGTTTCGCCAAATGTCAATTTTTCAGATTTAAAGAAAATTAGGGACCCAACATTTATATTGCCAACAGTATACGCTAAAACGTTAGCACTGAGGCCTATGGAAAACATTTACACCAGTGTAACCTTCAGGGAATACGACGTTTGAACTACGCTCAAATGAAAATATTTACAAAAGGGAGCCTCGCATAGTTTAGAAAATACTCTGGCTTACAAGGCCATGGTGAATACTGTTAGGCCAATGCATGGGAGCCTCGCATATATAAGAGAATGCATTGGCACAGGGTTTTTTGCTAAATTTCACGAAGCTCCAGTCATCTTCTTCAGACTACGGCTTGCAGTCAATGTCTGACTATAATAAGCCGCCTGGAGGACATGATTGTATTAAGCCGCCTGGAGGACATGATTGGTCTAAACAGATGACTATAATAAGCCGCCTGGAGGACATGATTGGTCTAAACAGATGACTATAATAAGCCGCCTGGAGGACATGATTGGTCTAAACAGGTGACTCTTTGGGTGTTAATCAGATGTTAATGAGTCACATTGATTTAAATTTGGTGCGCCATCAGGATTTGTGTTCTATTTTTGTTGGGGTTTTTTTTGCTATAGGATAAAACCAGTTAAAACTATTTACAAAAGTTGGTGGTTTAGAGAAGATTTCGTCACTTGCGCCTCGCGATCAGTGACGGGATGATGTCTGCAGTCAGTTTAGATTTGAAGATTTTAGGGTCGGGGTACTCGGGTAGTAAGTTTAATGCTGCTTTAATTAGGATTTTATTTGGGTATGTCAAGCGTTCCTTGTTGATTATTTTGGAGTACGCAGTTAGTCTGGTTTGGGTTCGGCGCTCTTCAAGTTTTTGCAATTTTATTTCACTGAGCATGTTGGTTACTGAGCTGGTGTAGTGGTAGCAATTAAATATATTATATGGAAGGGATCAGCGTCGGATCCGGATCACGAAGTTACATAAAGGCGGGGTTGACACTTTGGGCGTGCAAAGCCATGCATGGATAGAAACAGCCAAGGGATTGCTTTGATGAAATTTCGAAATGAAAGGCAAGATCGCTCTAACTAATGTTGCTAATTGCGTTTATTGAAATTATATATATAGTGTTACATAATATAACATCGTTTGATTATATACCGTGAAATATTAAGTCGTGATCACCTAATACTGAATGGCGTCGACGTTCTTGGCTGATATTCATATATCTATATGACCCGACGTGCCCCTAACGTTTTATCCAGTTTGTTTTTAAATTCGCTATACCCAAAACAAATTCAACCCAAAAAAAAAAAAATAGGGCACTCTACAGACCTTAAATTAGGGCCGATGAGATCGGCCCGTGGCACTCAAAGAGTTAATCCAAACAGCTGCGTTCGATCTTTTTTTCTTTCTTTTTTTAAATATTAAAATGTATCACCCCCTTTAACCCTTCCTATAGTAGAGCATCATTGACGAGTAGTTACCATATCATAGGAAGTGTTCATATAATAAGTTCAACAAACGGGGTAGGTCGTTTGTTGAACTTATTATCTAAACATTTCTCTCAATAAATAGGAATCTGTCGTCTGATTTTATCACCTTAACATCCCTCCAAATGAATAAAACATCATTCAAATGTAGACTTGTATAATTCAATGGGAGAATCCATTTAGTATAGAGAAGGTTCAATTAACTTGCTAGTTCAAACGGATAATCCACTAAAGGTTTTTTCTTGTTGAATAATTTGAATTCCACGTTATACTTCATCAAATTCTTTCAATTTAAGCATAGTTTTGTCCCTTCCCACATATATTCATGCATGGAATATCAGTTGTAATATCAGTATTCAGTAACATAATTCATATAGCAGCACAAGGGAGATAACGCACATGGAATCGCCTTTTGATTAATATACGTAATACGGAATATGAGTTCTCTTCTAAGTATACACACACACAACTTGCGATATTGAAAATACTAAAACATTCACCCAAATGCACAATGCTGGGCTTTATTTCCCGACATTTGGTACTCGATTCAAAAAGTGAAAATGTGTCATATATAGAGGATCTCACATGAGTTTCTATTTTATACGGAATTTATCAACCGAGTTCACTAAATTCGATTTGAGCCGAGGTTTACCGAGGCTCAAATAGAATTTAGAGGACGAGGTTGATAAATTACGTATAAAATAGGACGAGTGTGAGATACCTTTTATCACATGATCAAATAAACCCGAAGCAACGCGAAATATTCATCGAAAACAACAATCATAAACTACAGCGATCGCAAGTTATTTGAAGAACGCCGTGACGTCATCGCACGCGCTGATATTAAACGTGTCTATTACCGATAATTATGAAACTGCTTTTATGGCCAAATTATGTGATAAATATCGATATGCCAAGTAAATTGACTGTCACTATATATACGATGAGCGTTAATTCATATCACAGGCCCCTGGGGAAAATTACTAAAATACCAATATAGATTATACCTGGTATTTTCTATTGGTATTTTAGTATTTTTTCCTCAGGGGCCTGTGATTCATACAGGTCATTTGATATTTTACTGATTCTCTATAATTTCCCGTCTTTTTCAGGGTCTCGCGTATGGCATATATCCACTATTATTTGTCGAACGCAAGGATGGAAACAGTTTTTAAACGGCAAGTTCGGTTTGGACGTCTGAGATGGGTCAAAAATGAGTTTTTGCATCAACGAAGAGGTCATTTGAACTGCATTCCATATAAATCATTGGGTTCATATGAGAAAGGTATAGCATAATATATTTGCTTTTACACGTGAAAAGCATTTATATTGAAAATACACATAATTATACACAATCGTTCTTTTTTCATAAACATCGCCTGCAGGGTGCATTTACATTGCTATAGAAATGTATATAGATCTGTATGAAGTCACGTGTCGCGCATTACTGTGATCACAACATGATTACCAATAGTGAACGCGCGCTCATCAGTACTCTGGTAATTGACAATTCACTGCGAGTCGTGTCAGTTTAGGCCAGACATGAAAATGTATCAACTATCAGCAGATAACAGCGATTTGGTATGTGCCGCATGTATTTAAAGTGTATCCTTATACCACTTGATAATGGTTCGAAGAAAGAATGAAAATCATGCAGTTACCCTACAACACCCTTTATTTGACCAAATGTAGTAAAATTTTCAACTGATGACAATTCCAATGACAATGTTAACCAATGTAGGACAATATTGTTTTCTTAAATTACATGCAGTTTTTATATATAACTGTTAGACAATAAATATGATGATGATGACTGGCCACGGGAGGGACCAGGACACAATCTTTCCAAGTGTTGGACATTTCCAACATTACATCCGCCCCTATGATAAGGTTGGAAAATTTCCAGCTGATGGCCATTCCAGTCCAAAATTTTGATAAAAAGTAGGAAATTATGCAAATATTGGTCCGAAAACAATACCCCCCCCCCCCCAAATAAAATGTTTGAAAATCAAACTACAAGATCATTTTTAATCTATTGTTGGTTTGGAAATTACAACTAATGTTGTGTCAGGTATGAAATATCCAACCGTTGAACAAGTTGTCACGTCCCTATCCGTGTTCAATATTCGAAATACACGGGTTGAAATGACAACGAAAACATTCGCCAAGCCGGAGTAACAATTAATCAAAACTGATTTGCCTGTCGCAATATATGGGCGTAGACCGTGACGTGTAGCGGTCACGATTTTTGTTCACACGAACTAATACCGTTTTCTTTCTGTGTGCATTTCTATATCAACCCGTTTACACTGTCTGCGTGTAGATCTGTGTACATTTCTATAGCAATGTAAATGCACCCGCAACATGAGAATATTATATGTTGTTTGTGGTACTGGCCCGGGGCCCTGTTAGTGAAAATATGCATCGAACTTATCACACTATATGTTTTTAAGTTACACAGATGGTTCCTTGTCGAATTCGGTAGTTGGCTGTATATGGGACCCATTTCGGATTCTGCAAATGGAAGATGTCCTCTACAACACAAGGACCTATATATATATAGCAGATTTAAACACGCCGTCCTATGTGAAAGTAAAAGATAAATCGAGTTTTAATTTTCCGCCAAGCGACCTTTCTACGGTTACCGAATTTAAATCGCCCTACTTATATTGTTACGTGAGATATATAGACAAGAATTAAATAATGGGTTGCATTGTCAAAATAAAATAACTTGATCAAAGGAAAACCGTATCTACCTGGGCATCTATGCAATAAAAACAAAATTATCAGTTAGGGTTGGACATCAATTGTGATACTTGTTTAGAATATCATGGTGGCCTATGCAACAGGATCCGACTGGTGCATCAAGCATGTATCATATATGACAGATTGTATATTGATATATTAGCTATCGCAAATTTTTGTAACTTAAACTCCTTTTGTTCGAGACCGTTATGAGTAGATGACGCAGATAACATTATACTGAACATGGAAATGAGCTCCTTTAAGCCGGTGGAATATACGTCGCCAAACAAGATACTATAATTGTGAGAATCCCTTACATAAGACGCATCTCACACGGATCACACCACAGTATATATGTGACCCGCCATATCAAATCCAGTCGTAAGTCGGGATTTTTTTTACCCTGTGCCAATGCATTCTCTTATATATGCGAGTCGACCATAGGTCGCCTCGCATATATAAGAGAATGCATTGGCCTAACAATTTTTTATCATTTTTTTAAATAAATGTTTCTTACAATTTTAGGACATAAAATAAAAAACATCCATTACCGTCCAGAGAGCCCCACACATATATAGAAGCATATAGAAGAGTGTCGTCTGCTCATGTTTGTCTGGGGCTCTGTATATGGGTGAAATTATAAAATTGTTAAAGAATACAAGAAAAGATTATTAAAATTGTAAAAAATTGTTAGGCCAATGCATTCTCTTATATATGCGAGGCGACCTATGGTCGACTCGCATATATAAGAGAATGCATTGGCCATTGGCACAGGGTAAAAAAATCCCGACTTACGACTGGATTTGATATGGCGGGTCACATATATACTTATTATGAGGAGTGCTGGAGTATATGGCTTACAGATAACGTCACATAACTTTCGTCGCAAGCCTAAAATATATCCCTGCATTTAGAGGGAGGTAAAGTGGCAACATTTAAATGGGGAATTCAGTGTTCATTTTCAAGACAAGATTACTCAATATTTACAATCCGTAGAATAATAATTCATGTCTTGTTAGAGTGTTTGAGCATATATCTAGTGACAACACAAAGCAGATTTTTCATTTTATATGCTTTGTTTTGTGACATTTGATTGAAATATTATATATAAACAATGATAAACAATGGTGACCTACTTTTTAATAATGTACAATAATATCCAACTTGGGATGAAAATCCAAATTTCGCTTCGCGTTGTCACTAGATATGTCTTCAAACTCTTCCATAAAGGTATGATATGGTCACCTGCGCTTTGTAAGATTTGATCAATTAGCACTGAATTCCTCATTCAAATGTTGCCACTATATATACCTCCCTCTTAACGCAGAAAAGGTCAGGTTACTATACGAATCGGGCAGCTGCTTCGATTGGGACAAGGACAGTCTAATTCACGAAATTCGGCAACAACGGTCGATAAGTTTCTACTTCATGGAAGTAAAAGTACATCGTAAGAACATATTTTCGTCTCGAAGTTGATACAGTTGCTTAGTAAATGAGAATGGCTATCTATAGCTGTCGTCTGTCTTTGTTTCTATATATACTTGTTTATTTGCGCGCACTCTGATCGAAGTCGTACTAACCTGCCCTTGTGGCTGCATTAACCCTTTGAGTGCCAGGTCCGATTTTTGTATCAACCCATATACCCTGTGCCAATGCATTCTATTATATATGCGAGTCGACCATAGGTCGCCTCGCATATATAAGAGAATGCATTGGCCTAACATTTTTTCATCACTTGTTATTATTTTTTACAATTTTTAACAATTTTAATGATTATTTCTTATATTCTTTAACAGACTTATTTTGTAGGTTTAGTGCCAGGGAATCTTACATTTTTCATGGACATAACAATTATTACTATGAATACTTGGTGATAGTTTTGAGTTATAACATGCCCCTAAGGTTTTATCCAGTATGTTTTTAAATTCGCTATAGCATGCTTAAGCATACCAAAAAAAATTCAAAACTTCAACACAAAAAAAAATCACAAAAAAAAGGGTTAAATCACCTTTGTCGCTGTCGGCGATCAAAATAGGTCAAGAATGGCCCATTCTGAGTTGTTTTCCTATATTGGTATAGTGTTGTACTAAATTTAGCCCCCTCTATATTACTATATACCTGCATTTTAGCACAATACTATACCAAAATCGCATGCGAAAAGCAACGAATAGATGCCACCCATCTCGAGAAAATACATGGTAATGTATTCACTAATGTATTAATGACATATTATGGACTTGTTCGGGTGCGTGAAACTGATAAATTAATACTCATGCGCTATGCCAACTGGGGAATGTAGCATTCTACTAACATCGCCCAAAATTTCAAAGAAATCGACCATACAACTCCATAGAAAACACCGTCTGAACTACGCTCAATTGTAAATATTTACATCTCGATTCGGGACGCAACAATCGGCGATAAACTAACGCAAATGATTTCGCCATCGATACTCATTGCATTTAATAAATATATAAGACTGACGGTGTGTGTTATAAATTTGGGTTAATATGCATAAAAACAACTACTTATTATTCTCCATTTCTATGTGATCACCCAACCGGCGTGTTTCACATCACTTGCGTGTCCATATGAAATCAAGACGTCACTGCGTGAACACTTTTTTTGTCACAAGAACTACAAAACTTGCGAAGTGGCAACTTGGGGTTAAATTCACTTTGCGCGGTTCGGGTTTTTGTGCACTCAAAATAAAAATTAAATATACGCGATCCGGTTTATTGAACTCGAGTTCAAGACATTCTTGCGACAATTATGTTTCTCTTTAACTGTTTATCGCCAAGGGGATAATCATATTTGTTTACAGCAAAGTGATTTGTACTTGATTTCTATTAACTTCCATATAGAGGACTTTGAACAGTCCAGTATAGGTGTGTTGGTAGGATATGGTTTATATAGTATATGCATGCTGTACAAGTTCGAAATGTTCCGTTAAATATAATAAATATAGCATGTCTCGTCGTTGATTTCGCGGGTATAGTGCCCAGTGAGGTGGATATTGTTCACGACGCGAAGCGGAGTGAATTACCCATGGACCCACTGTATGGACACAATACCCACCCACTGCATGGGCACTAATACACTATACCCGCATAATCAACTCCAATCCCTGCTCTTTTTAAAGTAAATATACGGAGTCCGTCTGACAGAACGGAGGAACAGGAATTATCGCCGCATAAATTTTAAAGGGGCCCGTAAACGTGGTCCTGTTTTTCTGCAGCATGTAACAATAAATAGTGTTTGCTGCTCCAAAACGTTAGCATTATGCCTTGCCTTCACACATAGACTCTCACACACCCACACCCACCCTAATAAACACATTATTTTCTCTCTAAAATTGTGGTTAGACTGCCTCTTCTGAAGAAAAAAAACGGCGGCCATGTTGGACGCTATCTTGTCTGGTTTCTGCACAGCCACTTCGTTTGCACATTAACATTTGCTTAGAAGTTGAGGGACATAACACGGAGGAGGATTAGTGGGACTAAGTTAAAGGTACTCAATCCGATTAGACGGTCACCATATAATCAATATACAAACAACACCAACATTTTTTGAAATGCCGCTTCAGTTGTCAGAATCGATAAATTGCCAAAAAATAATGCAAACCACTGTAAAATATGGTATCAAATTTCCCAAAACGTGTTATATATCAAGAGTTTGTTCAACGAAATATGGCCGTATTATAACTTGAGTATCACGAAATTTGGCCGTATTACCACTTGATTTTAGAGTTATCCATCTTCATCCGCAATTTTGTCCGTGACCGTCCGTTTGACGACGTTTTTCTTGGCCACAAATAATTTCACATCTCGAGAAATAACAAACTTCAAAAATCGATATCTGATCACTCGGAGCTTTGATGGGTGGGTTCCTCGACTCGAATCAAATATTTTTACCCCCCCCCCCCCCAGCCAAAGAAATAGTAATTTAGGAACGTTAATTCGGATAATGAATCTTTAAGTCATGTGTGTGCTGAAGGGATGCCATACCAGATCCGCACACTAGCTATCTGTATTGGAGGGGTGTTAGCTGTTTCTGTGTCCGTCGGTGTCGACGGAGTTGTATATATGTGTTCATGCTATCGAGTCATTGATCACCTTATGACCACGGGACATTCTGAATTTAGAATCATATTTTAGATTTTCTGCATAACGGGTCTCCCGAACAACGATAATTAACGGGCCTGCCAAAGAGAAGGACTGACCTGACGTATTCACGCGGTTTCCCCTCCGCATATATATATATATATATATATACATGGTGTACTAATTAAACCCTTTTCGCTCATCTCTAGCAGTTGTTTTCTCAGGTAAAGTTAAGCAAAATGACATGCTGTGAAGGGAATCTTTTAGTACGTCAGAAAATACATAAACATTTATTTCGCAACTGCATGCACAGAAGTTACCATATAATTCACCAGATTTACACATTTTACGTCATTACCGCAGTTAATCACAACAAATGCTAAATTAATGCCGTGGCTGCCTCAAAACTGACATGCACGAGGTATCATAACATTTTCCCCGGTCACGAAAATAGGGCAACACATCATACTGAGCTTCCAATCATTTTCGCATATCTATAATTTAAACTAGCGCAGGCTGTGGCGGAGGTAGGTGCCACCGGAGAGCGCAGGAAATGCGACTGGTATTTCCTGATAGGTATTCTCCAGGGACATTATGACATTGGAGGTGATCAGCGATCTGCTGGGACATAGAGATACTACAGCCTGTTTACCATTTTTCTCTCTCAAAATTTGCCGAAGATATTTTAATTCACTAAAAAATACATATAAATTGACAAGTTAGGTTTAGAAACATATTCCAAGCGTGTTTATATTGCACAAAGTCTTATCTATAAGTTCAAGAAAGAGCGGATAGTTTTATTTCTGACGAAATTTATATTTTGCTAAAAATCTCATTTGTTTCATGAAAAATATCGAAAATTTCAAAATTTGCCCGTACATAAGATGCGATAACTTCTAAACAAAATAGACTAAGACTCTGAATGTGCATTAAAAACTGACACAAATAATGTGCTACACGATGTAATAAAACCCATTTTCTAATTTGTATCCGTTTAGTTGAGATATTAAGAAATATTTCCCTACCCCAACATTTCTGATTTTTTTTCGAGATTTTCACAAAATTACAAAAAGTTATTTTTTTGGCGAAATATTGGACCACTGTATGTTTTCATTCGTAAATAGATGTATTCAAGTGTAAACAATCCACATCTTACACACTTTAGGAATATATATGCCTAATTATTTTTTAAACACTCAAATTTTATGTGTTTTCAACCAGTCAAACCAAATTCCTACCGTATGGCTGTATAATGCATCGTAATTTCACAATCTCAATAGCATGTATAGCCTAATGCATCAGTAATCGACATGACTAATTTGACAAACAAATATTGATAAAATCAAACTAAACGTTCGCTTCGTCTTCCTTCCTAATTATACGCGGGAAAGTCATTACCACAAAACATTTTCTCTTGGTTCTCGGTCTGCATAATATTACTGGCCAAAAAAACCTATACGGGTAGAAAATCATTTAGGCCATTGCATCGATTACAATTTAGTATGCGAGATCGAAACCGCACCGGCTGAAAAGGCACAGCTACTTGCAAGTGGGACATTGTCATTAAAACCATCAGATAAACATCAAACTGTTCTGCCATACTTTTGGGTTGACAACTTTGACATGAATTTGGAGACACAAACTAAACATGGGGCTCTTAATTCCACCCAAAGTGTAGCAGCTCTCCAATATGAGTCCCATGTTCCCTTATATTTAAAAAAAAACAGTTATGTTTGACAGAACGAAAAAAAGAAAGAAAGTTGAACATGAAACAAGCGGAGCAATTGGATATAATTGTGGCTCAAAAACGTTCAGCTTCCATGGTTGGAGTTGATTTAATCAACGAGTAATTTTCCAATAAAACATATGCCATTGCGTATGTTCTCTGTGTCATTATTAGGCAAATAAATACTAAAGATGAGACTGTGATAAGATATGCAGGGTGGCATACCTTAGACCGACAACGTGCTTCATCAGAAGGTCCCAAAAAAACAGTTTTAACGTATACCTACCCCCCATCGGTTCTAAGGTCACCAATTTCAGAACAATCGAGCACTATATGGCATATCTTCAGAAACTTGCCATATAAGTTAACATGTTAGTGTGACCATGGATGTCGGTGCAGCAATTAATGCATACAAGTTGGTTTGAATTTCCCAGAACGCTTCAATAATGTTGTTGTTATCCATTTGGGAGATTTCTATTTCATTAAGGAGAATTTTTGTTTAATCGGGGGTATTGTGAAAGATTCTGGTTTTGAGTAAATTGTGTTTCAAGCAGTTGTTTGCTCTTCGTGGAGGTTGAATGGTGCTTGTCTGTAATCATTATAACCGGTGTTGGACTGTTCATAGTGCATTGTCGGAAGCACTAGAAAAGCTACTGTTTGACAGATTCTTGTTGGAGCATGATACCCAGATACCATAAGTTTTAGTTCAGTCAGTCAGGGATTTCATATATTACCCAACATCAATTCAATATGTTGATTTCATTTGCAAATACAAATTGTTCAAACAAGACATTCGACACGGGAAGTTCGGTGAAACTGCACAGTTATGGCTCACTCTGTATTTAGACCTGATTGAGGTTAAACACTTGGCTCACCACGCAGTAGAAGAAAGTATATTTTATGTGCGCCTATTTTGTTGGGAATATTGTGTTCCATTATATTTTGAGTTGTCAAAGTTGTCAACCCAAAAGTATGTCAGAACAGTTTGATGTTTATCTGATGGTTTTAATGACGACAATGTCCCACATGCAAGTAGCTGTGCCTTTTCAGCCTGTGCGATCTCGATCTCGCATACTAAATTGTAATCAATGCAATGGCCTAAATGATTTGCTACCTGTATAGGTTTTTTGGCCAGTAGTATTATGCAGACAGAGAACCAAGAGAAAATGTTTTATGGTAATGACTTTCCCGCGTATGATTAGGAAGGAAGGTGAAGTGAACGTTTAGTTTGATTTTATTCAATTATTGTTTTCTTCAAATTAGTCATGTCGATTAAAGATGCATTAGGCTATACATGCTATTGAGATTGTGAAATTACGATGCATTATACAGCCATACTGTAGGAATTTGGTTTGACTGGTTGAAAACCCATAAAAAAAAATAAAAAAAAATTAGGCATATATATTCCTAAAGTGTGTAAGATGTGGATTGTTTACACTTGAATACATCTATTTACGAATGAAATTCGTAAAAACATACAGTGGTCCAACATTTCACCAAAAAATTAACTTTTTGTAATTTTTTGAAAAATCTCGAAAAAAAATCAGAAATTTTGGGGTAGGGAACTATTTCTTAATATCTCAACTAAACGGATACAAATTGCACTTTGGGTTTTAGTACATCGTGTAGCACATTCTTTGTGTCAGTTTTGTAATGCACATTCAGAGTCTTAGTCTATTTTGTTTAGAAGTTATCGCATCTTATGTGCAGGAATTTTTTTTGAAATTTTCGATATTTTTCATGAAATAAATGAGATGTTTTAGCAAAATATATATTTCGTCTGAAATAAAACTATCCGTTCTTTATTTAACTTATAGATAAGACTTTGTGCAATATAAACAGGCTTGGAATATGTTTCTAAACCTGACTTGTGAATTTATGTGTATTTTTTAGTGAATTAAAATATCTTCGGCAAATTTTTAGAGAGAAAAATTGTAAACAGGCTGTAGTATCTCTATGTCCCAGCAGATCGCTGATCACCTCCAATGTCATAATGTCCCTGGAGAATACCTATCAGGAAATACCAGTCGCATTTTCTGCGCTCTCCGGTGGCACCTACCTCCCCCACAGCCTGGTCTAAACGGACATCGCTCGTTCTAACCCATGCATAAATTACCTAAAAGTGTTTGTCTGTGTGTCTGTATGTCTGTAACTCAGTCCCGATGTTCGCGCGTCTACAATTATATCACTCTTATGTCCGATTGCGCCCAAAGTTTGACCATGTCGTGCGGCTTTTCAACTTTTAGGTCAATCGGTACAAGATGATTTGAGATATAACGCGTTTCCCAAAGGTTATTAAGGCGATATTTTCACTGATATAATGCGTTTCTCCGAAGACGTTGTTTGGCGGCGTCCGTCATAACTCGGCTAATGCGGGAAATACACTGAACTGTTATTTTCTCGATTCTCTTATACGGAATTAGAATTGTTTTCGGCTGGCATGTATCTTTTCTTTGTTATTTGTTCTAATTCCTATCGAAATAGAGCTCTGCAATTGACCGACAGAAGCCAATATACGGCGGCTGAACACTGAATGATTTACAAACAATCTCGAGAGTCATTATGAAATAATTTTCGATAATGTTCCTTTCACCACCGAGTATGGGGACTAATTAATCATATTGCCTTCAAGGTTTCATGAAAGCACTACCTCAGAATTCCGTTAAAGACACAGGAGGTCTTAGTTGTCGAAAATATTCATATTTGTTCCAATCATTGTAAACAGAAAAACATTAAAACGCATAAAGTTTCGTTCATATATACCATGACCATCGCGTAAACAGCATGCTATCACAAATACCTACTATATTTTACCTAAGCAAGAGCCTGATTGTGTTACAGAAGACAGCACGATACTATTGGCTAAACACACATAAATTATACAAACGCTCTTTATTAGTTCCATATAAGGAATGCAACAACAAAGAACGCTCTTTATGTTTACCATCATAATATAAACAAACACCAGGAAAGTAAATTTTTATGCTTTTGTTTACATAACAATGGTCAAACATGTGACAATAACGTACTGTTTATGTGATATTTCTTATTTGTATACGAACAAAGTCTATCTACATATTAATATTCTTTCTGTTTGTGGCGGTTTTTGACGGGTGAAAATATTTTCACAGGATACCCACCGCCAAGGCCTCCCGTACCTTTAAAACAACTAATCCTTCAAATAATTACAACTGCGGCTAATCACTGAAAGTGTCTCATCAGCACACCAGAAAACCTCTAAATGTGGACCAAAAATGTATTAATCGGATTAAATACACTCCGGATACTTCGCAATAAGACCTTTAGTCTACATTCCAACGAAGATATATGTTCAGAGTGTTGAGTTTTCGGGGTTATTTCGGACACCACCAATGGGTAATAAAAACAAATATCACAACATCGCTATGTTGGCTTTAAGAATAATAAAACATATACCTTCTTTAGACATAATTACAAGTCTGGGATACATTTCAGTTATAGTGAAATAGAATATATAGGCTATATTAGCGGTCGTGGCGGAAGATGCTTACCCTGGGCTAGTGTCCGAAATCACCCCAAAGGAATTTTAAGGGCGCACAAAAGGGTGTTTCCAATGTGAAGTAACCTAACTGTCCAAAGTAACCCAATTTTATGGGACAGCAAAGTTATCTGAACATTATATTATGCATTGTATTCTCGCAATAAACTCTTCAAGAGTCGTCCAGCCATTGTTCACACCAAAATATCGAAGCAATTACGCTGTCATAAAATTTACATACCACAACAATGAGACATCCGCGAAGATACATTGGCGAATACATACATCCTGCAAAGGTCTAACCGGTACGGAAATTGCTAGTACCTTTTTAATCACATTTCTACAAATAGAACCTCCATCTCTCCACTGACATCCCCAGAACACGATCACAGAAAACACCATATATGGCGCAATGACAGGGATGTTAACCATTCATTTAGTAAATACTCATTAACGAGTAACTATCGTCTGCTCATATTATACATGCATGGACACCCCACCCAGAAGGACACTACATGTATAGACATATCCAGTGTATACTTTCCTTACTGTATGAGAGAATCCATTCAGTACTTGAAATGAAGATGAATTACGAGAACTATTTCGATTCAAATACAATTCCACGCAAGAGTTTCGTGCATGCATCACGAAAACCTAGTTAAAAATGTTTTTTTTCTGGTCGAAATTGTTATTTCTAGATAATATTGCTGTTTCGTCTTAGTGTAAACAATATTTGTATTCTAATTCAACCACATAACACACTAATCATAAAGATACACAAAGATGAAGAAAGAGGATTGGACAACAAGTTAATACAGCTTTTTTTTAAAGTCCTCTCTTCAGGAAAGATATGTTACCTCAGGCGAATTAAATCACCTGACGTAAAGCAGACGATATCTTCATTTGTTGGATTGTGATTTGATTACATATATGGGAGCGAGATATTTAGAGGATATTACTTGGTTGGTTTGATATTAGGCCCGATATATCAGCCCGAGGTAACCTCATATCAGCCTGACACCGATGTTTTGTCAGGTCTATAATATCAAACCAACCAAGTATTATCTATTATTAATTAGATCGCCTCTCGGTAAATGACAACGATTTCATATGAGTGACGTCGCAAAACTCGACATCTACACGTTATATAGCTGTGAAGTAGATTTTCGGCATGTCGTAAAACCTTATACTACTCGGATTTGTGAAGTCGTAAAATATTGTTACTCGGATTGGTGATGTCGTAAATTTATATCACTCGGTTCAATGGCAAATTGAAGCGATATTCACATAGTTCGATAACAGGCCGTTCTGGACAAAATGTCATATATAATTAATAATGGTATATGGTGTATAGTATGACAGTAAATGAGTTATGGGAGAGAGATGGGAGAGACAGGGAGGCAAACTCCACGCAGGGATTACCTCCCTTGATGACTCGGTAAGACCGCTGCTACCGGCGACATTTCACCCACATTTGGTGGACTTCCGCGATATATAATTATATATATTAAGCGAGCAGAGAAAAATGCTGCCTTGTTAAGCACACAAAATATCGAGAAAAATGTGTGATTTCGTACCGTAAGTTTGGAAAGTCCCACTAGAACCAAAGAACTATATATTGCGACACTGTGTGATTTGGTTCTCCGATTATTTTATCGACCCAAAAGTCAAAACGCACATGGGCGACATTTATGGCAAGTCAAACACAAGCGTTCTAATTTGCTGCCATTTTGCTAATAGTAGAGGCTCTTATGTCCATTTTTTGGCCCCCGTGTGCATTTTGTGAAGAAATATAGCCACTATGTTCATGATGTTGCTTGATATCTCGGGCACCAGAAAACAAATGTTAGACACCTGGGGGTCGCGACTGGGTGGATTTATGACGTCATCAAGATGGCCGCCATCCAAAATTTCAGAGTAGGCACTGAATCAGTTTGATTAATAGCTAGTAGTGAATTTATGGTAGGAAATATAATATTACTCTACTGTTGTGATACTATGATAACAGGCTTCACTTTGACAGAAAAGTTGACCACATTAACCAAGATGGCCGCCAAAATGGCGACCGAAGTTCGGGAAAATGATGAATTTTCACACATGTCTCTTAAAACATTCACGGTTGTTTGAAATCGGTGGCTAATAGCAACTTAATTTTAAATACATTTGAATACTTTACCATTTGAACATGATAATATGTCATACTTTGGGTCTTATTCCTAAAAAAGGTCGTCAAAAAATTAGCCAGAAAATAACTGAATTTGATGACAAACATTTGCAACAGGTTTAAACATATAGATTGCCATATAAATACAACCAAAAAAAAGTGCATCTGTATTCAAGATGGCGACCAAAATGGTTGCCAAAATTGATAAATCACTCAAATTTGTCAAATTTTCTTTGATATCACTCCTAATGTTCGATTTAGTGAATATAGGTGAATATATTTGCTCCGTGTTGGCGTAGTAACATGGAGATATGAAACAATAAGAATAGTTTGTGAACAATGGCTGTTTATACTCAAGAATTCGAGAGAATGAAACGACGAAAATGAGATTAAATCATCAAAATGGCAACCATGAACAATTTCAGAGTTGGCATTGAGACAAATTTAGATAGTGAAATGATTATGTTTCGCGACCAATAATACCAATGGATCACACTTCCTCTTGACGATGCAATTTGGACCTTAAAATCCAAGATGGCTCCCAAAACGGCGACCAAAATTCTAATAATTGATGATTTTTCACACTCGCCTCTTAAATTATTCACAGCGGTTTGAAATTGGTGGCTAATAGCAACCTTATTTTGAATAAATTATACTATCTAATCATTCGACAACCATGATATCTTAGATTAACATATTATTATCCATACGAATCTAAATTCAGGATGGTGACTCAGATGGTTACCAAAATGGAGAAATCATCCAAATTTGCTAGTTTTCATTGATAACGCTCCTAATGTGGGTTTCAGTGACTACTGGTAGACACATTTGTTCCCCTGTTGACAAAAGTGCCAGGAATGCTGATACTATCTGATACAATATGAATAGTTTGCGAACAGTAGCTGCTTATATCCGAGATTTCATGACAATGGGAACAGAAACCATGAAAAGTAGATAAATTCATCTGATGTTGACCTATTTGAAAATATCCAAATCTGAACATATGCTGATTACATCCATCATTACATGTACATCGGAAATGTCCTGATTTGGTGACTCGACTTGAGAAAAATCCCTACCTCAAAAATATAGCTGTCGGTATTGGGCAACACTTTAATTACTTCCCCTTGGTATCGCCCCCCCTTATGGGGTTTTGATAAGAATTTTTCACTTGACTCCTGTATTAATATTGCTCATGTAATGCCATCATACTAACTCAATTCTACCGAAATTCAGCTGCTCACGGAAATTAATTAAATGGACATCACACAATGCAGTACCCAAAACAGTAGCGGCATATAATGCATTGACATTACAGACATCTTCCATGTTAACAAGCTTAATAATTAGTGTATACTAAGTCCAAATATAAGAATAGGAGCTAATATTTGTGTGATTCGTTCTTATTAATATACATGTACGAAAACACAGAGTATACTTTTGTGAAACTGAGAAAAATTACAATTGCTCGTCCTTGAATAACATCTAGTTCAAATTGTGTGTGCATCAGGGGATTATATGACGGTAATTGCTTTGTCACAGATTACCAAACGAGAGCGTTCAGATGTGCGCTCTATGTGTCTTCTGCGAAGAAAAATCGCATTGGCGGATTTCTACCAGACCTCTGCTTATTACATGCGAACGAACGAACGAACGAACGAACGAATATTTTATTATAGTGACATGTGTGTATAGTATATACAAAACATCACATACAGGTGATAACAATGTCGAGTAACAAAATAACAACACACCCGGCCAATAAGGCCTATAAGTCACTTTAAACAAAAATAATAAAGAAAATTGTTGTGCACATTCATGGGATAGAAAAGGTTTTGCGATATATAGCGACTAGAGATGAATTATGTTCAGGTTCGTACCAAAACAGAAACTGCTGTGGAGCTCTGGACAGCTCATATGTCAACTCAGTGACTCCACACCCAAGATTTGCGAGAGCGTGGCTGATTTTGATCGAGCTAGGATATGAAGATAGCCCCATATATTGAGTTCAATTGGTATACATGTGTATTTGAGTTCCACAGAGATATTGTTTTGGACATCGCATATACTGCAAGTTCGTTCCGTGTATGATCCCCATCTTCCTTTGCAGAACTTACGCACTCATCAAGTTTATATTAGATACACCCATGTCATATTTGTCACATGTGTTATCGAAGTTCTTTCATGCTTGCGTTATGCGGTCTCATAAAAATGTCATACAAGAAACATATTCACACAAACTTTTCTTTAAATGCCTGCATTTCTGTATTATATCGGCTATCGGCAATGTTCCAGATAAAATTGATAATAATTTCTCGCACCAATGCACAGTTCGACTTGGCTGTAGAGGCAATTCAACTCACCGACATGTTGAGGTATATGTATTATTATTGGGTGGAAAGTTTGTAGTATTCTTTCCAGATGTTTTATACAGGAACATTTGATATCCCACTACAATGAAATCAGGTCTGCAGAAAACTCAGGTCGTTAAACGTTGAAATCTTATACCTTCCTGAGCAATAGTTGACGTCAATTTCAGTTATGGACTCTTCAAATAGCTAACAATCCACAATATTCTCTCAATTCAACCATAACATTGTTATCTATTACTTCCAATTTTTGCGCAGTATCTATATTCCAAGCTTGTAATTGGCCTAATTGTGGATCCGACTATTATGGGTGTACGGTTTGCCAGCAAATTCTATAAACTACATTTGTTCGATGCACACTTAAAGGATTTCGTTCGAGATTGCGGAGTTCCTGTGATTCGAAGATCTTTACTTTCTGTGAACTAACAGTTGATGTATAATGCTAATGAATGTCCCCATGTGGACGTTTTGCAAGAACTCTTAATAAACGTTCAATTAAATGATATTGATGACCCGTCACTATTTCGATGCACCATCATAAGTATGGCATGGACCAAAGATGAGCTTCTGGTGTTTCGATGAGGTATTTCATCACTAAATATCCAGGCACTAGGCATAGGCATTTTGATTTCACGATATTGTTTCGTTGACAACCAGGAAGAAGTTGAGGAGCCGTTATTGTCACTTGCTGGACTCGACATGGAGAATGACAAACCTTAGGCTATTTTTTGCCCGATACTGATGTTTTAACATATTCTAAAATAAACTGACAAGCATTAACTCGATTATGTGCACAGTTCTGTTAGACTACATCGAAGTGAATATGCAACGTATCTGCTATGAGGTCAGCGGCCGTATTGAAATTCATTTATTAAATCTGTATTGTGGACTCTCCATTCCACAACCGAAGCAAATATTCTATATGGAGTCTCTGATATACAGTCGGAGAGTTTTGTGGTGAGCTCTGTTAGCTTGCGAGATGAGTTTTTAATTCAACTGTAGTTGCTGCTGGGGTGAGTTGGTTGTAGATAGACTACCATCAATGTGACCATCTATTGGACGAAGTAACAAGAGTGGTACATGTGCTGACTCACGTCTTGAGAAGTGTGACAATGTCTCAACATTCAAACGAATTTCGGGTGATGAAACACAGGTATGCCAAAAACAAGAAACTGAACAATGCAATCTCCCCTTATTTTATCTTATTAGACACAACTGTTTCATAATTAGATACGAAATGTTTGCACTACCATGTAATTCCTGTGTATTTCTAAGTTGAGCAATTCATATCTCCATGTTATTACGCCAACACGGAGCAATTATATTTCCCGGTGGCAGTATGATAGCAATGCAACTTCGACTTCGATGAAGTCAATGTGTGATATTGTTCCTGAATCTTCTAAATTTTTGTGACCGGGCAAAATCAACGTGGTCAACAATTCGTCAAGAATAGGCAACGAATAAAGCAGATCTGCCCCAAACGAAATAATATATCCGGTTTGACTTCCTTCACAGGATCGTTTAAATTATATTGGGCAATTTCATGTTAGGTTTCTAAAAGTCAATTCTGATATATTCTCGATTATCAACAAACTATGTTTGATCAAACATGTCACAATATACCTTAACATGATAGTATCTAATTTAGATTGGGCGAATATATCCACATCCTTTGCTAAATGCCGTTTGAGAATATAAACATTTGTCACATTTTATAACTGCGTGTTTTGGCGGCCATTCTGGTGACCATCTTGTGTCAACTAGATCAATGTCGAGTGTAATTGAATGACACTAACGATATTTAAAACTGTGTACACTTTTGTTTATTTTATTATGCGTATTTCTGTCCAATGTTAATCTAGAACCTCGAGAAGCACGTTTATTTGTGAAATTACATAGCGCATTATTTAATTTGCATTTTTCGGAGTATGGACAGCATAATATGTTTTTCAAAGTACTTGGTGTCATAACTGATATAAACAAAGACAAGTCCTACTCGCCCCAGTTTACAAATAACCGAAAATGATGTCAGGGGCATGTGTAACAATTCAACACATTTCTATATTTCGGTCGCCATTTTGACAGCCATCTTGGTTTTTTTATCAATCTTGTTCTTTCAAAATGATGTTTGGTGCAATTTTATCATTGCCGTAGAAATATTTTTCATTTTCTGTGTTAAATTTTCTTCCTCACTCAGTGCCCATTCTGCAATTTTGTGTGGCTGCCATGAATATGATTTGACTTAATTGTCGTGGTATAATTCTGTTGAATTCTCGGGTATAAGCAGCTATATGTTCACCAAATTTACAAATTATTCCATAAGTCCATGGATTTACGCGAAAACGTAACACATATTCACATATATTTACTTTTCCCCAACACATGAGTGATATCAATAAAAATTGGACAGATTCTGGTGATTTCTCCATTTTGGCAGCCATCTTGGCCGCCATCTTAAACGAAAATGCACTATTTTCAGTGTAACTATATGGCAATTCACATATTAAAAACATTTTTACATTATCTTCATCAAATTCAGTTATTTTCTGTTCAACTCTTGGCTAGAATCACATAATTGAATTTTGGTTAACTTTCATAGCACATTTTTGAATTCACATTTTAAGGATAGCTGGCAGGAATGAGATCCGAAATATGATATATTATGTTGTAGAAATGGTTGGATACTAGAATTTATTCTAATTTATGTGTTTATTCGTTACAAATTTCATACATCGGTTAATGATTCAAGAGGAAAGTGTGAAAAATCATCAATTTTCCGAATTTCGGTCGCCATTTTGGCGGCCATCTTGGTTTATGGTGGCCACTTTTTCTGTCAAATGGAAGTATGGTGTATTAGTTTCACGTCAGTGGTGAGATAATCAAATTTCTATAATAAATTCACAAGTAGATATTAATCAAACTGACTCAGTGCATACTGTGAAATTGTGTATGGCGGCCATCTTGATGACGTCATAAATCCACCCAGTCGCGACCCCAAGGTGTCTAACATTTGTTTTCTGGTGCCTGATATATCAAGCAACGTCATTGACATAGTCGCTATATTTCTTCACAAAGTGCACACGGGAGTACATAAGAGCCTCTACTATAAGGAATGTGCGAAAAGTGTCCAACAAAACTACTTATTATCCATTCTGTCAATAAGTTTTAAGTGCGGAAATGTTCTCAAAGCACATAGAAAATTTGACTTTGGTCGATCGCGATCTCGCCATTTTGTCTGGAAAAACCCCGCACTAAATACAGAAAACCACAGACTAGTACCCAGCCGGTGACAGAGTAAGAAAGGAAGTATGACTGGTGCACTCTGGTAGAGATTAACAGAGAGGCTATGTATACATAAAATACATTAGAAACAATACAACATACATTAGATACAACTATGCAGGGGAAACAATTTATACTGCAATGTGGCCGGTTCGCATCAGGACCGAAAAATGATTTATTCAATATGGAAATCACCTGCGCGTTTGCGTCGCGACTATACGTCCGTCGATATCATATGTCACTAGGGTACAAAACCTGGGAACTTTTTGATGTTGTGATAGGGAGGGTCAAACTTTGAAAAAAAGTGCAGACAAATAGGCAATATATTTCGTAGTTATTGCATGTTCCTTAATAATGTACTTCTCTGTCATTGAAGATCTCAACTTAAAATTGCACGATTTATGTGACTTTGGGGGCGCTTTTTCTTTGCTTAATCCCGGGTAATTAATTCAATGTTTATTGCGATATGGTCTCGCAAAAGTCACGCACAAACATGCAATTTCGAGCTGGGACCACTCCCTAATGTAAAGTAGATTATTGAGGAACAAGTATTAACAAAGAAATATATTCCCTGCCTTGTTTGTTCAATGTTATAAAGTTCCCTGTCTGAATATAAATTTTTTCCAGGTTTTGTACTGGTGGAATACGATCTCAACGTACACAGCTATACATAGAATAGAGATTCGTGGCCTGATCTTCGTCGTGACCACAGACTGTTCCATGTTATTACACGAGTCACTCTGTTCCCACGTAAAACAACTTTCGATTCAATTTTTTTTTTTTTTCAATTAAAAAATAAAATAATGATGAGTACTGAGCATTTTTGTATCTCTTCGTTTTCGTAATAATTTCCTAATAATGATAATGTTAGAAAACATTACTGCAACACTAGATGTATCTTTAACAAAATAAAAAATAATATTTTATGAGAACGGTTCCTTACCTTCCTTCGACATGGTTTAAACAGCAGCGCGTTCGCAAGTCAAATGGTAATTACAAATCAGTTCTAAAGTTAATGTATAGTGTCCGTCTTTGAAAAAAATCTAATGAATATCCCGCGGTGCTAACAACACTTCATTTGTAATAAGCGGCCGCTTTTATATATCCGCTTAGACTCCCTGACCGACTTGTATGTAAAACTAAAATTATAGACATCACGGTAATACGACAAAACGTGCGTATTGCAAGCGCATCAAAGTAGATCTTTCCAATTGGCTAGTTGTATATCTATAGTCTACCCCGTTGGCCAATCGGTCATATGTGGTTGAGTTCAGCCCATTACCATACGAATTGGACTGCAACAGAGCCCGCTTTCAGACAGAAACTCTCGTTAATTGGGACAACCTTGCGTTAACATATATTCACCTCCATTCATTGCTAATGGTTCCGGCTTGTTGTAGATGCAAACGAATTTATTTCTTGATTAACCCTTTCAGTGCCAAGTCCGATTTTTGTATCAACCCATATTTCCTTGATCATATTTCAAATTTATTGATTATAATAATGTGATACATTGATGGAAAGACCTCAACTAAGAGCTCTCTCCATCAATGTATCACATTATTATAATCAATAAATTTGATCAAGGAAATATGGGTTGATACAAAAATCGGACTTGGCACTGAAAGGATCAACCCTTCGATGACTTAATTACTCGCAGACGAGGATAGGATAGGATAATTTATTTACAATATACATGAATTGTACAATGGCAGAAATACATAATAAGGTAAAGCAGTGTATTGTCGGGGGTAACTTGGACAAATCACTTTTGCTTAAAGCCACATGGCGGTTTGCGCTCCAAAATATACATAATATTATTCGCTTCTGAATTTTTCTCAGTATCGAAATAAGTCAATAAATAGGTAAAAACCCTTTCTACGAACATTACGTAACCCAAAAAAGACGCATTGAAGTAATGAAAAATACAATCGTGAATACGCTGTTTGAGTCCCAAACAGAAAACAGCCATTTGCACGACATGGAACAGAAAATCCGTGGTAGTCTATTCCTGATATGCATGGTAACAATAAAGAGCGTTTGTCTGACTTCTGGCGGAAACTTAAAAAAAAAGGCTGTGACTTTGGCAAGTGTTTTCAGAGCATATGAAGCTGGTATACCAATATTTCGTTTATTTATCGACCTATCGCATCCGTCGCTCCAAATTACGTAGAACAATATTTGGAGGTTCGAATGAGCCATGGCCGTTTAACTTATTATCTGAATATTCCCCCTGAATAGGAAGTATATATTTTTATCGTCTGCAATTGTACAACCAAAATATCCCACATCACGAACAGTAAAACATTTCAACCAGAGGGAAGGATCGTTGAGAGTGTCCATACACAATTTCCAGAAACGTAGGGTATTTTAAAATTTTAGTCACTTTATGGACCCACAGCCCATAGTTTTCTACTATTTTATAAGTGTTTTGTTTACATGAACCAACCATGTTCCATTCTATAATAATGATCTACAACGGTAATTGTATAACAGGAAATAGTGCCAGGTGTACCCAAATGTATTATTTTTGTGCAAACCTTTGATTTCCGGTTTGTCGTCTGTTTACATTCCGTACGCGATATAAGGACGACGAATGATGAAGAATCGGTGTCTGTGACTGATATTATTAATTATTATAGTTTGACCAAAAGTTACTTCACGTCACATTTATTGATTTAACCCTTTACCCAACAAACCGGCCAAAACCGGCCAAATAAAGCTTCAACAGCCTAAAATATCTTCGGTCTGTCTCAATAAAACCATACAAATATGGATATCATTGGAACCGGCTCCTTGACCACATTGTGATAGTTACAGTTATGCCCTGTGCCAATGCATTCTCTTATATATGCGAGTCGACCATAGGTCGCCTCGCATATATAAGAGAATGCATTGGCACAGGGCATATATAAGAGAATGCATTTTTCTTACATTCTTTAACAATTTTATAATTTTATAATTTTTAATGTGTTAAGCCAATGCATTCTCTTATATATGCGAGGCGACCTAAGGGAATGCATTGGCACAGGGCCCTTCTGGCGGATAAAGGGTTAAGTATGTTTTATGGAGGTTTTGGGTCAAGTAATAACTATAATCTGCAAAAGGAAATTTACAAAACTCGTTCAGTGAAGTAAGTTTGGACCTCGCCAAAAGCTCGGTTGTAGATAATCTATTTACTACACACCAACCTTTTATTTGTATTATTTTTAGACACCCACCTTCTTTTTCGATGAGTTTTCACTAATACCTGCATATAGCATAGCCATGTATGACAGATGTTTGAATTGTTAATGCTGTGCCTCGCAATAACTATGATGAATTACACAGTAAACTGCATTGAGAAACTATATTGGCATTCAATTGTCTCCTAAATAATTGTGTGTTGGTTACATATTATTTGATTGTGTTTCATTGCTATTTTATTTCATTATATACCATATATAGATATATAGTTTAAATTCTTTTATCAGATCTGCCATACTTTCCTCATGTTCTTCGTGCCTAATAATGCTATTGAAACTGCTTACACCCCCTTGTAACCACTGCGGTACTATTGTATCGACATTATGCAATCAGTAATGCATGTATGCATAGATTGTGGACAATATGGTGTGTTACAATCTCCTATTTTGAGAAGTCATTGGTGGAATTGTTGACTGTTCTTGATTTTGGCTGAAGTCATTGGAGAAATTGTTGACTGTTCTCAATTTTTGCTTGTGGCAATATCACAAATAGTGGTGCATTCTGTGACTCCATTTGAAGGGAACAATATTGGTATTTGAAGCCAAACGAAGCTATACTACGTGTTTTATACATAGTTTTTAAAGGTGGATTATCTCTCTGTAAACATGTATTATATATTTACCGGGGTATAAAATATTAGATATGAATCGAAGACTCCTGTCCGGAAATGCTTCTATCGATTAATATTGATTTTATTTTGAATATTTTCTGGTCTAAAAAGGTGTCGTTGTTTAGCTAACGAATATTAGTGGTTACTGTTAACAGAGACCAGAAATTTTATTGTGTAATTTTGTCATAAATAAACGTTAATTAGACTCAGTATCGCTTATAACAATGGAATAAAACAATACAATCAATCAATCTGGGACATCTGACGTTCGGTACATATCACATATATAGAGGATATGAAATGAGTGTTTCTCTCATATGATATTTATGAAACGAGTCTAAGAATTTTCAGTTTTCTCGAGCCTCCGGCGAGAGAAAACTGAAAATTCGTGACGAGTTTCATAAATATCATATGAGAGAAACACTCATTTCATATTCTATTTTTATCACATAATTTGGCCATAAAAGCAGTTTAATAATTATCGGTAATAGACACGTTTAATATCAACGCGTGCGATGACGTCACATCGTTCTTCAAATGACTTGCGATCGCTGCGGTTTTTATCGTTGTTTTCGATGGATATTTCGCATTGCTTCGCGTTTATTTGATCATGTGATAAAAAGTATCTCACACTCGTCCTATTTTATACGTAATTTATCAACCTCGTCCACTAAATTCTATTTGAGCCTCGGTAAACCTCGGCTCAAATCGAATTTAGTGTACTCGGTTGATAAATTCCGTATAAAATAGAAACTCATGTGAGATCCTCTATATCATATGCCACCTATAAATTGATTATGATGTCCAAAACGAACAAAGGTTAATGTGACGTCACTTCATTGCACCGGAAGCCCAATTACACATGGTGAACTAGCAGAATTAATATGCACGCGAAGATATAGTGCGCTATTCTGTTCTCAGTTTGTGACATTATATCGTATGTTTATTAGATAAATACGAATTACATATTCTATTTATCGTATAACAATGTCCAAAACTATATATTTCAAGATTATAATTGCGAGAATTTCGGCATCGCGTTGATTGACGCGCACGAATTTGACCTGCATTTAGTTAGAGATGCGGCTCGGCTCAGGCTGCCATTCAGCCAATCAGAACACACTTTTTGTCAACAAACCAATCAAATTATCGGAAGGTGATATGAACTAGTAGTTCATATGAAATTGATTTATGACGTACTTCCCAACGTAAATAATGATTGAGTCATATGATAAATATAAATATAAATATATATATAGGAACAGCTGAATGCTCTCTATCGCTATATGGTATCGTCTGAATGATCTGTTCTAAAAATAGACCAACAAAGTGTCCCAATTAATCATCTCATTTCATAGTAAAATAATCGAAATAAAATCAATATTAATTGATAGAAGCTTTTTCGGACAGGGGTATTCAAGTCATATTTATTATTTTATACCTATTATAACTATTTCAAATTTGTTATTTAAAGAGATAATCCATCTTTAATCGGTTATAGCTAGTGCTTTATGTGTTCATTTTGATAAATTATTTTGAAGTAAAGGGCCTGAGTAAATGTTTTAGCTGAGTAAAAACTTGTTTCGCAGCCGACTGACCAACCACCACCACCACCACCACCACCAGGCCTACGTTTTGACCCCCCTCTATGTTCCAACGCATAATTTTTATATAATCCATTCAGCTAATACTCATAGTAGTTCTGACTTAAACTGTATACCCGAAATAGGAAGAAAACAGTTTTTGACCTTCCACTGATATGAGATGATGTCCGACAGCTAACATGGACCGTTCACATGCACATCTTCGTGACTAATTATTATTATAGAATACTAAGTGCTCATGTACTCTACACGTTACGATTGGGAGCAATAATGGGAAACTTAAAAGGCAATAAGTTAAATGAAGAGGCTATTTAGAGTTAAAGTTGTGGCATTGTTAAACTATGAAAAAGCTAATTATTTTGAGCCAGAGAAGTCACCCAATGAGAAGTCATTAATAGCTGCAATATGCGTGACAGCTTTAACAAACAATCATATGTCATATTCCCAAGTGACAGCGGCCTACATATCAAGCAAATCTAATCTTTAATCTCAAACTGAATCAATTGATAACATCGCTTTAAATGGACCGATCATGTTCAAGGTAAACCTGTCATATGGACAGAGAAAAAGAACTTGAACGACATGGACATATGATTTGAACCTCAAAAATGAAATACGTAATTTGGTACATATAAATACGTGTGCACGTAAATATGTACTGTGCGCCATTTTCAATAAATTCCCGGTAATAACAACGATCTAATATCAATAATGTATAGAAAGATAAGTAATTTGAGTCGAATGTGTATTCTGTAAACGTTCAGGTTAATAGGTTATCTTAAAATCAAAGTTAATAATATACGATAAATGATATACGAATTTCCGTGTACAAGACATAATAAATTTAATTGACGGATAGTGGATTGGGCAACGCGTGGCACACATGATCGTGTGAACACAAATGTTAATACGGGGCGTAAACTCAAGCATATACTCAAGTATGCATATAATATAACATTTAGTTAATACATTTGCTTGAAAACTGAACAAAAATTACTCGATAACGACAATTTGTATTGTCGCATTCCGGCTGCTCTTCCATCCGTAACATTACTTCCTACTCAACAGACTTTCAAATAATAGAGATTTGTTTACCTTATGCTGCGACTCAAAACAAACAAAACCAACAAAACATTTATTTACAGTATCCCTTTAATACATACAGACTTTACATCAAGTTACATGATAGTAACAGTTTATAGTCTCCAAAAACTTTCGGAAGTCATAGAAATATTCCAGTTGTTTTTATTTTTTTCGCACAGAAGTGAGACAATTTAAATTCACTTTATTCATACCATATCAGGAATACCATAACAATGGCTGCGGACACACGTACCACAGTAGCGATGGCATAGTAGGTGTGACAATTTATTATGGTGGAGTTTGGTGACAATTGGTTGTCATATTGAATATGCCATAGCAAGCCATGGCGCCCTCTGCAAATTCGCACAATGAGTCTACCAAGCTCTACCAGCGACGGTCGATCTCTCAATGATGTATCTACCTGAATGTCTTGTCGATGTTGATCTTTACTCAACACGCAGTGTTATATTTTGCATGCTAACACACTTGATAACTTAATGAATAACCCATGTCAACAGCCATGATTGTTCTTACTAATGAAATTATTATAAGTAGATAAACATGCATGCATTGAGATCATATAAAAAAACGTACCACAATAATGATATGTGAGTCAACGAGGAACTGCCACCAGGGGTCAATACTATGAACAATTTTATACCTGTAAATACAAATTGTATTTATTAATTTGTAATTACAAATTTGTGTTAACTATCACAGTGGTTTCATAGTACAGGGAAAATTTAGCCGTATTATTGTAATACCTTAGACTGGGCGAGAGGTGAAACCCCTAAAAGGCAGCTGTAAAACTTAGAAAAAACTAACTCTCCTCCCATGCACCCGTTATCAGTGTTATCTGAATACCAGTTCAAATTAGACGGACATGAATATAGAGCTAAAATAACTAACAACAATTTATATGGGGAAGTTACAATGCATGCTATCATATTGTGATTAGTGATAACGCCGATACTATGAAACGATGAGCTAACAAAATCTCGCAAATTTCACAAAGATCTACTGTTGATTATTGTAGATTGCTTACGGGCAAACCTTTGCATGTGAGTGATTCACAATATATTGAATCACGGCAAGCCAAAGTTACAACAGAAATAACCAATCATAAGTTAAGATGTGGTCGCTTATCAGAGCTATCCAATCGGTTCACGGGTTGCTAAGTTGATGACCACTTGTCTGCGCAAAGTTAACAAATAAACTGTTCGTTCGTTGTGTGTATATGTAAGTACAAGTCAGTGTAATAACGAGTACTACAACCAATTTGGTATCATTGTTTTTACAAATTACAAATTTACAACCATTCAGTTTGTGAAAACAAAATATTATTTTGATGGTATATAGCATTATATATATTGTGACCATCCTATGATTTCAAACTGATCCGCTACTCTTATCATAACATATAGAGGCAGTAACGTGGCTCCATTTTATCGGGGGAGGGGGTGTATCGAAGCAGGGACGTGCTAATGGTCTCGGTTATAGGAGTGGTGGGGGCCCCGGTGGTCCAGTCGGTAGAGTGCCAGGTGAATTACACCGTCACATGCCGTCCAGCGCTGACGAAGCTGGTTCGAACCCCGTCATAGGGAGGGTGACCGGAATCCTGTATCTGAGCAAGTTTGTCAGTTGCTTCCCGGTGGTCGGTGGTTTCTACACGCAGTGGGACGATTTCTCGGTGAAATCAAGCCTCTGCGTGGTCTTTCCTACACCTGTAAAATTGACAACGTCGTGTGTGGCCTAGCGGCTAGAACGACGATAAACCATAATAAACCAAACCAATAGGAGTGGTGGTCATTTTATAATTTCAAACTGCTCCGATATCTTATAATATATCTAGATAGGGACGTGGCTATATGGGCTCAGTTTGGCGATGGGGTGTCCATCCTATAATTTCCATATGCACACTTTGAATAACACAAATGCCTATAAATTCCACATAGCGATGGAATCGTATATCAAGAGGAAAGTATTTTAATTTTTCTACGCTGATAACAAAAGTTAGTCAATATGACTAACATCTGTTAGTCAAACGTTTTTCCTCAGGATGCCTGACTTAGTTCAGCCAACATGACTGAGGGATAACATTAATCAAAATTACTAGGGTGTAATGTGCCAGGCATCGTGTTCCCAAGACCACTATCGCCATGTCCCTGTTTATGAGATTTCCATTGATAACACATTTTCATAACGGGGCGCTACATTCATGCGAATCAGATGGTTATATGCTCCGGTTTAAGGGTGTGAAAATCGACAATTTATGTTTGACACCCTATATAGACATTCTAGGCATGTTCCTTAACGTTGTAACTTTCAATAAATAGGGTAATTTCAGTAGTTACAAGGAACAGATACTGCTACCTCACATTCAAGCTGACACCCCCTAAGGTTTGACAATTTCTAAATATAGGCCATTTCAATCCAAAGGAGGTAAATATGCAAATGTTGGTCTAAAACAAACACATACCCCCTAATAAATTGTTGGAAAAACAAAATAACAGAATAAGTTCAACCTATTGTTGTAAAATTTCCAATTCATATTGTTTCAGGTATCAAATTTCCAGCTGTTGAACGTGTTGATAAAATGTTTGGGGCCAGAAACATAACCCAACCCCCTTGTCGCGACGTCCCTGTGGGCTGACAAAATATTTTCACGAGGGGTGAATCGACCCCTTGTCACCACGTCCCTGCGTATCATAGATGGATATATTATCCGGGTTTAGGGTGCGAAAACTGAAAAATTATGTTTCATAGTACTCGAACATTCTTTGTGATTGGAGATATTTGTAAATACAAAGAACACGTACTATTTGTGATTTATTTTTGTAATCGTAGGTTCATAGTATTGGCGGAATGATAAATTGTTATTTCTTACAAACAATTGTAGATTCTTACAAAGAAAAAGTTTCATAGTATTGACCCCAGGGGCCACGGTCAAACACAATTCTGGACGATCTATCGTGCAATTATATATATCGTCGTGAATATAATTTAGCAAAACGTAATGAGTACAGATCAACCTTGATGAAAAGCAATGGTTAATTGGTCCAGTCGTCTCATTGTGCGGAAAATCAGCGGGCGACATGGATAGCTATGGCACAGAATTATGAGGGACCAATTGTCACCAAACTCCACTATAATAAAGTGTCACACCTACTATGCCATCGCTATACTTCCTTGAGATTTTCGGCGATGTTAGTCGAATGCTACATTCCTACAGTTTGCATGGCGCATGAGTACCACCTTATCAGTTTCACGCACCCGAATAAGTCCATAATATGTCATTACGGGATGGATAATAATAACGGATATATTCAGAACTAAAACAAAAAATTAAAGAGTGTTTTTTTTAAAGAGCGTTTTTTCACAAATAAGTTATCAGATAATATGAGTTAATACCACTTGGAACTGGTATAAAGAAGTTCATTAACGGTGCACCCATTATAGTTTATATCACTAGCTGTGATCAAACTTTTTGCAACCTTCTCATCATGAAATGTTTTGCATTTAAAAAAATTATTTCTTCAAAGCAAGGATCTGTTAGATTGCTTAATTTATATATAATTACTTGCAACCTTGACATCTGGACGCTCGCATCAATGAATGAGATACATCTTAGAACAAGAGATCAAAAGAATTAATTTGCGTAAAGCGTGTTTCGAGTAGATGCTTATCATCCAATACTTGAAATAAACTGCGTGGATGGAAGCACACCTTGTAAAGTGGTCCTGCTAATGTGCTATGATGCTGGTTGGTTCCTGTTGAATTTCTATGATGATGTTAGGGCAAACTAATGCGGTTACGAAAAAGTACCGTTATTTTTTTTATTTTTTTATTTTTTATAAATTTGTCATTTTCGATGTTCGGAAAATCTGAACATATCCAGAAAAAGAAATTATGGGTATCAAATATTTAACACTTGAAATAAACTGCGTAGAAAACCATACGGAAGCGTATACTTCGATTTCACGTGGATGGAAGCACCCCTTGTCAAGTGGTCTTGCTAATGTGCTATGATGTTGGTAGGTCCTGCTAAATGTGACCCGCCATATCAAATCCAGTCGTAAGTCGGAATTTTTTTTACCCTGTGCCAATGCATTCTCTTATACATGCGAGTCGAACATAGGTCGCCTCGCATATATAAGATGATGCATTGGCCTAACAATTTTTTACAATTTTAATAATTTTTTCTTGTATTCTTTAACAATTTTATAATTTCACCCATACAGAGCCCCAGACAAAGATGAGCAGACGACACTCCTCTATATGCTTCTATATATGTGTGGGGCTCCCTGCAGGGTAATGGATGTTTTTTATTTTATGTCCTAAAAATTGTAAGAAACATTTATTTAAAAATAATGATAAAAAATTGTTAGGCCAATGCATTCTCTTATATATGCGAGGCGACATATGGTCGACTCGCATATATATATATATAAGAGAATGCATTGGCACAGGGTAAACAAAAATCCCGACTTACGACTGGATTTGATATGGCGGGTCACAAATTGCTATGATGATGTTAGGGAAAACTGATGCTTTTAACAAAAAGTACCGTTATATATTTTTTAATTTGTCTCTTTCGCGGTGTTCCGATAATCTGAACATATCCATAAAAAACCATTATGCTTATCAAACATTCAAAAACATATTTATTGCGCAATATTTTTAATACTGGTTGTATTCATTGTTGAAAATCGACTATAATCAAGGTGGTTATTCATGTCGTTTTAGAAACACCAGCGCAGACATTATTATATTTTTCAAAAACTATATATGTTCTTGAATGTTTCATATACACACTGTTTTTTCTCAAATCGCTCGGATTAGCCAAACACCTCGAAATTGACAACTTTAGAAAAAATGACGGTAATTTTTCGTAGTTTGCCCGACCCGCATCATAGCAATTCAGCAGGACCACCAACATCATATCATATTAGCAGGACCACTTGGGAAGGTATATATAGGCTCAACATATTCTCGTGCAAATAGGTTCATATGAACCTAAATATTCGCATATGTTCATATTGGACTTATTTGATTATGAAATAAGCCCACAGTGAACTAATATATATATATCCGTTATTTTGTTGAACGGCGCGGGCCACAGTGAAAACACATTACCATGATTTATTAATGAGCTATAGGTTATCGGCCGCAATATGTAGAACGCTGCCCGCGTCATAAGTAACAAAAAGTCGGCCAATAAGTAGAACACGCGGCCCAATAAGTCAAGGTGACGTAAATGACGTCATACGTAATTATCTCGATCGGCAAAGCATATTGGGTCGACGGAAGATAGATTGCAGTTGATTTCGGATGAATTACGGACAGTCACTGTTTTTGGGAGTAAATATACATGTACGTGGATGAACTACATGTATTCGTATCAATATCATTCTCATGCAGTGGAAACTGACAGTACTGTGAACTCGCTGCAAGTTCTTCACAAAGTTCACAAGAATAAAAATTGCTGGAATAATTGTTAATTTAATAAAACACACAATGGTATATCTATGTTAATATATTCATCCTGTGAAACAATTATTACATTGTTGCTAATTAATAAAATACTTATTAATTGGTTGTTTCCACATTGACCGAGTTATGAGGCCTCGGTCTGTCGTACTAGCCTTCGGCCTGCGGCCTCATGCCAATACGGAAACTACATATTAATCACTTACCGGGTTTACACCTTCAGAGAAAAGCGATAGAATATGTGTCATTTTCAAATACCTTGGATACATCATCTCCGAAGACCTCACAGATAATGGGGACATCGAAAGACAATACCGTTCCATCTGCTCCCGTGGGAACAGTTTGATAATTTCCGAGATGTTCTCCGGAGGTGAAATCATTTCTGTTCCAGCGATTCATTTCACCTCTTTATTGCTCACATCTTTGGGAAAATTATACAAAACAAACTATGAAAAAGATCATTGTATGTTACAACAACAGCTACAGAATGCTGATGAGATCTGAAAAAGGATGCAGTGCGAGTGAAATGTATACCAAAGACCGGGTACTTTCCTTGGCTATGCTTAGACGGAAAAACATGTATAGCTTTAAGGAAAGACTATGCAAATCAACGAATGTTATTCTGGGTGCAATCTGCAATTCAGATATTATGTATCAATCTCCCTTGAATAAGGAGTGGACGGATTTACTATACTTGTAAATGATAATTCCAAACACACATATGGACATTCATGTCTGAAATAAAATAATAATAATAATAAAAAATAATAACTCGGCCAATATGGAAACAACCAATTAATAACATATAAAATAGGCTTGTACAAAACCTGTTTCTCAATTATTTCATATTAGTGTCATATTAGTGTCACATTGGTCTTATTTACTTTTGAAATACGTTCATATTGAACCTATTTCGCTCGGTTTTAAATTCGGACATCAATGGATGCACGAAAAGTAGTACTGCGCGAATTAAATACGAGAAAGGTATATATATATAGAAACAACATACCTGTTAGGTAAATGTGGGCTGTAATGTACGATATATGTAGGCTATAAAAAATATATAGACACGTGGGCTTTAACAAAAATTTATTTCGGCCACTTTCGAGACGGAGGGTTTTCTAATATTTTAGAAGACTTTTACTCCATGTTTTCGGGTCTATACCCACCCCTTCATTTTCATTAATTTTTGTACTCATAATTTTTAGACACCCTCACAATAACTATGCTTTATTACACTGTGAACGGCATTGAAAGACTATTTTGGCAAAATTCTTTTATAAGAACTGTCATACTTTGCTCAGGTTGATCGTGCCTAGCCAGGCTCTTGTATAGGTACATGGTGGTTGATGTCTGTGCCAACTTTCACGGAAATTGATCAAATACGACTGAGAAAAACTCCGGACAAATTTGTCTCCACGGACGGACGATGGACGAACGAACAAGCTGACTCCAGTATACCCTCCCTAACTTCGTTGCGGGGGGTATAAAAATATTGGTGGTTTGGGTTTCCCTACCGACCCTATTTTAAACCGCCTATCCTAAAGTTTTTTTCATGGTTTTCAAGAAATTCTATTTTTTTTTCTCAAAATATTTCATAAAACACAAAAAACACATCTAAGTATCTCAGAATATGTTGATTTTTAAGTAAAAGTATTGTGTAATTGTGTAATATTAAAATTTATACAAAAATAATCAAAAGTAGTTTTATGTCAACCTTTCAGACCAAAATACACACATGAAAAATCACAAAAATATGTCAAAATAAAAAAATTAATTAACAAAATAAAATTTCAAGCCTAACTACCGACCCTATTGTTTTTTCGGCTTGTCACCCAAACCAGACATTTTATGTTCTTTGGCCTTGACTATTTCGAGTAACAGGAACTGAACCAGGAACATGAACAGCGTTTTACGCAATGGAAAAAAAAATATTATACATCATTCGAAAACACCGCCTCCCCCTTCTTGAATATAACAACAATTAAACGCTACTTTTGAGAATTAATCATGAAATTGACAAGGAACGTCGAGCGGTGAATGGGCAATTAGCACACCGGGGACTACCCCGAGTAACAGGAACAGAACTATAAACTCAATTTTCTCGCGTTTTACGCAATGAAACAATACATATATATATATATATAGTATTCATCATGCGAACGCATAGGATCTCATCTATATGAATATTACAACATTCAAACACTACTTTTGAGAATTAAAGACATAATGTGGACTTGTTCGAGTTCGTGAAACTGATAAATTAGTACTCAGGTGCTATGCCAACCATTCTACTAACATCCATTAAAATTTCATGAAATCGACCATACCACTCCCTAGAAAACATCGTCTGAACTACGCTCAATTGTAAATATTTACATCACGGGACGCAACTTTCGGCGATCAACTCACAAATGATTTCGAAATTGAGAGTCATTGCATTTAATTAATATATGAGAATGGAAGTGTGTGTTGTCAATTCGGATTAATATTCGTGGAAATAACAACTTTTAGCAAGATTATTCTCCATTTCTATTTGATCACCCAACCGGAGTGTTTCACATCACTTTAAGAGTATAAAATGGCAAGGAACGTCCAATGGTGAATCGGAAATTAGCACCCCGAAGAACGTAACAGGTTACACTGGTGTAAATGTTTTCCATTGGCCTCAGTGAAAACGTTTTACTGTAATCTGTATAACTCCCAGGTCCAAAATGTTATTTAAATCTAAAATATTTACATTTGCGGTAACTTTCTATGCACAAAAATAATCATATCCGACTAGCATGGAATTCGTCTTTAAATCTTGTGTTTTCGTAACTAATGTCAGAACAGCAACACAAAAAATAATGTCAAATTTTAGACCACACCACAAAATTCAAACAAAGTGTTAATTCCTGTGCCAATGGCTATTTTACATATCGGAACGCTAACAACACACAAGGCTATTCACCTATCAGAGCCCAGTGTTTATGTTAGTCTCCTAAATATCCGTTAGAGGTCGTTCCGAGCCATATTTACACCAGTGTAACTAACAGATTCTTCGTAGAAAGTCGCAGATTTCTCGCCAATTGCCTAATGTCACTGTCAAATATATTTAAAGAAATGGGAAGAGTATCAATTAATGTAAAATTGTATAATTGCATGCTTTTAATTATCATTTAATTGCATGTTTAATTAAGTAAGACGTCTAGACGCCACTTGAACATTACGTGTAAATTAGAACGGAGATCCACATACATTGAACAGGTTCATTTAAAAACAGAACTGGGCGGTTGACACGCGGGGAGCTTTCACACGGTTGGCATAATACTATTTTAACGATGTATAAAGCTCTTTAATGTTCAAACTTTAGATACCGCAATAATGTTAGGAGTGACACTTTGAACGAAGTCAAGCCCGTCGTGCACTGAGATCTATTATTGTCATGTTCGCTGATGATTATACACCGGTAGCTTTACGTTTCATGCATCCTGAAATTAACTCAGCGGGTATATTTATTATTGATACTCAACAACTTACTGTTCAATGCCTCACGGGGAGTGATTTCGAACTTATGAATTGGTTAGCGTAACTCATTCTAAAAAAATTGGCAGTAAGAAAATGTCTTTACCATTTTTTTTTTCCTCGATGTTTCAACTTGCCAGAAAGAAGAGTATGGCGTTTGCCGATAACTGCATACAAGCCATATATGGCCAAAAACTTGGCCAACAGAAAATAGATCGGCATTTTTGTCTCAGTAGTAAGTCCTGGGACAAGCCGAGACAGGCGAGACATAAAAACGAGAGGCCGATCACGATCGGCAGATGTTTAACCCATTCCTTGGCGATAGCGATTAGCTATGACTGATAATTTGTCAAAGATATGATCACAGGAATCCATATATCAGTACCCAACTTGAAATCAAAAGCTCAAATAATTTGTCTTAAGAAGGGTTAAAGTATTTGGGGTGGGGATGATTAGTTTTAAATCTCATAACTCTGTCCTTATTCACCCAAGGACCTCTCACTGTGAGATCCAACGGTTTAGTGATTTCTGAGGATATGTTCAGGAGTTTATGTTAACTCATTGGAATCAAAAGTGATAAACCCCTATCTCTGCCATTTTTGACCTGCCAGATATTCAAAATTCATTCTCATCTAAACAGAAATTATAATTTGTTGACAAGCCAGACTGCGTAGAACAACATACATGCATGGAATTCCATCTCATATTTAAATTGTACTTTAATTACCTCCACCCCCTTCTCCCCAGTTGTTATTTGTTTATCAAACATGTCAGACATATATGATCAGATCAGACCTGTGTAACAAGGAATGCTTATATTGTTAGGTACATGCAAGATTAAGTGTTTCATACCAGGGGTGTATGGTTTTCAAAAATATATGCAGTTTATACAATACAAAAGTGTTATCTATATAATGTTATACAGACATAATATGATGAGGATGCTGGCCCATATGACACCTAAATCGAAACAGATTACCATTGTTCATATAAAAGAAAGTAAGTAGCCCTCAGTCAATGGTTTCACACATTACAATGTTTTACAACTAGCTTGGAAACTAAAATCCATAGCCTTCAATGTTAATCTTTTAAGCGCTCTGTGGCCCCTAAAATTCAATCAACCATGACATTATGAACAAATGGGAAATATTAAAAAACATCTACCATCTTGATTTCAAAACAAAGCATCACTTACAATAATCATGTAGATTCATCTGCCTGTTACCTATTGCATAGGTAAATCATATTGGCTATCAGCCATTCTTTTATTTTCACATTGAAGCATGTGCCTGAAGGTTAATATATTTTTCAAAAGTTAATTAATTAGTCAAAACTAAAATCAATAGAAGTGAACCCATATACAAAATTTGGTTCCGATCGGATAGAAATTGTTTGAGTTATCGAATTATGCGTAAAGTGTCTACGGACAGACAGACGGACAAACGATGAGTGGTCAATCCGGACGTCGACACTATGTGTACCATACTATGGTATGGGTACACATAAAAATCAAGTATATAGTTTATCTCTCTCCTGTCCCAATATAATACGTTTGTTCACTATGTCTCGGTCTGTCCCCGACCGTTCTATTCAACCTGGAAACATCATAGATATATCATATTTTTGTATATGATAAGTTTAGAAATATTATTATAAATTTAGAAATTGGTTTGTGACACCCTGTGCTGGTAAAATAAGTTTGTCCCATGATTCCCAATAACAACCGATTTAATACCATTCAATCTCTGTCTGTCCCAAACCCTTCTATTGAGCCAGGAAATATCATAGATAAATATATTTTTTAATATGATCAGTTTAGGAATTGGCTTGTCACACCCTGTACCAGTCAAATCAGTATATTGTCCCATGATTCCCAAATAACAATTGCTTCAAAATCAATTCAGTCTGCCCGAGACCCTTCCATTGAGCCAGACAACATCATATATAAATATGTCTGTCTTCTCTGTCCATCTGTCTGTATGTTATGAACGTCTACATGTATGAGTGCATGCACGTGTGACCGGTTGTCTGCACGTCTGTATGTCGCTCTTCGTCTCTGTTTATCTGCGATAATACTATACTAGGTTACACTGGTGTAAATAGGGTTCGGAGTAACATCTAGCGGATGTGGGAGGAATATACAGGAGATAAAATAAAATAAACACTGGGCCCTGATTGGTCAATAGCCTTGTGTGCTTTTTGCATAAAAACAATCATCACACCTCTTCCCTATGGGTTCCCATAGGTAAAATAGCCATATGCACAGGAATGAACCCTTTGTAGTGAAGTTTGAAATTTTTGGTGTGGTCTAAAATATGACAGTATTTTTTTATGTGGTTCTGACACTAGTTACGAAAACACAAGATTTAAAGGCGAATTCCCTGCTAGACGGACATGATTTGTTTGCGTAAAAAGTTTCCCCAAATGTCAATTTTTCAGATTTAAAGACAATTTTGGACCCAAAATCTTATATTGCCAACAGTATATGCTAAAACGTTAGCACTGAGGCCTATGAAACATTTACACCAGTGAAACCACTATACTAATCGCTAACAGAGCACATCCGCCATGCGTCCTTGTCTTACCTTGCCATCAAGGGAGGTAAACCATGCATGGATTTTGCATGTATACGTGCCTGTGTGAATGGCTGTAATCCCGCATATAGGTTACACTGGGGTAAATATGGTTCGGAATGACATCAAGAGGATGCGGGAGGAATATATAGGATAGAATAAAATAGACACTGGGCCCTGATTGGTCAATAACTTTGTGTGTTTTTTGCATGAAAATACATCACACCTCTTCGCTATTATTTTCCATGGGTAACATAGCAATTGGCACATGAATTAACCCTTTGTAGTCAAGTTTGAATTTTGTGGTGTGGTCTAAAATTTAGCATTAGTTTTTTAGTGCGGTTCTGCACTAGTTACGAAAACACAAGATTGAAAGGCGAATTCCCTGCTAGACGGACATGTTTTTTTCGCATAAAAAGTTACAGCAAATATCAATCTTTCAGATTTAAAGAAAATTTTGGACCTATGATTTATATTGTAAACATTGTACGCTAAAACGTTTGCACTGAGTCCCGTGGAAAACATTTACACCAGTGTAACCTATACGCATGTTCCATATGATATCTCTGTTAAGGTGCCATTACACCATTAAGCTTGCTGTACTAAGCTCCAAACGGTAACCACAAGGGGTTATGCTCGATGTTCACATTACACCATCCAGCAAACTTTTAAAAGAACTGTTTTATCAGGAAATCTTTCACAGACTGTCCATCATAATTAACTGGTCTGTGGCTATATTTACTAACTAGTCTCCAATATTGTGAACTACACATGTGTTTTTTATCAGATATCAGGAGGAATTCTGTTATTTAACTGCTACTTGACATTAATGGGGGATCCGTGCTGTATGCAAAAACAGCTCGGTCCATTTCCATATAGCTCGCTCTATGGGTAATAAAAAGTGCTGAGCTGTATGAAATGCCATGGTATTACACGATGCAGCTCGCCTCTTGAGCTTGCTGAATTAAGCAAGCTTAATCGTGTAATGGCACCTTTACTGTCTCTCCTCTCACTATTTACCTCGCCCCCAGCTGTCTCACTGTTCGTATGCACGTGTGGGTGTATATGCAATTGAATACGTACATCTTGAATACGTACCATTCTTGTGTGTAAACTATTAGTCGGATTCCTTATGTCGCAAAAAATGGTCGCGCGTTTTCGGAATGTTAAAAGCGATATGAGAACAGTTTCTATACCACCAGTGTGTCTATTTTCAGAATCTACCTGTTTCCAGCTTGATATTTTAGTGGAAACAGGTTTGTGTGGGGCTTTTGTTTGTGTACCCCTCTATTTTTTTCCCGTCCACCTGGTAATAAAAACATGCTATTACGCATAGCAAGTTCGGTAAGTGGCTTTCTTTGTTCATGGAAATCGAAAAACATGGGGAGATCTTGCCACAAATTACTTAATTACATATCTTAATGTGGAATTTTATCAAAAATCATCAGACGAATTGCATTTATGACTGCATTTTCAATTTTCTTTCCCAAATAGTAAGGTATTGTATATTCTTAAATTGAGCTATATCACATATGGACGAACATGAACAATCTACAAGAATATCTTGATCATATGCCACAAACAAACCTTCGATACATCGATTTTTGGTAAATATATCGCAGAAAAGCTACCCCTACCCCCACCCTCGCTGATTTCACAAGTCAGATTCCTTTGGTCGAAAACAACGGTCGCGCCATTTCGGATTGTCTAAGAAGACATGCGAACGGTTTATTTATCAATATCGTGTCTACTTTCAGAGTTTACCTGTGTCCAGTTGAAATTTTATTGGAAAACAAAGTTTTTGGACTGTTTTAAGAAATTAAAGAGCGTAAAATACCGAGCTTATTATACAAATATTAATCCTCATAACCAACCTTCTGGTGGACTGTGCGAGTTGAAATTAACAAAAGTATCAAATCTGGCGGTCTAATTTCAGATCTACTTGTTCCAGTCTGACATTTTAGTGGAAACAAATTGTTTGGACGGTTTAAAAAATTTAAAGAGCGTTTCCTGATTATACAGATATTAACTAACACGATTAGCCTTTTCATGAATTGTGCAAGTTGAAATTGTGCACATATGTCAAGTATGACTCTGAAATGTATTTTTGAGAATGGTGTCGTCAGATAAGTCTCCGCTGGTACAGTACCACAGTTGCGAACAAAACTAACGTTGGATCCTATAGAGAGTTTGACAATTTACTCAAATGTTCACAGTGGTGGAACTTAATGGCTATCATATATGCATGGCTCTTACATGTAATCTATCGTAACTACATGTGATTTTACAAAATTAACATGCAATATAGTCAGGCCACCAGATACAGTAGTTGAAAAAATGTGGTTCACATCAATCATATACATCACAATCACGTGCTTCAGTGATAATGTCCACTATTATACAAATGCAATGTTTATCAAGACTAAAGTTTCAGGATGCCGTTGTAAAATTGATTGATGGTGTTTTTTCATCAATTGACAAAATTAATGTTTATTGCCAGGACGAAGTACCGCATAATACGGAGTTGTGTGCTAACAAATCTGGGAGTCATATTTATGTAAGTGTCAGTCAAAACTTTTAGGACATGGGAATATTTTTTAATTGCGTGGCCATGAAATACTAATTCGTGGCCACGAAATAACTAATTCGTAGTCACGAAATAAATAATTCATGGCCACTAAATAATTAATTGTCATATACGATCGTCAGTCACTGTTGTAATGGAAGCGGATGGAGATGATCTGGTTGTAGTTGTCCACCATCTTGGCATGAGCCACGGCGATTTGAGATAAAGCGTGTTGTAGGGTGGCCCGTAAAACAAATTAAGTAAATCACCCCTTTCACCAACCCGATCTAAAATTGCCGCCGTCATGGGGTGGGTTACATGGGCACCCACGACATTCAGTATATCTTGGGGGCCACCAAACAGCACCAATTATACCACATCAAACGGTTAAGGGGTCGAGAAATTGTATAGGTGTCATATTTGAACCCATCTGGGGGTGGCCATTTTGGATCGGGGATGGTGAAAGCGGGTGAACATTTAGTTTGTCTCAGGTGTCACCCTACAACACACTGTATTCGACCTAAAATGGGGGGGGGGTTGCATGGTACCATATATGGACCCCTCTGATCAGTTATCATTCTCGCTCGAGTGGGCTGAAGGTGTGAAAATTTAGCTTTCTTTGTGAACCACGGTACAACACTCTTTATTTGATCTATATATATATATCGGTCAAGTGACCGAGAAATAATGTGTACCCCATTTGACCCCTTCTGAGCGGCGACCACCCTACAAAACCCCTTATTTGACTTAAATCGGCCAATATTCAGAGAGAAATGGCATTCCCATTCGATCCCTTGTGGTAAAAACTAATGAATAGTCAGTTTGTCTTGGAGCCACCTGACCCGTGTTTCCCCGTTCTCTCTGGGCTAGTTTATATCAGACGTTCATATCCACATAGAGCCCTGGTCCCACGCCATAAGGGGTTTATAGTAGCTTCTCTGCGATCATACGCATTGTTTCTAAAACATCGTCAAGTTAGTGTAATCATACCGTAAAGGTATCTGGATATAGATATGCAAAGGTTAATCAGTTATTTCGTGGCCACGAATTAGTATTTCGTGACCACGAATTAGTTATTTCTTGGCCACGAATTAGTATTTTGTGGCCACCAAATTAGTTATTTCGTGGCCACGAATTAGTATTTCGTGAAATAAAAAACAAATTCTCATGTCCTAAACCAGGCACCGTAGCTTATGGAACATTCTGTTTTAGTATTAAATTTGGAGAAACCCGACCAGCATCAACGTAACAACTATATACAACAACTCATCTATGCCAATGATATGTTTAGCCAAATAGATGTGGATAGGGTGGTATTGTTTAAAAATGTTAAACAATGTTATCATGTCCATGTTTATTGCTAAATATTGCTGGGCTTATATGGATGGTTGTTCTATAATTCCTGGTCGGGTTTATCCAAATTGGGAGTTTAAATTATGTTCATCTGAGTATAAAGAAAACACTTTCTCCGTCCACTCGATACCTCCCCCGGGATACATGTTTCACATACTAAATTAACATCTTAGTCAACATAACAAATCTCTCCCTCAAATACTTTGCCACAAGAATAAAAATAAATTGTCAGTATAAATAGGCAAGACATCTCTGGACACTTTCTAAGAGATAATTTATTTATAAGAAGATATATATGTGCATTATTTGCTTGGTCTTATAAATTATATAGTACAACACAGTAAGATACAAGTGACACAGTGCGGGGACAATACTGTGTCGAAGAACATAGTTAAGGGGACCCTTCCATCATCCTTCATAATGTATCATGACTCCATCTGTTGTGAACAAACCATCGACTTAGGCTTAATGGATCGTTCTCCCCCAATAATATACTTGGCTTTGAACCGGCCGTGGTATTTTCCCGTAAATGAGATAGTGTCTATAATCAGATGGTATTGGTTATGTTCAAATGGTGACACAGATATGAAACTATACATGTTTGTGCCCCATGGGCCATTGATCATTATAAGATCGAGAAACTTAGTCTAGGAAATTACCAAGAATTCACTGGAAATTGCAATTATAGCTTATAGGGTCGTAATTCAACGTTTGCGTTTCCGATACAGTTAATACCCAAATGTGAAATTTGAGATATACCTGGTCGTCAAAGTGAACCAGATGTCTTATTTAAGGTTAGCAACGGTTGCTAATCAAATACCACAATTGTGTACTAATCATTTATTGGTATTGCCTTAATTTAGTCAGTGTCTAATCACATGGTGCTGGCTTTGTTCACAGTTGGGCACATGCACGTCTAAATCTATATATACAGCCATGTTCTGCATAGGCCACTGCTCATTATAAGATCGGGAGACTTTGCCACCGGACCCGATAGCTCATTAGTACCTACTCGGAATGCAGGAAAATGCATCTATGGTTGATACCTATTTTACTCATTAAGCTCTACTCTAGTGGAAATTCGAATTTACTTGATTTTCACAGCTATACACGAAGCATGGAGATTAACTGTGGTCAGAATATTGATGGTGAATATTGGGTTTCAGTCGCTGCACTGAAGTTGGTCAAATGTAACTGGCGTGGGAAGCGTGAAAGCAAAGCCTATACCGCTATAGTAAAGATCTCAGCTGCACCGAAATGTCCGTTTATCAGTAGCACAAATCCTGCGAAAACACAGATTATCTCAGTGCATGTGGGATAGACTCATATGACAACGATTGAGTTAATGACAGCGAACAACTACCATCTATACCTGTGTATTTGTGATACTACATCCCGTTATGATCAACGATGTGGTTTTAAAACTAGTCAGTGAACAACAATACAGACAAGTATCAAATAAAACAATGACATAATATGTAATCACATCGTGAACAGTCTTGTTGTGAATATTTTCATTTGATTGAACAGGCTGCATATTATCGAAACTACAAAACCATTCGACACTTACTTTTGCCAATTACTGTATCTTGAGGCATAACTATATCACATGTTGCAACTATTAAATCACGGATAGTTACAGTGGGTCAAACACGAGTGTTAAACTTCATATATTTGCGCACGATTGCCAATAAGTGATATTACAATCAACGTTTGAGCATAACACGAAATTATCCATAGGGTTAAGTGTTAAATTGTGATCGCAACTGTAGCCAGCAAGAATCATCTGATCACATCCATTCCTTTTAAAACTACGTCTGTGTTTCATACTTAGTATTTATTAGGAATATCAGTACGCGCATATCATCATACGCGAAATGGCGCCATCTATCCAAAGTACTAGAATTTCCATAGGGCTCAGTGTTAAATTTTGATCACAACTGTAGCCAACAAGAATGAACCGATCACATCAAAATTTTCAAAAATACATGTAATGGTCATATCTAGTAGTTTGGAGAAGTTTCAAATCGCAACGATCACCATACGCCAGATGGCACCATATACCGTTTTCTGTAAATACGAAACGCTCTCTAAATGATGTCGACCCCGATTTAGGCCGACCCGCCAAAATTCAAGAATGGAAACAAGTCAATCCCGAAAACACACCTACTAGGCATACATAATCCGTTTTTCAGATCGCTTTTAACAAACCAAAAATGCAAAATGACATAAGGAATCCGACTATATGTTAATCCCGTGACATATTCTTTTTATAATACACTCTGAATATAAGTTTCTCAATGTGTATATATGGTGTAGAACTCTTCATTAATGGAGGATAATAAACGTCGTATGTTCAAAATCACAACTAACGTACGTTTATTCATAATTGGGAAATGTTCAGACAGAACAAGTATACATAACAGAATTGTATTTGCAAAGATATTCAAACAAATACTATTTTCTCATAACCTACGGATATTACGTCACGTGCCAAATAAGGATCAAGGTTGTATTGTAAACAAGGAGATGACGCAACATGACCGCGGTACAGCTCAATAAAATTGATATAGCGTTCTTATCGCTATATTGTCATTACATTGTCCTTTATTATATAGCATCTGAATTGCCAAACTTGTATTCTGCATGTACAGTGAAGCATTAACATTGAGAGCATTTTATTGCACGGAAGACGAGTGACAACTCTTAAATGTTTACATGACCTCGGGCGCACGTGTGTAGATATATGTGTGTATCGCAATGATAAACACTGCCTAATGAATATTAATGAGTTTTCACAAAAAAGGGAATTTCCCCTTCATCTCTGAAATCAGATTCCGTGCGAGTGTCGTCAGACGTAGTTGAAAGTAATGAGACTGAGTCTGGTTATATATCAGACTGCACAGCAATGTGCTTGATAAATGTCCAACTTAGCGATGCATACTACGCTAGCGTACTCTATTCAACAACAGAGACATATCATACTCAGAAACGATGTAGCAGCTAGTAAGTACAGTACATTGATGTTTCCTAATTAATCTTTGACAAATATGTTAATTGAAAAAAATTGCACCACACTGTTGTCCTACCTCGAACCACCCATCCACCTCCTCCCTGTGTCTGGAACTTTTTTGCAGACACCCACCCCCCCCCCCCCAGATGTGTACGGAAATTGTCGTCAGACCCACCCCTACCTGTGCCCTGTTGTGCGACTTTTAAGAACGTACGTTGTCTCGTGTTCCGTATGGGTCACCGAATATGTATATCCAGCTAGCAAACAATACATGCATATATATATATGTCGGTGATTTACGAGTATTAAAACACACAAGCCTGCTTGTCAATGAACTGTAGTATGTGGTGCAGCCGATACTTTATATGGGGATACACGCACTTGATAGATAACGCCGGAGGGCAGATGTCACTCATTCAGAGTGCATGGTATTTGTAAACATAAATATACATTCTACGCATGCAGATTAAAGGCACGTGCGGCCTTAATTGTCGAAAATATTCATATTTGTTCCAAACACCGTAAACAGAAAAACATTAAAACGCATACAGTTCCGTTCATATATACCATGACCATCGCGTAAACAGCATGGTATCATAAAGACCTACTATATTTTACCTAAGCAAGAGCCTGATTGTGTTACAGAAGACAGCACAATGCTACTGGCTAATCACACACAAATGGCATAAACGCTCTTTATTAGTTCCATATCAGGTATTCACCAACAAAGAACGCTCTTTATGTTTACCATCATAATATAAACAAACACCAGAAAAGTTACTTTTTATGCTTTTGTTTACATAACAATGGTCAAACATATGACCATAACATACTGTTTATGCGATATTTCTTATTTGTATACGGACAAAGTCTATCTACATTTTTATGTTCTTTCTGTTTGTGGCGGTTTTTGACGGGTGGAGATATTTTCATAGGATACCCACCGCCAAGGCCAACCGTGTCTTTAAGGGTCAGACGCACGTTTTGCCAAAATATCCAGAATTCAAAATGGATTTTCTCAAAATCTGTCAGGAATTTCTTTGTGAAATTTGGTAAATGCGATTACTGTGACACAGATTTTAAGAACCATCGACCCATTGGATATTATAACCTCATTTACTTTACTTTAATGGCATGAAAAATATTTAAAATTTAACTTTTTTCCGATACCAAGAACTTTTGCAAAATAGTTTTTTTTCAAAAGTGAAGTTCATATATCCATGATATCATAAATTAAGATCATGAGAGGAGACTAAATTTTTCTTGATTAATGAACTTGAATTATTTTAGAATGGCACACTACCCATGCATCTAACTCAGCATAACGATACAAATGTGGCTTCCTCTCATAGAGAGCCAAGAAAATAAGCTATTTGATGATTGAAGTGTTGTTTGAAATTATTAAAAAAAAAAAAAAAAAATAATAATAATATTTTCAACCTCTCAAATGTATTAAAATCCAATGCTTTTTTCGTCTCTTAATAACTGCTCATATTCTATATACAATGAAGATTCAAGATTTTTCACTATATAGATCTATATATAAATTCTTTGTTGAACTTTCTTGCCATTTTTGGCTGGATTTATGCAAAAGGGGCATCTCCTCCTTAAAGACGACCTGCGAATGGTCAATTAAAGTGACTCAATGCATTCTAAATTGGTTAATGCGAAATAACATAAAGTAGCTATCATAAACAAGTAAACATTAAAGATTCACAATCCGAATTAACGCTCCTAAATTACTATTTCTTTGGTTTGGGGGTAAAACATATGATTCGAATCGAGGAACCCACCCATCAAAGCTCAGAGTGATCAGATAAAGATTTTTGAAATTTGTTTTTTTCTCGAGATATGTACTTATTAGTGGCTTGGGGAAAAGTCGTCAATGCGACTGTCTCGGACAAAATTGACGATGAAGATGGACAACTCTAAAATCAAGTGCTTTGGATATTAGAAATTAGAAAATCCGGCCATATTTCGTTGAACAAAATGTTGATAAAACATATTTGGGCAATTTTATACTAGAGTTGACTGCGACCAGCATTATTGTTGGAAAATTAATCGATTCTGATAACTGAAGCGGAATTTCAAAAAATGTTGTTGTTGGAATCTGGTTATATGGGGACCATCGAATCGGATTGAGTACCTTTAAAATAGATTGACATTATTATTAATTACTCTCCAATAATATGATTTCGCATGTCAAAATCATTGTTATGTAAACAATACTGTTACAGTGGAATTACCTATACAAGTCCAATTATATATATCAAAGATTAATTGACGGTTAACATTGGAAAAGGTCGGGGCATTGAAAATATTCTGAAAATCATATTCGACTAAAACATTTGAACTTACAACACGATTAGCGACGTTTGTTGACTAATCACTGTGACAGTTTTGTTTACATAACAATTGATTTAAAACCCGAAATTTCGTAATTGGAAAACTAGCAATAATGCACATAAATAAGAACAAAGTATATATATTCCTCCACGTCTGTAGCTCTCATGTGGTTGAATTTCTTAACTTGTATCCACCACATACAGTAATGCCCTAAGTAATCGACTACTTAATCACAGCATAATTATGGGTAACTTTTCAGGATTTAGTGGGGAAATATGCCTTCTTGCCATTCGTCGGAAAGCTCTCAGTGAGAGCTTTCAGATGAATGGCAACAAGCCATATTTCCACTAAATCTTGAAAAGTTACCCATAATTACCCATTAATGAGTCAATTATTTAGGGCATTACGGTAGCTTAGTGCCTATATCTTATGATTTTCCATTCTTAAATAAGTACATAACTTCAGTTTAAAGACATATTATGTACTTGTTCGGGTGCATGAAACTGATCAGTTAGTATCCAGGCGCTATGCCAACTGGGGGAATATAGCATTCTACTAACATCACCGAAAATCTCATGCAAATCGACCGTGCCACTCCATAGAAAACATCGTCTGAACTACGCTCAATTGTAAATATTTATTACTTGGTTCGGGACGCATCTATCGCCGGTAAACTAACGAAAATGATTTCACCATCGAGAGTCACTGGATTTAATTAATATATAAGAATGATGGCGTGTGTTGTCAATTTGGATATAATATTTGTAAAAATTACTACTTTGAACGAGATTATTCTCCATTTATATTTTATCACTCTACCGGAGTGTTTCACATCACTTTAAGTCAAGTACCGGTAATTGTGGCAATACAATATTCACATCTACAGGTCTATTTAATTGAAATTCTAACGCATCAAACCTATTAATATCTCAGTCAACTTTCTTAAAAGGAAATATATCTCCTGCAGTTTGAGTAATAATTAATCTTTTCTCCATTGGTCCTTTGTAAATTTAGAAATTCTATACAAATTTGATAACATCTATTAACATAAGGCCCATTTATAAGACAGACTTTTCAATGTTATCCTCGGTGCGATCGGCGAGTCTTATAATCTTATTATATCTCACGATCACTTAGTTAAAACATTTTTAAAGGGATACTGTACTGAAATGTTGTTGTTGGTTTCTATAGTCTCTGAGTCGTAGAATAAGGTAACCAGATTTCCATTATTTGAAAGTCTGTTGAGTACGACGTAATGTTACGGATGGAAGATTAGCCGGAATGCGAAAATACCAATTGTCGTTGTCGAGTAAATTTTGGACATTTTTCAAACAAATGTATCAAATAAATGTTATATTATATGCATACTAGTCCCATATACTCATTTAAGTCATTGTATAGCCACTAGTCAATGAGTGGCTTGAGTTTACGCCACGTATCAACATAATTGTTTACACGATCATGTGTGCCACACATTGCCCAATCCACTATCCATGAATAATTTTGATTATGTCTTGTACACGGAAATTCGTAATTTAATTTATGGCTTCAGCCATAAATTAAATTTATACGCATACAGTTTCGTTCATATATACCATGACCATCGCGTAAACAGCATGCTATCATAAAGACTTACTATATTTTACATAAGCAAGAGCCTGATTGTGGTACAGAAGACAGCACAGTGTCACTGGCTAATCACACACAAATGATATAAACGCTCTTTATTAGTTCCATATCAGGAATTCAGCAACAAAGAACGCTCTTTATGTTTACCATCATAATATAAACAAACACCAGAAAAGTAACTTTTTATGCTTTTGTTTACAAAACAATGGTCAAACAAATGACAATAACATACTGTTTATGCGATATTTCTTATTTGTATACGGACAAAGTCGTCTACATTTTGATGTTCTTTCTGTTTGTGGCGGTTTTTGATGGGTGAAAATATTTTCACAGGATACCCACCGCCAAGGCCAACCGTACCTTTAAAGATAACCTATTAACCTGAAAGTTTACAGACTACATCTTCGACTCAAATTACGTAGTTTTCTATATATTATCGATATTAGATCGTTGTTATCACCGGGAATTTATTTAAAATGGCGTATAGTACCCCCTTAAGTCCCTCGCTACGCTGGTAAGGCCACTGCCATTCTGGTATGATATAGCCAATTTAAAAATGAATATGGACAGTTCAGTTTCTCAGAATAATGCAGAATTAATTGTAACCGACAAAATTCTTAAATAACAAATGTGTGATTTCCTCTCATTCTGTGTACGAGATGGCAATGGTCAGTCCAGCTTAGCAAGGGACTGAACTCTATTCTGTGTACGAGATGGCAGTGGTCAGTCCAGCGTAGCAGGTGACACAGTTGGGGGGGGGGGTGAATACTGAATACAAGTCAATATAGGGGTGAATAATGTATCACAGTCAATAGAGGGGTGAATACAGAGAGTTACCAGAAAGTGTGAATACTAAATACCAGTTAACAGCTAGAGGGGGTGATTACTGAATCCCTGTCAAAAGAGTGGGGGTGACTGCAAAATGCGAGTTAACAGAGGGGTGAATACTGAATACGAGTTAACAGGGGGGATAAATACTGAATACCAGGTAACACAGTGGGTAAATAATGAATCCCAGTCAATAGAGGGGGTGAATACTGAATAACATGGGGGTGAATACTGAATATCAGTTAACAGATGGGATGAATACTGAATATCATCCTGTGAATCCCGAATACCCTTTAAGACGGGATTATTAATCCTAAATATACTGGCTGAAAGTAGGAATATATACGAATGCCGTGTACCACCTGGAAATGTCCTGAATCCCGCGTACAATGGGAGGGGGTAGATAATTGTTTTGCAACTATATAACAGCGCGCACACTGTCCCATATGCACCATGTCTCCACATCCCTGACCATATCCAGAATGCTTTATTTCTCTTAGTCCATAGAACATGACAGGATATTGACAATATGTACATGTACTATAACTTCAACAAGATATACATGACACTGGTATGTTTTGCATGTATTTTGGTATATGGATCGGCGGTTCGCTTCGGATATATACATGTAACCCAAAATTAGGGCAAAAATAATTCACATTTGGCAAAAAATATTTTCATTTGGCAAAAATGTTGGCATGTCACCAGATGTCACTTTTGATTCCTGAAGAAAGTTTAATAATATGTGTAAACCAATACCACTCATTTCAGCAAACTCTTTCATTAATGGTATTATTGGTGGTGATTTTTAATAGAAGCAAGCATTATTAATAATGAACTGCTTTCCCATCGATATCAAAGGTAGCTCAAGCAGCGATTGTCGAAAATTAAAGACACAATGTTGTAGAAACTGTTCGCAACTTTTAACAGCATTTGGCAAAAAATTATTTTCATTTGGCAAAAGTAACTTCGGGCCAGCGCGGACCCTGCCCAACATACATGAGAAACGACTTCCCTGCAAAAGAATACTGGTATCACACCTGGTCAAATGGTCCTGCTAACGTGCTATGATGCTGGTGGGGCCTGCTGAGTTCATTTGATGCTGGTAGGGCAAACTGATGCCGCTACGAAAAAGTACCGTTATTTTTTCTAAAGTTGTTATTTTCGCGATGTTTGGCTAATCCATGCGATTAGTGAAAAAGCCAGTGTCTGCAAGAAACATTCCAGAACATATATATTTTGGAAACATTTAGTAATGGCCGGGCTAGGATTTGCAAAACGACGCGAATAGCCAGCACCGTAGCACGTTAATGGGACCACTTGGCCGGGATCGGTAAATTGAGTGTTATCTCGATAGCTACCCATGTTGTTGTACAAATAAAAATCGTGTATACTCACCCATGATGATGGTCGGCTAGTGCGAATGTCACAATACTATCAGCTGGATGATACCACGTGGTTCAAGCTTATAATATCCGTGGGTATGGCGCCGGCACGCGACATTGGCCACGATATCATTGATACGGCATTAACTTTGCAACAAACACGTGTCGCAGAATATAAATATGGTACGCCGTATGAAGTTACGACATGCAAATTGAATATATAATGCAGGCATGTTCGTATACATGCTTATCACTGTCACATTAAAGTCTATTTTATATGATGGCATAAGGTGTTAAGAAAAACAAGACTGTCAATGAATGTTGAGTCGCCCACCTGACAGTAAAGACTGAGAAGACTGAGACTCTAAAGACCGCAACACTCGATGAATACTTGTCACAATTTGGAAGGTAGAACCCATTTACACATATTTGAATCCAATTATCCATGGACCCTTCACACCAATTGTCAGGTTAATGAGTCCGGTGTTCCCAATGTCCGGTGGTTCCAATGTCCGGTGGTTCCAGATGTTTTAATGAATTTTATCAGTGATAATTAGACATAAAAGTAATAAATCCCCTAGCCCCACACCTTCTTGGTAGGTCGACCACATTTTAACAAATATGTATCACAGTCACCTAAAGGACCCTCCATAATAAATGCAAGGTAAATAGGGCTGATAATTCTTGAGAATTACTGTTGAGGGACAGAATTGTGTCCTGGCACCGACCCTATTTGACCCGATGTCCCCATTTGAACAAACCTGAATCCCAATCACCCAAGGGCCCTCCATATCAAACATAAGCTAAATAGCAATGATGGTTCTTGTGCAGACGTTTTTAGCTCAACGCTGCTTTGTAAAGTTTGAGCTTTTGCCATGGGTTGGTGCCCGTCGTCCCTCCGTCTGGTCGTGTGTCCGTCCGTCAACAATTTCCAATTGGCTCACCCTACAGCCACATCCCGCATCCGAGCATCACCAAACTTCATATGGATCTTCGGGGTGACCTCTAGATCTGAGCCATCGATTTTTTTTCCGAAATTCGTTGAAAACATGGCTACCAGCAGCCATTTTGGATTTCAAATTTGAAACCATCGGCTCACCCTGCAGCCCGCATTTATCGGAGAAATGTTTTGAAAATATAGGCATGTTTAGGATCAACTACAGATGGGAGCTATCGAATTTTAGCGATTTTCGATGAAAAACATGGCCCCCGGCAGCCATCTTGCATTTTACTCTTTGTATGACTAAATCCTTTGGCACACCATACATACCACATCCCTCATCTAATCGCCACAAAACTTTATATAGATCTTCGGGGTGACCTCTAGATGGGAGCCATCGATTATTTCAGAAATTCTTTACAAACATGACCGCCTGCAGCCATCTTGGAATTTACTCGTCTGTATGACTAAATGCTTGGCACATCCTACATGTCACATCTCTCGTCCGATTATCACCAAACTTCATATGGATCTTCGGGGTGACATCTAGATGGGAGTCATTTTTCAGAAATTCGTAAAAAAAACATGGCCGTCCGCAGCCATCTTTGATTTCAAATTTCAAAAACCCATCGGCACAGCCCGCAACCCGCATTTATTGGAGAATTGTTTTGCAAATTTGCTGGCATGTTTAGGGTCACCTCTAGATGGGAGTTATCGAATTTGAACTATTTTCGATGAAAAATATGGCCACTGGCAACCCTCTTCGATTTTACTCTTTGCGTGACAATCCTTTGGTACAGCCTACAGACCACATCCCTCATCCGTTCTTCACAAAACTTCATATGGAACAATTGTGTGACCACTAGATGGGAGCCATCGATTATTTTTGAAATTCGTTAAATAAAACATGGCTGCCAGCGGCCTTCTTGGATTTTACTCTTTACCTGACTAAATCTTTTGGCACACCCTACAGACCACATCCCTCATCCAGTCGTAACCAACTTCATATGGATCTTCGGGGTGACCTGTAGATTGGAGCCATCGATTATTGCCGAAATTCGTTTTAAAACATGGCTGCCAGCAGTCATCTTGGATTTAAAATTTGAACCATCTGCACACCCTGTAGGCCATGAAATGTTTGAAAAATAATTTCATCTACACAATACAAGACATATATTCTGTAACGTTTTAGCTTTTCTACTTTATCATTCTATTCATTGCTCAGCAAAAAAATAAACTCCTTCACAAGTTGAACTACAGTGTCATTGACACTTTCATTTATAAACATTGTGAATTGTAAAAATGATGTCACAAGCTCCGTCCCTATTTGAGCCGGTTACCCTTTTTGAACAAAGCTGAATCCCACACAAATGATACTCCATACCAAATATAAGCCCGATGGATCTTAAAATGTTTTAAGAATTATTATAGAGGGCAACAGCTATATGTCATTGGCTCCGCCCATATTTGAACAAAACTGAATCCCAGTCACACAAGGACCCTCCATACCAAATATAAACTGTTTGTGAATAGACATGATGGTTCTTGAAGAAGACCTTTTAAGAATTACTATATGGCGGGAGAGAGTAATGTCCCTGGATTCGCGCCTATTTGACGCGGTAACCTCATTAGAACATATCTGAACCCCAGTCACCCAAGGGCCCACCATACCAAATACAAGCTGAATAGGCCTGATGATTCTTGAGAAGACGTTTTAAATTTAAATAATTACTATGGAGGGAAAGAGTTATGTCCCTGGCTCCGCCCCTATTTTACCCGGCTATTCCATTTGAACAAATCTGAAACCCAGTCACCCAAGGGCCCTCCATACAAATATAAGCTGGATAGGCCTGATAGTTCTTGAAGACGTTTTTAAAATAATTACTATAGGGGAAAAGAGCTATGTCCCTGGCTCCGCCCATATTTGATCCGGTGACCCAATTTGTAACAAATATGAATCACAATCACCGAGGGAACACCCAAGCCATATATAACCTCATTCGGTCGCATGGTTCTGAAGAAGATGTTCAAAGAATTGTTGACGGAGGAAGTAGACGGGCGAGCGGATGTACTAACGGGGAGTGGTGACCATAGCGCAACCAAGTATGGATAATTTTTCCAGAAAATTGTAGAACTAATAACAAACTGAAAACGCATAAAACTACCAACTTCATCAAAACATGTATAGTACTGTTTAGAACCAAAAACAAGCCGAAAACGCGCTAAAACTAATAACAAACTGAAAACGCATTACAACTATCAAGTTTGTGTGCTGATTTCACGCCATAGTTTCACAAGGCTAAATATTCACAAAAACAAATAATTTAATTAATATGCATGATCCTTCTATGGTCTGTGTACCCATTGTGCAACGAACATACGATAGACCATGTCATGAATCTTTACTCTGGGTACGCCCGTAGAGATCATATTCCCCCCGTTCAAACCCTGGGAACGTACATTTCGAAGTTCTAAAGATACTGGCGGCGTTGGCGGTGGGTATGCTGTTAAAATATGCACCTCCGTCAAAAACCGCTATAAACAGAAAGAATAGTAAAATATAGACAGACCTTGTTCTTATACCAATCAGAAATATGGCATAATCATTATGTTATTGTCAATTTTTCCCCCTTTGTTATGTAAACAAAAGCAAAAAACGTTACGTTACCTGGCTTTTGTTTAGATCCGGATATGGTAAACATAAAGAGCGTTATTTGTTACTGTTTTCCTGATATGGAAATAATTAATAAAGAGCGCTTATATCATGTGTGTGTTATTCACCAATAGAATTGCGCTGTGTTATGTAAACAGAAGCAAAACTTATGTAACACGAGCAGACTCTTTGTTTACGCACATCATCGTACGTCTTGACGACAATGTACTATTTACGCGCTGATTATGTTTGGCATATGAACAAAACTATATATATTTTAATATTCCTTCTGTTGATGGCGATTTGAACAAATATGAATATTTCTGCAACGAACGCCGCCCGTGCCTTTAATACTTGTTTCTTAATAATATATTTTACAGTAGGGATGGGCTCGAGATTGCATGATGTTTGTGAATAGATATCGCAATATATATTGAATTGTTAGTCAGGAGAAATTTCATCAGTATATGCGATGCAAATCAAAATCGTTCAACGTCAACTAAATTATGCAATCAAACCAGAACCGGTACCTTCATCTAATGTGAATAAAAGATTACAGAACCCAGGCGCGTCTCCCATGCAATGGTGGCTTTTTGGGACGTTGGCTCAAGAGATTATTTTGAAGATTGCTCAATTTATCATTTAGACAATACAAATATTATTTCTAAATTGAACAAAGGCACATAAGTCCGTTATAAATTATTTAACCATGACAAAATTAGAACTTTACCTGTGTATTCTGATATGTAAACCATTTACCAAATATCAAGAAATTGTTTTAAACATTGTTCAAGTTGTCATCCGGACAACCCAAAAATTTAGATTTTTAAGTAAAAAAAAAAGCATAACACAGTCAATAATAATAATTGAACCGTGACCAAAATATAATTTGGCCTGCATCCTCTCAATGTGAACCACGTTCAAAACATCAAGCAATTCTATTGAATATTGCTCAAGTTATCTTCCGGACAACCCAAAAACTGGGATTTTTATGAAAAAATGGACATAACTCCTTCAAAATTCATCGGATCATGACCAAAATCGAACTTGGCATGTGTCTTCTCAAACGAGAACAATATACCAAATATAAAGAAATTCTATATAATATTGCTGAAGTTATTATCCGGACAACCCAAAACCTGTGATTTCCAAGTAAAACAATGTGGTAGTCGAAAACGGGACATAACTACGTCAAAATCACCGGACAGTGACCATAATCCAACATGGCCTGCGTCTTCTCAAGTGTGAACTACTTACGATATATCAAGAAATTATGTGGAATATTGCTGAAATTATCCGGAGAATGCAAAGATTTCTATGTCAAAAAAATTACCATGACGAAATTCGAACCTGATCTGCATCTTCTCGAGTGAGAACCACGTATAAAATATAAAGACATTATGTTGAATATTGCTAAATTTATCATCCGAACAACCCAAAAACTTATTTATAAGTAAAACGACCGGAGGTGGCATTCGAAACTTAGCCTGTGTCTTCTCAAATGTGAAATACGTACCCCATATCAAGAAATTCTGTTGAATATTGCTGAAATTATCATCCATTTCTATCTAAATAAAATGGCCATACTCCGTCAAAAATGATCGGACCATGACCAAAATAAAACTTGGCCTGTGTCTTCTCAAATCAAGAACTTATGTTGAATATTGCCAAATATAAACATAAAATTGATGAAATGTAGAATTCAAATCTGATGAGACTGACTTAAAGTTTACTTCCCCATTTTATGTTTTTCTGAACATTGTCTTAAAATAGTCTACATGTATCAATCAACCATATGTATGCCTACGTATTATGCTTTAATATATACTTGATTGGCCTTTGTATCGGTGTATTTGTATTTATGTGTCGCTTCAAACCTGTTAACTCAATATGAGATGCATTGATTATTCATTATTAAATGTCAATTTTTAATATGAAGGTTTAAAAAAAAAATCCGTAATGCAATATACAATTGGAAAATAAACACGAAAAATGGTGACTATTTATGATTAAGTTATTTTAATTGCTGATATTTCATATTAGATTATTTGACATTAATTATGATTAATTGCCGGTATCTATCAGACACCTGCATAATCATGAATCAATATATTATTAAACATAATATATATATTGGTGTGATAAATCGGCCGTGGCCTAGTCAGCACTGGTTTCAGAGTTAATATTGGAATGACATTTCGTCGTAATGCTTGGCATTTAGCCATAATCTTGGTTATCAATTAATTTGGCTTGGCCTAAACTATTAACAGATCAGATCTATTACGAATTGTTTCCAATTTGTTACGCTTTATAGCATATGAATTTAATTATTTAATTATTATGAAGTATGCTACTCTGGTTTTGTTGATCCATTGTTTGGCTTGGCCTAAGTTATGACCCAATTATTTACTGACTTGAGCAGATATGATGGCATGTTTCCAATTTTGAATACGTTATCAAAACGAAGAATGGGCCATTCACCAAACCTGAATTCTTCGCTTGTTTCCCATTTGATAGCATATTATGGAATAATTATTATAATGAAAGCTACTCTAATTACGTGGATATAGTATATTTGGCTTGGCATAAATATAATTGACCCAATTATTACTCAGACATGGAGGCATGTTGCCAATTTAAAATGCTTTTTAGAATATGGAATACACAACGTGAATAATGTTCCATAGCCACTAATGGGCCAGGAGAGATCACTCTATTTAAAAGGAGGTGTGTGGTCTCCCTGAGCCTACAAAATCTTTATCAATGGACTACTAGAAACGTTCAACTCTAACTACCTAGGCCTCAACATTGAAGGAGTTTATCTTGGAACACCCACTGTAGCATACGACGTCACCCTCATCTCACAAGATCCCCAAGAACTACAAATAATGCTAAACATACTCTGCAACTATGACAAACGAAACCGTTATCTGATCAGCGAAAAAAAATAATGCATCCTCTGCATCGGCAATTATTCGGCAGCAAACATCACGACCTAAACTGGACACTCAATGGCATCAAAATGGAACCAGTCGACAAAGCCGTCCACCTGGGCATCACACGGGATAAGAGCTCCAGATACGGTACACGTGAGATAGCGCGAGAAAGAATTGCTGCGGCCAGGAAAAGCTCGTATGCCCTTCTCGGAGCCGGCTTCCGTGGACTAAATTGACTCAGCCCTAAGTACTCTGCCCACCACTCTGCTACATACTACCTCGTCTAACATACGGAATGGACGTCGTTATCATAAATAAAACTGAACTTCAACTACTTGCAACTTTCCACATAAAGACGGTGAAGAGAATACAGCACCTTCCTCAACGTGCAGCAAACTGTGTCTCACCCCTAACCCTGGGTATGGTGCCCATCGAAGCAGAAATCCACAAACTGACATTAAAAAATTTCGGCAAAATCACTAGAAAACTTGGATCGGTGGAATGGAAATTAGCAAAAAGACAACTTATTATGAAGTCCACAGATTCTACGAGCTGGTTCTCCAAACTGACTCACCTCATCAACCTATACGACCTTCCTGAACCGATCAACCTATTTGGAAATCCTCCTCCAAAACATATGTTTTATGGTTTATGGCAATTATGCCAAAGGGGATGTCAGGAATGATAACTTATTGGCAAGGTCCGCAAGCACCACACCGACACACCGAGCAGGCAGATAAAAACCCGCGTGATGCATCGACTGGTAACCGGAAGGCGTGAACCCACGGCTATCTAAAAGTCAACAAAAACAGTTAGGATAGTAGAACGGTTGATTATTCATCGGTTATGTGAAGTTTTAATTATGCGATAATAGTATAAGGCATATACATGTATATATTGAGTATACAGAGAAGTTACACACCCATAGTTACACAAATATAGATAAAGGTCATCGTAGCATGCATTGGATGAGTATATATACCTGTAGTTCCCGATAAATATAGTTAAAGGTCATCGTAGTGTGCATTGGATGAGAATATACACATGTAGGTCCCGATAAATATAGTTAAAGGTCATCGTAGTTATTAGATGTATGGATATTGTTTGCAAATTCCCAAATATATGTTTATGACGTATATTACCACATTTCCATCCATAGTTATGATGCATAGTAACCCTCCCCATTTATGTATGATGTATACGTCGCACATCTTACAGTTATAATGTATATCACTCCTTTCCCATTAGTTAAGTTCTATGCCAATAAGTCAGATATGAAAAGAGTGATCGATGAAGCTGTGAATAAACACTGGTTCAACGCACTAAAAGCTGAAGCCAGACTAAAATCATCTCTGACCTATCTAAACTTTGAAGACGCTCAACCAGGGAAGATCCATCCTATCTGGGAAACATGTGGAACCAACCCTTTTGCTGTTACAATGGCTACAATCAAACTGAAAATGGCAGCAGGAACTTATATCTTACAGAAACAGAGAGCTAGATTCTCAAACTCTTCTATAACAAATGAATGCCCCCTCTGTCTGAACCAAGTAGAATACATAGAGCACTTCATACTGGACTGTAACAGCCTGGAAGCAATAAGAAGTCCCCTTCTTCAGACTATTAACGACATCATAGCTTCAGAATCATCACTGCTATTAGAACAGATCATGAAGTCCAAAAAAAAAAGAATGCTGCAGATAATACTTGACTGCTCCAAGCTGAACATACCATCTCAACTGGCATACCGTATCGAGGTCGCTTCCAGAGGTCTCTGCTATAAACCGCATCAACACAGACTCTACCTAATGACTACATCCACTAAGAAGAAGCAGACTTTCCTAAACTCAAATTAGGAACGAATCCCAGCCACATCCGATGTTTTGTATATATTCACCTTATTATGAATCTCTTCAAACTAAGTATGCAGGATGTATATAAGCGGAGCTGACTATTCTCACAGTTAGGTTCAACTTACGCCAACGGCGGTTCTCCTACCTTAGGGGGTACCTACCAGATAGGTAAAGGTAAAGGTCTAACATTATAGGAAAAGAGCAACGCACCCATTGCTGAGTCATTACTTTATATTGGTAAAGAGAGGTAACTCTATATTCTTTTGTCCAGGATATATACTGGACTCAAAGAATTTTGTATGATATAATTTTAATAATATTGCTCTGTAAACTAGATAATCAGATGATGTAAACTTGGTTACATATTCTACTTTACTGTTTCCTTGGAATTAATCAGTACCTTCCTTAAATGTTTTTCAGAAAAGGTACATTTTACTGGGGATAAATATATTTGTAATTAATATTTTCCGCCACAACCCTCCAGCATATTCATAAGTTTACGTTGATTTGTTAGTCTTCCTACATTTTAAAACAATCTTAGAAAAAATGTTTGTCTAAGATTTGTCGAGTTTCTTAAAGGCCCACTTAATTTTCGAACCCCAGATTACATTATGTAAAATATATGCCATAATATATACCATTTGAAAGAGGAAGCTCCAAAACATTGTATTATCAACTTATCCGGTGTAATAAACTGTGGACATGTTGTTTTTATTGAGTTGCCAACGCGTGTTGCCATCAAGATTAAAGTAAAAATCAGTATTATTTTCAATGCAGGGGAATAACTCTATATATTAAAGCTAGAGGTCGACTCCCCTTCCATTGAAAAAGTTTGAATTCTGTTGCATTCTGTGTGCTAGAGGGGGGAAGTCATTCTAGGATTTCAGCAGTTTTCTATTTCTCTGTGGGCATCTTCTGAGACACAGATGTTTCAAATAGTGATGAATTATATTATTTTAATCATATTTTATGGCATAGAATGTTATTAAAACCGTATATCAAGTCTCTATAAAAAAAATAATCGGCGACTCGAAAATTAAGTGGGCCTTTAACAAGCAAGGTGCACTCTATCATAATCAATATGACACTCCACAATTCACTCGATACTAAGATTAATTAATGATGTAGGTCTACATAATGATAAGAAAAATAAGGAGTGTACACTTTCTGCTTTTATCGACTACTCAAAAACTTTCGATACAATAAACCACAAAATTATATTGAAAACAAAAACTTGAAACATACTTGTATAGAATAAGAGGCAAACACAATGAATGGCTTAGTAATTATGTGACTGATAGTTTTCAACATGTGAATCTAGAAGGTATGATTTCATCTAAACTTCCTATTACAAGTTGAGTCCCCCAGGGATCTGTTGCCGGGCCGATTCTCTTCTTGGTTTATGTCAACGCACAAATCTACTGTTTTATCACTTTTATCTTTTGCAGACGACACAACTATGTACTGTTCAAACCGCAACGTTGACTATGTGTTTGACAACTTTAATAATGAACTTGTTAGACTGAGTAAATGGTGTAGAGCAAACAGATTGCCACTTAACACTAAAAAAAAAACCCAAATACATGCTGATACAACCAGAAAAGGACCATATACAGTTGGAAATCATACACTGACTATAAACGGAGAGAAAACTATAAGAATTAGATCAACCTGTCAAGAAATCATTTAAACTTATTGGAATACACACCGACGAGCAAGTATCATTTGAACATCATATGAAAGCTATTCGTGCAAAAATGTCCAACGTCCTAAATATGCCACAAATCGAGTAAATGTGACCTGCCATATCAAATCCAGTCGGAAGTCGGGATTTTTTTTACCCTGTGCCAATGCATTCTCTTATATATGCGAGTCGACCATAGGTCGCCTCGCATATATAAGAGAATGCATTGGCCTAACAATTTTTTACAATTTTAATAATTTTTTCTTGTATTCTTTAACAATTTTATAATGTCACCCATACAGAGCCCCAGACAAACATGAGCAGACGACACTCTTCTATATGCTTCTATATATGTGTGGGGCTCCCTGCAGGATAATGGATGTTTTTTTATTTTATGTCCTAAAAATTGTCAGAAACATTTATTTAAAAAAAATGATAAAAAATTGTTAGGCCAATGCATTCTCTTATATATGCGAGGCGACCTATGGTCGACTCGTATATATAAGAGAATGCATTGGCACAGGGTAAAAAAAATACCGACTTCCGACTGGATTTGATATGGCGGGTCACAAATATGTTTTTCTGTTTGCCTGTCTCCATATGCTGTATATCACATCATTTTTTTTTACATGATCCTACACTTATTCCATTCAATAAACCCATTCTATAAATTGTGACATTAACCCTTTCAGTGCCAGGGGCCGATCTGATCGGCCCTAATTTACGGTCTGTAAAATCGGCCCTAAAAAAATAAAAAACATTTGTTTTGTTTTTTAGATTTAAAAAAATTTATTAAAATTGTAAAATATTGTAAAAAATAATAACAAATGATGAAAAATTGTTAGGCCAATGCATTCTCTTATATATGCGAGGCGACCTATGGTCGACTCGCATATATAAGAGAATGCATTGGCACAGGGTATATGGGTTGATACAAAAATCGGACCTGGCACTCAAAGGGTTAAACGTTCGTCCAGTAAACTAGGTCTGGACCTCGTCAAAGGCTCGGTCCAGACCTAGTCTACTGGACACGTTTTGTAAATTTCGCTATAAACTGGGGACTCGTTGTAAATCCTCTAATTAGTACATTCCCATATTCTCTATGGAATTGAGCTATGGGGGATATACATAAATCGTTGTTTTACAGAAACAAGCTATCCGAGCTATTAACAAAAACGCTACAATAGCCATACTGAACTAACAACACAGGGTGTGCCTTTATATGCACAACTGGATTTATGCTTGATTGATTGTTTATTAGCAAAGCCAACAGTTAAGTTGGAACATGCAATAACATATATACATATATACACAAGGCACACATAACATGTAAGTCATATCAATAAAAATACATACACACACAATTATATTGTAATCCATGATGCCATTTACATTAAAGTGGGATCCTTTTTAAAGATAGTTTTATAAATATGCTTACTTTTTTAAGAAGGCTCAAATATTCAATTGAGAGCAAACGATGCAATTTATTCCTGTTAGGGTTCTCCCAGTAATACTTGGGAATGTGGATTTCGCGTAAATCTTGTAACTTTTGGCATAGGATTATAAAGTAATATTCGTCGCAAGGACTGTTCTCGCATAAAACACACATTAAATTGTCTGCGGAATTTGTGGTTTCTTTTGTCCATCTATTTTTTTCTATGCTAACCTCCCCAAGTCATTTAATAACATCCTTAGAATATACATAAACCTCATTATGACTACCAGATCAGGTAAAATTCGGAAAACCAAATCACGCATCAAATTCACAGAAAAACTAACTCTCCATGTCTTTACAAAAACTGGAATAATCTTAATAGAACTACCCAGATTATTCGACCTGACAGCCTTTATCAACCACATTTCTAGGACCATTATTCCCTAGTTGTTAAATGCTTAAACAAATTTTGCCCAGATTGCTCGACACTAATACAGCTTGCTCTTTATTTTTGTACTAAACAGAAACAAGATTGAAGAATCGTCAATATAAGTCGACCTCCCCTATTTATCCCACAGGGTTAAAATAAAGACAAACAATGGAATGCGGTTTTAGCTACCTGTTTAGCAAAACATAATTACAGGAAGCCGATACATGAATAATAATAAAAACAATTAACAATTTTTGAGGCGCAATAACCGCCGCCATCAAAAACAAACCCCGAAAGGTGGGGGGGGGAGGGGGGGGGGGGGGGTGGGGGGGGCAAAGACATCAACCCTGTGTGCTCTCCAACAACCACGAAAAATGGGAGGGAGGGAGGGTTTTCAAAAATTGGTGACCGTCTTCTTCGATCGATAAGTTGGAAAGAAAGTTGACACCGACCGCGCCGCTCACCCCTACGTGTAAAAATATAGTTCTCCCCATTCCTGCTCAAGAGTTATCCCAATCGCTTCGTGGCCTAATTAACATTTTTCACAAACTCTCGCGATTCATGATTATGTTGTCAATTTGTCCAAATACTTTGTCGCTTTATTTTATTTTGCTGACTTCTTTGGAATTCCATGCGGTATGGCGTATTGGTAGCGTAGTGATCTATCGGTGAAATATTTCGCTACCGAACATGTTTGCGTTTCTAAAAGTTTCTGGTTTAAATCTCCGCATCTGTTTAACCCTTTGGGATAAATTACGTCGCTCTTATACGACTATGTTTTATCCCACAGGGTTAAAATAAAGACAAACAATGGAATGCGGTTTTAGCTACCTGTTTAGCAAAACATAATTACAGGAAGCCGATACATGAATAATAATAAAAACAATTAACAATTTTTGAGGCGCAATAACCGCCATAGCCAAAGAGTCCCGTTTGTTCTGGCACTCTTTGGCCCCGCCAAAAAAAATTGAGCTGGATAGGACAGTTGCTGGAACGAACCCAGGATCAAAGTCTTTGCATGGGGAGGAAAATTATGTAAAGTAACAAATTGTAGAAAACCCAGACTCAAAGTCATTGAACATGTCCGGAAAATAATTCGATTAACCAAGTGTTGAAAACCCTTGACATAGGAACCGCTGCAATGGACTACAAGCCCGCTGGGGACAAAATTGTATACTACATGGCTAATGTGCCTAAAATCTAAAGACTGCCAGGAATAATCGTGTGCCGCCCCAACGCATCCAATGGCACCTCGCTCAAGCGTAGTTGTCATTGAAAGCATGAGATCCCGCCGCGCTCATGCAAAGGCGGGATCAATGAGCCATACTGCGAAGGTATGTATGAAAAGCATTTGAATGCCACCTGCCCATCAATCTTATTTGGGCATCAGTAAATCCCAGCCCAGCCGCCCAACATGCAGCCCCGATTCGGAAACTGTGAGGCTTTACTTTGTGGGGGTCCAAGTGATTAAACTGTAAGCATTCCTGAAAAACTGTTGTAAACTGCCTGTGCAACACGGGATCCCCATCTGGCCAGCTGAAGAGGGGCCCATCGCCACCGCCACGACAACCCAGATATTGTATTAATGCCCGTACGGGGCAGGGACCGGTATGTTGCGACCGGATGTATACAACATGGGGCCGACCACTTGCGTTATGTTTAAAATACCGGAAAGTTATCGCAATTTTTGTGGGGGAGACGAGTTTTGTATCTGCGTACTGAATTACCCTCCCTTGCAGTGCAACCGAGGCAGGGCACAGCTCGCCGATTCGAGCGAACCCATAAAATGCTGTCGCAAAGATTGCCCGGTACAGCTGGCATGCATAACCCCCTTCGGCCAGATGCAAAAGTGAATTGCAAAGTTGTCGCAGTATACGTGGCGTGATGGGTATACGCCCGTCCTGGGAAGGTCTGTTATGTTGAATGCCCAAGAGCATTTTTTGAATATCAAAATGAGAGCATGGATCTGCAAAACCTTGGAATTTATGGTGATATGTAAGAGCCGAAAGTGTGGAACGAATTGTTCTATAGGCATACCCCTGGTTATACAAAAAGGCTACGAACAAGGATACTGTGCGCGTGCTTGCTGGGAAGGGCCGGGCTGAGATTTGCCGACAAAAGGCTACGTACTGATCCTTTGTTTTTCTGTACAACCGATGTGTGCGGTCAGCTAAGCTGTCATGGATGAGCTGGTCTACTGTTTGAGCCAAGTGCGCAACGCATAGTCTGCCGGTACTGGTGTGGGTTGTTCCGCGGCATGGGGGTAGGCCCGACGAAAATCCTGAAACTGAAATCGACTGATGCTATCGCATGGAATATTTTGACACCCCGGGACATGACGAGCGCGGAAATGGATATTGTAGACTAGACAAGACAGGACCAATTGTCGCAAAAGGCATAAGATCGAAGTGTCCTTCGTAGTCTGTTTATTTATAACTGTGACTATTGCTTCGTTATCGCAAAGAAAAAGAACTTTATGGTTCTTAAGTTTTGGCCCCCATATTTTAATTGCAAGTAAAATTGGGTACAATTCCAGCACGGCAATGTTCATCGACCCCTCGCCAGTCTCCCAGGGGACAACAAACCACTCACTTCCAAAAATGCCCCCACAACCGCGCGATGTTGAAGCATCAGTATATAAATTGATAGAATCATTAGTGATCCAAGGGTCTTTGAGAAAAAAGGACCGGCCATTGAAAGAGTTTAAGAAAGCCATCCAAATTTGCAGATCTTTTTTAACGCTTTGAGTTAGTCGAAGTTTATGATGGGGGAAACGAACCCCTAGCGTTAAGTTAATCAAGCGACGAAGGAAGGCGCGACCAGGGACCACTACCGAGCAAGTAAAGCTGAGTAAACCAATAAGAGATTGTAATTCCCTGAGAGTAACCTTATGCCTAGCAAGGAAAAACTTTATAAGGCTTGAACATTTGGACAATTTCGCTTCGGGTAGGCGGGCCGATTTAGAAGGTACATCAAGTTCTATCCCCAAAAATATAATTGTCTGAGTGGGGGTAACCGTTTTTTCCCCGGCCAAAGGGACACCAAGGTATGCGCATATTTGGAGTGCTTTCGCCAAGTTGGTCCGACATTGGTTCTCACTAGAGGCGAAAATCAAAAAATCGTCTAACACGTGTAAGGTCTCAATCCCATTATTTCTGAATATCCAAGCCAAAGATGTGCTGAATTTTTCGAAAATAAAGCAACTAGAACGACACCCCATGGGGAGGCACTTATCAAAATAGTATTTGCCCTCCACTCGCATGCCCAACAATGGATAGTTGCTTGGTTTGACTGGGAGTTGTCTGAACGAATTTCGTATATCAAATTTCGCTAGGAAGCAACGATCTTTCATGTCGCGTATCCTCTCAATGGCCTGTTGTATAGTTTGGTATGAGACCGAAGCGATCTCTTCTGGAATGCCATCATTAATGGAGTCCCCCTGGGGAAAAGAGAGATGGTGTATCATTCTATACGTTCCCGGCGTAGATTTCTCGACAACCCCCACTGGGGAGACTACAAAATTGTCTAATGGTGGGGCCTCAAATGGGCCCTGAATACGCCCCGCATTAATTTCATCAGTCAACTTCCCTTGAACTATCCCTGGGTAATCATTGGCCGATTTCAGATTCGGAGAGATGTGAAGGCTGGTACAAGTAGAACCAATGTCGAACCCCTCCTCGAAGCCCATGACCACATATTCCCGGTCTATGGTGTTATAACCACTACTAGTAAGCAGGGCCGCTAGCCTTCCCACGTGGATTGGAGTTGGAAGTTGATTGCCCGCGCCCCCGGGGTGGCGCAGTAGTGAACGTCCCCCTGTGTTGACCCCTGCCTCGAAAAGAATTGGGCGGTACTGATGCTGCCCTACTCGGGATTGAACACCTGGGCGCCCCCGCCCGATGGGAGCCACTGCATAGGAAGCAATCATGCCTATAGGGGCACGCGCCAAATTCGCAATATTGCCCATTATGGAACTTTCGGCAAAATCCAAAGGGCACCCCATTCGGTTGAGATGGTGGAATTCGTCCCGTTTGAACCAATGGTGTAACGCCTGCCACTCCCAATTCTTTCGCTCTCATGAACAGTTCCCAATTCCAAGTGTCCCATGTAAGCCCAATATTACTCTGTTTCAATTGTCGAAAACTTTTGTCATAAAAGGCCCAATTAAGGCCCATCTTGGCCAGATAACGGATGTTGGATTGATATTTGATCATAGAAATGGCCAGCGTTGGATACTTCTCGAAGTACACTGACATGTATACCTCGTACGCGTCGACCCACCGCTCGATTGATAAAATGCGTTTGGGTTCAGGTGGTAATGATGCCAAAACTCTACCGACGGAAGTGTCCACCCAGCTAGATCGGCCGGTGCCTGTATTTTCTGCACTGGGGAGTAAATGAGAAAATTCCACATATTCGTGGGACCATATTTTACGTTTTGTCTTGGTGGAAACTGAAGATGAGAGCGGAATGGATTGAGATTGAAAAGTTGGCCCCACGTCTACCCCCCCCCGAAGAAAACAGAGGAAGGTTAGCATTGCCTCGCTCAAGCGTAGGAAATGGAAACCCTCCCCCATGGCTTTGATCCGAGTCGGAAGTAGATCCATCCGCTATACTGGAGATCGAAACGCGACGTCTCTTGGCCCGGTGCGCCTGGGAAGAGTGAAGGGCAACGGGTACTGGCGAGACAGGACTAGAGATACCGGGCGGCGAGTGCCTACCTGATGATTGTTGAAATGGTGCGCGTCCTCGTGTGGATGGTCGACCGCGCGGGGCTGTGTGCCCTCTTGGAGATTGACCGCGGGTGCTGGTAGAAGCGCGTCTTCTGTGAACTGGGGATGCCGAGCTATCGCTGTCCCGAACAAAGCGAAGTGATGCGCGACCTCGTGTGGCAGGCATAGCCGCGTGCCTGGCTGTGGTACTTCGCGAGCGTACGCTGGCCCGTGTGGGGCGGGTAGTAGATACTGGGCTGGACCGGTTCCTATCTCGTATGCGGCCTGCGCTCCTGGTGGTCCTTGCGACTGAAGGGGATTGACCCCTGCCTCTCCGTGGCATATGGAAACTGATAGCTGAAAAAAGAAAATTACACCACGCAGTATGGAACCTTAACTCAACTAATAGCCTGTCGTACCCCGGAGTGCCATGCAAGGCCCGGGATGCGGAGTAACCGCCGTATTAAGTTAACACTGGTGTATGTACTGGACGTGATAGGTATAGCTCAAAATTGAAGTTAACTCTGGAAATTTGGTACGGTTATTATTGAATTGAAGTGTTGAAGAACCGGTTGCACCCGGGTGAAGGAAAGTGAAAGCCAGCCAAAGGTTATGCACTTGTAGAAAACGTAGATGTCAATTGGCACTCCAGGACACCAGGCTGGCAGCCATGCCAGAAATGTATGGACCATTAACTGGTAAACATTCATGAATAATAACGGCGGAGAAAATCTATACCCACGCTGAAAACTTTTTGGGCGAGTCCGAAGAGTAAATATTCCGCAGGAAATTGCCATACGGCTAATAACGAACGAGAATTGTTTAATTGCACGATAAACAAGTCAAAAGAAGGTCCTGCAGGGACGTAAATTTTTTATTGAAGTTGTCCAACGACCACGCGAAAGCCTTTAATGCCGCCACGTACGACGACCGTCGGAGACGCCAGGAATGTTACGTCCTACCGGGATGGTCATGGGCACGGTTGCCGCGCTGTGAAGACTCTTATAAAGCCGAACGTGTAGAGTAAAACAATGACAGAGCGCTGGTGGGATAACCTTACTGCCCCGCGCGAAAACCATAATATATCACCAAGAAGAATGCTGGTTGGTCGACATGGCCTGTCACCGAATTTAACGGGGCGACAAATAGAAAAACGAGTATGGAACGTTCCCGTGCTATGGGCCGGATTTACGGAAATTAAGTCGGGATAAAGATGCATGCACGGTCTGTATGGCTGTACCTACATACCTTGTATACTATTAATCAGTAATTATATTATCGACCAGCGAGCCTAGTACTACATTTAGAACGCGATACACGTCTTATGAGAGACCATCAGCATATAATAATATAATACCAGGGAAGGCTACCCATATTCCCTGGCATAAAGAGATAAAAAGAACTGAAGACAGTCTATATAAAACGTTAATGTGGAGGGACCATCAGCGGTAAAAGGAATGATATCGAAGGCAAGTTGACATCGATCACAAGGTAGAAAGCATGCCCCAGTGGAAAACATGCGTGCATCATCTGGCCCTCCATAGACAATAATAAAGCCAAAATGCGGGACGCACAACAATAAAGTAATAAATAAACGCGAAAGAAAATTGCATGCCACAGCAGTGGAAACCATGCAAGGGTGCATCATGTGATCTCTCGAAGGTTAAATTGGGAAGCGATAGAGCAGACACTTATGATCGTCGTGTGACAGAGTGAAAACTGACCAAAGTAATCTGGTACAAAATGCAGTTATGCTAAAAGTTTAAAGCTCTATAGTAGGCTTGTATGAACATCGTGCTACATATATACGTATGTCAAATAACAAAAGTAATCATGTATAAAATACAACAAGAGCATCGCCAGAGCGTAACAAAATACTCCCTGTAGCCATTTCAAAATGTATGATATCGCAAATTAAATTGATACCGTGGGCTTACATTGGCATGAATTCTAAAATTGGCCTTAACTCTCGTCAAAATAATTAGGTAGAGCCTATATTAGAACTTGGCCTGTAATTTCGGCTGGGAAATACTCATACCAGCTTTGATTCCGATCAAATAATCAAAGCTGGAGTTATCGGTCGGAAACTGAAATGTTATGAAATTGGTCAAAATCTAATTTGAAAAATGGGGCCGTAACGCATGTAAAATTAACTGCGGGGAGCCCAGCTTCGACCTTGACATGTAACGTTGACTGGGAAATACGCGTACCAACTTTGGTTCAGATCACCTAATTCAATCTAGAGTTTTATTGGTCGGAAACCGAAATGGTAACGGACTGTCAAATTCTAAGTCGAAAAAGGGGCCGTAACTCTTATAAGAATAATTGAACGGAACCCGTCTTCGAGCCTAAGCGGTATCTTTATATGGGAAATACCCCTACCGACTTTGCTTCAGCTCAATTAAGCCAAGCTGGAGTAATCGATCGGAAACCAAAATGTTACAGACGGACGGACAGACAGACTACATGATACAACCAAGATTATGCAGGGCGAACAAAATTGCTAAAAATTAGAAAACCACTCACCGAAATAAATATTACTAGCGATTGTGGATGGAATGCCCCACAAACTCAGAAATGGTTGAGGTAGTGAAGCATCGCCCCACGGATACCCCAATAATATTTATTGATCCCTCTTTCGTTGAAATGTATCCCGTCGCGCAGGAAATGTTGGACGGCCCTTTCCAATCTGGGCTGACGCCAGAGCAGAGTCCTTGGACGAACTTCTGTGTAGGTTTGTAACATGACGTTGGTCTGTGTGATTCTTTTATTGAGGAGCTCCAAAGTGACGCCCGGGACGGCGAAACGACGCAACAGTTTCGTGCGGTGAAAAAGTTTGTTGACTATGATACAGGAGACGCCATACTTCTCTTTGAGGTCATGGAGGTAATCATCAATTTCCCCCGACACCACCTCGGGCCCTATTTTACATAAGTCATTAGCCCCCACTTGCAATAATACCAGGTGGGGCTTAAAGTGTGTGAGGGTATGGCAAACGCCCGCATCCGCTCGCAAATTGCCTACGGTAGCACCCGAGCGACCGACGAATCGAACGCACACATTTTGGGATTTTCCGGAACCACGTGTGGCGTGCGTGGATAAATTCCAAGTTTTTGCCAATTTTGGCAAAATTATGCCACTGTGGAAAACGTTTTTTCCCCGGCCCACCATGATATAAATGAGCACCGAATCTATTGACGAAAGAATGTCCCAGAAAAAGTATTCGAACCATATTGAGCGAAGACAACAGACGAAATGTACCTGTTCAAAAATAGGTGACCGTCTTCTTCGATCGATAAGTTGGAAAGAAAGTTGACACCGACCGCGCCGCTCACCCCTACGTGTAAAAATATAGTTCTCCCCATTCCTGCTCAAGAGTTATCCCAATCGCTTCGTGGCCTAATTAACATTTTTCACAAACTCTCGCGATTCATGATTATGTTGTCAATTTGTCCAAATACTTTGTCGCTTTATTTTATTTTGCTGACTTCTTTGGAATTCCATGCGGTATGGCGTATTGGTAGCGTAGTGATCTATCGGTGAAATATTTCGCTACCGAACATGTTTGCGTTTCTAAAAGTTTCTGGTTTAAATCTCCGCATCTGTTTAACCCTTTGGGATAAATTACGTCGCTCTTATACGACTATGTTTTGCGACATGAATTCAGATTTATGATTTATTTTCAATAATTTTCATTTTCAGACACGCAAGGAAATTTTAGATAAATTTAAATACGCTGATCTATGAGTGTTGTCTCACATCCCTGATCTGTTGCCTGGTTAACTGCTAATATACTATGAAAATTATATGCAAAATATATACTGCTTTTATACATTTGCTAATACAATGCAGTGGAAATTATACTTAATATATTTTGTTTATATATTTGTAATCATACGTGTGCATGTGGCCATTGAATTGGATATGATAATATTTTAATACTATTCCGCAAATATTAAAAAATCCACTGATGGAAAAAGATTCAATTATCTAAGTTACTTATGGAACTCTCCACTTGCACCATGACCAATATTTCATTGTTATGCCACGATTCATTCTAATCAATATACAGTCAGTGACGGCTACATTTAAAGACACGGTTGGCCTTGGCGGTGGGTATACTGTGAAAATATCTCCACCCGTCAAAAACCGCATCAAACAGAAAGAACATAAAAATGTAGATAGACTTTGTCCGTATACAATTAAATCAGAAATATCGCATAAACAGTATGTTATGGTCATATGTTTGACCATTGTAATGTAAACAAAAGCATAAAAAGTTACTTTTCTGGTGTTTGTTTATATTATGATTGTAAACATAAAGAGCGTTCTTTGTTGGTGAATACCTGATATGGAACTAATAAAGAGCGTTTATGCCATTTGTGTGTGATTAGCCAGTAGCAGTGTGCTGTCTTCTGTAACACAATGAGGCTCTTGCTTAGGTAAAATATAGTAGGTCTTTATGATAACATGCTGTTTACGCGATGGTCATGGTATATATGAACGGAACTGTATGCGTTTTAATGTTTTTCTGTTTACGGTGTTTGGAACAAATATGAATATTTTCGACAATTAAGGCCGCACGTGCCTTTAATATTGAACAAATGGGTAATGATATATTTAACCAGATCTCACATGTCATGGCCAGACTCATTGTTGAAAGAATCTATACGAATATATATAATTTTATGGTAGCGACAGGACGACGACCTCAGTCAATAAATATATTTATTCAGTATCACATATGTGCAATAAGAATCATCAATACGGTATACACATTTCTCAATGGTGCACTATGGTGTGAACAAACAAGCGTATGCATGGTAGAATTTGAAATATTAGCCGCAGGTATCATGTACAATGTTCAGTTTAGTTCAAAGAGAGGCAGTGATCTCACATGTTCCTCGCCACGTCTTATGTTTATGTAAGACAATATTATCAGATGATTGAAGGAGGGTTGCAAGTTGCAAATAGTCATAACACACGATGGTATAAATCTCCTCCTGAGAGAGTTAAGGGCGCCACATTCGAAAAAGAAGTGATATATGAAAAAGACAAATTAAAAAAATATCACGGTGCTTTTTGTTAACAGCATCAATTTGAACATCAGAACAAGGCTCAAACGAGCTAACATTTGCAAAGAAATGAAGTTTCAGAAACTAACAACTCGTGTCATAGTGCAAGCGAAATATCCCTGGAACACCTGCTACCATAGTGGAGTTACCAGTTGACCAATGCGTGGACACTTTTAAGGGCATTGTGGACTCAATTTTTCCAAACTTTGATAGAGTCCAAATAAAGATTCTGTTCATGTATATTGGTAATCACAGAAACCATGCCCATTGATGCAACATTTTAAGAATATACTTCATGGTGGATTATGTTAGAAATACAAAATGTGAACTTTATAGAGATTTAAAAAAATAATATTTACAGGCAATGGTCCAAGAAAAACAAAGTCCATATCTAAAAATCAATAATGGGAATGTGTACTGAACGCTGTGATGAATGATGTACTATAAAACAAATATTATATTTCTTGAGTGTTCTTTGAAAAAATTACTTTGAACCAGTTGTCGACAAATGAGGCATCCATCTTGGATATTACTCTTTCTATGACTAAATCCGTTAGCACGCTCTACAGGTGTCATATCTGCCTCTTCACATCTTGTTTTCCATAATTTATTCATTCCTAATCGCTCCATTGACTGTAACACATTAAATTACCCCCCCTGTATTGGGAGTACATCCTTGATTATTAATATTTCCATGGTGTGTATGTTCCTTGGGACATCTTTGCTAATGTGAAGCCACACCTATTATATATATATGCCACTTTAAAAGCCCGCGAAAATATTACTCATATTATAGACTTCCCTTTGAACACCTTTGTATGTCACAATGACCCGTAAGATTGTTTCTAAGTGACACTGACCAGTGAAACTGATACTACGAGTATGAACTAGCCCACTTCACATCGTAACAATAATAAAAGGGACACTTCATCTATATCAGCCTCAAAACGTTCTTAGTCTATATAAATGATTTAGCCGACGGTATTGAATCAATAACGAGAATGTATGCCGACGATACTTGCCTCATTAACAGTCACTTTGATCTTAATATACTTGAACATACTATGAACAGCGATTTAGACAAAATTACAGCGTGGTCCCAAAACTGGTTGGTCAGTTTCAACCCAACTAAAACAGTTGGCATGTCCTTTTCATTAGTTGCGCCCTCAACAGTGAAACCAAACCTCAATTTCGTAGGAAATTCAATCAACTTCGTGGACAAGCATATACACTTAGGTCTGGATCCTCTCAAATCTCAAATGGAACGCACACATTGAAGGGTCTGTCAAAAGAATTGCCTCACGTCTGTCTCAACTCCGACGGATTAAATATCAACTCAACCGGAAAACCATTGAAATTATTTACAAAACATATATTTTACCCTTATTTGATTATTCAGACGCCGTCTGGGACAATGCCTCAAATTATATGTTAGAGAAGCTTGACTGGCTTCATGTCGACGCTGGACGGATAATCAGTGGTATCACCCGTTCTGCTTCGGACAACACGGTATTACAGGAGGTCGGATGGCCATCACTCAATAAACGACGTCAACTACATAAACTGCAGGCACTCTATAAAATAATCAATAATCTAGCACCCTCTTATCTAGCCAATACACTTCCCCCCAGATCACACGAGGTTGCAGATTATAATTGGAGACGCCCCGGTAAATTTTACTCATACTATTGCAATACTGAACACGTCAAACAGTCCTTTTTTCCAGCGATGGTGTTAGAATGGAATAAGCTTCCCAAAGTAATCACCGATGCTGATCAATCTTCTACCTTTAAAACCAACTTGTATCATATAGATCCCACAATCAGCCCCCCTCTACATTTCTATGCTGGACGCAGGAAATACAACATTTTTCATTGTCGCATACGTAATTTTTGCAGTGAACTCCGATGTGATATGTTCAATAATTATATCGCTGACAGCCCCGCATGCTCATGTGGAAATAGATCTGAAGACGCATATCACTATTTCTTCATGTGCCCATTGTACCAACGTGAGCGCTCAGTTCTCTTTGAGAAACTAGACCGCGTAAATCTCAAAGTAAGCCATATTTCAGAACTCATGTGTGGATTACCTTATCTCTCGTCCCAACAAAATATGAAACTATTTTCCATCACACAGCAATATATTGCAGCGACTAAGCGTTTTGACCCCTGATGGTTATATTTATCTTATTTGCGAATCTATACTTGCTTCCGGAATTTCAACTTTTACCTCACAAGTGGACAAACCTCCCATTCAAACATCTCATTCTGATTTATCATCTGTATTGCCTTCCAGAGCACAACAATAACAAAATAGAGAACGAATCAAGTGTACCATTATATTTTACAACCAACATAAAAGTGCTTAGAATAGATAATATATTGGCACTTGTCAATCATTCCAACATTAATAAAATAGTGACATTCTTCAAATACAAATTTTCTCACAGATAAGAAGCAATCTCATGTTGGATCATCTCTGGAAGGCGCTACACACTATATCTCCCATAAATTCTCACCATGTAAATAAGTTTGTACCGTCATCTTGATCACATGTGTGTTACAATATTGTATTAGGAGAGGGGCTTCATAAGTTGCAAAAACTTGTGCCCCGATCCCTTTTGTATATTTTGCAAATAAAATATGTTTCAAGTCAAGTCAAACGTGTTGGTACACATCTGTGTGGAAACTAAACCCATCACTCTTCGTCCGGCATCCGTCCATAATTGTAATATAATTTTCTCAGAAACCACGGGATCCCTTTGCCTGAAATTTGGTCTCAACGTGTGATAAGAAATTATCAATGGAAGACAACATTGTCCATGTGGGGAGAAGCTTCGTAATGTTTCGCTGTCGCCATGGCGTTTGTTTGGTTATAGGCATGGGGGTGAGTGTGGTTCTCATAATGGTTTTCATGGTTCTCACATATGGGTCTCGTGTGTTTGGTGGTTCTTATTTGTGGCTCTCATATGGTCTGAACTAGCCTTTACTGACTTAGGTCCTTTAGTGCACATGTCATCACTTCACTGATAACCATTATATGGTCAAATCCCTACACTATCAAACGCAGTGTTTCAATAATGGGTTTTCTTACAATTTTGACTAAATATTGGTTATATTATACGCATCAGCGATCCCTCTTAATAACGCTCTGTATATTATCAAACGCGTCGCACTAAATGGGTTTGGAATAGCCATACAGGAAATGAGGAACTGATGTCCTGGGTAGGTCGACTGCATATAGCAGTATATATGGGGTACAAACATGGACAGCAATGGATTCCTCGTGGCTTCTGGCCTACACATGACGTATTAAAGTTATCCACATACATCGGCGCGCCTTTAATGGGTTATGAAGCGCCTTATTGTTTCACGCCATAACCTTGATTTGGAAAACTTGAAGGGCTAATTAAGCTTCAATTTAAATCCAAACATTTTCTTATTTGAAGAACGTATCGGGTTGAACATGTCCGCCATAGTAAGCTCATTTAATTCAAAGAGCTTCACATGCACATATATAGTCCCACTAGTAATGATGTGTCGTTATTTACTGCTGCATGGTCATATAGAATACAATACACCACATTTTTAAGATGCACGTCACTTTTGCAAGATATCGAAATGACCATGTATAGAGTGGAATGACATGTCGGGGATCAAATGTTTAATCAGTCCAGTATTTCGGCCATAAGGCAGTTTGATTTTGGTTGTAACATCGTTGTATATGACGGTTCAGTCATTATATGATACCTCATCGGTTGCACACGATACTGTCTATTGTATTTTATGTCTCATATCCTGTTTAATTATTAATTGCTCCATTGATGGTAGGAGTATGGCATTGGTGTCTGGTTCTTCGAAGTATTCTAGTCATAGTTCATTCATATTATTACTCTAAAATCTCCATTAAATGGACAAAATAAAGAGCCCATATTATGTAGACTAGTGTATAAATACTTACTTCATGCAATCTTTTCATCAATTATATGTATTATAACTCCCATAAAGATAGTCTGTTATACAGAGGAAACAAAGCATGTACCAAGTGACAGTCTCATGTCACGAAAGGCCTACTATGTGGACACATTTTCTTATCAAAACGCTCTATTATGTACGGGGTTATCAACCATTGGTCTGGAAAAGGCCTATACTAGTGGAACGCGTGTATACACATTTATTCGATGTATTCTTTAATCTTCCATTTCTCTTTATTGTCGTTAATTTATAGCATTATTAGTAGGAATCTAAACTCGCCGTTATATGGAGAAAATAATGCGTCAATACCAGTCAATACTGCTTTATTGGTGGTAAATGGAATTATTGCATCATGTATCGCAACTAAACAAGAGAGACAACTGATCACAACACAAAAATTAGTAATATTTCTGAAGCCTTGAGTGGTTTGTATTACACAGTGTAAATTCGTTATTGCTACCATTTAAGGAAACATTGCCCCTGATAGGGCTACTATGTGAACACATGTGCATATTAATTTCACATATTCTTCTCAAAACGCTCTATTATATACGGGGGTATCAAACATTGCTCTGGAAAAGTCTATAATATGAGTAATATTTCCGCGGGCTTTTAAAGTGGCATATATATATAATAGGCGTGGCTTCACATTAGCAAAGATGTCCCAAGTATGTTCTCCCAATACAGGGGGGGGGGTAATTTAATGTGTTACAGTCAATGGAGTGATTAGGAATGAATAAATTATGAACAACAAGATGTGAAGAGGCATATATCACTGGGGCTCAACGATTCCTCGAGGATCGGATCTAACAGGTTCAAAATCGGATCTAACAGGACTTCGATTCCGACTCAAACAAGATTTTGATGCCAAAATGGCGGCTTTTGTATGAAAATTGACAACAAATCTCTGAAAATGGCAAGTATGAGCACTATATTGCCTATTGGCCTGGCATATAATTAGTGAAATTCGATTGTAGTAACCCGAAGAAACTGTATATGACGTCTGGCAAAGATCTATGCCATTTATGCGCCTTAATTACGCTGAGATCAGTCAAAATCGATGGGGAAAAACATAGCACCGAGGTTCAAGACACATTGCTGAATGGGTATAAATATGTATGGTAATACAGTCCTATGCATGACGTGTTATTACTGTTCGAGCGCATATTGAAACAAAAATGAATTCAATTAGTCATGAGTTTTTGTTTTAAACACTAATTTTAAAAGTATAACATCGGCTCCGACTCTAATTTTGATATATTCCTACCCCAATCTGTATAAATTGATCGGCTCCGACTCTAACACACATTAGTCAATTCTTTTTCTAGAAATTGTTGATATGTCTCATTGGCCATGGGTGTCAGATTCTTGCCGTTTTCATTTAAAATAATCCATTTTCTGGTCGCTAGAATACCTGACACTATAAATTGTGTTTTTGATCACATTTATCTTTAAGATAGTGTGTTCATAACTTGGAAGATCTGACATTTTTGTGGCTGGCCTATTAACCACATAATCTAAGGATATCTAATGATACCATTGTACATATGCGTGCCATTCATGCTATCATAGGTGGTGATTAACGAAGTCTTGCCTATCTTCTGTTGGGTAGTATACATGCCCAAAATAAGAGTGCATTTACCTACTAGTAATAATATATTCAGTTTAAAATGTAAAATAAACCATACGAAAATGTCCGAAGTAAGTTTGACCGGGGTATATATGCTGCACCACAAAATTGATTTTGCTAAAAACTTATACTATTAGTATAATCCGTGGTATTTGTGATAAATGTACATCTTATTAACTTCATAAATAATCCGATTCTTTGTTTTGTCTCCCACCGAGAATCTACGGACATCTTTAACTCTCTGTGGTGTCAAATCAGCCAATATATCTGACTCAGAAGAATCAGCTATATCGCGAATTCTCAACACAGCTCTTCTACTGTTCAGTGTGTTGTGGGGAGTAGTCAACACTGGTATTTGCACAATCAATGTCTTCACGTTCAGCCGCATCCAATGACACGGATAAGTCCAACAAAAGCAAGGAAATCCTCGAAAGTTATTAGAGATCCCGTAACGCCTGGATATATTCTGAGAGTATAAATGTATAAATAATTCAGTTTACATGTAACTATTTATAGTAAATACAGGCATATGCGTGTTGTGTAGAATTTTAATTAAAATTGGTCATTGCTTTTGTTGGACCCCCCAAATTGAATTCTATATTTATGTTCATGACATATGGTATGTAGGCCTATATATGTACACATTTTCCTGAGAATGTTGACAAGTTATATAATATCACATAGGCTATTGCGTATAGTCATAATTATACTGCACTGTGGCATTGAGGTCGTAAACATAGTGCGAACGTATCTGGTGATCATGTAAGGGTCGGAGTATTTTAAACCTGTTAGATCCTGATCCGAACCACCAAATCACCGATGAGTCGGAGTATTTTTCGTCATATTTATTATACATCGTAATTACTGGGTCAATAATTAAAATTATGGGCTTATTGTGATATGTGATAAACATTAAATTCATTCAGAACCTATTCTGTGCGATTTGACATATACAAAGGTTAATAACATGTCGGGAGATGCACGATAAATTATCAATGGGAAATGCATACAAAAAAAGCACGTGTTCGAGTTTGAAGTCAAACAACCATTTACACCTATGTTTCGGGTCATTGTCATTTATTGTGTCGGTGTGTCATATCCTGAACCAAGATACATTGAAGTATATAAGTTATAACTCACCTTTCTGTCATTTTCTTCTTGTTTTGCAGGTTAAAATCTTGTGGAAAATTAAAAAAGTCGGAATGGGGTCGGCGCCGATCAAATTGGGGTCGGAGTAAAAATCTGTTGAGCCCCAGTGTATATGACATCTGTAGAGCGTGCTAACGGATTTAGTCATAGAAAGAGTAATATCCAAGATGGATGCCTCGTTCAAATTATATAGAGCCCATCTGGAGGTGCTACTAAACACGGAATTTTTCAGAAACTTGGAGATGAAAGTGGATATTCGAAGATTATGAGGGATTAGAAGCTGTAAGAAAAAGAAGAGCGAATGAAAAGAAAGAAAACATGAGGTGGTAGATAAAAAGGAGGGATAAAAAAAGATAACAAAGAAAAAATATGAATATAATGTGTTCTTGATATTGTATTTATATATATATATATTCACATACAGATATTTGTAGAAATGATGCGTGAGAAAATTGAGTACTATGGTACATGGTCAACGGAAACGATATTCCTTTTTTTAATTTTCGTGCAGGTGTTTGAAGTACATAGGCGGAGTTAATAGCCAATTTTCACAGGGTTTGTCATACATATAAAGTGTCAAACACTTAGACAAGTATCGATCCGGCAGCTCGCTGGGACGGTCGCACTAGTGCTTGACGCGCTAAAGCCAGTGAGTTGCCGTGACTTTTTTGGACAATGGGTTCTACTCTAATCCCCACCGAGCTTTTGCATGCGCTGAGCTGCTTTCAGTCGGCCCATTGTGTTAGCTGGACTCTCCATGCTATATATATATATTGATCATTGGATTATGTGCTGCTGGCATATGTCGATATTGCTGAGACGACAGTTGAAAATTAACAAGAACCAACTTTAGTGTTCTTGAATTAAGTATAAATAAGGATTAACTGTCATGTGGACTGTTTTTATGGAGATGTAACGGTGAGGTACGTGGACATAACTTGTGTACAACCCGAAGGGTTTTACATACAAGTTATGTCCACTTACCTCACCGTTACATCTCCATAAAAATAGTCCACATGACAGTTAATTCTTATATTTATATACATTTAGCGAAAAAGCCGCTTTTGTAAATATATTTAAATCGAAAAGTGTATCGTGACAAGATCAGCCCAAAATACCCAATAGCACCCTTGGCAAAAGTTAATAGGAACAATTTCTCTTCATGTTGAAACCCGATGATGTATTAAGTCAATCCTGCGCGAGTCAAAATGCGCCCAAAGCATTACGCGTTCGTCTTTCCAAACCTAATGACGTATCGATCGTGTTATTTTAGCTTGGTGTTATGAGGCGTTACGCATTCACCGAGAAATAACTGCAACTAGCCACGTGGGCGCCGACCAATCAGAATGCTGGATTTAGTGATGACAACACTTAGTGTGTAAATATATAGTTTCGGCCAATTTGGCCGGTTACTTCATGTGAGTTTTTCATCTGACGTGTGTGTCGGAATAATGATATGGAGGATTTATGTAAATGTTAGCCCAAACTACATTTCCAAGTAACGATGGTTTTGTTGTTTATTTTGAGGAATAATACCGCGTCAGATGAATTCAGCCCAAATATGTTAACAGTTGTCGTGTAAAACATTCGGCAGTAAGTTAGCGTTATTTAGTATTTGTGGATGTCCTTTAACATGGGGAAAATAGACTACTGCGCTTGAACGAGCATGTGAATTGTCGTTTTTAATGTATAGCAACTTTATAATCAATAACAGAGGCATTCTCTCTCAAATAAGGTCGCTCTATTTACGATACCAATTGGGGAACTTTGTGAATTAAATTACGCGTAAACTTAACCTGCTGCAAATAGAAAAGGTGTCGGAATCGGCGTACTCGCCTCAGGGCTAACTCGCCCCAATCGGCGAGTGCCAACTCGGAATAAAAGGCCAACTCAGAATAAAAGATGCATACGGGGTGTTATATGGCGTTTGGTCCGTTGTTTCTCAATGAATATTATTGAAATTTGGTGTATATGTCCGGGCTGGGACATGGAATACAACAACGTTTGAATTGTTTTTAAATTTACAAATTTGTTGATTTTATTCATTTTGTTTTCGTTCTGAAACACACTATAAAGTGTATATAATATAATAACGAACACGAGACATACATAATTTATAAACTGTTAACAAAATATATCAAATTCAATACATGACAAAGATGACTCAGTGGAGTTTATAAAGTGAACATAAAAACATTGAGGTAAGAATCTTTTTAAGGAATGCAACTTTATTTAATGATAATAAACACATAAATTAAAATAACAAACATGAGACATACATGATTTATAAACTGTTAACAAAAGATATCAAACTCAATACATGGCAAAGATGACTCAGTGAAGTTTATAAAGTGAACATAAAAATATTAAGGTAAAAATCTGTTTAAGCATTACTAAACCGTTTAGCACAGTCCACTTCACTCATCCGATCATCACTAAACTTCATATTTATCTTGATATTGATCTATCAGATGAGAGCTATCAAATATTTTTTTAATTTTATAGGAAAAAATGGTCGCCAGCGGCCATATTGCATTTACGTTATATGTTATCGCGTCATGTCGATATCTAGTATTAGTTAGAAATTTCACCTTTCCAGATTCATAATTGCTCCATTGACTGTAACAGATGGAATTATTCCCCTCTTCGGATAGAGTGTCACTGAAACTTTATTTTGTCAGACTGTCTGTATAGTCACTGATTATATATGGCAATAATCTGTAATAAGATGTAGCACTATTTTATTTTATATTTACATGCAGTGCTGTTTTTATACAACAATTCTAATCCCCCCTAGATCATCATGTGATCGACCATACATCGCGCGAGGACCTGGTTGAATTAAGGGGGGTTTTATGGATAACTTCTGTCCTCAAGCTAGATTATACTTATGACATTTAATGGCATGTTTCTAACGTGGAGGGTTAGATATGCTTGAGACACCACCACTCTTCAATTCACACCAAGTTATCAGCTGTCATATTCGGATATTAGAACCCATAGCCATGATATATGGTTTATTTTGTGTATACTAGTAATATTGTTATTTTCAGTACCTTTATATACCAGTACTGTGTATAACAATGCATATAAATTAATCCATGTATACATGTATATTGATTCAACGGATTCAGTGGTTTTGTACATAAGTCTATCAAATATGCGGGGAAACATGGCCACAAGCAGTACACCCTGTTAAATTTCGAATTTGAATCAATTGGCGCACCCTGCAGCCAGCTTTTATTGGAGAACTTTTTCTCACGTGGATAGTTTGGGTCACCGCTAGATGTGAGCCATGTTTTGTTCTCAAGCTGTCCTTGTGAAGACATCACTGTCAGCGGTGATCTGGAATTTTACTATTTTTATGGCTAAATAATTTGGTTGATCCTACAGACGACACCCCTTGTCCGATCGTCACCAGATTCCACAATGATCTTCTGGATAACCAGTGTGAGAGTAATCTAATTTTCCCGAATTTCGTTAAAAAACATTACCACAGGCAGCAATTTGGTATCTTACTGTTTGATCCTCTTTTGCGTGACTGAATTGTTTAGCAACTGTACAGTCATATCCCTCATCTGATAGTCACCACACTTTATATTGATCTTCGGGCTGACAACTAGATGGGAGCTATCGAATGCTTTGAATTTTTTTGGAAAACATTGTCGCCAGCAGTCATCTTCTATTTTGGTTTTTATATACATGTATATCTCTTCATTCGGATAGTCAGTATTACGTAGGTACTTCAACTTTCCGCATTCCTGTCATCATTTGAAATATAAAAATTTACCTGATACCATGCACCCTTCAAAATTTGTTTCGTCGTATCTATTTTAATGACCCGTATGGTAATATTGATACAGATATATTTGTCAAACATTTCTTTGTACAATATACAGGTATTTAGTTTGTAACTAAATCTAGAAATATATAATAGTAGCTGGTGGACCCTACTTCGTCCGGGATGTTCCCCTCTGATTTTCGGAGAATTGCGCGATTTAACCTTGAATTGACCATTTTAAAGGTGAACGTCATGTCGGGTCACGATTTGACCCGTCCAAAACACTCCCCGGACAAAAGTCACGACAAAAATACCCGTCGAAATCCGCCCGGCTTTACCCGATTTGACCTTGAATTGACAATTTTGAATGTCAAGATCAGGTCAGGGTCATAATTTGACCCACCCGAAACACTCCTGGGACAAAAGTAACAGTAGGTATTATATTTCGTTGAAATACTTCCGTTTTACCAGATTTGACCTTGAATTGATCTTTTTGAATGTCAAAGTCAGGTCGGGATCAAGATTTGACCCGTCCAAATAGTCCAGAAACATGCCTACATCAGCACGTTCGAGAACATGGTCCCACGCGAAATTGGACCCGTCCATATTGCTCCCGGGATCGAAGTAGTACTACACACAATATTTTAGTCGGATCGGTCAAGGTCCAGAAACATGCCTATGAGCGAGGTCAAGTTGACACGTTAAATACCAAATCCGAGTCGGATCAGTCTAGCAGTGTTAGAGTCTATAACACATACACACATGCATTAATGCATACACACATACATACAGACAGGTGTTCCAAAATGTATAATCGATAGCTACAACAATTCTATGGTAGATAGTTCACGGCCGACCTGATGCATGCATCTTAGTTTTCTTGTTATAACTATAATGTCGAAACTCGCGCATATAGGAAGGAACAAATGTTCGTTTAGTACAGATATGCATGTATAACAGACGCAATTTTGAATTTACCAAAAGAGGTTGAATAGAAGCGGTATTTCAAATTCTGTTATTGATTCGTTTCATCAGGCTGTGGTAATGTGGTAGAGTGGTTTTTGTTACAGTTCTGTTTGGACCCAATAATATAGGCTGTGCCTGAGTTTTGGGTCCAATTCATTCGAGAGTTAATGAATAAACATATTTAAACAAGAACATCTTTTGCTGCCACTTTGATTCGCGGAACACCCTAGTTTCATTGGAATATTAGTGCACAAAACATTTTGTTTAGCTTTGAATGGACCAATAATATGGACACACTATCGATAATCTTAACACCCCCCCCCCCACAAAGCGTAACAAGAGCATCACTAGTAGGGCGTGACAAAATACGCCCTTTAGCCATTTCGAATTGTACTACCGCAAAAAGAAAATATAATTTGAGCTTACAAGGAAATCTGATATACCACTAATTTAAATGCCAAAATGCGATCAAATTCTAAGTCGCAAAATGGCTGAAACACATGTGAAAATAATTGGACAGAAGCCATTTTCGAACTTTGCCTGTATCTTTAGCTGGGAAATACGCATACCAACTTTGGTTCAGATCAAATAATCCAAACTAGAGTTATCGATCGGAAACCAATAATGTTAACGGGCGGACAGACGGACATACAGACGGCTAGACAGACAGACAGCCAGACAGACAGACGGACAGACTGATTACATAATACCACCTTTTTCAAAAGGGCGTATAAAAAGCACCGTCGGATCCTTCATTGACGAACATGTCTCTATGTCTGGTATATAGTTAGTCTATACGGTTAGTGTCAGTCTCCAGCAAATAACAAAGCTCTAAACTCAAGCTCAACGCCACTCATATATGTCCTAGGAACAGGGGAATTTTTCATCGGGTCAGTCTTTGAGGGACGGGTACCATGAATTAATTCATGAAAAAAAATGCGTGTTGTGCTGTCTTTCATAGGAAGGGAAGGGGGATTTCATCGGGTTACAATCGAAGCTGCTAAACGGCTACCCATGCGTAAAATACGGATGCAAAACGAAACGCGGAATGCAATTATCTCGATTAAAAAGGCAGAATGGGTTGTTGTGTCATATATGTCCTAGGTACAGGGGAATTTTTAATCGGGTCAGTCTTTGAGGGACGGGTACCATGAATTAATCTAATATATATTTTGGAACTTCTGTCTGCCTGTCTGTCTTACAGACTCGAAAACCGCTCGACCGGTCCGACTCAAATTTGGTATGTAGGCCTACTTTGATCCCGGGAACAATATGGGCGGGTCCAATTTCACGTGCGACCGTGTCCTTGACCTTGACCTCGCTCATATACGCTCATATAGGCATGTTTCGGTCCGCCCGGACGAAGTCGGGCACATCAGCTAGTATAAATATATTACATACATCCTGGAAGAAGATAATCCCTGAATAACTCTGTAGTCTAGGTTGTCCAAAAGTGCTAAATTATAAGTCTGAATCTGAACAACATCTAATATAATATAAATTTCTCGTATATCTTTATGAGTCGTTTTGGATAACAAGGTTTTGAGTCAGACCTTTGAATCAAAAGTCAAATCTTGGTCATCTGAGACAGGTACGCTGACAAATGTGATACCTGCCTCATGGTTAAAAATAAATAACTGTATCTGCATCAAAAGAGATTTGTATACATTGGGTAACATAAGGGTGACGCCGAAAAGTTCCTATTGGCAGCATACAAATGTTTGGAATGAGTGTAAAAAAAATCTCCCAATTTGTGAGAGAAAAATAATAGGGGGTGCCTGGTTAGACAGCTTTGCTTTTTTCACTCATGTGTCAGTGCATGTGTACGGAATTATGGTGCATAAGGAGCATAGCAAGGGGAGAACTCTATATTTTTAGCACTCTCCATCAAGGCAAAATACCATTTAGCTTCACAATACAAAATCTTCAGTTTTTTATTCACAGAAAAATGTATTTGCAGTCTTGAAATCATCGGGTTTTATAACAATTATGTTGTTGTATTTGTGGCCGGAAGCGATAGACCATTTTTAAATTAATAGATTGTATTATGATGTAATTAAATTAGTGGTATTGCGTAGGACAAATAAATATTTTTTTCCAGGTTTGCTAACCCATACATTTCAACGATGCTAAAGACACTAAGGGTGTGTCTACTGAGACCCATATGTGCCGCACGTGGACACCCGCAACAACCAGTCCATGCAAAGCACCATCATCACGTTCCATGCAAAAATTATTGTACACCTAGTTCTCAGATCGCTCAGTTTCAAAATACAGTAAGATGCTACTCCGGGAAGACGAGGTTTCCTCTCTTTGACTACGTATTGAATAATAAGTACACAGATTACGATACAGAGAAGAAAAACTTCAAGATTGATGTGCCTGAGTATTACAACTGGGCGAGAGATACTATCGATGCCTGGGCAGATGCAGAACAGGTAAACATCCCATGTCACTCTTATCTGTTAGCTTATCTTTTGTTTTGTGTTTTATTCTTTGGAATTTAATTTATCAATGATATTATTCACATTTTCAATTCATGAGTTAACCCTTCCATGACTGGAGCTTCCTGAAATTTTGCGAAAAAAAACCCCTGTGGAATGCATTCTCTTATATAAGCGCGTCTCCCATAGGGAGCCTCATACATGTATATAAAAGAGAATACACTGGCCTAACAATATTTACCTTGACATTGTAAGCCAGTACAGTACATTCTCTTATATATGCGATGTGCTTCCTATGGGAGACTAGCATATATAAGACAATGCACTGCACAGGATTTGTAATGCTGCACCAGCGCAGCTCCCGCCATGAAAGGTATTGAAGGAATATTCAGACAAATCCATTGCGTTGAAATTGGATTCGAGACAAAAACACGAAGGCGTCCAAACGGCTGCGATGCGTCTGTTAACGTTGTATCCATTAAAGATAGGGGCGGCGTTGGCGGTGGGTATGCTGTTAAGATACCGGCGGCGTTGGCGGTGGCTATGCTGTTAAGATACGGGCGGCGTTGGCGGTGGCTATGCTGTTAAGATACGGGCGGCGTTGGCGGTGGCTATGCTGTTAAGATACGGGCGGCGTTGGCGGTGGCTATGCTGTTAAGATACGGGCGGCGTTGGCGGTGGCTATGCTGTTAAGATACGGGCGGCGTTGGCGGTGGCTATGCTGTTAAGATACGGGCGGCGTTAGCGGTGGGTATGCTGTTAAGATACGGGCGGCGTTGGCGGTGGGTATGCTGTTAAGATACGGGCGGCGTTGGTGGTGGGTATGCTGTTAAGATTCGGCCGGCGTTGGCGGTGGGTATGCTGTTAAGTTTAAGATTAAGTTAACCCTTTGAGTGCCAGGGGCCGATCTCATCGGCCCTAAACCTACAAAATAAGTCTGTTAAAGAATATAAGAATAAATTATTAAAATTGTAAAAAAAAACAACCAATTGTTAGGCCAATGCATTCTCTTATATATGCGAGGCGACCTATGGTCGACTCGCATATATAAGAGAATGCATTGGCACAGGGTATATGGGTTGATACAAAAATCGACCTAGCACTCAAAGGGTTAAAGATACGGGCGGCGTTGGCGGTGGGTATGCTGTTAAAAATATTCACCTCCGTCAAAAACCGCCATAAACAGAAAGAATAGTAAAATATAGACAGACTTCTTTCTTACACCAATCAGAAACATGGCATAAATAGTATGTTATTGTCAATTTTGTTTGCTTTGTTATGTAAACAAAGGCAAAACACGTTACGTTTCCTGACTTTTGTTTTGATCCGGATATGGTAAACATAAAGAGCGTTATTTGTTACTGTTTTCCTGATATGGAAATAATAAAGAGCGTTTATATATTTTGTGTGTGGTTAGCCAATAGAATTGCGCTGTGTTATGTAAACAGAAGCACAACTTCTATAACACGAGCAGGCTCTTGTTTGTGAACAACATCGTACGTCTTGACGACAATATACTATTTACGCGCTGATTATGTATGACATATGAACAAAACTACACATATTTTAATATTCCTTCTGTTGATGGCGATTTGGACAAATATGAACATTTCTGCAACGAACGCTGTGTGTGCCTTTAACGCACACAACGGAGATATTCTATTTTCAACGCAACTTAAAGACATATTATGGACTTGTTCGGTGCGAGAAACTGATGAGTTAGTACTCAGGCGCTATGCCAAGTGTGGGAATGCAGTATTCTAATAGCATTACCGAAGATTTCAAAGAAATATACCATAACGCTCCATAGATATCATTGTCTGAACTACGCTTAATTGTAAATATTTACATCTCGATTCGGGACGCTGCGATCGGCGATAATCTAACGCAAATTATTTCGCCAATGAGAGTCATTGCATTTAATTAATATATAAGAATGACGTGTGGGTACTGTAAATTTTGATTAATATGCGTAAAAATAACTACTTTAAACAATATTTTTCTCCAGTTCTATTTGATCACCCCACCGGAGTGTTTCACATCACTTTAAGCGGTAACGCATACCTTATATAGCAATTTAGCATGTGCGTCATGACCAGTCTCTTTAAAAAGACGATGATAATCCTATCGGATATATACGTCTCTAGAAGTGTCCACTAAATTTCATATCTACAACGACACGGCATTCCCAACATGAAGTAATAAACCATTTCCAAATATGGAGTGTATTCCTGGCGTAGTAAATGTTTGTGAGAATCGTATTTAGAAATAATTATAAATACAATAAGATGCGAAAGAATAATCGTAAATATTGTAAAATGTTCGTCTACTTTTTAAAGAGAGTGCGTTATGACGTTTCCGGTTTTCAATTGATAACAGATGGCGGCTGTCTTCGAAGCAAAGGGAAATCAACTTGTATTTGTGTCAATAAAGTGTTAGTTGTTGGAATTTGACAGGTTGGACATTGTCGTAGCATTCATTTATTACAGATAGATTGATTTGAAGTATAAGCCCCGTTCCGTGGTTTTAGTCATACAGGTCAAAGTTCTGGAGTAGAATTTCCATATATGGAGTTTTTGAATATTCATGACTTCTATATATGGACAGAACTTTTACCTGTAGCACTAAAACTACAGAACGGGGCTTGATGGATCCAACATGGCCGCGACTCGGTGACAACTGACAACGCGTATTGAATGTATTCCAAGGTCGAACTTATTAGCTGCAATTATTAATCGGATGAATGTAATGCATCGTACGAACCCATGTGAACGGTGTAACGCAGGCAGTAGATCGTCTCATCGCAACATACGGACCAACGCAACAGACGCAACCGATTCGTCTAAACGCTGCCTTAGCCTTCATTATTTCAAAATGTTCATTGTTGTTCGGCAGATATCTGAGCCATGTGTTATCCTATTTCATTGGAATTTGGTAAGTAGGTTTGCCTTCACATTCAATTTCAAAAGTGTGTCATGATGTTTTTGATCTGTTCTGATCTTTTATTGCTTATATGCATATTGTCCAATTGATGTTGTTTAGAGCACAATCCCATTGTTACAATCGTTCCCTGATTTTTGGTAAAGCACATCAATTCCCAAGGCTGGCGAAGGAATGGTTCAGTGATTATTCCATTGTTCGGCACACGCTACTCATAACAGACAAATCGCACGGGCGCTTCAAAGTGGGACCAGTCCGTGTTGTTTCGGACATATCTATTTACATTCAACGGCGATCAGTTCATGTTAATCACGTTATTGGGCGTGGCTAACCGGCTATTTTGTCCAGTCGCAGTTAGCGCACGGATTGTGCTTCGTGGTCAAAACACGCTCAACGGCACATTTCCCGTTGATTGCATTATGTGGGATCAATTGTGCTCGAAGTCGGTCAGAGCACGCGAATAGTTCTTTACCAGAATAAATCTCGTCTTCGACTTGATTGATTCTGGTAAAGAACAATTCTTGTGCTCTAACCCTTACTTAGAATTGCAACAGTATGTGCATATTTATAGAATTTATTTTTTAGAATGGCTTGAGAGATTCCACGAATCCTGCTTTGTGGTGGATTGATGAGATTGGAAATGAAGAGAAGCTGACGTTTCAACAGCTGTCGTCCTACTCAAGAAAGTATGGCGACTACTATACCATGATTACCATCTTGTTTAATCTTAAGGACATAGTCTGAGTATAGGTGTAAAGGTACTCAATCCGATCAGACGCTCCTAAATTACTAATTCTTCGGCTTCGGTGGTATTTGATTCGAGTCGAGGAACCCACCCATCAAAGCTCAGAGTGATCAGATATCGATTTTTGAAGTTTGTTATTTCTCGAGATGTATAATAATATGTGGCCCAGAAACACGTGGTCAAACAGAAGGTCTCGGACAAAATTGCGGATGAAGATGAAGATACTTAAATGATAATACGGCCATATTTTGTTAAACAAAATGTTGATAAATAACAAGTTTTGGGAAATTTGACACCATAGTTGACAGTGGTAAGCATTATTTCGTTGCAATAAAACGATTCTAATAACTTAAGCGTATTTTGAAGAAATGTTGTTGTTGTATTTTGGTGATATGGGGATCGGATTGAGTTCTTTTAATGTCTACTAAAATCTAGAAGACGATAAGTTTAATTGGCAAAAACATCCTTGTAAGGACAGTATGCATACATAATAACATATAATTGTACATTGTGTATTGAACAGTATAATAAATGATATTAATATAAGGTCAAGCTGAATGTGCAATGGATCATCTATTCTGAATTTGTTCATTGATTTATGATACGATGCTCATCACGTGCGGAGAATAATCTTCGGATCATATGACAAATTGAAGTGCATGTATTTGACACATTGTTGGGTAAGATTTTGACAAGCTGGTCAGTTTGGGTCATGCTTTCAAAGTCTGAGAACTGTGTCTTCATAAGGTTTGTGAGCTCGAGACGTTGAGTGCGGTAAGCGCTGCACTCTAAAAGAAAATGTTTTTCGTCTTCAATAGCATTATCCGAACAAATTATACAAAACCTTTGTTCCACTGCCGTCGGCGGTTGTGTGTGGCGTCCCTTTTCAATAGCCAATTTATGATTACTTATTCGCAGTCTAGTGAAAACGATTCTATTTTCTATTGATGTTGTGTGAAGAAGATAAGGTTCTATTTCGTACTTAAGTTTGAAAAGTCGGTATGTTCGTAACTTATTACTCCCCTTTTTTGAACATTCGTCAGTGAGACTCTGTCTAAAATATATATAATAATCTTCCATAAGATTTCTTTTGAATTGACCCAGTACGGGACCAGCGTTTTGGAGGTCTGCAATATTCCACCCCAGTGATTCTGCCGTTTTAAAGATTGATTTCTTAACCGATGCCATCTGTTGTTCCAACGCAGCACTGCGGAGAAGATTGCAGTCCGACCGTGACATTAACTTAATTATATATGATGAAAGTCTGCATGCCACATCAATGAATAGTGGGTGGCTCCCTAACTCAGCGCGGACAGCGTTGTTGGAAGAAAATTTACCGACTCCGAGTAACCTTTTACAGTATTTTAAGTGTACCTTTTCACATGGCAGGCGATCGTGATTTTTAGTGGTTATTTCAACGCCCCATAATTCGCTTCCATATAACAGTATCAGCTTAATTAATCTATCGAAGTTTTAAAGACGTCGATATTGGAATCGGTGCGTCTTTTGTACATGCATTAATTAGTGAATGCATTGCTTTGAGACCTTTAGCACTTAAAGGTACTCAATCCGATCAGAGGGTCCCCATCTCAACAGATTCCAACAACAACAATCCGATCAGAGGGTCCTATATTACTATTTCTTTGGCTTTGGGGGTAAAAAATATTTGATTCGAGTCGAGGAACCCATCAAACAAAGCTCAGAGTTATTAGATATTGATTTTTGAAATTTGTTATTTTCTCGAGATGAGTACTAATAATTGCATTCAATTTCGTAATCTGCTCGAGATGTGTACACCAAAACACTATTCAAACAGACAAGGATGGATAACTCTAAAATCAAGTGGTAATAATAACGCAATTTTGACCGTGTTCTGGGTCAGAAAGTATTCCCGATAATGAAAAATAATAGATTTCTAAAATCGATATCTAACAAATCTGAGCTTTGATGGGTGACTTCCTCGACTCGAATCAAATATTTTTGACCCCCGAAGCCATTGAAATAGTAATTGAGAGGAGTTTTATCGGATTGAGTACCTTTAACTCTTCCATTGCACGTATGAATCTACCAGTATTACTAAATTTAATTCCAAGATAGTTGTATTCAGTGACATTTTCCAACTTTTGATTTCCAATGTGAAAGTCTGGTGAAGTTTTAGCTTTCCTAGATCTAAACACCATACATTTAGTTTTATCAGTGTTCACGGCGAGTTTGTTGGTCTCCGTGTATCTATTTAGTCTGTTTAGACACCGCTGAAGCCCATTTGGAGTATCCGAAAGTAAAACTAGGTCGTCAGCGAATAAAATGTGATTAAGTGAATCATTGCCTATACGGACAGCATCGCAAGGACTGTCAAACACATTTTTATTGTCATCAATAAAGATTTTGAACAAATTTGGTGACAATATGTACCCTTGTCTGACACCTATCGTGGACAAGCATGAAGGCCCCAACCCTTTGTTTGTTTTGGTGATATAATAGCTATTGTCATATAGTGACTGAATTACCCGCATTATGTGTCCCTTAATCTATGAAATATGCTACTTTTGGTCTGTAATAATCGATAGCATCTATGATGGGCTATCCACCAGCGGGAAGACCAGGTATGGTTTAGTTTAAACATATGTATTCCAGTCATAATAACATATATACATTTGACAAATGTTTTGACAATAAAATAGAATAATATAGTTGGTTGATTGATTGGAAAGGGGATTAAACAACAAACCCAAAGGCTTTTGTTAAGTTTGCTCCCCTTTTGTTTTGCGCCCACTCTTCATTAAGTGTAGAGGGGGGGGCGGGAAAGAATGGAAATATTATAATAATAATAATAATAATAATACTATAATAATAACAATAATAATAATAATAATATAGTATTGATGATGACACGAGAGGCAGTGGAGATAGAGAAAGAGAGATAGAGAGAGAGAGAGCTGGAGTTCTGGTTTGCTGCTGATGCTACAATGTTATATTATACATGTATGCAACATAATATCATTGTCTCTGTGTTAACATAGTTTATTAGTGCAAATAAAACATTGACTATTTGAGCGGACTTGGAACAATTGCATCACAGTTTAAACAACTAAAGATACGGGCGGCATTGGCGATGGGTATGCTGATAAAATATTCATCTCCGTCAAAAACCGCCATAAACAGAAATAATAGTAAAATATAGACATACTTTGTTCATATGCCAATCAGAAATATGGCATAAACAGTATGTTATTGTCAAATGTTTTTCCTTTGTTTCGTAAGCAAAAGCAAAAAACATTACAGAACCCGGCTTTTGTTTAGATCCGGATATGGTAAACATAAAGAGCGTTATTTGTTACTGGTTTCCTGATATGGAAATAATAAAGAGCGTTTATATCATTTGGGTGTGATTAACCATTAGAATTTCGCTGTGTTATGTAAACAGAAGCAAAACTTCTGTAACAAAATCAGGCTCTTGTTTACGTACACCATCGGACGTCTTGTCGACAATATACTATTTGCGCGCTGATTATGGCATATGAACAAAACTATATATTTTTTAATATTCCTTCTGTTGATGGCGATTTGAACAAATTTGAATATTTCTGCAACGAACGCCGCTCGTGCATTTAAAGCCCAATTGGCTCGATATAAATATATATGTGGAATGCCAGATTTTGGATTTCAGTATGAACATAGATGTAGCATTCATTAAAACATCTGATTATTCTGTTTTCGTTTATGGCGGCTCAGTGTCTGCATTACTCAGTTTAGTAAAGAGGTATAGGTTATCAGCATGTAGGATCCCAAACAAAAGTTGTTGTGACTTTCATACAATTTAAAATTAATTTGGTTTTGTTTCTGCAGGGTAGCCAACATTCTGACTGGGCCATGTGGGTTAAAACGTGGAGATGTTGCAATCGTGATATTGCCGAGAGTAATTCCCTGGTGGATTATTAATATTGCTGCGTGCAGAGCAGGTACGTATCCATCGTCCAATGTAATAATAGCCTCTATTTTTGAAGACAACTGGAGGGGTGGACTGAATTGGCTTTGACTATCATTCTGTATGCCGGCCCATTTGGCCAAGCATATAATTTTGTCAGTTGTGGGTTAACAGACCTAAATGAAATTTGACATGGAAATTCTTTCAAATTAAGGTTTCTTACAAATTTATGTAGATTTTCTTCTTTCAACACAAACTGAGAACAATAATTCAGTTGACATGTGACAAACATAAATGTTTATTCACGTTTGAAATATTGCGTTATTCTTGAGGATAGCCACATCAAATCCACTAAAAACCTGTTTACACAAAACATTCAGGCTGGAAAGATGTTGATTATTAAAGTAGACTTATATTTGTTTCCAGAAAAAATAATTTTTGGGGGACTATATAATTGACATCCGTCCGTCTGTACGTCCATCTCTCTGGCCATCTGTCTCTGTGTGTCTGTTTGTGTGTCCGTCACACATTTTGGGAACCTTCATTGTGTAATCAACTCCTCCCAATGTTTTGAATATAGAGAATTGAAACTTTAGGATATAATTGTTACCCATATATTGCTAATGGGCATCATATATATTGACGACGGCAACAATCATGGTTCATCGAGATTTTCCCCATTTTTGACTTAGAACAATTTTGACCGTTTTGAGTTTGGGTACCTTCATTGTGTAATCAACTCCTCCCACAATTTTGAATATAGAGTGCTGAAACTTCAGGAGGAGATTGCCATTAGTATATTATACTAATGCGCAACATGTATATGGACGATAGAACAAAACAAATTTTCACAGAGTTGTTTCCCTTTCTTGACCATGTGTAATCAACTCTTCCACAGATTCAAATATAGAGAATTGAAACTTTAGGATTTTGTTACCCATATATTGATAATGAGCGACAAGTATATGGATGACAGAGTTTTCAGAGTTATTCTCCATATTTTCGACGTCAAAATTTGTTTTCCATTCTAAGTTTCAATGTCATGTTCTCTCAAAGAGTTTGTCCCCTCTCATTCACATAGGTGATCTACAGACCGTTTCTGCATGGGAAGGTGGACATATGGTCGCGGCACATATCAAACTTTGTAAACTATGGCTTATTTGCTATCGTCATTTAACAATTTATTTACTAAATTATCATTGACACGTAGATCACTTTGCAAATTTTCAAATAATAAATCCAACAAACAACCATTGGCCATTTGTTGAACTTATTATCTGGACATTTCCCACCAATGAATATGAATCTTTCTGCACTTGTGTCATATTTTCGTAAGTCTGCCATATGCTTTTATTATCCGAACATCCCTCCAAATGAATAATAGACCATTCCATTTAAACTTGACAGCTGAATGGGAGAATCCATTCAGTATATAAAGGGGTAAACATGACATATCTAGAAACATTTTGTTTGAAAACGTGTGCAACATCATCTGCCCCATGGAAATTCAGTAAAATGTTTTGAAAATTAATTTCAAAAAAATATTAAAAGTGGTGTTGATAAATGCCAAGAGCAATAGATAGGCAGCAGAAATGAATTGCATAATACATATTTTAAAGGTGTTTAACAGATTGCATATCATAACTTTAAGTTATTTTGGGGAGTGGGGGTATGTTGGAGACACAACCAGGGCTCAGCAACCAAGAATCACCGCGAACCACTGAGAATCACCGCAAAACACTGAGAATCACTGCAAAACACATAGAATCGCCGCGAAACACGGAGAATCACCGCGAAACACTGAGAATAACTGCAAAACACATAGAATCGCCGCGAAACACTGAGAATCGCCGCGAACCCCCGTGAATCGCCACAAAACACCGACAACAACTTAGAATCGTTTACGTCATTTCGATTATATTATAACAGTATAAAGTAAAAATTTATAACTCTTGTCTCGACTTGTTCAAACTTTTAATGACCGCGAATATAACAATTTGTGGAAATTGTTTACCTATGCAATCACCCCGGGTCAAGTGGTCCTGCTAATGTGCTATGATGCGGTTGGGTCCTGTTTAATTGTCATGATGCTGTTAGGGCAAACTGATGCTGTTAACAAAAAAGTACCGTTATATATTTTTTACTTTGTTTTTTTTTCGCGGTGTTCCGATAATCTGAACATATCCAGGAAAAGAAATTATGCGCATCAAACATTCAAAAACATGCGAAATTTTTTTAAACTGGTTGTATTAGTTATTGATAATTGACTATAATCAAGATCGTTATTAATGTCGTGTTAGAAACACCAGCGCAGGCTTTATTATATATTTTTAAAATACATCTGTTCCTGAATGTTTCATACACACATTGTTTTTTTTCTCAAACCGCTCGGATTAGCCAAACACCACGAAAATGACAACTTTATAAAAATATAACGGTACATTTTCGTAACGGCATCAGTTTGACCTACCCGCATCATAGCAATTCATCAGGACCATCAGCATATTAGCAGGCACTTGACCAGGGGTGGCATTGCGATCAGTGTTGAATGGTTCGTCGAGAATCACTTTCTCAAATCAAGTGTCTTGCTTATCACACATTCTGTACTTACTTTACAATGAATTGCCTACATGTACTGCTCTCTCGGTCTTTTTATTTGTTGTTTACTTCCTAGGTATAGTGCTCAGTCCAGGAACTTCCCTACTTCGATCTGGGGATATTAAGTTTAGAATAAATGCTTCTGGTGCTAAATGTATATTGACTGATACAAACTGTGCTGAAGAAGTGGATAAGGTGAGATACTTGCTGGTTCTTTTCTTACATATTGCTAGATATATGTTAACTTACTCTGATGATTTGCAATGGCGAATACTCCATGGTATAAACTAAACATAGGTAAATAGTCATAGTTGTCAGAAAAATTTCATAAATAGTGTGTCTGACATTTGCAGAGTGGGGTCACAAGAGGGTACATTTGGTGATGCTACACTGCAAAGTGGGCTAGCATCACTAAATTCACCATATGGGGACTTCATTATACTTAGGCTCATCTTCGTGGACGAATCCATATGATAGATTATACAACGCAGAATCGCACATGCAATGTCATTTGCTTCCAAAATACTTACACTGAAATTTCTCAACGCCGTACGGGAACAAAGTCGCAACTGACTTTGACGACTGCGCCGGCGGGTTGCCGATACGATTCGAGATTCGATTCGATATTGACATCAGCCTCCACATTCGATATCAACTTTTGAATAAGCAAGCTCAAGGCCTTAGCCACAAAACTGTGGTATGGTTGTGGCTTTCGTGTAATGAATATATTTGGCAACCATCTTTTTAATTAGTTTCTGCTTTCTTGAGAAATAGAGAACCCGATTGTTAAATCTTTAGCCATAAAAAAAATAATGTTTGCATGTGCAATTATTTTGGCATTTGGCAAATGGCAGCTTGAACCCTGTGTTAATGCCATCAAAATAGTACATGCGTTCTCCCATTTCAGATTGCCCATGAATGCCCAGGTATGCTGAATAAAGTTCTTGTAGGTAGTGCAGATGACAAAAGGTAAACTTCCTACATTTTAAAGAAAACGTAAGAACTAAAACGTAAGAACTAGAGTAACCATTTGACCCTTTAAAGGCACGGGCGGTGTTCGTTGCAGAAATATTAATATTTGTTCAAATCGCCATCAACAGAAGGAATATTAAAATTTATATAGTTTTTCTCATATGCCAAACATAATCAGCGCGTAAATAGCATATTGTCGCCAAGACGAACAATGGTGTACGTAAACAAGAGCCTGCTCGTGTTACAGAAGTTTTGTTGTTTAACACAGCGCAATTATATTGGTTAATCACACACAAATGATATAAACTCTCTTTATTGTTTCCATATCAGGAAAACAGTAACACATAACGCTCTTTATGTTTACCATATCCGGATCTAAACAAAAGCCAGGAAACGTAACATGTTTTGCTTTTGTTTACATAACAAAGGAAAATCATTTGACAATAACATACTGTTTATGCCATATTTCTGATTGGTGTAAGAACAAAGTCTGTCCATATTTTACTATTATTTCTGTTTATGGCGGTTTTTGACGGAGGTAAACATTTTAACAGCCACCGCCAACGCCGCCCGTATCTTTAATGGAATCTCCTACACTCTAAGGAAACAGCTCCAAATTTGGTTCACTATGGAACCAAATACAAATATAGAACCAAACAGTTTGGTTTCACACTGCTTTGGTTCCACCTAAGGGTTGTTCTTCAAAGAACCCTCCGAATTCAAGGTTTGTGTGGGAACATGCCCAGCTTAAATGTCCTATAGTCTATAATTTAACAATATGTCCACTCGTTTGGGGTTAATGTGATATGTGGAAGACTAAATCGATCGGGATTCCTTTGAAATACCAATGTACACATGTCCATAGCCTGTTTCGAGTAATATACATATACTCTGATCATTTGATTGCTGGCGGGGGGTAACTCTATTACTCATATCACAAACAGGGGAAAAACTATGGAATAATAACTATTAATATAATTCGATATTTTCTTTATCGGGGTCTATTCGGTGAACCGACATCGTATGATATCAATTTTAAACGATATAACGTATTTACGAAGTAATAGAACTTTCAGAAACAAAGACACCCCAAACGTGCTTGTAACCTACACATAGTAGCTACAAGATCGCATAATTGTTTCCTATTAGGCATCTAATGAACCAAATGGGGAACACATAGGAACTATTTTGGTTCCATGTTCTGGTTCTATCACAGAAAGAGGTTTCTCCCCTCAGGACAAAAATTATAAACAACATGTGGAACCAGAATGTTTGTTTTCTACTTGATTTGCTTCTTTAATTGGATACTTTGAAGAACCAAAACATGTTTGGTTCTTCATTTTGGTTCAGTTTTGGTTCCGCGGGGAACCAAAATTTAAATGTGTGTATTAAATTTTAATTGTTTACGTTGGAATAGTCAATTCTTCGTTCGCTGGCAAGTTAAGATAATATAAGCAGATGAAATGCAGAAAAACACACTTAATAATTTTCATGTATTTGTTTAAGGAGGTTGTTTGGAGTGTTAGGGTACGTTCATACGCTGGCAATATTGCACTGCAAACTGCAAAAATGCAAGCTGCAAAGGTTGTTTTGTTTTGTTTTGTTAGCTGGCATTTTTGCCAGCTACCGACAAGCTCGTGTTGGGTCGTGGCTGGTCGTCAACAATCAACGGTGATATATGATAACGGCGTATACATCTCTGCCGGTGGCCAAAATACAAGGACACTAACAATAATTGATTGTGTCTGTACAGTCCTTGATATGGTCGAATGGGATCGGTGTGTGTTCTTTGTGATTATCATACACACTTAATTATACATGCGTCGGATCTCCGTTAATGATGATATGATGATATGGCGTGATACAAAGAGTACCACAAGTGATGCTTCCCGAGTCATAAATGTGGGAGCTATATGGGAGGTGGTGGCAGGACGCACTATGCGTATCCATGCATTGCTTCAAATGTGCTTACTTCAGTGAGCGTGTACAAATTATCAATTGTTATCGAAATGGTCATGTATCGATCAGAATGGCACATTGAGATATCACTCAATTCAGATCAAGCTTGAAAATCGGTTACGATTTTCGACCACGCTGGGGTTCGAATACGTGCAAACACCATCTACCCAGACTGCGACATCGATGTAATTATAGTGCTTTAAAAGTGACTGCTTGTGTCGTGGTGGTGGGCGGGGTCTAAGAGTAGGGATAATGGGATGTTAGTCTTTGGCATTGATAAAGCATATATTGTGTATAATATATTGTGTGCTTTTGATTAACTTGTGTTACTATTTATTTGATTTCTTTGTTTTGTTTAACATCAGCACCACGTCCCCCCGTATTGTATTAACTTATTGTTTTGCTTAACATGAAGACCAACGAGTTCGTGACTAAAGTTATTGGAATGACATGTTTGGAGTTTGGGATGAAATTCGTCGGTTATCTTCGTTGAGCCAAGTGCGGACCCACCATCTCCTGTCTAGGTGACGTTTATAGTACTCATATATGAGCAGCATCCCAGCGAGAGAGCTGGCCGTGGCGATATCACATTCCAACATGTCAAGTGACATTATTTTGACTGGCCTAAGAATACCAACACGCATCGTGTTCTAATATATTGCAAACAGCTCATCAATCACGCAAAACGGCTGTCGTTCATTGATCACTACTAACGCTGATTTGTTGACAGCTGGCAGAAATTAATCCGTTTTGGCAATTTTGCAGCTGGAATTTTTGCAGTTGCAGTGCAATTTTGCCAGCGTATGAACGTACCCTTAGTCGCTGTGCTTACACAAAAAGTAGCACTGACAATTAATCTCAGATCAATTAGTCAAATTAAGTATAAGATAAACAAAAACAAAATAATATTAATTAAACAAAATAAAACCTCCATATTATCTCTGATTTGTAACCTCAGCCATAAATATAAAGACGTATTCAGGATTCCAGACTTCTAGTTATAATACTAACATTCAAACTCATACATGTTCGCTTTGCTTCACTGGCAGATATGTTGAAAACCAAACAAGACGTATACACTAGACTTATAAAACCTTGATTATGAAATAATCAATTTTATTTTCTAAGCAATCGAACATAATTTAGAATGGTTGGTCCCCCCCCTTTATAATAGCATGACGTTTTGTGTACGGACATGCGCAGTCTATTAGTACCCGACTCCATTTTACTTGGGAATAGAAAAATAACTGTTTTGTGCAAACATAATTCCCATATTTCTTTGATTATCAGGATTTATTTTACCACCCTCCCACCCCAATATTATGTTAGCAGCTTGAGATTTATGTTTCATCTCACATTAATATGTCTCTTGAAATTAAAAACTTTTTATTATGGCTACATATATGTTACCACTATTACTAAGGCAATAGCTAGGATATTGATGCTAGGTATGTTTATGGAGCATTGTTATATATCAGCAGGTGGGAGGGTGGTTATTGGCCTCCACCTTCTTGACAATATATTTTGTTTAAGTTGATTATTGGTTGTTTATGTTTATAATAATAAACAGCCCATTTGAATCTGAACTACAGTGTTTGTTGTCAATGAACAAGCTCATCCTCTGAGTTCCCTCTTGTCCCTATATATAGTCATTGAGATTCCGAAGAACATAAATATAGTCATTTTGTTTTTAAGCCTTCAGAAAATAATGATTGTAGTTCGTCTAAAATGTCTCGAAAATGTCGTGACAACTGAATACACGAACCATGAATACATCTTTAATTTGCTTTAACCTTACCGCTTAAAATAGTACTGGCCGTCTTTGTAATTCCTCAGGTCGCCTGTAAACATAAACCCTGAATACATATTTAAGTTTGTCTGACCTTACCACTTAAAATCTTATTGGCCGTCTTTGTAATTTCAGGTCAGGCTGGTTGAGTTATAATCAGCTGTTTGATGCTGCTTCTTCTGACTTTGAGGTAGGTTCAATATGTATAAATATATTTCAAACAATTCTTCCATGTTTCTTCCATTGGTATAATGAAACAAACAAAATATACTGCTCTAAATAGAATTTCCACAATGACCATCCTGTTTATTTATTTGACCACAATCTGTGTGTTTAACAATTTGCAATAGTTAAGGTGTCTTCATTCATATTTCTGACAAGAAAATCAAAATACTATCGCTCAACATTTACTCTTGTGGATGCTGATATTTTTGAGACTTGAAATTCCCATCCTGATGTCACATGGTTCCTATATTTTGGATTATTCCAAGTTTTCTTGTACGTAAACCAGCTAGTGAAACCGGCAGGCCGAGATGCCAGTTTTCGTCCATGACCCATTCATATAGCGTTCTGTGTCGGGCTTCAATCGTTCTTGACCCAATCACACAAAACTGCCAACAAATGTAACAAGAAAACCATAGTCAGAAATGGTAACGCGCTCAAGATCATATATTATATACCCATGATTGTAATTATAGAATATAAAATATATTGGTTTCGCGAATGACCAACTCAGAATTCCATTAAAATAACAATAACAATCAGCACCTAATTAACGAACCGGCGCCGACTCGCCCGTCTCCGACCACAACCATCGATCAGTGGGCTGCAGAACGAAAAATATCTATAAAAGTTGAAATATAAGACTTACAAATTATCTTTAAATTTCTTTTATTGGTAATTGACATAGCTTGTCACAAACAAAAAATCAACATTATTGGCATAATAATGTAAAGGACAATAAACTAAATTGAAATTCCCAACTGCACCTTTTACCGTACTCGGCCTGCTGGTCGCGCAGTTCGACTTTTAAACCGGAAAAACCAATTATCTATAAATAAAATGCCCATGGGACCACGGCTATCAAGAAATTGCCGAACAGTATACACGCGGTGCGCGCGCTAATGAAATAACACAATAGTGACAATAAACTGTGAAAGAAATACCCGCTAATTTGGAAATTGCATAAACATCGTGAGACTTCCAGTGTAAGATTAAATGTTTAACTAACAAGTAATTCACGCTACTGCCCAGCGGCGATAACCACGCCTGCCATAAATTGCCAGACTGAATTATAGCAGGTTAGACATCACACGCCGATATGTCTGACAACAAGGAACGACGTGTTTCAAATTTGGTGGACTTACAAGTTACCACCAGAATTCGCTGGATTTTTCTTCAATTCGACTGATACTTCATTGAATCGCGACAACAAGAATACAAGTACTTTAGTGAAGGCTACATACATTCAGTTTCAATGTTTATTTGCGACGACAAGCTCTTTATTGGGGCAAATTACCACCGAAGCATGATGAAAAATGAACCTGCACATGGCGTCGATTTTGAGATAAATTGTTCGATAATTTCGGATATTCACTGTTCTTGTCAAGCTTGTCAAAAAGCCCATAGGGCGAAGCTTTCGCATTCTGTTACTGTTATATTATTATATTGTGTCAACTTACATGAAACCAATACTCTTTTATACAAAACAAAATCAAAGCGACATAGAGTAAGCCGGTAAAATGAGTCTTTTTGTCTAACCGCCTGTTCGCAGAAGCTACCATTGCTCCAGGCTGTATAAAGCAATTATCTCATTGGCTCACACAGCTAATTGCGGTAGGGTCAATTGTGTGACCACATACAAGTTAAAAAGCCGATACTAGATAATGCTGCGATAAAATCAAAGCGAACATGTCAGCATGTTGTTATTTGCACGAATGCACGGGTTTGTACCTTAGGCCTAAAAAAAAGACGTTTGTTTCCGGTAACCCGACCGAGCCTATTTTAAACCCCGACCCTAAACTTTTTATTGCCATTGCAAAAAAAAAAATTGGACCAAAAAAAACAAAACAAAACTGTTTTTTGTTTTGTTTATTCAAATTTTTTTTTTTCAATTTAGGTCCTAATTCATATCATAACAAGATGCAAAACATTTATATATATTGACATAAGAAATTTTAGTTTACAAAAAGATTTAAGTTTAACAGTTGGAATCATACTGTAAAGTATGTTTGGCTTTATCTAGCTTTCATCGGTGAAAACTTCAAATAGTTTCAGTTCAGGTTTGTTATGATTCAGCCTTCAGACTTCAGTATTTCCATCAAATACAGTACAGGATCATTAACAATTTGATCGAATCAACCTGGTTATCAGGTCGGATCTCATAATACCAAATGAAAAATTAACATAGAGATTAGTACTATAAATAGTAAATACTACTAGTACTAGTAACTAAATAGACATTGTTTCTGTACTACATGTAGTATATTATGTATGTGTCTCACTTTAATTTTATAAAATAGCCTATTATATGAATTAGAGTGATAATGGTAAGTCTCATTTCAAGCATGATAAGCATAATCCATTGAACCAAAAGATATCTGACAATAAGTTATAAGCATTTCCAATCCATACTTATATAAAAATTTCCGAAGTTATGCTTGAGAAACTTGATCAAATTGACCTCTCAGTAAAATTCAAAATACTGACTCAAAGTGCCCTAGATTAGCTCTAAATGCAATGGATTTTCAAAATTCTTCCAGGGGGAGAACCCCCACCATCAGCAGGGGGTCACCCCTCCCAAACCTTCCTCCGCTCAGGCCTTCAGGTTATGTCTTTGGCATATCATTGCCCAAAAACAGGTGTCCCGAAAAAATACCTAGATCCTTCACCGAATTGTTTTCAGCTCGTTAGCGGAAACAAATGTATTTTTTTTTAGGCCTTACACTCCGGATAGCCGACGATTGCCGACTTTATACATAGCAATACTTCATGTCTGTTTTAGTCCTAAAAACGCGGAATATGATATCGTAATTTAACATGAAAGTTAGAGTATACTACATCATTATGATCATAAGATGTCACTCTTTCCGATATATAGCATCATGTTTTGATTAAATTAAAAATAGATTAAAATGGATTAAAATAAACGAAAGATATCGCCGCTGGATCTGGGCGTACAGCCCGACATATAATGCTATATGAATAAGTCTTGGACGTAAATTGGCATTTCACTCTACCAATATCACTAGCTGGTTTACGTCCTAGATCATGTCATGAATCTCTACTCTGGCTAACGTCCGTAGAGATAATATTCCACCAGTACAAAACCTTGGAACTTTTTGAAGTTTTTACAGGGAACCTTATAAAGTCGAAAAAATAATTCGGGGAATATATTTCTTAGGTATTATCTGTTCCTTAATAGTTAGTTCACTGTAGGGGAAGATCCAACTCAAAAATTTACGATTTAAGTAAGTTTGTGAGCGATTTTGCTTTGCTTTCCTTACAATTATGGCATTTCTCCTGGGTAATTAATTCAATGTTTATTGCGATATCAGCAGAAAAGCGTGCATTTTTTAGTTGGGACCTTCACCTACAGTGAAGTACATTATTAAGGAACAGATAATAACTAAGAAATATATTCCCCGCCTTATTGTTTTGACTTTATAAAGTTCCCTGTCAAAACTTCAAAAAGTTCCCAAGTTTTGTACTGGAATATGATCTCTACGGGCGTTGGCCTTAGTAGATATTCATGGCATGATATAGGTTACGTCCAAGGAAACTTTGACTAATTTTGGATATGTTAATTACTCACAACAATCCATGCTTGCAATCCAAATAGCAAGAAAAATAAACTGCAGGATTCCCAATATATGTAAAAGGAACTATACCTTAATAGAAGATAGAATTAATTATGCATACATGTGCATGATATACACAAATCATGTGGCATAATATCATACAGTTTATCAAATTTGTTGATTTGTGCTTTCATGTTAATACATTCCAGACGGTTGAAACGAAGAGTGATGAATCATTGGCATTGTTTTTTACTAGCGGTACAACAGGAACTCCTAAGATGACAGAACATACACATGCCAGCTGTGGTTTAGGTCATCTCATCACAGCAAGGTGTAAATAGTAGGCTTTATGGAGTAAACTGAAGCTATATAGAGTAAACTGAAGCTATATAGAGTAAACTGAAGCTATATAGAGTAAACTGAAGCTATATAGAGTAAACTGAAGCTATATAGAGTAAACTGAAGCTATATAGAGTAAACTGAAGCTGTAAACTGAAGCTATATAGAGTAAACTGAAGCTATATAGAGTAAACTGAAGCTACATAGAGTAAACTGAAGCTATATAGAGTAAACTGAAGATATATAGAGTAAACTGAAGCTCTATAGAGTAAACTGAAGCTATATAGAGTAAACTGAAGCTATATAGAGTAAACTGAAGCTATATAGAATCAACTGAAGCTATATAGAGTAAACTGAAGCTATATAGAGTAAACTGAAGCTATATAGAATAAACTGAAGCTATATAGAGTAAACTGAAGCTATATAGAGTAAACTGAAGCTATATAGAGTAAACTGAAGCTATATAGAGTAAACTGAAGCTATATAGAATAAACTGAAGCTATATAGAGTAAACTGAAGCTATATAGAGTAAACTGAAGCTATATAGAATAAACTCAAGCTATCCAGAGTAAACTGAAGCTATACAGAGTAAACTGAAGCTATATAGAGTAGACTGAAGCTATATAGAGCAGACTGAAGCTATATAGAGTAAACTGAAGCTAATTAGAGTAAACTGAAGCTATATAGAATAAACTCAAGCTATCCAGAGTAAACTGAAGCTATACAGATTAAACTGAAGCTATATAGAGTAGACTGAAGCTATATAGAGCAGACTGAAGCTATATAGAGTAAACTGAAGCTAATTAGAGTAAACTGAAGCTATATAGAGTAGACTGAAGCTATATAGAGTAGACTGAAGCTATATAGAGTAAACTGAAGCTATATACATGTAGAGTAAACTGAAGCTATATAGAGTAAACTGAAGCTAAAAGAGTAAACTGAAGCTATATAGAGTAAACTGAAGCTATCTAGAATAAATTGAAGCTATCCAGAGTAAACTGAAGCTGTATAGAGTAAACTGAAATGAAAAAGAATTAGATATTTTCTTGAACTGACTATTTGTTAGGAAGAAAGAGTGAAAACATATAATATATAATTACGGCGGCCTAGAACCGCCACCTCTTCGGTTATTAATCTGATATATCAGATTAGTATTCTGATATATCAGATTAGTATTCTGATATATCATATTGGGTAATCTGATATATCAGAATAATACTCTGATATATCTGAATAATAATCGGATATATCGGAATAATAATCTGATATATCAGATGAGTAATCTGATGCCTGATGTTTTAGAATACTAATATGATATATCAGATTAATATCTGAAGAGGAGATGGCGGTTCTACACCGCCTTACATAATTGTTAGCAGAATTCCTATTACACTCCAACCCCCACTAACGAAATGAAAGATTGGTATATTGGATTACATGCAACCGTTTCTCCATCTATAGGTCCGTATGTCTGTCCAGACATATATCGCACATGGTATTGATGTTTGCCATCACAAGGGCTTTAAAATGTGTTGAATAATGCTGTTCATGCGCAGATACATGTATCTCAGGCATGGGTTGTCAGATCTCAATGAAATTAGGAATACATTTCATCATCAGGAGAACTTAAAAAACATTGATGCAAGTCAGAGCACCATTATGCATTTTAGAGTTGATATTCTTTGCTTATCTGGGTATGCGACACAAGGGGTGTGAACTAGACTACACCCAGCTCATGTGTATTCATATTGCTTTCGTTTTACGCTCCATCTCACATTGAAGCTCATTTTATACCTGTTCAGTGCTGATCAGTCTGATAAATGTCAAGACTCGGTCTAATTTAGCGTACCAATATTTGATTCTCAATAATTTGCACATATACGACATAATATACAGACATAAACACTACAACCTTAGAGAAAAAGGTTTGACTGTAAGGGCTTATATGTGGCCATTTCCTTAGTATATATATTGCATCATGGTTTGATTGCGTCTCAATGATGAATTTCTCGTTTAACAAGCACCCGCAAGCTATCCCGTGACCTATTTTTTCTGTCTCGGCTTGTCCCAGGAATTATTACTGAGACAAAAAGGCCTATCTATTTTCTGCTAGCCACGTTTCTTGCTATATAGGCTACAACAGTTACTGTAGTAAACAATCCTTATTTGGCAAGTGGATATTAGGAGAAAATACGAACTAGATTAATTTTATAAATTTTGAATATCTTTGCAAATACAATTCTATAATGTTTACATATTCTGTCTGACCATTCCCCAAATATGAAGTGATTGTTTGATTTTGAACATACGAATATGTTCGATTTCATAAGACTTCAGTCAAACATTGCGGGTGTGGATGGTGTGGATAAGTGAATATAATTGATTTTGTGGGAAGCTATATTTGACTGTCAAGCAACGCATCCTTCTATGTGCAAGTAATTTCATTGGCGCGGTTAGTCCCGTTTGAAATAAAAATAACTCAACATTTTATTCCATGGCAGTCGCTACACCTAGATGTTGATTGTAATGAAACCTTAATTGGTCTAGTTTGAACGAGACTGAGTGTTGATGTCAAGCTACATGCATAGTTCAGTCCCCTACGCAGGACTTCTCGCTGCCCGCACCTACACGTAATGTGAAGAAATGTCACATTTATTTATTTGAAACTTCTGTAGGTTACAATTAATTCTGCATTATTCAGAGAAACTGAATGTCACAAAACACTTCAATAAAAAATGTTAGATTTAATTAAGAAAATACACATACCAGCAGCGTACACATAGCGTAGCGAGGGGACTGAACTCTGTTTTGTAGCTCGTGTTGATGTGAGTGAGTGAGTTTATTCGGCCCCGATGCTGGGGATAACATAGTAAATGCTATTATAGTGCTTTATTTCCACTGTGGGTGTGAGTTTATTCGGCCCCGATGCTAGGGATAACATAGTAAATGCTATTATAGTGCTTTATTCCCACTGTGGTCCTGGGCCCTGTTTCATGAAGGCAACTTATGACATAGTTGGGACTTAAGACGGTCATAAGTTCAAACTTCAGTCATAAGTGCGTTTCACGAACAAAGTCTTAACCTAAGATGGTCTTAACTTTGGTCTTAACTCTTTAAGACTGGTGTGAGGTGTCATAAGATAATCTTAAAGTTAAGACCTACGTTGTGATCCGCAGTTGGTCCGAAATGTGGATGGGATCTAGTTCATGTATATATTATTATAAACACATTTAACTGAGTAACACCTTGCTAGTACGGAGGGGTGTTTCAGAAATGGTAGTAATTAATAACCAACTGGTAAGCTATAACAGTGACGTGGCCAGTGGTTGCAAGATTGGCGGGGTGTCCGCTACTAACTGTAAACCGCCAAGACCGGACTATATATACATTTCTAATTGCTGTAACAAAAAGAATATATTTACATAGAGTTGAACATCATTTGCGATTCAAATCACCCAATCGCACTGTAGACAATAATCATGTTGAGACAATTAGTCCGAACATTTTCACATCGAGGATAATAGTGAATTATTTTACTCATTTTTTTTTATAAATGCTTATGTCAGCTATTATTATTATTATTTACTTGCCTTTCTATATTATTATGTTATAATTTGATTGTAAAAATGTATTGTATATGTACCCCGTATATATATCAACAAGATAATAATACATAATATGTGTTATTTTATTATTATTATGTATATTATCATAATCTATTAACTATGAAATAAAAAGATATATAGCATGTATATAGTATACGGACCGCGCGGGCACACCGGGATCCGCGACAGAACATATAATATCACTGTGAACTGGCCCACAGACCCCTGGGGGAATTACTAAAATACCAATATAGACAATGCCAGTGGTATAGTCTATATTGGTATTTATTAATTTTCCCCAGGGGCCTGTGAACCGGCCGTCTGTTCACGTGTTGTTAATTATAAACGCTCTTTATTAGAAGTCGTTGATTTGGTTTTTATTAAAACATATATGCAGAATGTCGTTCAACGTAACGTACTTTCGAAGTTCATACGCAGTTTGTTAATTATAACAGGCGTTTAACACATTTGTCAACAGAACCAGAACAAATGGCACTAACATCATTTATATATGGCTTCTACAAGTATGTCTCAGATTGGAAATAAGTCTATTTGGAGCACGATATGAAGTCCTATTCACATTATAGCAATATAAATAAAGAGCGTTTTGTGTTAGTATTCCATGAATGTTGGCAATCAATAAAGAGCGTTTAGCTCAGTGCTTCCATTGTGGTGTATTGTATGTGTATGCCGTCGTGGCGACATATTCGGTTTCCTGGTATTATAGATGCTTCAAAGACGTATAATGTATTAGAACCTAATATCAGCATTGAAAAGAGCGAATATATGTCTCGCGTCGCCTTAATGGCATGTTATATGTGTGAAGGTTCACATTCTGAGTTAGGATGTATAAGTCCCTTTAATAACTGAAATAATATATTTGAGCTCGATACGTTTGTATAAAATAGGCATTGGAAGCATGCAGCTATGTGTGGATGGGCTCTGACGCGAAAACACAGTTAAAAAGCGCGCTCGTGCAGTTAAGTATGCACCAGTCATTATACTGATTATCGCCCTTGCACTAAAATATCATAATTATTCTTAGACACGCCCTAGTATCTGTCACCAGACACTGTACCTAGGCATATAACACACACAGAACCAACATTTTCTGTGCATAGCTGTAATAAAGTGTCGAGAGCCAGCCTAAAAGCGCGCGAACTTAAATTACTACTTAAGTCAGGGGGGGGGGGGTTGCGCACAAAAATTCCATATATAGGGCGGGGGTGGGTGGGTCATTTGGACCCGGAAAAAATGCGTAAATGACAAAAAATGCTAATTTTTTCCTCCACTTAAAATCACTGTTTTTGTGCTCATGTAATCAGGGGGGGGGTAAAAAAATTTCTTCCGGCACGTATGCAGGGGTGGGTGGGTGGTCAAAGCCACCAACAAGCAATTTTTTCCGCAACTAAAAAAAAAAATTCCTGCTTGTTTTTAGTGTTTTGGCAATGAGTTGGGCTTCAAAACCACTTTGAATCAGTTTGAATGAGAGAAATAATGTAATTCTAACTGGTAAACTGACTGCAGGCAGTTATCGTGTTGTATTTTGTTGCAAATTTTGAAATCCAAGATGGCCGCTGGCAGCCATGTTGTTTTAGCCGAATGACCTCAAAATTACTCATTCCTATTTACATGTCCATGTTAACATCCATGATAAATAGTATGCACAGAAATTCATATACAGCTGTTTACAGTGAATTTCCCCCCGCAAATCTCTGTTTTAGTGTTAAAAGGGGGGGTGGGTGTCAAAAAATGGTCGGAAAAAACTGCCGAAAACGGAAAAAAATTTGGCGGTGGGGGTGGGTGGGTACAAAAAATGATCGAAAGGGAAAAAATGCCATACGTGCCTGAATTTTTTTTCCGACCCCCCCCTGATGTAATCTGTTAATATCAACCATATGACACACTAGGCTATTTAAAACATACTAACCAGAACTAACTACCATTTAGGGGTGTATGTATGCTGATGTATGTCAAAATTAATGTACCGGATTTCGACGGATGAAAGATATATTATATATATATAAACAAATCATATAACAAACATTAAAACACAAGAACAAACATTTATAATATGCATATCCAAGATAGCCTTTCAATTGGATGTCAAAGTGTATGTTATAGCTATACATATACACACATGTGTATCCCTTTAAGGGTCTGAACAAAATATAAAGCTGAGTTTATATTGATGAATTCTGTGATGAATTTTGCAATTACTTTTGACAAATTTGTTTACTGATATAACATAATTATATGCTCAGACACGATCAGTCGACAATGCTTACATATAAGCATAATTATGAAATGATTACCATCTTCTGTTCTTAATCCACATAATGGATATTATTTGTTATCAAGATAAACTTGATGATACAAACAAAAATAACAATTCCACTATATTCCACTGGTTTAAAACTATAAAACAAAATAACTCATACAAAAAGTTCATACTATTTGGATAACAATATGAAAGCTTAGCCTTTTGTGATATTAATTCAACCACAATTATTCACAAGTCTAAGCAGTTACATACTGTACAGATACATGTAGTAAGGTAGTATATCTTGGAGTTCCAGTTATTTGACTGCCAATATATATGGTATTGTAATTATTAGTTGCTTGTTCATTATTGGTTGCTTTGATATTCAATTTAGGATATAGCAGGACAGAGCAAATTATGTAACTATAAAAGTAGCTTTTGGTATTAAAGTCTCAACTTATTCCATATGCAACATAAAGCTAGAATATAAACATGACTAACATGAACTTTGTTCTTGAAACTAATTATAAATCATACTAACCTGGATCAAACTGCACAGGTAATCTATGCAACTCTCTTCGTGCGAACTTTCTCAGAGTCACATATCTTAACTGGACAGTCTGATCCAGGATGCTTGTTCTTATAATGGGTTTCCATGTGATATCTCCGCTAAACTTTATACTCTGATAATAAGTTAATAATACTACCAATTCTTCACTTATATTGGTATATGTCAATCTGCACACCAACATGACATACATACATGTATTTAGACTGTGAGCTGCTGTGAGTGTGACTTTCCTTGGGTCCCATCATACCCATGTGCAGATATATATCACAAAAATAAGGGAGATGAAATTTGTTCTACCCCTATTACTACAGTATTTCTAGTGGGCCTTGGCTATAAAACATCTTATATTATTGTTATATAAAAGAATATGAAGTTATTGAGGATATCAGGATATGTATTACCTCATAATTATTATGTTTTATGGCATTATGCCCAATGTTTTTAAGTGCATGTATTCAGCATTTCCACATTTTATACTAATAGAATTATCTCCCTTTAGAGCAGTTTAGAGGTTTATTAAAATGCTGGGAATAGTATTAAATAATAAGAAACGGAACAATTCTTTGCTAGGCTATGATTTGGTTTATATTTTATGTTTTTTGTAAGATTTTGGGGGGTGGGTCCCAAAAATTGGGCGGAAAAAAAAAGAAAAAAATTGCAGGTAGATGGGTGGTGGGTCCCCGAGAGGGGCAAAAACATTTTTTTCGCCCTATATATGTAAATTTTTTCCGCGACCCCCCCCCTGCTTAAGTAGGACTTAATCTTGGTTTGTGAAACACGTTCTTGAAACGGAAAAGTTACATCATAAGATCCACCTTAGATCTTAGATTAAGTCCATCTTAAGATAATCTTATGACATTGCTTCATGAAACAGGCCCCTGGTGAGTCCGATGACTCGAGTTTGACCAGGTATAATTTAGCCATTTACCCGTAGCATCTTCGCCATGGTGGGGTTCTTTCACATGCTTATACACTGTTGCACGCGGGGCAACCATTAGCGGAGGCTCCTGATCCGACGGTGTGCCTAGCACAATATCATCCCCGGACATGACACAGTGAGAGGAGCGGAGGAATACAATTTTTCCAGTACGGTTTCCCATGTGTCTGAGATTCATTTACTCCTGAAATAATTTTCAGTGAGTTGATTATGGCAACGATGTTAGATTCGTGATGCTCATGGCACTGGGAATACAGATGGCGACACAAAGTCTTACCGATACCATATCAAAGGCGCAGGTCGACCCACTCACCAACTGAGCTATCCGCCCCTCGTGGTATATGCGACATGCACACGGGGTCACGGGTATGAACTGGATGACTACCAGCTCATGTTCATCCATGCTGATTATGTTTTGCGCTCTGTTATATTGCAGCTCATTGTATAATTAGTCAGTACTGTTCTGTTGTAGATATTCTCTGAGGACTAACTACTCTGATGTGTTCTGGAGCTGGTCGGACACCGGGTGGGTTAAGGTTGCCTGGAATGGTCTGTTTGGTCCATGGTTAACAGGGGCCTGTGTATTCATACAACACAGCTCCAACTTTAACGCTGCTGAAGTATTGAGGGTAAGGGAAATAAATTTAACCCTTTCTTACTAAATGGATTATCCCATTCAGTGATAAAAGTATACATCGGAGTGGTCTATTATTCATTTGTACAGAAGTACAGAAGGAGTCCTTTTTATTAGATGGATATGATCATTTATCTTGTTTTTGTCCATAAAAATAATAAATTGACATTATTTCATCACCGCCATGTGACATTGCCCTTCAGAATATTTTAGCAAACCCTATGTACCCTTCAGAACATTTTCAAACCCTGTGTACCCTTCAAGCGATTGAGAGAGACCACTTCAACAATAGTTATATTTACAGGTTCTACAGAAGTATCCAATAACTGGATTCTGTGCTGCATCAGCTGTCATGAAATTTATCATCAAAGAGGATCTGAAATTGTGTAAATTTCCATCGCTGAATTACATTGTAGCTGGAGGAGAACCTGTGGTAAATAAATTTAGAGTGTCAATGGGATTTCAGCCAGACATCAAAATATGGTGCCGAATTTCACCAGTGATACTGGTTTTTATTTTATTTATACCAAGTGGCGATGGGGGTTGGAGAAGGGGCCGTACCAAAAGTAATAAAAACAGTTTTATCCCGGATTCCCTTCACACTTACATATAGGCATTTCTGTCGTCTATAATGAGTCGCATGGTGTAGCGTTTCCCCAAGTGACGCACCCGGTTCAGGAATGGGGTTTAATGGAGGGGCACAAACATTTACAAAAAAATTCTGTTGCAGTTTTCCATCAATCTTATATATGATCATCTCCATTAGACAGGAACTCTAGCCGTCTTATTTATAGTTGCCAAATTCACACCACCGATGTCAGGGACGGGTGTTTCGGGGGGAGCACCAAAAACTTATAAAAACATTTTTATCGCAGATTTCCCAGGATTTCCGCCAAACTTATATGTATTGGAGGTTGGGGAGAGGTGCACCAAGATTGCTAAAATATTGTTGCCGACTTCATCGAACTTATTTAGTCATATACACGAAAGCAGATATTTAGAGTGTAGTTCAGATATTCTTAATGTCGGTGTCCTAGTCGGTGATGAGTAGGGGAATCACAAACGTTTAGGGTACGGGTTAATCTTTGACATTCATAACGAATTCAGAACAATTAACGAATTATTGTGTATATTTGTATGAACAATTTTAGTTTAGGTTACTTTTTAATGCAGACAATGCTGGTCAACGCTGCTTGTCGTGTAGTACATTCGATCTTGTCTTAAGTTTGGAAAATTAGCAAATCTTTATTTGCCTTGTGAACTAGCATACTACATCATTGGTAGAACAATGTTATATTATAGTTTATATTTCACCTTGCAGACTCAAAATATGGTTGAGCAGTGGGAATCGGGTACAGGAATCCCCATGTACGACATGTATGGACAGACATAATCTGTAAGCGCAACATATATAATCCTAGTCTTTAATAAAACAGTAGATATCATGTATAAGATGTATGGACAGACATAATCTGTAAACTCAACATATATAATCCTAGTCTTTAATAAAACAGTAGATTACATGTATGAGATGTATGGACGGACAGAATCTGTAAGCGCAACATATATAATCCTAGTCTTTAATAAAACAGTAGATCTCCATGTACGACATGTATGGGCAGACATAATCTGTAAGCGCAACATATATAATCCTAGTCTTTAATAAAACAGTAGATCTCCATGTACGACATGTATGGACAGACATAATCTGTAAGCGCAACATATATAATCCTAGTCTTTAATAAAACAGTAGATTACATGTATGAGATGTATGGACGGACATAATCTGTAAGCGCAACATATATAATCCTAGTCTTTAATAAAACAGTAGATCCCATGTATGAGATGTGTGGACAGACAGAATATGTAAGCGCAACATATATAATCCTAGTCTTTAATAAAACAGTAGATCTCTATGTACGACATGTATGGACAGACATAATCTGTAAGCGCAACATATACAATCACATATGAGATGTATGGACGGACATAATCTGTAAGCGCAACATATATAATCCTAGTCTTTAATAAAACAGTAGATTACATGCATGAGATGTATGGGCAGACAGAATCTGTAAGCGCAACATATACAATCCTAGTCTTTAATAAAACAGTAGATCCCATGTATGAGATGTATGGACAGACAAAATCTGTAAGCGCTACATATACAATCCTAGTCTTTATTAAAACAGTAGATCCCATGTATGAGATGTATGGACAGACAGAATCTGTAAGCTCAACATATGCAATCATGTAGGAGATGTATGGACAGACAGAATATGTAAGCTCAACGTATATAATCATGTATGAGATGTATGGACAGACATAATCTGTATGCTCAACATATACAATCATGTATGAGATGTATGGACAGACATAATCTGTAAGCTCAACATATCTAATCATGTATGAAATGTATGGACAGACATAATCCGTAAGCTCAACATATACAATAATGTATGAGATGTATGGACAGACAGAATCTGTAAGCTCAACACATCTAATCATGTATGAAATGTATGGACAGACAGAATCTGTAAGCTCAACATATATAATCCTAGTCTTTAATAAAACAGTAGATCTCCATGTACGAGATGTTTGGACAGACAGATCTGTAAGAGCAACATATATAATCCTAGTCTTAAATAAAACAGTAGATCCCATGTATGAGATGTATGGACAGACAAAATATGTAAGCGCTACATATACAATCCTAGTCTTTATTAAAACAGTAGATCCCATGTATGAGATGTATGGACAGACAGAATCTGTAAGCTCAATATATGCAATCATGTAGGAGATGTATGGACAGACAGAATATGTATGCTCAACATATACAATCATGTATGAGATGTATGGACAGACAGAATCTGTAAGCTCAACATATATAATCATGTATGAGATGTATGGACGGACATAATCTGTAAGCTCAACATATATAATCATGTATGAGATGTATGGGCAGACATAATCTGTAAGCTCAACATATATATCATGCAAGAGATGTATGGAGAGACAGAATATGTAAGCTCAACATATATAATCATGTATGAGATGTATGGACAGACATAATCTGTAAGCTCAACATATCTAATGTACCTGATGAGCTGCTGTGGCCAAACATTTTTTTTATAGGACCAACTTTCGGTACAAAAATATGATTTCGGAACGGACTTAGTAAACATTTTCCAAACAATTGATTCCTTCTGTGTTATCAAGCTAGTACGATAAGTCAAAAAATAAACACTAAAAAAATAAACACTCAAATACAGTAAATATGACATGTTTACATAGTTCCACATGTCAACACCACTTTAGAAACAGGACCCGTTAACCAACAAACCTTTTAACGTATGGATGTTGATTGTATACCTGTATGTGGGATGGTCCACGCTTTTGTCTGCTATCACGATAACAAATTGTATACATGGGAACTTTGAACACAATTCCAACCGATGTATACCATATATATACATAACTGTTATATACTCTACGTAAAGAGCGTTCACCATGTCATATGTATAGGTTTGTAATTGAATTACTTACTAACAACAGCCCTATTTATCAATTATCATGACAAGTGTAAGGTGGACATGTTGTCGTGTGATGTGTGGATGCTTGCTGCATGTTTGGCCTTTGACCCGGGGCTGCTGTGTTGCATGAAGATGTGTTTATTTATTATTTATTTTAATACGGACTTATTTTTCCTCCAAAACCATCAGGATATACTGATAGTCAAACACTGCATAACAATAAACATATACATAAACATACCACCAGAAAAGGTGTGCCATTTATAATAAGGTTTATAAAATCAAAATATATAATATCTGACAGCGATAAACTGTTGCTGTATGTATGCATCTATGGAAACCATTTAACTCTATCCATATATTTATGAATTTACTAACAATTTTCATCCTATAGGCAACGATAGCCCTCAACGATATTATGAGTAACTGCTCGTCCAATAAGAGACGATAACCTTCAACTATATATAGTTTGCCCAAATTATCATATCTGACATACACGTTAACATGTTGGCATAGAACTTAACTAATGGGAAAGGAGTGATATACATTATAACTGTAAGATGTGCGACGTATACATCATACATAAATGGGGAGGGTTACTATGCATCATAACTATGGATGGAAATGTGGTAATATACGTCATAAACATATATTTGGGAATTTGCAAACAATATCCATACATCTAATATACTACGATGACCTTTAACTATATGTATCGGGACCTACATGTATATATTCTCATCCAATGCACACTACGATGACCTTTAACTATATTTATCGGGAACTACAGGTATATATACTCATCCAATGCATGCTACGATGACCTTTATCTATATTTGTGTAACTATGGGTGTGTAACTTCTCTGTATACTCAATATATACATGTATATGCCTTATACTATTATCGCATAATTAAAACTTCACATAACCGATGAATAATCAACCGTTCTACTATCCTAACTGTTTTTGTTGACTTTTAGATAGCCGTGGGTTCACGCCTTCCGGTTACCAGTCGATGCATCACGCGGGTTTTTATCTGCCTGCTCGGTGTGTCGGTGTGGTGCTTGCGGACCTTGCCAATGAGTTATCATTCCTGACATCCCCTTTGGCATAATTGCCATAAACCATAACAAATAAAACAGTAGATCCCATGTATGAGATGTATGGACAGACAGAATCTGTAAGCTCAACATATATAATCATGTATGAGATGTATGGACATACATAATCTGTAAGCTCAACATATATAATCATGTATGAGATGTATGGGCAGACATAATCTGTAAGCTCAACATATATATCATGCAAGAGATGTATGGACATGGAGAATATGTACGCTCAACATATATTATCATGTATGAGATGTATGGACAGACAGAATATGTACGCTCAACATATATAATCATGTATGAGATGTAGGGACAGACAGAATCTGTATGATCAACATATATAATCATGTATGAGATGTATGGGCAGACATAATCTGTAAGCTCAACATATATAATCATGTATGAGATGTAGGGACAGACAGAATCTGTAAGCTCAACATATATAATCATGTATGAGATGTATGGGCAGACATAATCTGTAAGCGCTACATATATAATCATGTATGAGATGTATGGGCAGACATAATCTGTAAGCTCAACATATATAATCATGTATGAGATGTAGGGACAGACAGAATCTGTAAGCTCAACATATATAATCATGTATGAGATGTAGGGACAGACAGAATCTGTATGATCAACATATATAATCATGTATGAGATGTATGGGCAGACATAATCTGTAAGCTCAACATATATAATCATGTATGAGATGTATGGGCAGACATAATCTGTAAGCGCTACATATATAATCATGTATGAGATGTATGGACAGACAGAATCTGTATGATCAACATATATAATCATTATGAGATGTATGGGCAGACATAATCTGTAAGCGCTACATATATAATCATGTATGAGATGTATGGACGGACATAATATGTAAGCTCAACATATATAATCATGTATGAGATGTATGGGCAGACATAATCTGTATGCTCAACATATCTAATCATGTATGAGATGTATGGAGAGACAGAATATGTAAGCTCAACATATATAATCATTTATGAGATGTATGGACAGGCATAATCTGTAAGCTCAACGTATATAATCTCAATGTATGATATGTATGGACATACAAAATATGTAAGCTCAACGTATATAATCTCCATGTATGAGATGTATGGACAGACAGAATCTGTATGATCAACATATATAGTCATGTATGAGATGTATGGACAGACATAATCTGTAAGCTCAACGTATATAGTCATGTATGAGATGTAGGGACAGACAGAATCTGTAAGCTCAACATATACAATCATGTATGAGATGTATGGACCGACTTAATCTGTAAGCTCAACATATATAATCATGTATGAGATGTATGGACAGACATAATCTGTATGCTCAACATACATAATCATGTATGCGATGTATGGACAGACATAATCTGTATGCTCAACATATCTAATCATGTATGAGATGTATGGACCGACTTAATCTGTAAGCTCAACATATATAATCATGTATGAGATGTATGGACAGACATAATCTGTAAACTCAACATATCTAATCATGTATGAGATGTATGGACAGACAGAATCTGTAAGCGCAACATATATAATCCTAGTCTTTAATAAAACAGTAGATCTCCATGTACGAGATGTTTGGACCGACAGATCTGTAAGCGCAACATAACTAATCCTAGTCTTAAATAAAACAGTAGATCCCATATATGAGATGTATGGACAGACAGAATGTGTAAGCTCAACATATATAGTCATGTATGAGATGTATGGACAGACAGAATCTGTAAGCTCAACATATATAATCATGTATGAGATGTATGGACAGACAGAATCTGTAATCTCAACATATACAATCATGCATGAGATGTATGGACAGACATAATCTGTAAGCTCAACATATCTAATCACGTATGAGATGTATGAGCAGACAGAATATGTAAGCTCAACATATATAATCATGTATGGACAGACAGAATCTGTGAGCTCGACATATATAATCATGTATGAGATGTATGGACAGACATAATCTGTAAGCTCAACATATATAATCATGTATGAGATGTATGGACGGACATAATCTGTAAGCTCAACATATCTAATCACGTATGAGATGTATGAGCAGACAGAATATGTAAGCTCAACATATATAATCATGTATGAAATGTATGGACAGACATAATCTGTGAGCTCGACATATATAATCATGTATGAGATGTATGGACAGACATAATCTGTAAGCTCAACATATATAATCATGTATGTGATGTATGGACGGACATAATCTGTAAGCTCAACATATCTAATCACGTATGAGATGTATGAGCAGACAGAATATGTAAGCTCAACATATATAATCATGTATGAAATGTATGGACAGACAGAATCTGTGAGCTCGACATATATAATCATGTGTGAGATGTATGGACAGACATAATCTGTAAGCTCAACATATATAATCATGTATGAGATGTATGGACGGACATAATCTGTAAGCTCAACATATCTAATCACGTATGAGATGTATGAGCAGACAGAATATGTAAGCTCAACATATATAATCATGTATGAAATGTATGGGCAGACATAATCTGTAAGCTCAACATATATAATCATGTATGAGATGTAGGGACAGACAGAATCTGTAAGCTTAACATATATAATCATGTATGAGATGTAGGGACAGACAGAATATGTAAGATCAACATATATAATCATGTATGAGATGTATGGGCAGACATAATCTGTAAGCTCAACATATATAATCATGTATGAGATGTAGGGACAGACAGAATCTGTAAGCTCAACATATATAATCATGTATGAGATGTATGGGCAGACATAATCTGTGAGCGCTACATATATAATCATGTATGAGATGTATGGACAGACAGAATCTGTATGATCAACATATATAATCATGTATGAGATGTATGGGCAGACATAATCTGTAAGCGCTACATATATAATCATGTATGAGATGTATGGACGGACATAATCTGTAAGCTCAACATATATAATCATGTATGAGATATATGGGCAGAGATAATCTGTATGCTCAACATATCTAATCATGTATGAGATGTATGGAGAGACAGAATATGTAAGCTCAACATATATAATCATTTATGAGATGTATGGACAGGTATAATCTGTAAGCTCAACGTATATAATCTCCATGTATGATATGTATGGACATACAAAATATGTAAGCTCAACGTATATAGTCATGTATGAGATGTATGGACAGACAAAATCTGTAAGCTCAACGTATATAGTCATGTATGAGATGTAGGGACATACAGAATCTGTAAGCTCAACATATACAATCATGTATGAGATGTATGGACCGACTTAATCTGTAAGCTCGACATATATAATCATGTATGAGATGTATGGACAGACATAATCTGTATGCTCAACATATATAATCATGTATGAGATGTATGGACAGACATAATCTGTATGCTCAACATATCTAATCATGTATGAGATGTATGGACCGACTTAATCTGTAAGCTCAACATATATAATCATGTATGAGATGTATGGACAGACATAATCTGTAAACTCAACATATCTAATCATGTATGAGATGTATGGACAGACAGAATCTGTAAGCGCAACATATATAATCCTAGTCTTTAATAAAACAGTAGATCTCCATGTACGAGATATTTGGACCGACAGATCTGTAAGCGCAACATAACTAATCCTAGTCTTAAATAAAACAGTAGATCCCATATATGAGATGTATGGACAGAAAGAATGTGTAAGCTCAACATATATAGTCATGTATGAGATGTATGGACAGACAGAATCTGTAAGCTCAACATATATAATCATGTATGAGATGTATGGACAGACAGAATCTGTAAGCTCAACATATACAATCATGCATGAGATGTATGGACAGACATAATCTGTAAGCTCAACATATCTAATCACGTATGAGATGTATGAGCAGACAGAATATGTAAGCTCAACATATATAATCATGTATGAAATGTATGGACAGACAGAATCTGTGAGCTCGACATATATAATCATGTATGAGATGTATGGACAGACATAATCTGTAAGCTCAACATATATAATCATGTATGAGATGTATGGACGGACATAATCTGTAAGCTCAACATATCTAATCACGTATGAGATGTATGAGCAGACAGAATATGTAAGCTCAACATATATAATCATGTATGAAATGTATGGACAGACAGAATCTGTGAGCTCGACATATATAATCATGTATGAGATGTATGGACAGACATAATCTGTAAGCTCAACATATATAATCATGTATGAGATGTATGGACGGACATAATCTGTAAGCTCAACATATCTAAATCACGTGTGAGATGTATGAGCAGACAGAATATGTAAGCTCAACATATCTAATCACGTGTGAGATGTATGGACAGACAGAATATGTAAGCTCAACATATATAATCACGTATGAGATGTATGAGCAGACAGAATATGTAAGCTCAACATATATAATCATGCATGAGATATATGGACAGACAGAATATGTAAGCTCAACATATATAATCATGTATGTGATGTATGGACGGACATAATCTGTAAGCTCAACATATCTAATCACGTATGAGATGTATGAGCAGACAGAATATGTAAGCTCAACATATATAATCATGTATGAAATGTATGGACAGACAGAATCTGTGAGCTCGACATATATAATCATGTATGAGATGTATGGACAGACATAATCTGTAAGCTCAACATATATAATCATGTATGAGATGTATGGACGGACATAATCTGTAAGCTCAACATATCTAATCACGTATGAGATGTATGAGCAGACAGAATATGTAAGCTCAACATATATAATCATGTATGAAATGTATGGACAGACAGAATCTGTGAGCTCGACATATATAATCATGTATGAGATGTATGGACAGACATAATCTGTAAGCTCAACATATATAATCATGTATGAGATGTATGGACGGACATAATCTGTAAGCTCAACATATCTAATCACGTATGAGATGTATGAGCAGACAGAATATGTAAGCTCAACATATATAATCATGTATGAAATGTATGGGCAGACATAATCTGTAAGCTCAACATATATAATCATGTATGAGATGTATGGACAGACAGAATCTGTACGCTCAACATATATAATCATGTATGAGATGTAGGGACAGACAGAATCTGTATGATCAACATATATAATCATGTATGAGATGTATGGGCAGATATAATCTGTAAGCTCAACATATATAATCATGTATGAGATGTAGGGACAGACAGAATCTGTAAGCTCAACATATATAATCATGTATGAGATGTATGGGCAGACATAATCTGTAAGCGCTACATATATAATCATGTATGAGATGTATGGACAGACAGAATCTGTATGATCAACATATATAATCATGTATGAGATGTATGGGCAGACATAATCTGTGAGCGCTACATATATAATCATGTATGAGATGTATGGACAGACAGAATCTGTATGATCAACATATATAATCATGTATGAGATGTATGGGCAGACATAATCTGTAAGCGCTACATATATAATCATGTATGAGATGTATGGACGGACATAATCTGTAAGCTCAACATATATAATCATGTATGAGATGTATGGGCAGAGATAATCTGTATGCTCAACATATCTAATCATGTATGAGATGTATGGAGAGACAGAATATGTAAGCTCAACATATATAATCATTTATGAGATGTATGGACAGGTATAATCTGTAAGCTCAACGTATATAATCTCCATGTATGATATGTATGGACATACAACATATGTAAGCTCAACGTATATAGTCATGTATGAGATGTATGGACAGACATAATCTGTAAGCTCAACGTATATAGTCATGTATGAGATGTAGGGACATACAGAATCTGTAAGCTCAACATATACAATCATGTATGAGATGTATGGACCGACTTAATCTGTAAGCTCGACATATATAATCATGTATGAGATGTATGGACAGACATAATCTGTATGCTCAACATATATAATCATGTATGAGATGTATGGACAGACATAATCTGTATGCTCAACATATCTAATCATGTATGAGATGTATGGACCGACTTAATCTGTAAGCTCAACATATATAATCATGTATGAGATGTATGGACAGACATAATCTGTAAACTCAACATATCTAATCATGTATGAGATGTATGGACAGACAGAATCTGTAAGCGCAACATATATAATCCTAGTCTTTAATAAAACAGTAGATCTCCATGTACGAGATATTTGGACCGACAGATCTGTAAGCGCAACATAACTAATCCTAGTCTTAAATAAAACAGTAGATCCCATATATGAGATGTATGGACAGACAGAATGTGTAAGCTCAACATATATAGTCATGTATGAGATGTATGGACAGACAGAATCTGTAAGCTCAACATATATAATCATGTATGAGATGTATGGACAGACAGAATCTGTAAGCTCAACATATACAATCATGCATGAGATGTATGGACAGACATAATCTGTAAGCTCAACATATCTAATCACGTATGAGATGTATGAGCAGACAGAATATGTAAGCTCAACATATATAATCATGTATGAAATGTATGGACAGACAGAATCTGTGAGCTCGACATATATAATCATGTATGAGATGTATGGACAGACATAATCTGTAAGCTCAACATATATAATCATGTATGAGATGTATGGACGGACATAATCTGTAAGCTCAACATATCTAATCACGTATGAGATGTATGAGCAGACAGAATATGTAAGCTCAACATATATAATCATGTATGAAATGTATGGACAGACAGAATCTGTGAGCTCGACATATATAATCATGTATGAGATGTATGGACAGACATAATCTGTAAGCTCAACATATATAATCATGTATGAGATGTATGGACGGACATAATCTGTAAGCTCAACATATCTAATCACGTGTGAGATGTATGAGCAGACAGAATATGTAAGCTCAACATATCTAATCACGTGTGAGATGTATGGACAGACAGAATATGTAAGCTCAACATATATAATCACGTATGAGATGTATGAGCAGACAGAATATGTAAGCTCAACATATATAATCATGCATGAGATATATGGACAGACAGAATATGTAAGCTCAACATATATAATCATGTATGTGATGTATGGACGGACATAATCTGTAAGCTCAACATATCTAATCACGTATGAGATGTATGAGCAGACAGAATATGTAAGCTCAACATATATAATCATGTATGAAATGTATGGACAGACAGAATCTGTGAGCTCGACATATATAATCATGTATGAGATGTATGGACAGACATAATCTGTAAGCTCAACATATATAATCATGTATGAGATGTATGGACGGACATAATCTGTAAGCTCAACATATCTAATCACGTATGAGATGTATGAGCAGACAGAATATGTAAGCTCAACATATATAATCATGTATGAAATGTATGGACAGACAGAATCTGTGAGCTCGACATATATAATCATGTATGAGATGTATGGACAGACATAATCTGTAAGCTCAACATATATAATCATGTATGAGATGTATGGACGGACATAATCTGTAAGCTCAACATATCTAATCACGTATGAGATGTATGAGCAGACAGAATATGTAAGCTCAACATATATAATCATGTATGAAATGTATGGACAGACATAATCTGTGAGCTCGACATATATAATCATGTATGAGATGTATGGACAGACATAATCTGTAAGCTCAACATATATAATCATGTATGAGATGTATGGACGGACATAATCTGTAAGCTCAACATATCTAATCACGTATGAGATGTATGAGCAGACAGAATATGTAAGCTCAACATATATAATCATGTATGAAATGTATGGGCAGACATAATCTGTAAGCTCAACATATATAATCATGTATGAGATGTATGGACAGACAGAATCTGTAAGCTCAACATATATAATCATGTATGAGATGTAGGGACAGACAGAATCTGTATGATCAACATATATAATCATGTATGAGATGTATGGGCAGATATAATCTGTAAACTCAACATATATAATCATGTATGAGATGTAGGGACAGACAGAATCTGTAAGCTCAACATATATAATCATGTATGAGATGTATGGGCAGACATAATCTGTAAGCGCTACATATATAATCATGTATGAGATGTATGGACAGACAGAATCTGTATGATCAACATATATTATCATGTATGAGATGTATGGGCAGACATAATCTGTAAGCGCTACATATATAATCATGTATGAGATGTATGGACGGACATAATCTGTAAGCTCAACATATATAATCATGTATGAGATGTATGGGCAGACATAATCTGTATGCTCAACATATCTAATCATGTATGAGATGTATGGAGAGACAGAATATGTAAGCTCAACATATATAATCATTTATGAGATGTATGGACAGGCATAATCTGTAAGCTCAACGTATATAATCTCCATGTATGATATGTATGGACATACAAAATATGTAAGCTCAACGTATATAGTCATGTATGAGATGTATGGACAGACATATTCTGTAAGCTCAACGTATATAGTCATGTATGAGATGTAGGGACAGACAGAATCTGTAAGCTCAACATATACAATCATGTATCAGATGTATGGACCGACTTAGTCTGTAAGCTCAACATATATAATCATGTATGAGATGTATGGACAGACATAATCTGTATGCTCAACATATATAATCATGTATGAGATGTATGGACAGACATAATCTGTATGCTCAACATATCTAATCATGTATGAGATGTATGGACCGACTTAATCTGTAAGCTCAACATATATAATCATGTATGAGATGTATGGACAGACATAATCTGTAAACTCAACATATCTAATCATGTATGAGATGTATGGACAGACAGAATCTGTAAGCGCAACATATATAATCCTAGTCTTTGATAAAACAGTAGATCTCCATGTACGAGATATTTGGACCGACAGATCTGTAAGCGCAACATAACTAATCCTAGTCTTAAATAAAACAGTAGATCCCATATATGAGATGTATGGACAGACAGAATGTGTAAGCTCAACATATATAGTCATGTATGAGATGTATGGACAGACAGAATCTGTAAGCTCAACATATATAATCATGTATGAGATGTATGGACAGACAAAATCTGTAAGCTCAACATATACAATCATGCATGAGATGTATGGACAGACATAATCTGTAAGCTCAACATATCTAATCACGTATGAGATGTATGAGCAGACAGAATATGTAAGCTCAACATATATAATCATGTATGAAATGTATGGACAGACAGAATCTGTGAGCTCGACATATATAATCATGTATGAGATGTATGGACAGACATAATCTGTAAGCTCAACATATATAATCATGTATGAGATGTATGGACGGACATAATCTGTAAGCTCAACATATCTAATCACGTATGAGATGTATGAGCAGACAGAATATGTAAGCTCAACATATATAATCATGTATGAAATGTATGGACAGACAGAATCTGTGAGCTCGACATATATAATCATGTATGAGATGTATGGACAGGCATAATCTGTAAGCTCAACATATATAATCATGTATGAGATGTATGGACGGACATAATCTGTAAGCTCAACATATCTAATCACGTATGAGATGTATGAGCAGACAGAATATGTAAGCTCAACATATATAATCATGTATGAAATGTATGGACAGACAGAATCTGTGAGCTCGACATATATAATCATGTATGAGATGTATGGACAGACATAATCTGTAAGCTCAACATATATAATCATGTATGAGATGTATGGACGGACATAATCTGTAAGCTCAACATATCTAATCACGTGCGAGATGTATGAGCAGACAGAATATGTAAGCTCAACATATCTAATCACGTGTGAGATGTATGGACAGACAGAATATGTAAGCTCAACATATATAATCACGTATGAGATGTATGAGCAGACAGAATATGTAAGCTCAACATATATAATCATGCATGAGATATATGGACAGACAGAATATGTAAGCTCAACATATATAATCATGTATGAGATGTATGGACAGACATAATCTGTAAGCTCAACATATATAATCATGTATGGACAGACAGAATCTGTAAGCTCAACATATCTAATCCTCACAACTAAACTGTGCCTTGTTCAAGTGTTTTTGTTCACTGAAATTAACTGATTGCATCAATTTTTCTGGTATCATTCTTTTATTACAGACGTTTCGGGGTTCTATACATCAAGTTACAACAACATTGAACATCTAGTTTAACATGGTTTTCTGCTTTGTTCTGACAATGTTGAAATCATCTATGAAATATAAACAAGACCTATTAATATCAGTTTGTTATCGAAATATTAACACAATAGTTTTGGTGACCCTCTAAAACATTGAAACGTTATAAAATAATTGCATAAGAGAGATAATACATTTTCGATCGTATAACTCGACTGGATTGTACGGACGCGTATTCGGGACATGGTAGAAAAAAATAAAGTCAAATTTTGACTTTTTATCTCAAAATTTTGACTTTATAAACTCAAAATTTTGACTTTTTATCTCGAAATTTTTACTTTCAAACTCAAAATGTTGACTTTTTATCTCCAAATTTTGACTTTGTAAACTCAATATTTTGACTTTGTAAGTCAACATTTTGACTTTTTATCTCCAAATTTCGACTTTCACAGTCAAAGTCAAAATTTTGAGTTTGAAAGTCAAAATTTCGAGATAAAAAGTCAAAATTTTGACTTTATAAAGTCGGAATTTCGAGATAAAAAGTCAAAATTTTGACTTTATTTTTTTCTACCATGTCCCGAATACGCTTCCGTAGTACGGATTGGCTCACAACCACACCAATACCTGTTTTGATAGGCTCTAAATACTAGGATCTAGATAGTTTTATGTATGATTATAGTCTACCTGTACCTCGAAACAGGGAACATTAAATAAGAATAAAACGAAGTATTTCGGGCTTATGAACTATGTTTGAACCTATATACGGTTTATTAACTCTATTTGAAGTTGGTTAATAAAATTTAAATGAGTTTGGACATATATGACAAGTGATTGTTCCATAGAATTTCTCAACATTCTGTATTAAATTTGAGTGATAGGTAGGCATTGAACGATGTAACACTAGTATGGATGCAAACATTGAACATGCTTTAACTCAGCATGTTATTATGGGATAGCTACTGCAATGCAGTGTACTCTAATTACTAACTTTATGATTACCGGGTATCATAATTTATATCTATATTTGGGTAACATCAAGTGTATTGTGTCCAGATCCAATGACCATAGACAATATATGTGACTCGCCATATCAAATCCAGTCGTAAGTCGGGATTTTTTTACCCTGTGCCAATGCATTATCTTATATATGCGAGTCGACCATAGGTCGCCTCGCATATATAAGAGAATGAATTGGCCAAACAATTTTTTACAATTTTAATAATTTTTTCTTGTATTCTTTAACAATTTTATAATTTCACCCATACAGAGCCCCAGACAAACATGGGCAGACGACACTCTTCTATATGCTTCTATATATGTGTGGGGCTCCCTGCAGGGTAATGGATGTTTTTTTATTTTATGTCCTAAAAATTGTCAGAAACATTTATTTAAAAAAAAATGATAAAAAAATGTTAGGCCAATGCATTCTCTTATATATGCGAGGCGACCTATGGTCGACTCGCATATATAAGAGAATGCATTGGCACAGGGTAAAAAAAATCCGACTTACGACTGGATTTGATATGGCGGGTCACATATTTGAGTTTCAAAGATTAATATATATACACCTGGCAAGTGCTAAAATAAAGATTGTTATACCACCACCTCTGAATGCGAGCTTCCAGCCACCTTGTCCATTATTAATCGCTGCGTTTCCAGCAATTTGAAAAGGTAGGTAGGCACCAATATATAATTATTGAACTTCAGGTATGATTATTCATTTTATTTGTCCGAAATCAAAATTTACGGTCTGTCAAGTCCACTAAAGTAAACAATTTATTATATTTCAGACTTACTTGTGTGGTAATAATTACTCAGATGTAAAGCGCAAAGAAGGCTCTATGGGTAAAGCATCTCCGGGGTATCACGTGGAGGTATGCTATAAATAAACAGCTCCGGGGTATCATATGGTAGTATATGCTACAAATAAACCGCTCAGGGGTATCACATGGAAGTATGCTATAGATAAACAGCTCCGGGGTATCACATGGAGGTATGCTATAAACAAGAAAACCACAGTCATAAGTGGTATAACGCCCTCAAGATAATATTATTAGGCATAATATAAAATATAGTATTACTGTAGTGCTTATGAAAAAATGTGCATATAGGTCACGGCTATGTAGTTGATTATATGTAATTTTGTTCGTATAATTATGTGTGTATAGTGCGCGCTTGGCGAGAAAGCATGTGAAAACATTATAAAAATCGGACTTGCCAAACTAAAGTTTTGATAATTATGAAATATTTACACTTCATACGTCGTGCATGATATGGGATCAAAAAAGGGCTCATACGTTCCAATTGGTTGAAAAGGTTCATCGCCAATAACGCAACGGCCATTGCATAATTGATACCCCAATAACCACACCCATTTGAAAAATAAGCGACGAACGCCTTGACGAATGACTGTTGACGTACTGCCAGCTCGCGGCAAATACACTAAACTGTTAGTTTATCGGTTCTCATATACGAACCGCTTTCGGCTGGCATTTGTATCTTTTCTTTGTTATTTGTTCTAATTTCTATTGAAATAGAGGTCTGAATACTGCATGAAATAGCATGCAGAATAATAATCAGGCTAAAATTGTCAATTTTCGTTCCATGGTTAAAGTACGCAAATACCTAGTACGTTTCTAATCACATTTAGTCCACCTGAGTACGCAAAAAAAAAATGCTGGTTCTGGATTAACATATTTAAAAAACAAATTTACTGATAGAAGCCAATATACGGCGGCTGAACACTGAGTGGTTTACAAGCAATCTCGAGACATTATCAATAATGTCCGACAAGTTCCCATTCACCACATATTATTAAAACAACTGACTGGTTGAGAGAATCCATGGCTTCCAATTATTGGAGACTAATTATTCTTAACTCCTTCAAGGTTTCATGAATGCACCACCTCAGATTTCCGTTAAAACAACTATTTATAATCCTTCAAATTATTACAACAACTACGGCGTGTCACGTAAGGTTTATTATTCGCAACTTGAACACCAGAAAGGCCTCTAAATGCGGACCAAAAATATTCTAATCGAATTAAATACACCCCCGATACTTCGCAATACGACCTTTAGTCTACATTCCAACTGAGATATAATGCAGCAATGGTACTTGTTATATTATGCATTGTATTCCCAGCCATTTTTCACATCTAAATATCGAAAGCAATTAACGCGGTCATAACAGTTACATACTGCAACAATGAGACATCCGCGAAGATACATCCGCGAATACATACATCCTGCAAAAGGTCTAACCAGAACGCACATAACCAGAACGCACATAACCAGAACGCACATAACCAGAACGCACATAACCAGAACGCACATAGCCAGTACGTATTAACCAGAACGCACATAGCCAGTACGTATTAACCAGAACGCACATAACCAGAACGCACATAACCAGAACGCACATAACCAGAACGCACATAACCAGAACGCACATAGCCAGTACGTATTAACCAGAACGCACATAGCCAGTACGTATTAACCAGAACGCACATAACCAGAACGCACATAACCAGAACGCACATAACCAGAACGCACATAACCAGAACGCACATAGCCAGTACGTATTAACCAGAACGCACATAGCCAGTACGTATTAACCAGAACGCACATAACCAGAACGCAAATAGCCAGTACGTATTAACCAGAACGCACATAACCAGAACGCACATAGCCAGTACGTATTAACCAGAACGCACATAGCCAGTACGTATTAACCAGAACGCACATAACCAGAACGCACATAACCAGAACGCACATAACCAGAACGCACATAGCCAGTATCATATTTTCCCCATAGCTCCTATATGACACCACCAGATCAGCCTCGCAGTATGCACACCTAAATATCGAAATACATAGTTTAACCCTTTACCCAACAAACCGGCCAAATAAAGCTTCAACAGCCTAAAATATCTTCGGTCTGTCTCAATAGAACCATACAAATATGGATATCATTGGAACCGGCTCCTTGACCACATTGTGATAGTTACAGTTAGCCCTGTGCCAATGCATTCTCTTATATATGCGAGTCGACCATAGGTCGCCTCGCATATATAAGAGAATGCATTGGCCTAAAAAAAATCTTTTTTTAACACTTTTTACCATTTTTTCTTACATTCTTTAACAATTTTATAATTTTTAATGTGTTAAGCCAATGCATTCTCTTATATATGCGAGGCGACCTATGGTCGACTCGCATTTATAAGAGAATGCATTGGCACAGGGCCCTTCTGTTGGGTAAAGGGTTAATCATATTCCCCCATAGCTCCATTGCCAGGCCAAAACAGGCTAACAGAATACACCATATAGAGGGCGTAATAAACAGCTTTAAAAATGTGGTATGGTATAAATTAACAGCTCCGGGTAAATTATCACATGGAGGTATGCTGTTCATGGTTATAAATGTGATATGGTATATTCGCAGTATGACACATGCGTGTGAATGGGTTTGTCAATAAGGCACGATTGTCAGCACAGAAGTTTAGAACTCAAGGCGCGCAGCCTCAAGTTAGATAATTCCACAATGACATGTGCCGCATTGACAAACACGTTCACACATATGTTGTTCTGTATGGGGCGCTATTCTTCTATTTATTACATATTTAGTGATATAAAAAATTAATTTTATGATATCACTAAATGAATATATGATATCGCAAAATCGAATTTGTGATATCATTAAATATTTTATGATATCACAAAATGATTTTAACATATCAATAATTCTAATTATGATGTCATAAATTCATTTTTTCTTATTACAAAAACGAATTATTGATAGCACAAAATAGTGTAACCATTTAGTGATATCAATAATTCGATTTAATTATATCATAAATGCATTTTGTAATAAGTTGATAATTTAGAGTGGCTGCATATGGGGATGTATTCACACATGTACATTTAATATTATAGTTTTCAGAATCCATATTTATGAATATCTAATGAGGGCACATGCACTCGTCAAATGCGAATTACCTCATGAATTCCAATACTATGAATGACAGACCACAAACCATGACCATCGTAATTATTTTGAAATACATGTAAGATATCCAGTTTTCAAGAAATAATTGTTAATTCTTTGACATTTCACAATCGTAATGTTCATGATTTGATACGAATGTCAATGTATGTCATTTCAACCAGAACTTATTACAAAGACCCTGACGGCCTTTTAATAGTGATTAACATGAGAGGTATTCAATCTAAAACCATGTGCATATCACATCTGAACAGTGTATTGTTATATAATCACACACCCTCTGCATTAACATAATTAGCTTCCATAAGAATCCGTACAAATCGCGTTCATCAGGCAGTAACTGAAGCCGACACTTAATAAAAAAAAGCGATGGACATGTCATTTCAACCCGATCGTCAAACTCCAGGCAGAGTTATCTCCGCTGATATACCACTGCCAAAATGACATTAATTGGTAAGGAATTCTTACGTGTTTTTAGTTCTTATGTTTTAGGATTAAAATTGTCTATGTCTGGCTCAGTTCATATTGTTCTTGTCAATACCGAAATAATTACCATTATTGCAAACTTTAAAAAAACTTGGTGGTCAAAACAAGATAATAGGTGACTAAATAGTAGTAAATACAGTTCCGCGACGATATGTAAAAATCATTGTGGCAGTGATATATCGCAGCGATAGTGTAGAGGGCGATGTATGGAGTTTGCCCGATCGTATGCATGCACGTGTTGCGTGTTGTTATTGGGAGACTGTGTTGGAATTTGAAAAAATATATATATTTCATTTTTATATATTACTTACAATTATTGTAGTAGTTTTGAAAAGTCGTTCAAATGATTATTATTCTATTAAAATGTACTGGTATGTGATTATAAGGAATGACTTGCAGATAGATTGGGGGTCATTGGTTTTGACCGGAAGAGTAATTAAAGTTCGTGGATCCCGAATGCCGGTCAAAACAGTACCCCAATCGATCTGAAAGTCATTTCTTAAATAACTGTACCCCCAATGACCGAAGGAAATGGTGGGTAATCTCCGTAACACGTGGCACGGGAGGTTCGATTAAATATCAGAATATAGGATATCCTATAATCCTATATCCCACAATATGTGAAATATAGCGACTTATTGAAATATGACTGAATCACAACGAAAAAGCTAAATAGGAAATACAGCGAAATAGCGGAATTGGAAATGCAGAGAAATGGCGAAATAGAGAGAAACATGGAAAAAGGAAATACAGCGAAATAACGAAATACACTATTACATAGCAAGTATTATTAACGAAATAACCGAGATATTTGAAGAAGTGTTTTAAAGAGCGAAATATAGAAATATGAAATACAGCGAAACAACGAAATGTATTATTACATTACACACTTAAAGAGTATTAAAATAAAGAATATTAAAGGTACTCAACCCGTAAAGAGGGTCCCCATCTCAACAGATTCCAACAACAACAATCCGATCAGAGGGTCCTATATTACTATTGCTTTGGCTTTGGGGGTAAAAAATATTTGATTCGAGTCGAGGAACCCATCAAACAAAGCTCAGAGTTATTAGATATTGATTTTTGAAATTTGTTATTATTCTCGAGATAAATACTAATAACTGCCGTAATCTGCTCTGGATGTGTACTCAAAATCTATTCAAACAGACAAGGATGGATAACTCTAAAATCAAGTGGTAATTTTAATGCAATTTTGACTGAGTTCTGGGCCAGATAGTATTCCCGATAATGAAAAATAATAGATTTCTAAAATCGATATCTAACAAATCTGAGCTTTGATGTGTGACTTCCTCGACTCGAATCAAATATTTTTGACACCCGAAGCCATTGAAATAGTAATTGAGAGGAGTTTTATCGGGTTGAGTACCTTTAAAATATAGAGAATTTGTTCTTATACCAACAGGGGGGGTGAAAAAAAAAATTCCGGCACGTATGCCGGGGTGGGTGGGTGGTCAAAGCCAGCAACAAGCAATTTTTTCCGCAACTAAAACAAAAATTTCCTGCTTGTTTTTTAGTGTTTTGGCAATGAGTTGGGCTTCAAAACCACTTTGAATGAGAGAAATAATGTAATTCTAACTGGTAAACTGACTGCAGGCAGTTATCGTGTTGTATTTTGTTGCAAATTTTGAAATCCAAGATGGCCGCTGGCAGCCATGTTTTTTTGGCCGAATGACCTCAAAATGACTCATTCCTATTTACATGTCCATGTTAACATCCATGATAAATAGTATGCACAGAAATTCATATACACCTGTTTACAGTGAATTTCCCCCCGCAAATCTCTGTTTTAGTGTTAAAAGGGGGGTGGGTGTCAAAAAATGGTCGGAAAAAACTGTCGAAAACGGAAAAAAATTTGGCGTGGGGGTGGGTGGGTACAAAAAATGATCGAAAGGGAAAAAATGCCATACGTGCCTGAATTTTTTTTCCGACCCCCCCCCCCCCCCCTGATACCAATCATAAATATTATGTTATGTTATTGTAAAGTTCGTACGCTTTTTTATGTAAACAAAAGCGAATAATGTTACAGAACCTGGCTTTTGTTTACAAAACACAGCTTACGAACTTGACAATAATGCTAATTACGCGATATTTATGATTGGTATAAGAACACAATATGTCTATATTTTAATATTCTTTCTGTTTATTGCAGTTTTAATGGGTGTGACCATTTTTAAAAGCATACCCACCGAGAAGGTCATGATTTCATATTGTAATCTAAGAGTTAGAGTAACACTTTGATATATTATTTTGCTGTGATCACGTAGCAGGTCGGATTAATTTGAGTTCTTATTTACCAGATTGTAGACGACAAAGGAAATGTTCTTCCTCGAGGCAAAGAAGGTAACCTGGCTGTAAAGTGTAAGCCAGAGAGACCTGTTGGGTTGTTCCGAAAATATGTGGTGAGTGAACACAATAATTTGTAAATAACTAAAAGCTACTCATAATTATCAGGACTAAAATTAGGCCTAGTAATTTATCACTTTTTCCAAATTTCAGTGACAAAAATCGGTTGATAATAGTAATACTCAAAATACTAATATATATAACTTATGTTCTATAAATTTATCAACAGTGTATACTGTTGTCTTACTAACTTAAAGACCCACTTAATTGCCCAGATCACATTGATTACAACATATTCCATATTTGATACCATTTGGAAGAGGAACCAAAAAAAAAAACGGAATACGGAACAGCTGTGGCCTAGGAATGTCCACCAAGTGACAGAGATTCTCAGATTTGCGCCAAGACTTCCAAGGTATTTACCCCAGAATACATCATAACTCATAACTAAGAGATAGAGTTATTCCCCTTGCATTGATAATAATAGGCTGACAGTATACAGACCAGATCGAAATTAAGCACACAGCGCACGTCGATCTGTACATTGAGAAAAACAACATATTCACAGTTTATTCGACCTGATAATAGTTGATAACACAATGTATTGGAGCTTCCTCTTTTAAATGGTATATGTTATGGAATATGTTGTATATAATAATTATGATCTGGGCATTCGAAAGTGGTTTGTACAATGATGTGTCCGTCCGTCTGTCGGAAGTCCAGCCGTCCGTCCGTCCATTTCAGCTAGTAACTTGGCGTTAATTATCGGTCTCGTTGTCCTTTGACATGGTGACATCACAGGTTGGAAGAAAGAATACACACATACTACGGATTTCGTCCATAAATGTTTAACAGAGTTACCCCCTTGTTTGACTCATAAATGTGTGAATTGTGTGTCCGTTCGAACATATAACCTTGTAACTATGGTGTTAAGTATCGGATTTCTTTGTCCTTTGGCATGGTGATAGCACAGGTTGGGGAAAGGATACCCACATAATACAGGTTTCGTCCATTAAGTATTGATCAGAGTTAAAGCCCTTGTTTGACTTAAAATTTCCGTCCGTCCGTTCGTCCGAATATATAACCTTGTAACTTTGGTGTTATAATTATCGGATTTCGTTGTCCTTTTTGTATGGTGATAGCACATTTAAAGAGATCGAAGGATACCGACTTACTACATGTTTCGTTCATTCATTTTTGCCAGAGTTACGGCCCTTGTATGACTTGGGAATTTATGAATTTTGTGTCTGTTTGCAAATTTCAGCGTGCATCATCGGATTGGTTTATACTTTGATGTGTTGATAGTCCAGTAATAGGGAAAGGATACCAACTTCTTGGATTTAGAAAACAAAGAACTTTTGCTATCCATACGAATATTTAGTATTGTCCACTCGATGAACTGAGTGTCGGGGGCATTATGCACCTGTTAGATTGTTTGTGAGATTATAGGATTTTATTATGTCTCCAATCTCATAGAGAATGGTGTTTATGGATAACATTCAGTTCTCCACCTATTCATGTTTTCATGTTGTTATCGAACAGTATAGCTTCAGTTATAGTTACCATCTAACATCTGGTTATATAGAAACTTGAATAAAAGTTAGGTCTGCTTTTTTTCTTGATTTTAAACTTGTTTCTGAATTTTGTGTGCGGCTATCACAAGTACAACAGATATAAAGCTTTTATTGACCAATATAATACAATAGATAATGTGGTATCAGATTACAAATATTAAATTTCAGATGTTAACTAAGATTTGTAGTATGATGACAGCCTGTTAGCTTTCACATTTTGGAATATGTTATGCGTCTAGGTTTGTTTCTCTTTACACTAATAATTATTTGATATAAACAGTACATAGTTCAAGCGCTGTGGTTCGCTCCAATGTGTTTTATGGACCTAGCTATTAATTGTATCCAACTGATAGAACTATGGATTGTGTTCAATTTGAACACAAATTTATTCAAGAAATGAATGTTGTGGGTGTGTGTGAGTTATTGGGGGATACGACGATGTGGTCGTTAATGAATGTAGTGGGTGTGTGTGAGTTATTGGGGGATACGACGCTGTGGTCGTTAATGAATGTAGTGGGTGTGTGTGAGTTATTGGGGTTTACGACGATGTGGTCGTTAATGAATGTAGTGGGTGTGTGTGAGTTATTGGGGGATACGACGCTGTGGTCGTTAATGAATGTAGTGGGTGTGTGTGAGTTATTGGGGTATACGACGATGTGGTCGTTAATGAATGTAGTGGGTGTGTGTGAGTTATTGGGGGATACGACGCTGTGGTCGTTAATGAATGTAGTGGGTGTGGGTGAGTTATTGGGGGACACGACGCTGTGGTCGTTAATGAATGTAGTGGGTGTGTGTGAGTTATTGGGGGACACGACGCTGTGGTCGTTAATGAATGTAGTGGGTGTGTGTGAGTTATTGGGGGATACGACGCTGTGGTCGTTAATGAATGTAGTGGGTGTGTGAGAGTTATTGGGGGATACGACGCTGTGGTCGTTAATGAATGTAGTGGGTATGTGTGAGTTATTGGGGGATACGACGCTGTGGTCGTTAATGAATGTAGTGGTTGTGTGTGAGTTATTGGGGGATACGACGCTGTGGTCGTTAATGAATGTAGTGGGTGTGTGTGTGAGTTATTGGGGGATACGATCGACGCTGTGGTCGTTAATGAATGTAGTAGGTGTGTGTGTGAGTTATTGGGGGGTACGACGCTGTGGTCGTTAATGAATGTAGTGGGTGTGTGTGAGTTATTGGGGGATACGACGCTGTGGTCGTTAATGAATGTTGTGGGTGTGTGTGAGTTATTGGGGGACACGACGCTGTGTTCGTTTGGGGCACATTGTGTAAACAGCGAAAACATCCACTACATTCATTTTTTATATTTATATAGTTTTTTAATTATTTATTCCCACAAAAAAAGCTGAGTGTATTCTTATTTATTTTCACAAAATTGCCGATAATCTGAGACTAGCCCACGCAGCACATTAAGTCAGCCCAATATAAGATTTCCAAACTCTTATACGATAACGTGATATAAATAAATGATTCAGATGCAGTTCGGCTGAACTTTTAAAATCACGCCCAATTATTCTGCTGACAGCGTGTAGTGATTAGTTCAGATTATGTCAAAAATGTGTAACTTCCGGTTCGTGATAAACTCTTCGCATTATTGGGATGTAAACCGGGTGACCCAATTGGCACCATATCAGGGTGGGACCGGGTGGGTGGGTGTCCGGCCCGACCCCGGAATGCAGATTTTTTCTGATGTCATGCAATTTTTTTCCAAAATATTTCTAAGACAAATTACAGCTTCAAAATGAATTGAAACAATCAGATTCATATAGTAGTGCATGCTATAGCCTTATACAAGTGATGGGGGCTCTATATTTTATTTTTTTGTCCACAATTTCTCCCTTTAACAGTTGAAACCATGGGGTGGATCCGGTTTGGTCGAGGAAAAAAATTGCAATGAAAAATAAATCCATTCTCATATTTTCTCATAGTTTATCATGGCTTTTTAAACTTATTATACATAGAGGATACCTGCGTGTTTTGAGTGAATACCGGAAGTATCCCATGAGTGGTCACAGAGAGATACTGGAATCATCGCGAGTGACCACGAATGAGGTAATTCCGGTATTCACTCAAAACACGAAGGTTTTCTTTTTATTATATGCGCTATTTACTAAAATAGATCGAGGAATTAATTCAAAATCGAACTGATTCCGATTCACATCGGCAATACAATTTCTGCACAACAAACAGAGAGACCACGTGGTTCAATAAAATACTGTCGATAACTCAGAATACATATGCTTCAAATGTGCGTAATAAATCAGATAACTTTATTTCAAATATACCAACTGACTTGCTTGTGTACTATTAGCAATGTGGCCAGCTGTCAAAAAGCCGAAAAACCGTTGGCCACATTTGTTTATATTAATGATATCAGTCAAGATATTGAATAAACGATAAATACAGTGACCACGTGGTCGAAGTACATGGTCGATGTCGATACATGACTACAGTGACTTAAGTCACATAATAACGTGTTGTTCACTGATTGGAGCATTAAAAGGCTCCAGATTCAATCTCAGAGCATCTAATTTTCAAAAATGTCCGGGGGGTGCCCCCTGACCCCCTCCCGTACTCGCCCCATCAGGCCTTCGGGAGATGCCTTCGGCATCTCCTGCTGGGATACTACTCGCCTCGACATTTTGTAGGAGAGCTACTCGCCACTCGCCTAGAATGATTTTAAGGGAAGCTCCTCATTGCTCACCAGTGATTTCCCACATGGAGAGGACTGGAACTGTGTTTATTTAATCAAATTGATGGTGTTTTTACTTTACACATGCACATATTTTAACATATTGCTAATAAGGGACACAACTATCCTGTTAAAGTGGGTATTTTACCTTTATAACCATAAATATTTGGGTTTTTAAAGGTTTTTCACTGGTTTTGTTGGCATATTTTTCAGCCATGTGCTTTGTTTGTTTATTTTTTGTGGGTGTACTTGATCAGCGTTCTCTCAGTTCCGGTGCAGACACAATGAGAGACCCTTACCCTGCCAACAACACATTATTTAGTAGAACTTACAAGATTTTCATCAATTTTGTGGGTGGGTGTCCCAGACCTGGGTGAAAAAAATTTACGCTCCCGGTGTGGTGGGTCCCCAAAACTGAAAAACATAAAATTTCCACCTTGTATCCGTAATTTTTTTCCTGACCCCACCCCCTTGCCATATGGCTATATATGCTTTCTATTTTTACAGGAAATACACTTAACTCAAATAATGATTAGTTCTTATAACATCAACGCAAGAACTCTGATAGTTCTCTATGTATATTGTCAGCCGTGTTCATTAGATTTCTTTATGATATTGCCAGCCATGTTTCACTTTCATCGTATGTCACTGTAACTTCTTTCAGAATGAGCTGGAGAGAACGGAATCTGCTCATGTTGGAGATTTCTATCTGACTGGTGACAAGGCTCATATGGATGAAGATGGCTATATATATATGTTTTATTTGCAGGGCCGAGGATGTCATCAATTCTGCTGGGTGAGGGCTATTATTTTGCAGCTATGATTGGCATCGCTGCATCTCTTATAGACCACTCAGTTATCAATTCAACCAATTCACTGCAGTTCGATAGTTTGTACTTGCATCTTGATTCAACATCATAACACTATTTGCCTAGCTATACTCATTCTAACCACTCATATATTTATCCAAACAATAGAATGGATGGCGTTTACCAATTATTGTTCTGAGTAATTTAATGGCGACTCAATTGTGAATCATTTAATTTCTACTTGGGTCAGGTACTATTCTCACTATTTTTCACTCAGTTTTAGTTCAACTTTACTTTAGACAAGTTTGAGCTTTTCATAGGTTGGCGCGTCCGTCGTCTTTCAACAGTTTCCTTTGGCACACCCTACTGGCCGCATCCCTCATCCGATCATCACCAAACTTCATCGGGGTGACCTCTAGATGAGGTTGTTTTCCGAAATTCGTTTTAAAAAATGGCCGCCAGTAGCTATCTTAGATTTCAGATTTGAATCCATCTGCATGCACACCCTGCAGCCCGCATGTATTGGAGAATTGTTTTGAAAATGTTACAAGCATGTTTGGAATCACCTCTAGATTGGAGCTATCGTATTTGAACGATTTTCTATGAAAACATGGCTGCCGGCAGCCATCTTGAATTTTACTATTTGCGTGACTAAATAATTTGGAACACCCTAGAGATCACATCCTTCATCTGGTCGCGACAAAACTTCATATGGATCTTCGGGGTGACCACTCTCTATTGGAGTCATTGATTAGTTCCGAAGTTCATTAAAACATGTCCGCCAGTGCCCAGCGGCCATCTTGGATATTACTCTTTGCATGACTAAATTCTTCGGCCCAGCCTACAGGCCACATCCCTCATCCGATCGTCACCAAACTTCATAGGGATCTTCGGGGTGACCTCTAGATTGAAGCCAACCATTTTTTTCCCGAAATTCATAAAACAAATATGGCCACCAGCATCCATCTTGGATTTCAAATTTGAATCCAATGTACCACACTGCAGCCCGCATTTAACGGACAAATATTATTGAAAATAAAATTTACAGGCAAGTTTAGTATCGCCTCCAGATGGGAGCCATCAATTGTTTTTAATTCATTTAGAAAACATGGCCATCAGTGGCCATCTTTGATTTAATTCTTTGCATAACAAAATGCTTTGGCATGCCCTACATGATACATCCCACATCCGATTATCTTCTAATTGCATATGGATCTTCTAGGTAGGAGCTGTCCAAATGTTTCGAAATTCGTCGTTAAAAAACATGGCCGCCAGCAGCCATCTTGGATTTCACATTTGAGTCCATCGGCACATCATGCAGCCCACATTAATTGGAGAAATGTTTGAAATGTAAATAAAATCCCTTTACTGAAACATTTGGACTTTTCTTCTTCTTTATCATTCTATTGGCTGTTCAGCTTAAAATAATTAACGCCTCCACAAGTTGAGCTCGATGTCACTTTCATTATTTGTGCACTGTGCATGGTGTGCAATTTAAAAACTGACAATATTATTTATGGAAAAAATTTGTATATCTACTTATATTCTTCTGCTAATCGTTATGTTTAAATATTTATGGGAATTATTAACATGGAGTTGATTGGAGCGAATAATCTTTGTTGTATTTCACCTTATAGAGGGTCTCTAATGTGTCTCAATTATATATGAAATTTATTAACCGAGTAAATTCAATTAGAGCGAGGCTCGAATCGAATATACTGGACGAGGTTTATCAATTTCGTATAGAATTGCGACCAATTTGCATTCTGTTGTTATCACATAATCACTTTTATGGCAAGGATAAACGATATCGAAACGTCTAGTGTTAGAATAAATTAATACTGATTTCCTTATCACAACCAATGGGGAAGTAAAGACACCTTCAAGAAAAATATAGTTCCATTTTAAAATGTGTCTTTTCATGTTGACAACATTGTTCAACCACCCTTATCATCTTATCATCCATGTTTATCTCACATTCAACACATAATAACTATCGAATATCATAATTAAATTGTTAATAACTAACCACTTGATTTTAGAGTTACGATGGTGTCATCACTTTAACCGAGAGCACTAAATTATATTTTAGCTCAGCTCAAATCGAATTTAGTGGATGAGGTTAATAAATTTTGTATAGAATTGCGACGAATTTGAGATCCATTTCAACACATAATCGCATTTTAGCGACGAAAAACGATCTCGAAACGACTGAGGTTAAAACATATTAATATTGATTTCCTTATCACAACCAAAGAGGAAGTAAAGACACCTTCAAGAAAGAAAAAATAGTTCCATTTTAAATGTGTCTTTTCGTGTTGACAAAATTGTTCAACCACCCTTATCACCCATATTTATCTCACAGTCAACTCTATATAACCCAACACATATTGAATATCATAATTATATTCTAATTTAATAACATAATAATAAAGTTCCGGCATTTAGGGCGCGTACACATGGCCAGCAAGAAAATATCAGGTATGCCCCATGTGACTTACTTGACCAATGAAATAAATAATACCGGAAAATATCCGACGAAGGCAGCGCGCTGATATTTTATCGCCAATTGGTGATATGTGTTCACCTTGATAGGTGGCCATCGTTATCCGTTAACTAATCTCGCAGGGATATGATCGTAACAATTCAAGCGCTCGAGTTATGATCCATCAATAGTATCGTCTGTTTCAACATACTACGTATTTCCATTTTGTATTGGTTGTCAGAACCGCTGATGTATTATATATATACATGTATATACGTGTGTGCAGAGACGTGACGATAGGGGGTTGGGGGTGTCTCACCCCCCCCCAACTTTGGTCAACATTTCCAACAGTTGGAAATTTCATACCTGCCAAAACATTAGTTGGAAATTTCACACCAACAATAGGTTGAAAATGTTCTTGTATAGTTTGATTTTCAAAAATATTCTTGGGGGGAATTAACATTTTTGGACCAATATTTGCATATTTTCCTATTTTTGGTAAAAAATTATGGTCTGAAATGGTTATCAGTTGGAAACTTTCCAACCTCAGGGGGGGGGTGACAGGTTGGAAATTTCCAACACTTGGAAAGCTTGTGTCCAGGGGCCTGTACTATGGAATTACAATTGCCGTATTACAAGGTTATGGGAGGTACACGGGAGGCGTGAAGTGCAATGGACCACTGTATTGTAATAGAGTAGATTATACCCATGTGCGCATTACCGATTGGTGATTGGGTTTGATCAGAATGATATTCAATATAATACTCCAGCGATTTTGCATGACAACCCAACTAGAAATTGAAATACATCTTAAAACGTGAATTGTTGGAACAGACGATAACCATTGTTGACATATAACACAACGCACGAACGGTTGCGGCGTACTAACTGAGCGAGTATTTAAAGGATACCGATTACCACTAATACAATTGATCACGGAATACCCATGCTCTAGCGATAACAGATCAATGGGTGTCTCCGATGAATATTTTTTTCATTGGTCAATCAAGTCACATGTGGTAAACCTATTATTTTATTGGTCACCAATGACTCACCATGCATGTAAATGAGGCGTTGCAAGAAGTCGGCTTTTCGCTGTAAGAATAAGAGTGGAGGTATATGGTAATCGACACCTTATGTGTACCCCACATAACCTTCTACACGTGTCCAAACACGGCAATTGTAATTCCATAGTACAGGCCCCTGGTCCTTCCCCCATGGCCAGTCAAAAGTAAAAAACTGCTAGTTAATTTAAGAAAACAATATTGTCATACATTTGGTCAACATTGTCATTGGAATTGTCATCAGTTGTAAATTTTCTAACCTTAGTGGGGTGTCAGGTTTGAAATTTCCAACTCTAGGAATGCTTGAGGATAGTCTAGATGGTAGGATTTTGCGATTTTCTTGTTAAGATTACAAAATTTTCGCACACCGGGCCGAACCATGGTCTAATATTAGACCTAAGAGCACTGAGGTGCAAGGGGGTGCAAATGGAATTATGGAAAACTTGTGTTTGGTCTGATTCTGATTCAAGGGGGGGGCGGGTGCAGTTGGAACTTCCCAAGGTGGACAGCCCCAACGGAAACCCTCTAGCCACGTCCCTGCGTGTATGGGGATGCTTTATAATTTGGTACCTCACATGCCTTGACTTAGTTGTTTTACTTTAATTATGTATGTTTCGAATAAGAAATTATTGGCGGCTCCTCGCTCTTCTCGCATGTGGGATGTGGCCCAGGGCCGAACACACCATCGTCTGTTTAGATGTCGTTTCGTGTGTTCATGAAGAACACACATCCCTACTCCAACGACGAGGGCGCGTTCCTTTCTCGTTAAAATAGGTGGCATTTAAAATTTTCCATAACACTTTATAACTCTATGAATATTCGATATGAACTATAGGTTGTTTGTCCGCAGTAATTCACTTCAACAAACACGACTAACACTAGTCACATTGAGCTCAATCAACGCCATATAGCCCGCCGCTTTCTCACGGGCGTAATATTTGCAGCAAGAAAATATCAGAGTACATTATTGTGCCTGATATTTTCTTGCAGATATTTTCTTGCAGCTTCATGTGTACGCGCCCTTACATCGAGATTTAAATGTCTTTGCTGGAAATTCGTTTGGCTTTACGCAGTTTCTTTCAGTTTTAAATTATTTGAACTACTCTGAATTGAAATAGTACCGATGAAGTATATCAATGTACCCTTTGCTATGTCCTTCACTGTAACACAAAATTACTCCGCCGACCGCAGATGAATTAGCCGGGTACTTTTATCACGATTTTTCCCAACATGGGTAGCTTTATCACAATTTCCAGAACCTTTATCACAGAGTGGCGAATTAAGCATAAGTAAGAGTTAGGCACTTACTTACTTACCCTTCATCAACACACCCGTGTTCGGGCAACCTCTATATAGAGTGTATTAACCTAGCACATTTAGTGTATGTACAGCTACAGTAAATCAAAGGAGCCTATAATGGCCAAAGGCTGTAAGTCATGAGTATCATTTCGGTTTGGTCATCATCAGTAATGTAATATATCGGTGTAGATGCAAGGCATAGCACAGCACTGATAATCATGGACGACTTTCTGCATTATAACGATGTCGTTTCATTGTCACCTTCATATATGTTAATACATATTTTCTGTGTGAGTACAGTGCAATGTAGGTTTTTTTTATATCTCCCAAATAGCTTTCGGTGTAAATCCACTGGAAAGCCTAACTTTTCTGAAGGCCAATGATAACTGTTGTGCAAACTGATCTATGCAGAGCTTTTTTTTTTAACCATAGTGCTACCAATGTATGAAACTTATTAAGTTATGATTGGTAACCTTTTTGGAACTGGTAGTATTAAACAGTCACTCATTTTGTATGTGCTCAGTGTAACTTACTGCATGTCGTGGCCCCTTGGTAAACATTTATTCTAAATTCACCCTAAATTCAATGTTTTAACATAATCTTAGAATTTGTGTTAGAGGATAGCATTGGATTCTCAGTAAATTGTTAAAATACTATAGATAATACAGCATGTATATAACATTCAATATTGTAATTTTAACTAAATACATGCTTCCCATAGAATATAATCACAGTATATTGGTATGCATACTAGTGGGGAACCAAAACGGCTGCGACAGGAGAGTGAGAACTTACTGATCACATATAAAATGAACAGCTACGACCGTATTGTTTTGTACCAGTAATTATCCCTTATAGCACTATGCACTGCATGTATGTATGTATATGAGACGACCGTATTGTTTTGTACCAGTAATTATCCCTTATTGCACTATGTACTGCATGTATGGTCAGTCGTGCAACATGAATACATATGTATCTCTTCCATAGATACATTTGCACACGTGACAAGTATTACAATTTACTGCATATAGGTTATAATATACTTTATACCATGACTCCCTATTGTACTGTGTGCAAACATGCTATATAATAAATTTGAGCTGTACACCCTACTGTGTGTGAACAGGAGTCCGACCGTGGGTAACACGTTTCTACTGTGGGTAACACGTTTGAATGGCATTTCAATGGTTAAAGTTTATTCCCATAGTAGAACTACATCCGTGTTGACCTTTCATTAACCTTCCGTGACCACGATCAAAATGACGCTATTTTTTAAATGTAGCTCCTCGCGATGAAAACAATTTGATACTTTCGATTCAATTGAATATTATACTCACTAATGCGATAAAAACGAACAGTTAATTCCGTGGAAATCACATCCAGATCAACAAATTGAACATATATTTCAAGAAATAGACGTAAAAAACTCGAACAACAAAACAGCAACAAACGGTGGATTTCAAAATGACTTTCGTGGTTTCCTGTTGACTGTACGGCGGAGAAAAAAAGTTCCCGCAATGTGTTATATTTAATATTATTTATATTCATTAAATTCGTATTCCCATATATATTCATATTGTTTATTTATGGCGGTTTTATTACAGTTTATTAATGTGAATTGGCTACAATGATACCATATTCGTACAATTGAATGTTGACCTAATTCAATGTACATGTATCAATACGCCTGATCAGCTGTGATAGTGTACGTCGATGTACGGCCAAGTGTGGGGAACACAGCGGGGATGATTGTGAATGGTGCGACAGAATCATCTTAATTTAAGTGGGTTTATTTCGATTTCATAGCATTTTTGCTCCTGTACCGGTCATGGTATAAACAAAATACACACGTAGTGTTTCTGAATACCAAATTTACACCACTCGTGGGATTGATGATTTACCACACTCGCTAAAGCTCGTGTGGTAAATCATCAATCCCACTCGTGGTGTAAATTTGGTATTCAGAAACACTACGTGTGTATTCTATATTTATCACATGATTAGCACTATTTTCCGATGTAATATTCGAGCGTAATAGACACGCGTAATATCGTCGCGTGCAATGACGTCACGCGGCTCTTTGGGACAATGATCGCTGGCTGCAGTTAATTGTTGTTTTCGATAAAATTTTAGCGATTATATGATCATGTGATAAAAAGTATCTCAAACTCGTTATATTTTATAAGTAATTTATCAACCTCGTCCACTAAATTCTATTTGAGCCTCGGTAAACCTCGGCTCAAATCGAATTTAGTGAACTCGGTTGATAAATTACGTATAAAATAGTAACTTGTTTGAGATCCTCTATGTCTTTGTATGTCAAATGTAATGACGTTAACCCTTTACCCAACAGAACGGCCCTGTGCCAATGCATTCTCTTATATATGCGAGTCGACCATAGGTCGCCTCGCATATATAAGAGAATGCATTGGCTTAACACATTAACAATTATAAAATTGTTAAAGAATGTAAGAAAAAATGGTAAAAAGTGTTAAAAAAAGATTTTGTTTAGGCCAATGCATTCTCTTATATATGCGAGGCGACCTATGGTCGACTCGCATATATAAGAGAATGCATTGGCACAGGGCATAACCGTAACCATCACAATGTGGTCAATGAGCCGGTTCCAATGATATCCATATTTGTATGGTTTTATTGAGACAGACCCAAGATAATTTAGGCTGTTGAAGCTTTATTTGGCCGGTTTTGGCCGTTTTGTTGGGTAAAGGGTTAAGACAAAATAAAATTGAATTGTATTGTAGGTATCAAATCGGTCCGGTTGAAGTGGAGACGGCATTATCAGAGCATCAATCAGTCTTAGACTCGGGAGTTGTTAGCAGCCCTGATGCAGAAATGGGAGAAGTATGACTAAAACTCAGTTCAATGGAGAATTGTTCTGTCCATATATGTGACCCGCCATATCATATCCAATCGGAAATCGGGATTTTGTAACCCTGTGCCAATGCATTCTCTTATATATGCGAGTCGACCATAGGTCGCCTCGCATATATAAGAGAATGCATTGGCCTAACAATATTTTACAATTTTAATATTTTTGTCTTGTATTCTTTAACAATTTTATAATTTCACCCTTACAGAGTCCCAGACAAACATGAGCAGACGACACTCTTCTATATGCTTCTATATATGTGTGGGGCTCCCTGCAGGGTAATGGATGTTTTTTTATTTTATGTCCTAAAAATTGTAAGAAACATTTATTTAAAAAAAATGATAAAAAATTGTTAGGCCAATGCATTCTCTTATATATGCGAGGCGACCTATGGTCGACTCGCATATATAAGATAATGCATTGGCACAGGGTAAACAAAATCCCGACTTACGACTGGATTTGATATGGCGGGTCACATATTGGTGTTATTTCACCTGACATGCAACGGGGAACTATTAACCCATTCTAAACCAGTAATTTCACAAATTGTGTTATTTTGTATTAGAATAAGCTAACTCTACTTAAAGTCACATGGCGGTTTGGACTCTAAAATACAAATAATGTTATTAGCTTTTGAATTTTTCTCAGTATCGAAAATTCTGTAACCCAAAAAGACGCACTGAAGTAATGAAAAATGCAACTATAAACAAGGTGTTTGGGTCCCAAACAAAAACAGCAATTTGCACAACATGGAAAACAAAAGAGCGTTTCGTGTCATGCTATTCCTGATATGGTAGCAATAAAGAGCGTTTGTCTGACTTCGGGCAAGAAATTTAAAACGGTTGGAAAATGGCAATGACTTTGGCAAGTGTTTTTTTCAGAGCATATAAATATATTTCTTGTATTTATCGACCTATCGGATCCATTCCTCCAATTTAGATGTAGACAACATTTGGAGGTTCGAATGAGCAATGTCCGTTTAAGGTAACTTCAACCTGAGGAATTTGCTCCAATTCATGAGTCATGACCCGTGCTAAATGCCCTGCGTTAACAGCCTAGCCTTCACATCAGTCTCTTTAAAATGCCGACGAAAATTTTACAATATTTACGTCTCTGGATATCTCATTCATAATCAGTTATTGAATGGATGGGATTCCCTCCATTGCATTGGTTTATGACGTGTTGACAAGTTTCCCACGCATTGTCAAACTCAACTATTGTTGGAAAACTGAATACAGGCGATATATCCATAACTCATTTTCTAATCGCAGTATATACGAGACATCATGGTCGAGTTTTTATCAGTCAACGATATTCGTGACTGAATATTCTTTCGCATCTTGTTGCATTTATAACTATTTCTAAATACTACGATTCTCACAAACATTTACTACGCCAGGAATGCACTACATATTTGGAAATGGTTTATTACGTAGTGTTGGGAATGCCGCGTCGTCGTATAAATGAAATATAATGATCACATCTAGAGACGTACATCCGTTATAGTCTGGCTGTCGGGCTGAAAATATAAGGTGTACCAGGAAAAAAATCTTAACAAGCTAAATTTGGTATCGTTGGAAAGAGGAGATCTTCATGTATAACATATCCAATATCCGCTAAAATCCGCTTTGGGGAAAATGTACTACAGCGCCCTGAATAGGGGTGGGTTCTAACGTAAATTATTAAGGTAAGTATACGATATGTTATGGCATAAGGATTACGTAGTTGTACAACTATGTATGAAATTGGACCAACGGAGCGAATAGAGTGACACGGACAGAAAATAATACAATCGCGGCCATAAAATGGCTGTCAAAATGGCCGCAACTCCAAAACATACCACGACGAAAGCAACACATTGGATAACCATATAGGAGTGAACATACGTATTATTAATGTACATTCATGTTGTTTAGTATCTTTAAAGGTACACAGATCATTAAAATATCCATCTGCATGATGTATTGGTCATTTCAACGCAAGTCAAACCCATTAAATTTCTGTTTTTTAGCTTATCCAACATCCAACTGTCCGGACAAAATATAATAATTTTGGTCATGCAACACACAAAGTAATGTTTCGCCATGCAGTGTATGGTAGTTTCATTGGACATTGTGATTAATTATTGAATGTAACACATACACCGACGTGCACACCCTTGTGGTATAAAGACTAGTTAGATTTGTGGAATTTGCTGCACTCTCCGTGATAATATGCCATACACATATGTCCCAATGCTTATCACACTGCAAAGAAACATCAATATCTTCAATAGATTAGCGCCACATCTCATGAGATCAAAGAGATGGTACATCTTACAGATTATTTAAGACTAATTTTCACGCGGCTACCAAACCGGTTTATTATTGGAACATTTTGTTCAAATTACTTCAGTCCACACTTTACAACTGGAATATACTACCACACAATGCACAATATTAATTTTCAGTATCGTTTTGTTTTAAAATATCTTACCAGTACCACCCACGTAATTATGCTAAATAGCAAGGGTTCATCGTTTAAAGCTGTTATTTCAGCGTTGAACATTCGCTAAATGTTGCTATTTGTGGTTTTGTGTACAGCAACTATATGTAACTTTAGGGATAAGGGGCAAACGCGGTGATGCGGTTGCAGAAATCGTAGTAATTTTCGCATATATGTGGCTTCGGTGAATATAACGAAATATAATTTCCAGATATAAACACAGTCTCAGCCACAGAATATGTAAACTATATTGGTCAAGTTTAGAATTTATTGAAGATAGGCTTTGTACTCCTGTGTGTTTTTGATAAATTGTGTTCATAATATACCACCATGCATTCTTGTGATAAAAGCGAAATATTCGTGTTTTGTCACCTGATTGGAGTCAACTATGATTACTGTTTTGAGATAGAGACAATGGAATCTTCACATTTTACCCAAAAACTGTATGCATATATCTTATATTGTTCCATAGCAGTGCATTTTGAAAGGGTTAATTTTGTAGATATCAAAATAAATGATGATCGGTCACATTCACGAGACTACTCTGACGACATATATTTCTGCTTCTAGAAAACATCACAGAATCAATACATCCATATCAAATCGCATTTAACTGTTTAGTTACACATATAATCACACGATTCAACATAAAAAGTACATATAAAACTGCGTTATTGTTCCGTTTATGTGTGCCCAAAAGTCCAGATTTAACCGTTGCATGAGACCCTGCTTTCGATTGCTCCCTCGTGAGATTCATTAGGGATAATTCTTACATCTCTGATCAAACGTTCCTCTTATACTCTGCAATGAATATCCTCAAATAATTCGAACGTTTGTTCTATCTTATAGGACTAGCAATTACATGTTTCACAAAGTGTAAATTTCATTCACTTTTCTTTTGGCGTCCGTTTTGGGAAAGACATTCTACAAATATGGTTTACGGCTAAACATTGTTTGTCAATATTTAAATTTATTGCGAATTTGGCATTAATTGTTGCATCTACCGCAGAAATTCAACAATTTCAGATATTAACAATCATATTGGGCGCCATCTTGAATAGAGAATTTTCCCCAAAGCGGATTTTAGCGGATTTTGGACATGTTATTCCTCAGATTCTGCCCGACAAAATTACACCAAAAACAGCTTAATTGTTAATAATTTGTTCTAGGTCCAATGCTTAGGGTGGATACACACATGCATGTAATCTCTGTAAATATCGTGTATTTGGCGTTTTACATGGATCATACACACCGTGTAATATGTGTCCGCTGAAAACCCAATCATTGCGACTGTGTTTGACCACAGTGAGTTCAACTCTGAACCGCTGAACAGCCGTTGACTGGGACGAAGTCGTCAGGCCGCTTAAAATAATTATTCGCGCGATAACTCAAATGGTCGACGTTCTGTTTAAATCATTGTCAGTCTTCTATTGATCTTAATACCAGTGATGGCCTCTTCCCCAACGCAGGGGGCTATGACCCCCAACATACACGGGGAGCTATATTATCCCAGAAGCTACCGAATTCACCATTGCATATTTCCTCGACGGTGTGTGTGCATGCACCATGAGTCATGACACACTGAATGATAAATATCGTAGTTGATTGTCATGTCTGTCGTGTCCGTTTTCTACGAGTGATTAATCTAATATGCAGAAATTTATGCTTTTCATATAATTATGAACATATTATACAGCTTTAAATTTGAATGCATGGTGTTGCTGTTTTTCATCATTCGGCGAAAGGGTTGCCTAGCTTCCCAACTACGTCACCTTTCCTCTCAGTTATACATGTATACGCAAAATTTACAACTATGGAATATTTAAGTAAAACATTATATTGTAATTCTTGCCCAGATAATCCCGGCTGATACATTCAATTAACTCCCTAAGGCCCGTTCCAAACGACGGATTTTTGTCGACTCGAATCTAATTGTATTAAATCCGTCGGTGATGCGACTGCGGTCAATTTTGTTTCAGACGGACGCATCTTCGTCGCGTCGAATCTAATACATCGGTCGATTTATTTAAAGGTGCACTCACGGTTACCGTCACAAAATGGTCACGCGTAGATATAGTGGCCTATATATACCGGTATATTATACATATATGCCAAGATGAGTACAAATTATGTATATGTATGTGCGCGATGGCAGCAGGGACGTAGCTAGAGGGTTTCCGTTTGGGGGGTGTCCACCTTGGGAAATAACAACTGCACTGAATCAGAATCAGGCCAATATGTGCACTCCCCCTTGCACCTCAGTGCTCAGGCCTAATATCCTATATATTCATAAACTATACAAGAAAATCACAAATCCTAGCATCTAGACTTGCCTCAACTGAAGCTTTCCTAGTGTTGGAAATTTCAAACCTCATGCTCCCCCTCAGGTTGGAAAATTCTCCATTTGACCAAATGTAGTAAAATTGTTGATTATTTTCTTAATCTAATTAGAAGTTTTTATTGGCCACGGGGAGGGACAATGACACACCGGGCCGACCATGGTTGGGCCCAGTGTATGAACATTTGGAAATATGAACAAGAAAATCGCAAACTCCTAGCATCTAGACTTCCCATATAGTTGGAAATTTCAAACCTGACACACCCACTTAGGTTGGAAAATTTCCAACTGATGACAATTCCAATGACAATGTTAACCAAATGTATGACAATATTGTTTTCTTAAATTGACTAGCAGGTTTTGACTGGCCACGGGGGAGGGACCAGGACACAAGCTTTCCAAGTGTTGGAAATGTCCAACCTGTCACTCCATAAGGTTGGAAAATTTCCAACTGATGAACATTTAAGTTCAAATTTTTTTAACAAAAATAGGAAAATATGCGAATATGGGTCCAAAAACAATTAATTCCCCGCAATTAATTGTTTGAAAATCAAACTACAAGAACATTTTCAAACTATGGTTGTTGTGAAATTTCCAACTAATGTTTTGGCAGGTATGAAATTTCCGACTGTTGATGGCAGCGCAAATATATGTATACGTGTATATGAGGATGTATATAGTACATATAGGTATATAATATACTATAATAGGCGCTACAAATAAATGTTATATCGTGCAACCAATTGGCATGTATGTGTAAACCATGCATGTATATACTGGTATATGTGAATTTTTATAATTCATACACTACAACCCCAACCCCTTATAATAAGAACTATACCGGTATATATGAATTATTATAAATCATAGGCTACCACCCTCTACCCCTTATAATAGGTAATGCCGGTATATATCAATTATTATAAATCATTGGCTACCACCCTTTACTCCTTATAATAAGTAATGCCGGTAAATATAAATAAATGGTGCCACCCCTATCCCTTATAATAAGTAACACAGGTATATGAATTATTATAAATCAGTGGCTACCAACCCTTCCCTTATATTACGTAACACCGGTATATATGAATATTTATAAATCAGAGACTACCACCCCTATCCCTTACAATAAGGAAAACCGGTTTATGCGTATTATTATAAATCAGTTGCTACCACCCTACCCATTTATATCGGTACATGTATATATGAATTATTATAAATCAGTGATACCATATCCATTAAAATATGTGAGTCAGTGACATGCACTGTTTGTTGATAAATCAAATTACCAGAATACCTAAGCAATGCTTAGATATAGCATATATAAAATCACTTCTTCATAATAAATAGAGCTTGCGACAAATGACGTAATGTGGGTATTTCCGTAGATAAGGGGAACTCCCTCATTATTATATCATTATCATATCATTATCATATCATTTGCATTCGTACTTCGGCATCTTTCGGCTCTTCTCGTCACATGTATTAGATTCGAGTCGTCAAAAATCCGTCGTTTGAAACCAAGACGGATTTCAGACGCATCACCGACGAAGATTCGTCTGAATTGGACGGAGATTCGTCTGTGGTGCGTCTGACACGGATCTAATTGTTTCAAACGTCGCATTTTTGACGCATTTAATACAAATGTGGGTCTGGTATTAGATTCGAGTCGACAAAAATCCGTCGTTTGGAACGGGCCTTAGTTATTGGAAGCTTTCGAGAACCAGCCCTCCTCCAATCATGGATTATGGTAGAAAATGTTATAATTCAAGCTTGTGACAGTTAGGAGCTTGTTCAACCTTTGGCTTGAGAAACATATATATATATATATGGGGGGGGTGTCACTCTTTTTAATTTCAACGCTGTACCTGCATTATTTTTTGGCGCTATAATGAATATTTCAATCCCAATTGAATTAATGTTATCACATGAGCTCGCTCTCAAATTATCAGAGAAATCTCAACAAGCCGGTATCATCCTATAAAATAATTCTGCATATTTTATTTTTGTTTTGGATGACCCTGTTTCCAAGAAATGACAGAAACAAATCAAGTATAAAATCGACCGGCTCTAATCCACTTTTCGAAATGAATTATAACTCGTGAAAAACAGCAACATACATGTATATCAGACAAGAATTACTCATTTCGGCATCCATGAAAGAAGACATGTTTATGACTGGCCTGAAATTTCTTGATGGCAGTTTGTTTGATAATGGCTTATAACTACTCACTGGTGAAATTGACCTCTCGCGCGCAGGTGATTAATTTTGTCAATTATTGGTGTGGCCATGTAAAATACATGTATTTTACATACAGAAATTACATGCATGTGTGTATCCACCCTTAAACGACCAGACTATTAGGATTATCGTCGGCTTTTCAACGAGACTGCCTGCACATCATTTTGACAAAAATGGGAACTATTTTGTGCAAAATGTACACATAACCACATTTGTATGTTCCTGGCATAGCAGTACGGGTGCCCAAATTTTTAGGGGGGGGGGGGGCTGAGACTTTTTACCTGAATTTGTTTTTACATGAAGTATTTGTGGTGATAACAGTTTATTAACCTTAATATGTATAATTTCGGATAGATATGTGAAAAATACTGTAAATTGCATAAATCCCCCCCCCCCCCCCGAAATACCATTCAGTTTGCCCGAATTTTACCGAAATATGGGAGACTCACATATATAAGAGAATGCACTGGCACGGGATCTTTAATGCTGCACCAGAGGAGATCCCATCATAAAATGGTTAAATGTCTGGTGACGTAAAGATAAAAATGTGTTTGGCTAGGGTTTTTCTTATCATTCCTGCTCTGAACTCTCTAAACTGTAAGTTTTTTTTATGGCACAGAATAACTTTGCCTCTGTTTTGATATTAGACACACGAAAACACAAATAAGAACAAAACACTGTTTTACAAAAACAAATTGATACATCTGCCTTAAACTGTGCTTAAGCAAATTTGAACTATTCCGTTTTGTAATATGTCTTTCAATTAAAGTGAAAAAACTACTACAGAGCCCACAATGTCTTAAAAATACGGGCGGCGTTGGCGGTGGGTATGCTGTTAAAATATTCAACTCCGTCAAAAACCGCCACAAACAGAAAGAATAGTAAAATATAGACAGACCTTGTTCTTATACCAATCAGAAATATGGCATCAACAGTATGTTATTGTCAAATGTTGTTCCTTTGTTATGTAAACAACTGCAAAAAAACGTTTAAGAACCTGGCTTTCGTTTAAATCCGGATATGGTAAACATAAAGAGCGTTATTTGTTACTATTTTCCTGATATGGAAATAATAAAGAGCGTTTATATCATTTGTGTGTGATTAACCAATAGAATTGCGCTGTGTTATGTAAACAGAAGCAAAACTTGTTACACTTCTGTAACACGAGAAGGTTCTTGTTTACGTATACCATCGTACGTCTTAACGGCAATATACTATTTACGCGCTGATTATGTTTGGCATATGAACAAAACTATATATTAATATTCCTTCCGTCGATGGCGATTTGAACAAATGAGATATGAATATTTCTGCAACGAACGCCGCCCGTGCCTTTAAAGGTGCGTAATCCGATATGATGGTCCCTGTATCGTCTGGTTACAACAACTGAATTTCACCAAAAGCCGATTTGGTTATCCAAATTAGTTTATTACCAATAAATACTCACAACAATACCAATCACGATATCATATTTGCCATTAAATTCTTAGAATAACGGTTTTTCTTGGCAGTTTGGAGATGAGCGAGTGTGGTTTACAACTTCCATATATGGTGATTCCTAATTCAAATTGGAATTTTCCAACAAGTGTTGTCACGAATGTAAACACATAGTATGTGCACGTGTAACCATGCAGCATGGTGCCATATCACTTGTCTATATGCATGGATAAAACATGATTACCGATTCATAAATAACTATAATGCATTTTCCGCAAGTCAACTATCACAACATACCGTATTATTGTTGATAGCGATAGTTTTCATGAAGTTATATTCCGAAATTAATTGATCTCAACTGATCGCACATGGAGCTGCAAACTTGCGCAGAGGCGCCGGAAGCATCCAAGGGCAGGGGGGGGGGGGCAGAGCCTACAAAAAGGGCACTTTTCCGCAAAAAAGGGCATTTTCTCTGCAAACTCGGGAAAATAACCATAAATTCATTGTGGCAAAAATCCCTATTTTAATGGTATTTGTCGGTTTTTATGGCCGTTTTGTGATAAAATTGACAAAAAATTAATATTCCTTGTGAAATTGGTGGTATTTGGACCAAAAAAGTCACATTTTGCTATAAAAACACGAGATTAAACACACAAAAAGCATTTTCTGTCTCCAGAAAAAGGGCAAGTCCTGCCCCCGCTCGACCCTTGGTCAAGGGCAGGGGGGTCAGCTGCCCCTCTGCCGGCGCCCATGAACTAGCGTGACCTAGCTCTCATATCATAACAGATCAGCTGATTAATTGTTGCCAGGCCAAAAATAACCAATCTCAAAAAATCAATATATAATAACTCTCAGCTTTGATGGTGGGTTCCTTGACTCGAATATAATATTGTGTATCCCCGAAGCCAACGAAATATTAATTCAGGGGCGTTTAATCGGATTATGCATCTTTATGAAAATAAAAAGGAGTAATTAAAAATCTAAAATGTGATGCCTGTTTAAAAGATTCTAAATTGTTCAAGTACAGTAATGCCCTAAGTAATCGACTCTTTAACTACAGCAGAATTATGGGTAACTTTTCAGGATTTAGTCGGAAATATGGCTTGTTGCCATTCACCGGAAAGCTCTCCCGAGAGCTTTCCGATGAATGGCAACAAGCCATATTTCCGACTAAATCCTGTAAAGTTACCCATAATTCTGCTGTGGTTAAGAAGTCGATTACTTAGAGCATTACTGTATGTAACTGGAGGACATTTATGGAGGACATTAAAGATATATATATAAAATCTTTAAATCCATCAACATTTCATGGCATATTAACCCTTTCGTGACGGGAGCTGCGCTGGTGCAGCATTAAAGATAATGTGCCTGTGCATTCTCTTATAAATGTGAGTCTACCATATGGAGCCTCACACATATAAGAGAATGCACTGGCTTACAAGGTCAATGTAAATATTGTTAGGCCAATATATTTTCATATATGTGAGGCGCCCTATGGGAGACTCGCATATATATAAGAGAATGCATTGGCACAGGGTTTTCACAAATTTTCAGGAAGCTCCAGGGTTAATGGAGTTGAAAAGCAATATTATAAATTTAATTTAACTCCAGACGAGTGTCAGCTTAAGGTTTCTAATTCTGCCCCTCTCACTGCAGGTTATTAAAGCATTTGTTGTGTTAACGCAAGCTTATAAAGATAATGACGAGGCAGCTCTGATCACCGTACATGTATCCCAGGAAGGTGTGTATGTCCGTCTGTTGGCACATTTTAATAATTGAATACTAATGTTCTAAGTAACATTCACATTATATATAATACCTTACTCGTATTTAAATTCGTGCAGTACTATTTTTCGCGCACCAATCGGTGCGCGAATTTAAAACTGAGCGAAAAATAGTACGACTCCCAAGTTTAATCTAAACCACAGTTCATAGGAAATACAAGAGGTCTATGTTGCGGAGTTTACATATATTATGAACTGTTGAATAAACAATTACGCTTATACATGTATGCATATATATACATTCGGCCAACCGCTATCAAGACCATTGCTCATAATGCCAAGCGACAAATCATGGTAACATATACATTGTTGAAATGTTTGTATAAGAAATACTAATATTCCAGGTCGCCACAAAATTATGGTGTATGTAGTTACTAGTTTATTGTATACATGATGTAAATCCGCCGCTATGATGTTTAATATACACATATATATACGATCCCCAGCAATGACTAAGAACAGAAACTGTCATCAGCTCCAAGATATAAGAAAATATTTGTCAATTTTGAATTCGCGCATCTAGCTGCGCGAATTTAAAGTGCGCAAATTCAAAACTGAGCAAAAAATTGTACTGCGCGAATTTAAATACGAGTAAGGTAAGTAGAAACCTTTAAACTTAGTACAGCACAGATATTAACCATAATTGAAACCGGTGCCCCACCCCTTACCAAACTCGATCACTTATTTAAAGTTCCAGTAATGTTTGGTAAATATTTTAACACTAAAGACATTAACAAAACACATATCATTAGTGATGTGACAACAGTAAGATTAGTTTTAATCTGAACATTAAGAAATCTTAGGATCATCAGATTGATATCACAACAACAAATACATTCTTCCCTCCGAACACAAAGCCACATCTTAGTGAGCCAACCCAAAGATTGTATGTAACCGGATGCTGATCTGATGGGTATAAACACAACTGAATTTGCATGGGATGATAAACTCTGGCCTGTAACATAGGGAGGTCATGTGACTGAATTGTGCCATTTTATTTGAATGTCTTTGTTCAGAAGTGTGTAACTGCAGATATCCAACACAACTCCATATATTCCAAGAATGTGCACATTTTAATTCAAATCTAAAGTTGTCACTATGTTTAAAACAGCCATATGAAACCTTGAACGCAAGAATGATCTTTAATTTGCAAAATGGCTATGTTTTGGATCTTAAATTATCACATTCTCCGAACAGGTAAGTAAATTTGATCATCACATTATGTTTATTGTATAATTGATTTGCTGAACCAAATTATTATCAAAGATGTATGTTACCACTGTCCATTCCAAATAATTAACTGGACAGAGAAGTGCATGGTGATATTATCAATTGTACCCTGTCCTGTATAGAACATACATGTATCACCACCAACTAATACTCACTTGCATTTGAAAACCTGTAGGATTTTTGGTAAACAACATATTGACGTACAGTGATGCCCTAAATAATCTACTCCATATATTTAGTCGGAAATATTGCTTGTTGCCATTCGTCGCAAAGCTCTCAGGCGAGCTTTCCGATGAATGGTAACAAACCATATTTCCGACTAAATCTTGAAAAATTACCCATAATTCTGCCGAGGTTAAGAAGTCGATTATTTATGGTATTACTGTACATGTGTATTGAAAATTCATTATGATGATCGAAAAACACTAGTTTATAAATTATCTTTGTGATCTAAAATACTGGGAACACTAATATTGATGATCGAATATCCCTGGGAACATTAGTATGAACACCTATATAAGTAATTGGAAACCCTTGGAACATTAGTAGGAACACCTATATAAGTGACCGGAGACCATATGAACAGTAGTATGAACACCTCACCTATATAAGAGATCATACACCCTAGGAACATTAGTATGAACACCTATATAAGTAATTGGAAACCCTTGGAACATTAGTAGGAACACCCATATAAGTGACCGGAGACCATAGGAACATTAGTATGAACACCTATATAAGAGATCATACACCCTTGGAACATTAGTAGGAACACCTATATAAGTGACCAGAGACCATAGGAACACCTATATAAGTGATCAGAGACCATGTGAACATTAGTAGGAACACCTACTTATAGGAATATCTATATTAGTGTTCCGACACAAAGCTAATGTGCATAATTCGGGCTGTGTGAACATCTATATTAGATTGCCACGAAACTTATATATAATCATCCCTATGATATAAGGAATCTGATGGTGTGGTTTAAATTTAAATCCACCAGATTGATACATATTCTCCGTGATACGAGAAAACTAATCCTGTGGTTTAGATACGCCAAATTGGTGCCGTTTGGATGAGAGATATGGGGGCCCTAAATTTTATACGAATTTGTATACTCGCAAATTTTATACAAAAACTTATACAAAATCATCCACACGGTATGATGCGTCTAATGGGGTGGCTTAAAGCTGTCAAAAGTGACGTCATTCGAGCCAGGGGTGCACTGAAAGGGAGAGGGGCACAAACATTGATAAAAATAATTTTAGCGCCGATTTCCACCAAATTAATACACATTCTTCTCCATGGTACAAGGAATCGAATTGTGTGCTTTAAAGACGCTATATTGGTGCTGTGAGAGATGGTGTGGGTGGGCACTAAAGTTTATAAAAACAATTGTTTATTCGCCGATTAGCACCAAACTTATAAATAGTTATCTCCATGATATCAGGAGTCTAATTGTGTGGTTTAAAGGTGTCAAAAGTGGTTCCATTCGAGACAGGGGTCCACAGAGGGGGAGAGAGGCACAAAAATGGATAAACAATCTGTTTAGCGCCGATTTCCACCAGACTGATACATATTCTTCTCCGTGATACGAGAAATCTAATCCTGTGGTTTAAATGCGCAAAATGGGTGCCATTTGGGTGAGATGTATGGGGGGCCCTAAATTTGATACGAATTTGTATAAGCGCCAATTTTCAACAAATTTATATATATTCATTTCCATAATGAGTCTACGTCTGTGGTTTAAGGCGGCGCTTGAGTCCGATATAGGGACGGGCGGTCACCACAATTGATAGATATTATGTTTAGTGCCAATTAACATCAAATTCATACACGTTCTTCTCAAATGATACGAGGAATCAAATCGGGCGAGTTAAAAACGTCACATTTGGTGCCTATATATATATATTTGCAAATATATGTTTGTCTCTATGCGTTCTATATATAACCGCACGGGGTACAATCGAGATGGCACTAAGGCGTTCTAACAGTGGTAACGTTTTACGAGGAAGATAATGGTGCATGTTAAAATATTAGAATAGATCATGTTAATATTATAACACAATTGAGTCTGCCCCATTCAATATAGTTTCCACAAAAAGTTACAAGAGATATGAAAATGTATAGAAGGCCTGTTCAACAATAGTGGTCACAGTGTGCCATCAAATATAATTTCTTCTGAGATAAAAGAAAACGGAGTCAGTGGCACATGACTTTTCAGGATCCTCCAATACTGACATCTGACAAGGTTATATCTGCCCAATATACAGAGGATATCTTTCATGTTTTAGAACAGACTCATCGCCTAACACAAACAACTCAAAATCTCGCTCTGTGTCGGGCACATGTAGCTGATATAGCTGCATAGCAACATTTCTTTTAAACTGATAATACTTAGCCAGTATATAGCAGAATTAACAGAGGAGCACCTGGTCATTTCTTTAAAACATCTGTATCTTCAGGTGCCATCAAAATCTTTTGTCTAACCCACTAGATTGATTGATACATCTCTATGTAAAACCCAATTGTCGTCTTTTAGTTTTGCGAACTGATGTGTTTATGATGTTCATGTTATAACATTTGAAGTATACGCAGTTGTAACTAAATAAATAGTTCTTTATTTGTGGGACAGATTAATCGCGATAAACAAAATGACAATCGCTCCGATCCGACAAGGTGAGCTACTACTTATATTCCGTGTGTAAGAATCATGTTTTGTGATGCTATTTGGATATATAATTTATGAGAATATGTGTAACGCTTTGAACAAGAGTATCCTCTATTCCCACCATATATCCACAATATGCAAAGGGTTTCACATCACTTTAACCTGGGCAACGCCGGGTAACCCTGCTAGTAAGATATATAGGCCCAATGGTTCTTGAGAAAAAATTGTTTTAAGAATTACTATGAAACGGCCAAGTCTGAATTTAGTATGTCTGACATTTGCAGAATTAGGTCCCCAAAAGGTGAATTTAATGACACTATTCCGCAAGGTGGGCTAGCATCACCGAATTCATCCTCAATCTGATTAAGCCTCAATGGCCAATACAAACCTAGGAACAGATTGAAGTCCTACAGTTGAAGTTGGTAATTCACACCCATTGAGCACCTCAATTGTGCATTTTATCTTCTGCAAATTAGGGGGACATTGAAACTGAACAGGTGGAAAAAAACTAAAACAAAGTTTCAATTTGATACTTAGGATACTTCCCAGAAGATGAAGCATAAGCAGAATTAGGTCCCTGAAGGGTGTATTTGGTGATGCTAGCCTGCTTTATGGGATAGCAACACTAAATTCACCCTCTGGGGACCTCATTCTGCAAATGTCAGACACACTATTTCCAGACTTGAAGAAATCTATAAAGCCATTCACAGTACCATTGTATGTCAGGGAAACCAATTCCTATCAGTCATCACCTAACCTTGGGAGCAGCAGTTTGTTTTTAAATTGCTAGCAGTTGTTTAAATAATCCAGCCAGATGACATCTATTATTCTAATATAAATTAATTACCTGTGTCTTTGCAGATATACCTGCTTCTGTGGTGAGAAGAGGTATTAATTAAATTGGGAGATGATATGGGTTGGAAGGATGTTGGTTGATGGCAAGGTGGGGGTGGGTCTGTGCCATGTGGGAGGGGGTGGGTGGAATGTTTCCATAATTTCATTAAAGAGTAAAGTTTCTTAACTCTGAAGATCTTATAACGGTGTTTACAATTTTATAACTGTTTTAAAAATATTTTTTGTTTGTTAAATTGAGCAAGGTCGCCCTGAAAATTCCAAAAATCTGAATTTAACAAAAACATTTTTTTTTTAGTTATGTCACTGGCTCCGCCCACATTTGACCCAGTGACCTCATTTGAACAAATCTGAACCACAGTCCCGCAAGGACCCTTTGTACCAAATATGAACCCATTTGGCCCAATGAAATTCGAGAAGTCGCTGTAAGAATTACTATGGTGGAAAAGAGTTATGGTCCTTGCTTCGCAACTATTTGACCGGGTGACCTCATTTGAACAAATCTGAATACCAGTCACCTAGGGAACATCCACACCAAATATGAACCCATTTGGTCCTACTGATCTAAAGAAGAAGATGTTCAAAGAATTGTTGACGGACGGACGGACGAGGAGTGATGACTATAGCTCCACCGGAGACTTCGTCTCAGGTGAGCTAAAAAGATAAATATATTTAATTTTTCCAAGTATACATTTCTCTTTTCCTACCTTATGTCTATTGCGAGCTCGACTCAAATGGCTATTATAAGTCCAATGGATGGGGTCATTATGAACTACCAGTATTTTGTACATTATGTCATCATCTGTTAGAAACATGACTGTATTTTATTTCCATGGCTTACAGGCTGGGTCTCTTATCCAACCCTTACAATGACTGTTCAGGGTGACATTTAGATATGAGCTACAAATAGTAACTACCTTAAAAAAATGTGCCTGTCAATGTACATCTCCGATGTCTCCACATCATCTTTTGTTATCCCTTTCATGATGGGAGCTGCGCTGGCATAAAGTTAAAGACAATGCATTCTCTTATATATGCGAGTCGACCATAGGTCGCCTCACATATACAAGAGAATGCATTGGCCTAACAATTTTTTTTATCAATTTTTCTTACATTCTTCAACAATTTTTATAATTTTTTCTCATTTTTTTCTCACATTCTTTAACAATTTTTATAATTTTTTTTATCAATTTTACTTACATTCTTTAACAATTTTTATAATTTTTTTATATAATTTTTCCTACATTCTATAACAATTTTATCATTTTGTATTATTTTTTTCTTACATAATTCTTTATCAATTTGGATCATTTTTCCTTACATTCTTTAACAATTTTTATCATTTTTTCTTAATTTTTTTAGCAATTATAAAAAATTATAAAAAATTGTTAGGCCAATGCATTCTCTTATATATGTGAGGCGACCTATGGTCGACTTGCATATCTTAGACAATGCATTGGCACATGGTTTCTGCAAAAAATCAGGAAGCTCCAGTCATGAAAGGGTTATACATTTTGAGTGGTTCATCACACATAATTTTTTAAGTAGACATACCATACTATAGGATGAGTCATACCATAATATAGGAGTGTACCTATTTTGCCAAATATTTTGCCAAGTGAATATATTTTTTGACAAATTCTTTTAGAAATTTCTGCGACACTGAGTCCTATATTTTGACAATCGCTGTTTGAACGACTTTTGATATCGATAACAAAGCAGTTAGTTATTTATTATTCTCACCTCTCTGGTGTGATTTATCATACAATAACTGAACAATACCATTTTAGAAGTGTTGCGTCATCTGAAGGGCACACCAAAATAAGATTAGCTATGTAAACATCACCACTATAAATACTAGTAATACCACAACCCGTCGATACTAATGCTATCAGATTAACTGTATCTTGATAGAGGTGTTAACTATTCCTAAACCTTACTATAAAGCACCACTTAGACATTTAATGTTAGACTTTCCTGAAATGAATGGTATTGCTTGACCAATATTTTTCAAATCAACTATCTTGAGGTATAAAAAAGTGATATGCCAAAATTTTTACCAAATGAAAATATTTTTTGCCAAATGTGAATTATTTTTGCCATTGGCAAATTTGGCAAGTGGCAGCGTGAACCCTGACAGGAGAAACCATCTGGAATTTATTTGTAAATAGATCCTGCTTCTCGAATAACTAAACTAATTACGAACTGAGAGTTCTCTAACTTGGTATCCAGCCTGAGTTCAGTGTGCCTGCCATTTGCAGAATGAGGTCCCAGAGGGTGAATTTAGTGACGCTATCTCACATAGCAGGCTAGCATCACCAAATCACCAGATTGAAGTTCCCAAATGGTGAATATTGTGATGTCAACCCATTGGGAACATCGATTATGCAATGTGTCATCTGCCAATTTGGGGATATAGAGAAACTAAACTAAAAAAGAAATATAATCTATGTGAAGAAGTTTCTATAGAAATTTGATAATAAAGAAACTTTCCCTGAAAAGATGAGGCCTAATCAGAATGAGGTCCCCGGAGGGTGAATTTAGTGGGCTAGCGTCACTAAATTCACCCTCTGGGGACCTCATTCTGCAAATGACAGACACGCTATAATTAGGCTTGCTTGGTATGTCTTTTTAATTCAATCTTTTCCCAAAGTGTACAGATTTTAGTGAGAATTGTACAATGAATAGTAGATACCATTCTTGACCCATTCTTTACTGAATACATTCTCCGATCAGTTGTAAAAGAATGCATCAAAATGGTCTAATATTCATCTGTATACAGTAATGCTCTAAGTAATCGACTTCTTAACCACAGCAGAATTATGGGTAACTTTTCAGGATTTAGTCGGAAATATGGCTTGTTGCCATTCATCAGGAGAGCTTTCCGATGAATGGCAACAAACCATATTTCTGACTAAATCCTGAAAAGTTACCCATAATTCTGCTGTGGTTAAGGAGTCGATTAATTAGGGCATTACTGTAGCTGTTCAAGAAATATGAGCAGAGGACAGACAGATAAACAGACAATAATAACGACCCCTCTTGGTGCTCATCGCCAAGCTCGGGTCATGTATAGGTAATGGGCAGGTGTGCGTACTTGTGACGTCACACATTATTTAAAGTATACAGTGTCAATGAAATTTTCGAAGAGTGCACTGTGTCGATGAAAAAAATCACATGACTTCTGGTAGTGGTTGCACAAGAGCTCGGAATCAGCATTGGATCAACACGATGAAAAGAAAATTATGAAAATTGCTCATCTTGGTATGTCCAGCTATAAACATTCTGATTCAATTGAGGGACAAGTGAGAAATGAATCACATTCATTCTAAAAACAACCAAATTATTTAATATCAATCTACACTATTTTCAGCAGGTACTTCAGAGTTATCTTCCTTGGAATACTGTTCAAGGTTCATGCATAACATTTGTTGATGATGCTGTAATGCCTGTGAAGTTGACAGTGATAAATGTCCAAGAATAGAAACAAGCTGTGCTCTCAGCTGGTCGATCCCGCGGACTTGACTGAGTTCGTTTAGTCTTTGTACACTGAGAATCTGGTCATCAGCTATAGCTCCTGCAAGATAAATTTCACATAAAATTCTTTATACAAACTTCATCACATCACATTATCAATCCAAACAGAGTTGGCTCATATGAACATTATCTTTGAAATTCATTCAGCAAACCCTCATTTGGCTAGCTTCTTGATTAAAGCCACTTGGCAGTTTGCGCTCCAAAATATGCCTAATAATATTCAATTTTGAATTTGTCCCCGATATCGAAAAAGGTTGATGAATGCCTGAACTGCCTTTCTATGAGCATGATATGTCCAAAAAAGATGCATTGAAGTCATTAAAAATACACCTTCGAACTCGATGAACCCACCAATCAAAGCTCAGAGTATACGTAATCAGATATCGATTTTTGAAATCTATTATTTTTCACGACTGATACTTTTTGGTGGCCAAGTAAAAAGTCGATGAGAAGACGGTCTCGGTCCAAATTGCGGATGAAGATGGATAACTCTAAAATCAAGTGGCTTTTTTTGTCAGATATTTGACAAACCGGCAAAATATTACTTGAACAAAATGTTGATAAAATAACAGATTTTGGCCAATTTTATACTATAGTTGACTGTGGTTAGCATTAGTTTTGGGCAATTAATCGATTCTGATAACTGAAGGGACATTTAAAAAAATGTTGTTGTTGTTGGAATCTGATGATATGGGACCATCGAATCAGATTGAGTAACTTTAACCCTTTCAGTGCCAAGTCCGATTTTTGTATCAACCCATATACCCTGTGCCAATGCATTCTCTTTTTTATGCGAGTTGACCATATGTCGCCTCGCATATATAAGAGAATGCATTGGCCTAACAATTTTTCATCATTTGTTATTATTTTTTACAATTTATTACAATTTTAATAAAAAAAATTTTTATTCTTTATCAGACTTATTTTGCAAGTTTAGTGCCAGGGAATCTTACATTTTTCATGGGCATCAAAATTATTACTATGAATACTTGGTGATAGTTTTGAGTTATAACATGCCCCTAAGGTTTTATCCAGTTTGTTTTTAAATTTGCTATAGCATGCTTAAGCATGCCCAAAAAAAATTCAACCCAAACAAAAATAAATTATTTTTATTTTTTTTTAGGGCTGATTTTACAGACCGTAAATTAGGGCCGATGAGATCGGCCCCTGGCACTGAAAGGGTTAAAGCCAGATGGCAGGTTGTGCTCCAAAATACACCTTATAATATTTGCTTTTGAATTTTTTCTGATATCGAAATTGGTCGATGAATACTTGAACTACCTTTCTATGAGCATTATATGTCCTCAAGCCTTGAAATATTGTGTCTGTCATTTGCAGAATGAGGTCCCCAGAGGGTGAATTTAGTGATGCTACCCCGCTATGCGGGGTAGCATCATTAAATTCACCCTCTGTGGACCTCATTCTGCAAATGACAGGTCTACACACTATTTCAAGGCTTATATGTCCTAGAAAGATGCATTGAAGTCATAAAAAATACTTGTTCTATTCTTAGTTTATGGTAACATGGCAGTACATTCCACAGACATCTAGCTCTGGTTGATATAAAAAAAATTGTGCTTTTTTCATTCTTTTGAATTCACAAAACAGATTTGACTTCATGTAAAGAGATGAAACAGATGATAATTTAAATGGCTATCCTAAAACGAATGAATGGGAATCATTATACCCATGAACAAGTATGTAATTATCTAAGTGTCAATAAGTAATATAGATCTACCTAGTAAAATGAGCTCCTTGTGTGGCTTCAGTCCTTTGACGAGTTCAGGGATCCTGATTTCATCAGAGATAATATAAATGTTGGATCCGGAGAGATAGGGTGTAAGATTGGCGTATCTCGGAAGGTCATCTATTGCTCTCCTGTAAGGATACAAAGGCACAGATAATATATAGAGAATCTCCAATGAGTTATATCGTATATAGAGAATCTTCAACAAGTTATAATGTATATAGAGAATCTCCAACAAGTTATAATGTATATGGAGAATCTCCAACAAGTTATAATGTATATAGAGAATCTCCAACAAGTTATAATTTATATAGAGTATCTCCAACAAGTTATAATGTATATAGAGAATCTTCAACAAGTTATAATTTATATAGAGAATCTCCAACAAGTTATAATTTATATAGAGTATCTCCAACAAGTTATAATTTATATAGAGTATCTCCAACAAGTTATAATGTATATAGAGAATCTTCAACAAGTTATAATTTATATAGAGAATCTCCAACAAGTTATAATGTAAATAGAGAATCTTCAACAAGTTATAATTTATATAGAGAATCTCCAACAAGTTATAATGTATATGGAGAATCTCCAACAAGTTATAATGTAAATGGAGAATCTTCAACAAGTTATAATTTATATAGAGAATCTCCAACAAGTTATAATGTATATAGAGAATCTCCAACAAGTTATAATGTAAATGGAGAATCTCCAACAAGTTATAATGTAAATGGAGAATCTCCAACAAGTTATAATGTATATGGAGAATCTCCAACAAGTTATAATGTAAATAGAGAATCTTCAACAAGTTATAATTTATATAGAGAATCTCCAACAAGTTATAATGTAAATGGAGAATCTCCAACAAGTTATAATGTAAATGGAGAATCTCCAACAAGTTATAATGTATATAGAGAATCTCCAACAAGTTATAATGTATATAGAGAATCTCCAACAAGGTATAATGTATATAGAGAATCTCCAACAAGTTATAATGTATATGGAGAATCTCCAACAAGTTATAATGTATATGGAGAATCTCCAACAAGGTATAATGTATATGGAGAATCTCCAACAAGGTATAATGTATATCGAGAATCTCCAACAAGTTATAATGTATATAGAGAATCTCCAACAAGGTATAATGTATATAGAGAATCTCCAACAAGGTATAATGTATATAGAGAATCTTCAACAAGTTATAATGTATATAGAGGATATAGAGCTATGTTGGGACATAAGATTTTATAAAACAAGTTTGATAAATTTGATTCACAATGAGTGGTAGACGAGTTGTGAATCAAATTTATCAAACGAGTTTCATAAAATCTTATATCCCAACATAACGAGTTGAAGATCTTGTATATCACATGAAAAACTAAAGCTTTATGTCTTTTTAACAAATCAGAATCCTTAATAGAAGCTAAAAAATGCATGCAAAATGCATACATTTACAGCGTTGGCCGAGATGCTTCACAACCGTATATGACAGTATTGCACGCTCTGTCTGTCTATGCCAAGTGATATGTAGCATGCGCCTATTCATCACTAGTGACACATAAGGAAATATGTAATGGCTTTTTTAATGATATAATAGGGGATTCATGTAATATATACTAATCTCTTTCAAAGATGTTTTCAGGAATCCTTCCAGCGAGATGACAACAACAGCCAATTATTTACCACTTAACGTGACCCAAGGCATTCACAGCTAGAAATCACCCTGAAGATCCAAATGAAGTTTGGTGATGTTTGGATGAGGGATGTTGTCTTTAGGGTGTGCCAAAGGATTTGGTCATGCAAAGAGTAAAATACAAGATGGATGTCGGTGGCCATTGTTTTCATCGAAAATTTGACAGCTAGCATCAGGAGTTAATCCTCAAAATGCCTGTAACTTTTCAAAAACATTTCTCTGATAAATGCGGGCTGCTGGGTGTGCCAATGGATTCAAATTTGAAATCCAAGATGGCTGTTGGTGGCCATGTTTTTTAACCCTTTGAGTGCCACGGGTCGATCTCATCGGCCCTAAACCTACAAAAATAAGTCTGTTTAATATAAGAATAAATTATTAAAATTGTAAAAAATTGTACAAAAAAAAAAAAAAAAAAACAAATGTTAGGCCAATGCATTCTTATATATGCGAGGCGACCTATGGTCGACTCGCATATATAAGAGAATGCATTGGCACAGGGTATATGGGTTGATACAAAAATCAACCTGGCACTCAAAGGGTTAACAAATTTCGGAAAAAATTTATGGCTTCCATCTAAAGGTCTGACACCCCAAAGATCCATATGAAGTTTGGTGATGATCGGATCAGAGATATGACCTGTAGGGTGTGCTAATGGAAATTGTAGATGGATGGATGCCCCCACTGACGGATGGACGACGGATGCCAACAAATGGGAATAGCTCACAATTGACTTTGTCAAGTTGAGCTAAAAATGCTTCATATTCTAGTGAAAATAAACCAGTGAGATAAATATTTTATTTTTTTACAATATGTGAAAACAAGTTGTAGGATGGGTTCGTAAACCAAGTTATTAATTACTATGGCCTCGGATGCATTTTAATCATCATATCGCCTCATGTCCACAGTTGTGCCAATATTTGGAGTAAAATCACATATGATAATCTCATACAAGTGAGAAATTTTAAAGGTGGATTATCTCTTCGTAAACATGTATTATATAGTTACCGGGGTATAAAATATCAGATCTGAGTCGAAGACTCCTGTCCGGAAATGCTTCTATCGATTAATATTCATTTTATTTCGAATATTTTCTGGTCTAAAAAGGTGTGGTTGTTTAGCTAACGAACAATAGTAGTTACTGTTAACAGATACCAGAAATTTTATTACGTAATTTTGTCACAAATAAACGTTAAATTATACCCATTATCGCTTATAACTATGGAATAAAACAATAAAACCAATCAATCTTGGACATTTGACGCTCAGTACATAGCCATATGAACAGCCTAATGCTCTCTATCGCTATATGCTATCACCCAAATTGTCTGTTCTAAAAATAGACAAATAAACGGCCCCATTAAATATTCGATATAAAATCGATATTATTGATAGAAGCTTTTCTGGACAGGGGTCTTCAGTTCATATTGATTATTTTATACCCACGCAACTATTTAAAGTTTGTTATTTAAAGAGACAATCCATCTTTAAATTAATTGAAAAGACATAAGCTCACCTCATGATTACAGTGTTAAATCGAGCGAACTTTAGACCTTTGTACAGAAATTTATTTCTGATTTTGGTCATTTTGTAGCGACTTTGTGGCAGGCTGTGGCAAACTGCTATGAATTTGTGTGTCTCTAGCATTTCCTTTGCTCGTCTGACAAGGAATTCTTCATAATCATTCACCTAAAATAAAGCAGTATATTAGTACTACTAGCAGTATAATAAATATGGGTCGTTGATAGGGTCCTGCGAATATTCGATATTCGATTTGAAAGTCAAATTCGATTCGAATTCGAGTCGAAATTGCCAACTCGAAATTTCGAATATACACTGATAGAAAAGTAGGCTGTTTACGGACAAGTACACACGTCGATCGTATATGTTTTTTTGCCATATAATAGAGAAAATGATGTATATATGCAACTTATAATTCTTATTGTACGTCGCGATTATATGTATTAAATATAATAAGCAATTAGCCACTATAGGACGACTAAATATATCTGATTCTAGCTTTGAACAAGGTAGCCAAAATCTCGGAGATCGCCGATGGTCCGACGCCGCTAAATTATAATACCTATGAGACAGAGCAACCTCTAGCGTTATCCGCCGTCTATCTGTCTCAGATTCTGCGTCATGTAATATAGCTGAGAATTTGGTATTGAACAACATGGTATTGAAAACTGCATTTTGGCCGTATTTTCTTTTGAAGTTGACTTTCAGTTTCGGAGCATTCCTTGACAGTTGACAATATGTCCGTTATTCATGTTTATTTTAAACACGATAAGGCTGCAGGCAGGGACTTACACGTGTGATGGGTTCAAAATGGTGTATAAATCGCAAGCATCTGGGACAAAGATCCATCTATGGAATTATCTGTCCAAGAAGCATCCATGCAGCACTACACAAACAGGCTACCCTGCGACTGTTGTTGCATCTTCAAGTTTATAACAATGGGTGATTCCAAATGTCGATTTGAAATTTTGCATATACATGCAAACAGTATAAATTTCGCGTGATTTTAGTTCCGATAATCAGTTTAGTGTTTATATATTAATCGTCGTGACGGCCGAATGGACGTTTTAATCTGTTTTTTTCTCTCGACAATTATCATTTGAAGTTAATAGAATTGCAAACGATGGTTCATCGCCACATAAGTTATGATGGAACTTCGTCCATGTAGTTCATAGAATGTTTCACAAATCGACTAATCGTTGACAAAACATGCCCAATTGAGAATACAACACACAGATGTGATTCGATTCGATATTTGATTCAATATTCGATTCGATTGCCTGAACTCGATTCGATATTCGATTCGATCAAAATCTCCAATTCGCAGGACCCTAGTCGTTGAGCCTTCACTGAATTAACATAAAGAACTGCTTCTCAATAACAAATGACCCTGGAAGGGAACGGGACTACCCGCCCCCGAGACAACCCGCCCCTATGCTATTTTGGGGGCGGGTTGTCCCGATAAATGAGGGCGGGTTGTCCCGAAATTGTTAATAGTGATTATGTTCTTTTATGTTCTTTGATGATATATTATTAAAGATTTTGATCAACAAAACATGTGTTTATTCATTAATTATGTCAATGCGTGGACTGGGATAAAGAATGACACGATGTTTTGACAACTGAACGGCACTTAAGACTAATTAAAAGGGGTGCTTTCAAAACAAACATTTGATGCAAATGGTTCATTATCACAGTGTGTTATCACAACACTTAGTGATCGGGATTCATCTCACTCGACACAGAATCCCGATCACGTTACACTATCCAGGCCAGGAAGATTATAGGGAGTTCTGGGATGATTACATGTCCGACCCACCGAGGTTAAAAGCAGCCAGCTTTCTGAAGAAGTGCTCAAACGTCTACGGAACGAAGAAGATACCGGCACACTGCAGACAGACACCAGCAGCAGCCCCAAATTAATCTTGTTCGTTTGTTAAACTTATTAAATTTTGTTTTTAATCTTCGTTCATATTCATTCATTCCGCTTTTAAATTTCGTTCTTTAAACTTCGTAATAAATAAACATATTATCGTTGATGCATTTTTGTGTTCATAAGTTATATTATATTACATGTGTATTTATTGTTGTCCATGTTGTTAAATCAAATAAAAATATATAAAAAAAACAACGCAGTTTCGTTAAACAAACATCTCATAATCCCCTCACACCTACTAATTAGCCACTGATTACCGCTAATTGATTTTTGGGGGCGGGTTGTCCGGGGGCGGGTTGTCTCAGAGTGAAAGGGCGGGTTGTCTCGGGGGCGGGTAGTCACGGACCCCCCTGGAAGACTCTTTTGTATTATGAGTGCTTTAGTTTTTTGAGTGGGAAAAAGAGCCCTGTGTTACAACCCAAACACAGTCCTCAGATATATATATGCTATAATTATTTTTTTACCCTCTGCCAATGCATTCTCTTATATATGCGAGTCGACCATAGGTCGCCTCACATATATAAGAGAATGCATTGGCCTAACAATGCATTGGCTTAACACATATTAAAAATGATAAAATTGTCAAAGAATGTATAAAAATATTATAAAAAATGTAAGAAAAAATTATAAAATTGTTAAAGAATGTAAGAAAAAATGGTAAAAAGTGTTAAAGTGTTTTAGGCCAATGCATTCTCTTATATATGCGAGGCGACCTATGGTCGACTCGCATATATAAGAGAATGCATTGGCACAGGGCACAACCCAAACACAGTCCTCAGATATATACACGTATATGCTATAATTATTATCTGTCATCTGCTTTTATTTCCCGACCATCCCTACAAATGAATAATAGTCAATTCCAATGGAGACTTTATAACTGAATACGAGAATCCATTCTCTATAGAAAGAGGTAATGGGCAACCAAACCAGAAATGTTTTTATCATGGTGATCGTTTAAATTTTCCAGCGCCCGGCCGATAAAACTGCCTCATTTGAAAGTTGATATCTGACCCATCATACCCTGACTTGTCTCATAGCTTCGATCTCACAATTTATTGTATAAATTTATACACATTGTTGCTTTAGATAGGTATTTTCTAATGAATCTTATTCGGGAACATTATTCAAAGCCAATAAGGGCGCACAATATTATAATCAAGGTAGGATCGTGATGCTACTGGTTTTGGAACTGCTGACTGAAAGCTAGAGGTAACATTGACATAGGGTCCTGCGAATCGTTTCGATGCGATTCAAAATCGTTCGTCTGATACGATTCGATTCGAAATCGGCTACCATGATTTGGATTTCGTCGAATCTTTGGTGACAGGTGCATTTCCGTGCTTTCTACAGACCAGAAAAGAAAATTCACTACAATAATGTAGTAAACGTATGCACGTAACATTATGTCCGATGGCAGGACATGTAATGTTATCGCCAACTAATCTATAACTAATTGACCCAAATGTAAGAATGACATAAGTGAACATCAAAATTGCCCTTTAAGGTTGTGTGCTAGTGTCGTTCAAGTAATAATGGGAATTCCATAACACATATGTATGCCAAATTATAGATCTTTGTTTGATTTGCGTAAATGTGAGTCGGAATGTAAGTCCTGAGAATTTTGTAAACATTGTCCGGTAAGGCTGTCCGCTCAATCGAGAGACAACACAATCATCGAGCGTGTAGCGAAAAATACTGCGCTATTCAGCAAAAAGAAACAGGCATCACATGGCACACCATTATCTTACTCGTAGACCCTGTTAGACCCATTTTGTGCGATCTAGATGGTCCCCCGTGAATTTCTATAGAACACAGACAGACAGACAATCGCAAATATAGATGTAAATTATTCGCACAATTATTCTTTATTATATTTATAAATATCTTGATATACTTATCTTAAATGTGTAACCTATAATTTCGAGGGATTATTTTATTTTATTTATTATAGGGTGAGCGCGAACGCAGACCCCAATACGCATAAATTATAAAGTAGAGTTATCCACATTAGGGATAATCGCTAGGGTCATCCAAACCGAAGTGCAATGGTAAGGACTCGCCCGATTTGAAATGAAAACACCTGATTCGCAGGGCCCTACATTGACAGGTTTCCATGTACTGTTTCATTCCATAACATGATCAGGAGTACAGTCCTGTAAATTGACGTCGGCTATCAGCTGAGCCAAGGCTAAAAAACTTTTTGACAGCTATTTTTGACCAAGAAAAATTCAGAAGTGTCAATGGTTTTTTTTACAAAATTGAAACATTTTGCTGCATACTGCCTTATGTGTTGCACTGTGGACGTTTACATACAGCAAAAATTCATTGGTAGATTCCAAAGACTAAATAGACAAAACACAACGCGCATCATAATCGAGACTCTTTTATCGAATGAGTTGCGGATGGTGCAAGGATATATTTTGCGAGAGCGTAGCTCGAGCGAAATATAACTTTGCGCCGTCTGCAACGAGTTCGATAAAAGATTCGAGATTATGATGCAAGTTGTGTTCTGTATTTATTCTACACCGTTCAGTCAGATAAGTTCAATCCATGAATGTCACCTTCATTGTAACTATAGCTACCTTTATTATGATTTAAGGCTGACAAATAACCAGTAATTATGGGGGGATCACCGGAAGCGGTTGATCGACGTAATGTACGTCATCTTTCTTGGTGACAACGTCAACCAGAATAGTTCCGGCTTGTATTCCACTAGAGGTATACACTAATATGTATTCAATGGCTGGGATTCCGTTGAATACACATGGCTCACGTCAATGGGTGTGGAATAATGAGATAACAATGACTTGTATCTTGATAATCAGACATTTTAAGCCAGACCCAACCAAGGTATGATATGATAATGGGCCAAGTTCTAATTGTAAACTAAATTATACATGCAACTATGTGGATACTAGGATCTGGGACTAATATAACATATACAACATATAATTCTTTATTAGTCCCAGCTGAGGAAACATTTATGGCCTAATCTATATTTTAGCATAGGCAAATTTTTGCATCTTGACCCTTATCTTTAACCCTTTCAGTGCCAGGTCCGATTTTGTTATCAACCCATATACCCTGTGCCAATGCATTCTCTTATATATGCGAGTCGACTATAGGTCGCCTCGCATATATAAGAGAATGCATTGGCCTAACAATTTTTCATCATTTGTTATTAATTTTTACAATTTTTTACAATTTTAATAATTTTTTCTTATATTCTTTATTTAATGGAGCTTCCAGAAATTTTGCTAAAACCCTGTGACAAAGCATTCTCTAATATATTCGAGTCTCCAATAGGGAGCCTTACATATATAAGAGAATACGTTGGCCCAGCAATATATTCAAGTTAAAGGCCCATTTAATTTTTTAGTCTCTGATTATTTTTTTTCTAGTGCCTTGATATACGGTTTTAATAATAATATATGCCATAAAATATTATTAAAATATTATAATTCATCACCATTTGGAACATCTGTGTCTCAGACGGTGCACATACTCTCAGGCTCCAAATAAAAGTGCAGGCCCCAATAATAGTGCAGGGGGGAAATTCTATTGAAAGTTAATAAAAGTGCAGACCCAAATAATAGTGCAGGGGAAACTCTGAGCAAAACATCAACTGTTAAACATATTATTTTAATATTTTTACAGTTCGTGTAGGTCAAGTATAGGAATCAACATAATACGGGATATGTCATGTGGTGTTTTATTCAGTATTTAAATGTTCACATGTGTGTCATATATTTAATATGTAAATGCATAAAGATATAAACTCATCATTTTGGTATCAGAGTCATATAGAAATCTTGAGTTTGTGCTGATTTCAATTTTCATAGCCTCAAAATTAATAAACGTGCAGACCCAAATAAGCACTGTGCAGGGGGGAAATTTCCCAAGAAAATAATAAACGTGCATGCATGTTTATTTGGAGCCCAAGAGTAGAGTAATAGAAAATAGCTGAAATCATAAAAAAACATTCCCCCTGTTGTGGCTCCAAGAATGCACAGAATTCAAACTGTAATTCATTTTCAATGGAAGGGGAATAACTGTATACCTAAATATATAGTTATTTCCCTTACAATGAATACAAAAGACTTTGTGCAGAAACTTGAGCACAGAACATATGTCGGAATCTCAACAAAAACAACATGTCCACAGTTTATTACATCAATTAAGTTGAAAAGGTTTTGGAGCTTCCTCTTTCTAATGGTATATAATATGGCATATATTTTATATAATGTGATCTGGGGGTTCATGGTATATAATATGGCATATATTTTACATAATGTGATCTGGGGGTTGGTATATAATATGGCATATATTTTATATAATGTGATCTGGGGTTTTTTAGAATGTATTATAGAACTTAGAAATATATATAGAGGCTCCTGATTTTAACTCTCAGTCAATATGCACTTGACAATATACATTTGGATATATAAAAAATATATAGACAGCTACAGTAATGCCCTAAATAATCGACTCCTTAACCACAGCAGAATTAAGGGTAATTTTCCAGGATTTAGTCAGAAATATGGCTTGTTGCCATCATTGGAAAGCTCTCAGTGAGCCATATTTCCGACTAAATCCTGAATAATTACCAATAATTCTGCTGTGGTTAAGGAGTTGATTATTTAGGGCATTACTGTAAACCTGCTTAGTAAAATTATGGTCATAAACCTCTATTTCTTTTTTAAGCTCCTGCCGCTTCTTCTCCATACATATTGCTGCATCTGTCCTCCTATCTTTTGGAGGAACAGGAACAATGATACTTTCAAATATTCTCCTTGGCAATGGGGCCACTTTCGGTTTCTGTATGTTGACCTTAAGTCGAGTTTGTGCCCATTTTGTAGTGAATACAGTACCTGTAAATTGATTGATACATGTAGTTATCATATTTTCAACAGTTCTACAACAGGTATAAAGGCACCCAAGGCCCTTGCGGTGGGTAAATGTGCAAAAAATATAAAAGTCCGTGAAAAACATCACCACAAAGAAGAACATGGAATTGATTCTCGCAAATGATCCTCGCAAAGTGAAACATGAGAATCAAGTTTTATTCTTGCATACATACATGTATCTCTACTTTGCTATATAAAGACATCATATCATAGCTATGAGGCCAGGGTGGTTTTTTTTCAATTGGCTTAAATAAGCAGTAACTCTTTCAAAATTAAAAGCTGTACATGAAAGTAAGATATTACTGTTGAGAAATTGACTCGGTGAATTGAATTTTCAAAATGAGTGTCAGATACACCATATCCCCCTCCCAACCAAAAATGGATGTATTTTAAGCCCTGTTACAGCGATTTGTCAACAAATGCGCTAATCGAGTAGCAAGTTGGAATATTTTAGTCTGAATATAATTTTCAGAATATTAAAAAAAAAAAATTTCAATGCTTTGACCTTGTCCAATATTATAGTATCCGTGAATCAGTTTAAACACCTCTATCAGTCTATGAGATATCCCCGGCGATATTTGAGCGACATAAGACAGGAGTCTTTACTTATAAGGTAATGTCCATAATTTAGAAATAATCTTCGTAGCCCTCCTTTGACATGACTATATACATGCAGCTCTAGGATTGACTCAGTCTGGAGTAAACTACATACCCACATATAAAAAATAGTGGTATGAATCTGAGTGTATGTTTACATAGACTGGGATTGACTCTATACATGCAGCTCTAGAGTGAGTAAGTACAGACTGCTCACCCTGTTCCAATATTCTATAATCGGTCGTATCAAAGTCTGTATTAGCATAAATATAATATCTTTCTCCTTGTATTCAAAAGATTGCTTGACGACATAATGTATTCTGTTTGCTTTCATCACCATTTCATTGATTTGTTTGTTGAAATTCAGGTGGTTACTAGTACATATGTACCTATGAACATCCCAAGGTCTTTCGCTTCTTGAGATGCCGATATTGGAGTTTTTTTTTACGAGTCAGTCATGTAATACACACTGTTGGGGTTATTGTAGCCGAATTGAAGTACATGGATTTTTTCGACATTGAAATGCTCCTGCCATTTGTTGGACCAGTGGCAGACCAAGTAAATGGATGATTGTAAATCATGTTTGTCGAGTGTCGTAAATTTTGGCGTCATCAGTGAAGATATTACAGTAGCAGTTTAGAGTGTTGGGTAAATCATTTATAAAGAAGAAAAAGCACTGGTCCTAGGACACTTCGTTGGGACTCAAGTACACAACTTGTGACCCTTTCATATAAAGAGAATACATTATTTACCACGGTGTTCACCACCCATTGTCTGCGATGGTGGAGTGAATCCATCGTAATATATATCCACTTATGCCATAAGGCTGCATAAGCTTGAAATTTGTGTTCCAGTGGAGCATGTCGTACTGAGTCGAAAGCCTCACGGAAATCGAGATATATGGGATCCATTGGTTTGTTTTGTTGAGATGAGATGTCTACAGAACCACAATTAGAAATTTAACCTCTACAATTGTACATGTATGATGTAATAGTAAAAGATGTCTAAAAAGTCTGCTACAGAATTACAGAATATCTTTTTCCATATTGATAATAGAGGTGCCACGATTATTGATTTTGATAATCGATAATCGGTCGTCAATAATTGTTGCCGTATTGGCTGGTTGTTGGTTAAACAACTCGGCTGATGTAATTTTTACGTTAATAATGTACACCATAAACCACCGGTAATCACTAATGAGCACAATGTATTCAATACCAGCACATTTCTCATGAGCACAATGTATTCAATACCAGCACATTTCTCGGCGATGTCAAGGTTATAATAATTGTTAGTTCATTAGAACGAACATAGCCATTAATTTCAGTGTTATGAATAGCCAAACATACAAACAATATAAAAATAGGAATGCATGACAGACCGCCGGCGGTTCCTAAAAAAAATGGAATCTAATGTTACAGAAACTAAGTTTCAGCGCACTTCCAGAGTGTGCATGGATAACAATCACAAAGGTAGCCCCCACCCAGAAATTTCAAAACTCAGAACAAGTTAAATAATTGTGATAGTAATTGTGAGTTTCATTCAGCAGTCACCACACCATAAGTGATAGTCTGTACTAGTAACATCTAAGTATACTCATGTTGTCAGTATCTCTCTGATGCACGGTCAAAGGTTGTCAAACCTTCGGTTGTAGATTAAATTGTGTAAAACAAACACGGTATTCCGACATCCGAAATAAATAACGGAGATTAATCGACGACGGAAATGGTAATCGATAATCGGCTTTATCAACGGTTCATCGATTATACGATTAATCGTGGCACCCCTAATTGATAAATGTATTAAATATAAATTTATATTTCCAGTGCTAGTTATGAGTAACTGTACCACCCTAAGTAAATGACCCATTATGAGTAACTGTACCACCCTAAGTAAATGACCCAGTAACTGTACCACCCTAAGTAAATGACCCAGTAACTGGGGTTATTATGCATTTATAACTGCAGTAAAATTGAGTCAATCCATAACTGCACAGCAATTAACAGTTCTGTGACTGCTGTGGCACCGCAATTATATGCGGTAATGGAAACCTGGATATATTCCTTGACTGCCAATACACAGTTACACTGTAGTTAACTGCTGAATCAGGGTAGTATCCAGGGCAGTTTTGGTACCTGTAACAGGTATGGGTGCCCAAACTCCAGGCACCCAATAAAAACAGATGGAAAGAAAAAAAAATACTCAGATAATTTGGTTTTGACCATTACTACTGAAAACAAACACAACTAACATTAAATCATCAAATAAAGCAATAAATTGTCATTTTATGGCGGTATGTAGTCCCAGGGGGGGAGGCCACCCTTCCCCAACTTAGGTCTACAGCCTTTGGATATGACTTTGGCATATAAAACAGGTGTCCCCAAATAATTATTGGAAAATACACTGTGCTGAATGTTTCATTTGTTTTGGAATTGTACTGGAAGTTACTGTTTCATACCAGTTGATGATTTATGCATTTTAAGTTTTAACAACACACTCCTCAGTTTATAAGCGTATTTAATGTCTAACCGAAATGTGGTCTAACTGGGGTGCCAGCCCGGTTCGATGAGTCATTTACTTAGGGCAGTAGAGTATCTACTATACTATACTTTATTTCAGACATAATACCAGTATATCCATAGCATATTACAAACTATAGTGACATATAAATACATGTACATGTCATTATATATACACGAAAAGTCAGCACATGCAATTGTTGTATTAGGTATACAATAGATTATTCCAGTTTCAGAATAGTTGAGAGGTAAATTTCAAATCAGATTTATAAATAGATGATATACATGTACTATAATTGGAGCTGGGTGCAAATCTCGAGAGAAAACTATACACATGCTTACGCCTTAAAGGGGTACTGTATCCCAATTTCAATAAATTCCCAGTGACAATAGCGATCTAATATGAATATTATATTATAAAATAACTAATTTGAGTCGACGATGTCTACTGAAAACGTTCCGGTTAACAGGCTATCGTAAAAGTAAAATTGAATTATTTAATATAAATTCATTTATGGCTGGAGTCATAAAATGGAGAATTATGCCATTACGAGTTACCGTTCTTGAAATCGCATATGTTGCGTGTCTTTTATCGACGGCCATTCGCGAACATTATTGAGTTGCAAACAAAACATGTTACCTGCAAAAGAAGGCCCGTTATAACCGATTTGGGAAAAAAGGAGAAAGAAACAAGAGTCATAAAGAGTAAAGTATTTTTATAGGGAGTGAGATTGTTCGATGGAAGAGATTGAATGCATCAATCGAAGCTGTGAGCAATGAACTTCCAGTTCTTCCTGCGACCTGCGTCTTCTCTGGTGAAGGTAAAAAACATGGCGCGTAGTTTGAAATCGTAATATTTTTGTTTCCAAGATCAATATTTTCTTCGCTAAATTAGGTTTATACGAAACTCATATAACACAAACACAATCTAACTTGAAAGTTATTTCAATGGGAGTAAATAAAAAAAATCGCCTATCTTAGTGTACAGTACCCCTTTAACATCAACATAGATAATGTGGGGTCAGTATTTACATGGTCTTAATAATGATATAGACAAGTACGGAATGCCAATTCAGAGTCAATCGGACTCCCGATACTCAACTGAACATTGCAATGAAATCAATAATAATTTTCCATGTTTTGAGACATTATTAATCACTTTGAACTCGCAATAGCACCAATTTCGTTTAACCCTTTACCCAACAGAAGGGCCCTGTGCCAATGCATTCTCTTATATATGCGAGTCGACCATAGGTCGCCTCGCATATATAAGAGAATGCATTGGCTTAACACATTAAAAATTATAAAATTGTTAAAGAATGTAAGAAAAAATGGTAAAAAGTGTTAAAAAAAGATTTTGTTTAGGCCAATGCATTCTCTTATATATGCGAGGCGACCTATGGTCGACTCGCATATATAAGAGAATGCATTGGCACAGGGCATAACTGTAACTATCACAATGTGGTCAAGGAGCCGGTTCCAATGATATCCATATTTGTATGGTTCTATTGAGACAGACCGAAGATATTTTAGGCTGTTGAAGCTTTATTTGGCCGGTTGTGGCCGGTTTGTTGGGTAAAGGGTTAATCTAAGCAATAGTCATTTGAGCCAGTCTATCTCACACAGGAGCTTTCGTACTATTCTAGATTTGTATATTATCATAATGGACTGGCATGTTATTTATCGGCGGATGTTTAGAAAAATATTGGGTGCGTCGAAATGCCAAGCTGAGAAAACATAAGGTGGAAAATGACACTTGAAACATGTTCTGTGGTGTTTATTGTTTTTTTTCGTAGACGTGATAGTGGTACCCAACTAACGAAAGTCAATTGTGATCTCGCTTTTCGTGTTACTGTCATGTAAATGTAAATCATGTAAATCACATTAAAAATGTAGCTCAATCAGGCTATGATAGATATATAGCTCGTTTTGGATATATGTGTGCTGGACCTAGGGCTGGGCGATATTTCAATATATTGACTATAGTCGGTTTGGAAAATAAAAACCATATTGAAACCGTGTGTAAAATAAAAATTCAATATATCGCAACCGCAATTTTATCACCTCAAAAGACTGTTTCAAATTACAATCCAATTCTGAGTTGAATACTTTAGCGGACCGCTGATTGAAAGCAGCCTTTATCAGTCGCTCCCAAGTCGCAATTGTCTTTTATTGTAACCAATGACGCAACAGTTGTATTTTGGGCTGAAGTAGAGTGATGGAGTATCTTCTTCCCAATCCAACCTGGAAGCGATACTTCGTCCAAACTTTCCGACTCACGACTCGGCGGTATTTGTTGTTCAATTATATCTTAAAGCTTGACTCAGGAAATGAACATGTCTCAATCCGTCTAGAGTTGACATGTTAGTGTTCCTTGCCAAAAATTTGCACAAATAAACTCACGAACTTCAATATTGTTCAATGATTAATTAGGAATATCTTTCCCGTGTTCAAAAGTTAATTAAAAATGTTCCGTAATTCATTGTGTGTTATAAACTGCAGACAGCCCAGAATGAACCATCTTGGCCCAATTCTACTAGGTCCTCCATCAACCATCAATGAGCGCGTGCTTAGCCATGATGTAACGGGAATGTGCATTGTGTGCTGATATGTAAACAATGGAGTAATCAGGATAACTTGAGCCTGTAATTCACTCAATGTTGTTGCGTATTCCAGAACTTGAGAAGGCAGGAACTTTATAGAATGGGCACATGCCATTCTGAGAATAATTTATCATTACTGCCTCGCGATAGTGTGTACAATTTTACATCCCTTATAACGAAAACCCTGAGTCTTATATCTCTCGTTTAAAATTTGATTTTACGTGGTATTTTTCAATAGTAAAATATTATTCAATAATACGGTGGCCCGTAAGTGTCACGGCAAAACAAAGTTTTCATCCATAGACACGGCAAAACAAACTTTTCAATCACGGCAGAATAAACTTTTGACTCACGGCAGAATAATCTTTTGACTCATGGCAAAATAAACTTTTGACTCACGGCAAAATAAACTTTTGACTCACGGCAGAATAAATTGTTTTGACTCACGGCAAAATAAACTTTTCACTCACAGCAGAATAAACTTTTGACTCACGGCAAAATATACTTTTCACTCACGGCAAAATAAACTTTTGAATCACAGCAAAATAAACTTTTGACTGACGGCAAAATAAACTTTTGACTCACGGCAAAATAAACTTTTCACTCACGGCAAAATAAACTTTTCACTCACGGCAAAATAAACTTTTCACTCACGGCAAAATAAACTTTTGACTCACGGCAGAATAAACTTTTCACTCACGGCAGAATAAACTTTTGACTCACTGCATATAAAACTTTTCACTCGCAGCTTTAATAATCTATCAACTTCAACCCTTAGTTGTATGTACCCTTTATCAACTTCGAAACTGACGCTTATAATAAAGAGCGTTTAACCAGTATGTGCCCTTTGTCCACATAAAACTGATGAATAATAAAGAGCGTTTACTTTTAAAATTTTGTCAGTATATGGCATACATTCAAAGCAGTAGGCCTACTGGTGCTTATTCCAAGAGAGTCTACCTTCCAAAATCTATGACTATGAGTCATATCACAGAAAACCTCAACCAGTATACAGTGCCCTTTATTAAGACTTTATCAACTCCACCTTAGTCTTACAATGGAGAGCGTTTAATCAGTTTTTGCACTTTATCAACTTCGAAATTGTCGCTTACAATACACAGCGTTTTATCAGTATGTGCCCTCTATAAAATTCGAAACTGGTGCTCGCAAAAAAGAGCGTTAAGTATATGGCCTATACCTTCACAACTGAAGCTTATATCAATAGGGTAATACCAGTAAAGTGGGGCATATCATAAAACACTTTAATCAGCATTTGCTCTTTTCAACATCAAAACTGGTGCGTGTGATCAAGAGCGTTTACTCTTAGCATTCCGTCAGTATATGTAGGACTACCTTCAAAACTGTCGCTTATACCAAGAAGGGAATTCAAATGAAGATGGTCATATTACAGAAAACTTTAATCATTATGTGAACTTTACTTCAATTATTTTATCCTCAAACAGAGCGTTTAATATGTAAGTGCCCTTTATCAACTTGAAATTGATGCTTACAATAAAGAATGTTTATTATAAATCAGCATACAATATGACAGTCTCTTTACACAGTGCAGAGAAACAGTCGGAACCTCACCGCCACAGGGGACCTTCGTTCACCGCATGCTATAGAGATTTACGACCTGATATACTATAGCTCGCATATAACTCCCACGTCACCACAGCCATGAAATTATTTTTAATCGTGAGAGAGAGAGGTCTAGAGGTTTTTACCGTTAGTGAAAAGATTATTCTACCGTGAATGAAAAGTATGTTTTGCCGTGAGTGAAAAGTTTATTTTGCTGTGGATGAAAAGTTTATTTTGCCGTGGATGAAACGTATGTTTTGCCATGAGTGAAAAGTTTGTTTTGCCGTGAGTGAAAAGTTTATTTTGCCGTGATTGAAAAGTTTGTTTTGCCGTGATTGAAAAGTTTGTTTTGCCGTGAGTTAAAAGTTTGTTTTGCCGTGAGTGAAAAGTTTATTTTGCCGCGAGTGTAAAGTTTGTTTTGCCGTGAGTGAAAAGTTGCCGTGTGCATGGATGAAAAGTTTGTTTTGCCGTGGCACTTACGGGCCACCGTACAATAAAACCGTATATCGCAGTGTTATTTTGGAAAAATCACGGTTTTTAAAAACGTCAATACCGCCAACCCTAGCTCAGTATAGCAACATAACAAACTTTTTTGTATTTGAGATTTTGTTGAAATATTTTGGGTATTGTAGTAATTAAGAACATAAACATAACCATTTGATTGAGTTTCATTACTTAGAATAGGTCTAAGTTAGAAAAATTGACTTTGAAAAAATTTAAGTTTTAAGACATGAGAAATTCATATTTCGAGAAATGCTCCAAAGTCGAACCCATGACATAGAACACACCAGGATTGACTCAGTTAGGTAATATTGTGTCCTTGTCTTACTTAAGGTTATATTCTGTTGAAATATGATGGAATTGATGGCATTAATTGTCAGCAATGAATGTGCCATGAGCGGCAAGTGGCGGACAACAGGGAAAAAAGGAAGAAAATTGCAACATTTTGCCAGAATGTATATATATCTGGAAAGCAGCCTATAGAATGACACAGCATGCTGCAGCTAAGTTATGTGAATGACAATCCGGCTCACTTTTTCGAATGTCCTTGATTTGATCTTGATAATATTGCCTTTCACTTCTTTAGAACTCCAAGAATGTGAAGTTCAAAATGTATAACTTGCCTCTCCCTTATAATTACGGTAACTAAAAACTGTGTCCCCCGGAGCACCATATATTGGAAATAAATGGGCATTGGACTTGTTATTATGTTATCCTGATAGCATTCAGTCATACACTGTATGACAGTCCAGTGAGTGCATCCAACTGATTTTCAATAATATGTACTGTCACCACAGGCCTTCTACACAGTGATTGAGATCTTAATAAATATAAATTTAATGCATCTACATGTATTCTCCATCACTTTGTACAAGAAGTCCATTTATAGTAAGGTAAGTGGGCACGGTATCTGGAGGAGTCGGCCCCCACGAGTCAGGCCCATACGAAGACGTTCCTATGCGAAGTCGGCCCCATTAATTAGAAGGGATTAAATCGGCTTAATTTTATTGAGGTAGTGTTTATGTTGGCTAATTGTGAGGTCCTCAATTTTTGCAAACATATTATTAATATGATATCACTCAATTATGGAATGTGTTCCGTTTAGCATGAGTACAGTATCAAATAAATGCATGATGAAGACTTTTAATTTAAAGGTAGGCTCAGTTTACTATAGACCCTGCCTGACCAAGACTCAGAGCCCCATAAATGTTTGTCTTATAGCGACTGATGGTTCACTAAAGACCCACCCCTGTGCTCTACCACAACTGTTTAGAATGCCTGTGAATGTCACTACAAAACTTTACACATCACAGCTTTCAATGAGATTATTACATATATTATACATCCAAGCCTTGAAATAGTGTCTGTCATTTGCAGAATGAGGTCCCCCAGAGGGCAAATTTAGTGATGCTAACCAGCATAGCGTGTTAGCATCACCAAATTCACCCTCTGGGGACCTCATTCTGCAAATGACAGGCACACGATTTCAAGGCTTGAATGCACACAGTATAATATATATAAACCACTTTTACTTATGTTATACATACAGTTTATATTCACATAATGTTATACTATTTTGTGTAAAATTACACTTTCAACGTGTTTATTGCTGCTAACAAAATAAAATATAATCTAACACCTGTAGCGATCAGCTGTTTTGACCAGGTACTTAGGTGTAATCAAAACTGAAAGTGAAACTGATATAACGGTAATCACAACAATTGATAAGTTGTGTCGGAGACAATGGGAACAAGGTCATGGCACTCCGAATATACGTATTCAATGTTTAGCTTCACCTACCACAAAATAAACAAGTGAAATATATTCTTAGTATAGCTTTTGCTTCGTAAAAAGCGTTCTGTTCGCGAAAACGTGCTTAAATTCTTCCGATCTGGATCTAAAGCGGAAGTGAGAACTATTCAGCGAAACGAACCCTTGCCATTTCCGTTTGTCTATTTATAGCTACTATAAAAATTGGTTCGCCATTAACTTTAACCAGGTATATAAGCGGGTGGCCGATGAGAGCGCAGCAGGTAAATCATTTTTTTTTCTGTCTCAACCATTACTTTTTATCCACGTGAACTGCATTTAACACCAATTACTGTGTCCGCCTAATTTTCGAAAAATTCTTTTGTCATGTTCTAATTGATCCCGGTTATTTATTTGAGCACTAAATGATAGCTTATTTATTCGGATTTCGTTTTAGCGCGAAATCCAGAAAGAACTATAAAGATCGAGTGTCATGTGATTCCATAGATTGCAACACCCCGCTCCGGTTCCATGGTCGGGACGCCTTTTTTTTAATACCGGAAGTCAGCTTACGAGCGACATCTCGGGGGAGGTAATGTCTCTACTCAGTAGCTGGCCCTGATGTAGCATTATTGTTTTATTTCTTAATTATACACCATCGAATATGTTTTAAGAGTCATTTTCCATTATAATTTTTCTCAGCTTGGTATTTCGACGTTTCATAAATAGTCAACACATGCGCGGCCATGGTAGTGGTACGAACCGTCCGACTGCCGAAGCATTATTAACGCTGAAGGGGTCACTCTCACCAAAAAAAGTGCTGAAGGGTACACAGGGTTTGAAAATGTGCTGAAGGGTACACATGGTTTGTAATCGGCACGAACACCATTACTTAAATTGTGTTTATGAAAGTCTGGCACCCATTAGCAGTTTGTTTTCAGTATATTTTGATATTCATTGGAACGTAAACAATTATTCTCTAACAGAAATCATGGCAGATACGAAGACTGACTGTCCTTTAGAATGACATTTCAAACCCTGTCTACCCTTCAGCACATTTTGAAAATCCTGTGTACCCTTCAGCACTTTTTTTGGTGAGAGTGACCCCTTCAGCATTATTAACAGGTCAGGGAGAACCCAAAATCGATGTACTAAACCTCGATTTGTGTAAACAACCTCGATCGAGGTTCTTCGAGAACATGTGACCACTGGTGATATAGTGTGTAGTATTTTATCTTACACCTATGGGAGGCCAAATTCACATTTAATAATTAATTGTGCTTGATTGCACTCAAGCACAATTAATTATTAAATGTGAATTTGGCCTCCCATAGGTGTAAGATGAAACACTGTGAAATACTCCACACTACCGTAGCCTATATGACTTACACTACATTACTTCCATTAGTATCATATTTGGTTTAGAGTGTTTCCCCTTATATCATGGGTGTATGTTTTGACCAGAGGTCACATGGTCTCGAAGAACCTCGATCGAGGTTATTAACACAAATCGAGGTTTAGTACATCGATTTTGGGTTCTCCCTGACCTGATTAACACGAAAATACGACAGTTAATACAGATTATGTGATGTATAAGATTGGCTAGACACGCAATCAACTCCCCCTCTATTCAAATATGGAGTTCATATGCGTATGTGTAATAACAACCACATAATACTCAATGATGTGGGTTTTATTCCGAAATTTGGCTGAATAACAAACTCACATTTTTTCAAGGTGCTTGCCATAGTTTGAAAAAATGTACCAATGATATTTCGTACCACACTCCACATGACCGTTTTCTTTTCCGCCTGCATGAGTCCTGCATCATCAGGTGAGGTTACACGTTAACCTGGTTACACTAATTTATTTTAGTATATAGTTTCTGGAAGATATTGTCGCGTTGTAAATAATAAATAAAAACCCAAATGTTGTCAGTTAAGGCTACACCATCACTGTTACCTGTTACCTATCTGGAGATTCTGCCTTCAAAGGCACACCGACGGTCTGTCGTGGTTATTCGTACAGTTGAATATTCATAAAAACCATCACCATTGTGTACATACATAACATGTGTGTATGTACATTTAAGATTGGCAGCATGCCGGTATATCAGTTCTAAGAAAACTTCTGGATAAAATATCAGTTAAAATCTGGGGGTGTCACTTCGTCTTCTTTGAAAACAGTTGAAGCTTATTATATCTCTCTCTATGTAGATTATATGTCAGTCTCCGTGAGTGGAAGTGTAAATCAGTAAGACCAGCTTTTGAAATATCGTTGGTAGCTGCACTGGGATCAATAATCAGTTGCAATAGACTGTGTTTAGTTATGGGGTTTCCAAGCTGGTGTTCTTTTAGTACTGCATCCTCAAGTTTCGAAAGGGCAGCGCTGCGTGCTCCATATAATGCATTACAGTTAATAAGGAAGTGTTCCAACGTCTCAGGTGCTTTTCGACAGAGCTGACAAGTAGGGTCTACTTCATTCTTGTTGTCAACGTCAGACATAGTTCGGGTTCCACTTGATGTGACTATAAAATGTTTCCCACTTCAAACGTTTCTGAAGTGGTTGAACCTCCCTTGAAGCCCATCATATCTCATATATCAATGAAATTGTTCCTGCAAAGATTTGAATCCAAGCGAGGTTACGTTATACCGATTTGATGCGAATTTAGGCAAAGAAAGGAGAGATAACTCTAATAGTATCAGTGTTGCGGTTTTCTGCGAATCTATCTAATGCGCCGCTGCGGTTATTTTTAAAGCATGTTTCTGATTTTAGAACTATGTATGCGCCTAAAATTCACAAATCACTCATAATAATAAGCACTTGATATGCCATACGGTATATTCAGATAACATTAACTTATTAAAGGAATATTCTTCAGCATAAACAATAAAGAGCGTTTATCGTTAGACCATTCTTAATATTTTGAAAATAAACAGCGTTCGTCGTTAGACCATTCTTAAAAATTATGGTGAAAATAAAGAGTGTTTGTCTCACATCTGTGCAATAAATTAAAATCAGCTGGAATTAAATCGTTATATATATATTTTTCAGAATATATAGACCATAGGTCGATATTTCGAGCTGTTTTCATTTATTGTACATTAAGGGTCAGATTCACGTTTTGCCAAAATTTCCCGGTATTTCAAAATGGATTTTCTCAAAATCTGTTAGGAATATCTTTGTGAAATTTGGTACAAGCGATAATTGTGACAATATTTAAGTCCAATAAATCAAACAAAATTTGTATAAATTTTTAACCTTAAGTTTGAAAAGTCCCACTAAAACGGAAGAACTATATTTCGAAACTGGGTGATTCGGTTCTCCGATTATTTTATCAACAAAAAAAAGTGGCTAAAATGCAAGCTTGGCGCCAAGCTTGGCAGTTTTTAAGGCAGGTGACTAAAAGACAAGCTTGGCGTTTTCAAATTTTTAAAAAGCCTTTTAAACGCTGTTTTCGGGTGAATTATGTGGGAATAGCACCAGTTAATTACTTATATGGCCCATTTTCGTAAATTAATCGACAATAGTGGCAGTAATGTCCCCGATTGGTTGGTTAATAGGGGGCGTGGTCACAAAATCAAAACATCGTCTTTTTACGCAGATTTCTTGTCGGTTATTGGTCGATTTCTCTTTTTAAAACATCAGTTGGACTAAGTTTTTATGTAAAAACGTGTAAAACGATTATCATTCTTCACAAATATAATCGGGCTTGGCGGTTTTTAACATTATATACAAAGAATTTTTGACTTTTAGATGACCGACCACCGAACCGCCAAGCTCGAATAAAAAATCTAAATATTAAGCTGAATTTTCGCCGATTTCTCGTTTCTAAAACACGTTCCATCTAGTTTTTATGTAAAAACGTGTAAAATGATTATCATTCTTCACAAATATAATCGGGCTTGGCGGTTTTGAACATTATATACAAAGAATTTTTGACTTTTAGATGACCGACCACCGAACCGCCAAGCTCGAATAAAAAATCAAAATATTAAGCTGAATTTTCACCGATTTCTCATTTCTAAAACACGTTTCAGCTAGTTTTTATGTGAAAACGTGTAAAATGATTATCATTCTTCACAAATATACTCGAGCTTGGCGGTTTTGAACATTATATACGAAGTACCCATATAAAAATGTACCATGGTAAACCTAGATATTACCAAGGTTTTACCAAGGTAAATCAATATATACCTCGGTAAACCAAGTATTACCTCGGTAAACCAAGTATTACCTCGGTAAACCAATATATACCTAGGTGATACCATGGTAATATGTGATTTACCTTGGTAAGTTTACCAAGATATACCGAGGTAAACCAATATATACCTAGGTAAGTCAAGATATACCTTGGTAAGTCAAAATATACCTTGGTAAGTCAAAATATACATCGGTAAGTCAAAATATACCTTGGTATATCTCGGTATATCTGGACTTACCTCGGTATATATATTAACTTACATTGGTATACCTCGGTAAGTCCAAATATACCTTGGTATATCTCGGTATATCTGGACTTACCTCGGTATATATATTAACTTACATAGGTATACCTCGGTAAGTCACAATATACCTTGGTATATCTCAATATTTCTGGACTTACCTCGGTATATATATTAACTTACATAGCTATATTTTACATTTGACTATATATGCTTCCACAGTATAATACCATATAACAAGGTACCGTAGGCCTACTCTATTATGAGTATTTAACACAGCATACTACCATAGTAAACTTTCCAGGTACTCCAGTTATCACGGTCAGACTGCTGCCACAGTATTTTCCCCATATATAGTGTAGAATACCATTGTGAAATTACCACCTATACTATGTTCTACCATGATAAAAGTAACGTCAATGTGGTCTCATGAAGTCATCTTAGTTACTGAGTTTTCACCAGAATTCTACCATGGTAATTTTCCACTTATTGTGGTCTACCATGGTAAAAGTTACTTTAATAATGTGTTTACTTTAATAATGTGTTTGTAAACAGGTAAATGTCCATGTATTGTGTGGTAAAGGTAAAATGTCTCCCTTTGTTTGTTTACCTTGGTAGGCCTAGCTATTACAGTTTCCCAATTAATAATTGTTAATATTACTCTAATTTAATCCAGAAAAAAGAGTACACGAGTTCAAAACATAAACGAAACGAACCGCGCATAAATTACTGTCCGAAATCGCCATTACGCAATCACGAAAATAAAAAAAACTGATATTTCATGAATTATATAACTAGCTGGTTGGTTGATTATTTAATGTGTGTCATGTATACATTATATGATACTAATATGAACTGCTTTAAACGTGTTCGTTTTTAATTGTCCGTTTCGCTAATTCTCAGTTATCGATCGACGACCTCCACTCGTCACTTCCGTCAGTTCCAATGTTTTTGGCGGTATAGATTTTCATTTTGTTTTCGAAGCTAGTAACGAATCATTCTCCTCGTTATGTCGAAGGACAAACTTAAACATTATAAACGATACTTGGAGGACCCACTGAGTGAGAATATTCCAAAAAGCACAACTAGACGCTGGATGTGTGAGGCTGATCGTTTCGATTCGACTGCAAGTGGAACTTCAACTTGTGAACACACAGTGACAGTGAAACTGCCGGCCACAATTCTCAAAGTGAAAGTGTCTCAAATACAGTGTCAAATGATTCAGACTTAATTTTTTGCAACACCTAATGAAATGGAACAAGTTGAACATAATGATAATGAACAAGTTCAACTAAACATGCTAAATGATCAACAAGAAACACAGGATTCAATGGTTCCGCGGCCGTCAGTTCCGCAGTCAGATATTGAATATGAGCTTCAAGTTGAAGAATATATCGACTCAGAGGAAGTAATGTGATATTTCAAGACTACGGATTTGCTAACGATTGAAATGAATCAGTCCAAATCGAACTTGAACAACTTCAAGCCAGTGACGATGAGCGGGGAATAATCGACATGAACTAGAATTAGAATATTAAACAAAAATTTCTCAATTATACTAATTTATATCATTGTGGTGAATGTCGGTTTTGGAGAACTTGGCTTATGTTAACTTTCATGTCTGTACGAACAGAGACCAACTGCGTCAATGTAAACAGAACAGCTACAGTGTGTCGGTATGCCGTAATTCGTGACCCAGTGTTGTGACTAGAGTGGACAAAGCGGACTGCTCACGGAGTTCTACTCAGCACGCAATGTGTGTGAACTGTGACGCGGTCGGCTGACCAGGAGAACAATAACATTAGAACTCGGCTATCGATCACGGTCGGATGTGGAGTTGTGGACGTATTTCTAACATCACAGTTCCATCATGGAGACACCAAAAGACATTGACGGTGATATTGTTACCATCTTATATACCTTCATACAATTAAACATCTCATTATTTTAAACACATCGCTGTCACTTCGATACGTTTACCCCAAATGAATACCATTAGAACTTTGGTCCATCGCAACTAGAAATCATTATAGGCAAAGTTCTAACATCATTGATCAATTCCCCCAAAACTGGCGAGCAATATTACATCACAGATGCTTAGTACCAGTACTAGATATTATAGATGTGTGTATATGGGTTCAATTAAATTAAATGATCGATGTACGTATCTACCAGGGTAGATTCCAATATTTATTTACCATTTTACCTATTAATTATCATGGTACTTTCAACTGACATACCGGTACCCTAGTACTTATTCATTGGTAAATCGATACTGCGTCAAATTTCCTTGGTGGATTTTTACCATTCTAGATTCACATATACATGTAAACTCTGGTAATACATGTATACCTTGATATATTCAACTTTTTTACTAGGTACTCCAGAAAATACCACGGTTAAAGAACCTGGGTAAACTGTTGAAATACCTCAGTATTTTGCCACAGTGAATATAGCGTGGTAAATTTTACTAAGGTGTTCTACCAAGGTCAAATACCTTGGTAGAACATCTTGGTAAAATTTATCATGCTAAATTCACCGTGGTAAAAATACAGTAGTATTCCAACAATTTACCGAGGTTCTTTTACCATGGTATTTTCACCATGGTAAAGTTTTACTGTGATTTTTTCACCTTGGTAAAATTTACCGACGTGATCAATTGACCAGGGTAAAAAACCATGGTAAAATTTACCTCGGTAAATACCTTGGTAAATTTTTACCTTGGTAAAGCACTAAAATTTACCTTGGTAAAATTTACCGACGTGATCAATTGACCGTGGTACAAATACCATGGTAAATACCTTGGTACATTTTTATATGGGTATTTTTGACTTTTAGATGACCGACCACCGAACCGCCAAGCTCGAATAAAAAATCAAAATATTAAGCTGAATTTCGGCCGATTTCTCGTTTCTAAAACACGTTCCAACTAGTTTTTATGTAAAAACATGTAAAATGATTATCATTCGTCACAAATATACTCGAGCTTGGCGGTTTTGAATATTTTATATTAAGAAGTTTTGACATTTGATGACCGACCACCGAACCGCCAAGCTCGAATTTTAAATCAAAATATGAAGCTGAATTTCCTGAGATTTCTCGTTTCTAAAACATGTCCCAGCTATTTTTCATGTAAAAACATGTAAAATGATTATCGTTCTTCACATATATACTCGAGCTTGGCGGTTTTTAACATTGAGTACTTTGAATTTTCGACTGTTATATGACCGCCCACCGAACCGCCAAGCCAAGGCAAAATGATACCCAGACCAAACCGAGGCAAAATGATACCCACCAAATATTGTCAACGTGTACCCATTAATGATCGTCCATGCAACTAATCAAACTTGTTCAATTATGTTATATTCTTGTTTCGATGTAGCATTGTGATTTAAATGGCACGTGTGTGGAACGGTCACAATGATAATATACATGAATTCCAGAGGGCAAACTGTAATATAATTTAATTCTCCATCCACATTAAATTATTATTATTATTAATTGTTTTGGGGGGGGGGGGGGTTTGACCCAGGAGGATTTGAAAGGACCTGAGACGTCATTCTTTCTTTCTTTTTAGTGTAAACATATTTTTATTTCCAACATAACATAATATGCACGTGTACAGGTGATACAAAATTAATATGCAAAATAGAAGAGATAATGTATGGAAATGAGGACCAGACAACAAGCCCGATGGCTTATATGAAGTCTTTTCCTCTTTGGCGACATGCCACTTCCCCGATAAGTGAGGGAGGGGTATCGATCAGATGGGAAAGGCTTGAGATAATGTTTCTTTTTCTTAGCATTCTTGAGTTTTCTTTCATCCGTCCCCATTAATTTAGGTTTCATTTATTTTATATATATCACTGACTAGCCAAGAACCGGTTAGTTGCAATTCGAGTAGTTTACTCACCAGGATGAAGTGAATTATAATCGACACGAAAACTCCGTTACAGAATAGATCCATACCCTCTGTCAGAATTATCAAACTAAACGCGTTGGTTCAACGTGGGAATCTGAACCCCAACTCATGATTTGTTTTAGTTTTTTTGACACAGCTCAATTGACTAGCAATTGCTTTAAAAACAATTGATGACGCTTACTAAATCGGACAAACTGTTATCGCTCATAAACACACCATACAGTGCATTGGTAAGTGAAGTGGTGGAACTGTTTATTCAGTGACACGTCTATGTGCCGCTGTTTTGATAGGGTTGTTTTTTTGCTTCCCCACAGAACACTCGTCACTTTTGTGTACATGCCGCCGATCATGCGAAGTGTTAACGGTGACACGCACGTGCGACGGTATGGGTTTCGTTTGAGTTGATTTAGACACGCCTTCTTGCTATAAATTCCCGCTGGTGAGCGAACAACATCAGTTCCAGAAAGACGGTGGCAATGGTGAGTAATATATAATATTGCATATGTATATAGCATTCAACTGTACTCCGGTTATTGGTCCGTTTTTTCATGGGAAGTCAAATAATATATTTTTTCTACAGTATATTGTGAAGAAAAAACATTTAGGTGATGCAAATAATTGTGATATTAGAAAAGCCTAATATAAACACTATAGTTAATGTCGACATCATTCCACGACAACAAATAAAATCATAACCTTTGAATGTATTCTATTTGTCACTAATTGAATTGTTGTATCGCACTACGATTTAGTAGTTTCATGGCACATATGCGGTGTCCTATTCGATATCAAATGATTGTTCAGCTTACTTTACAAAAAAAAAAAACGAGAAAATACATGAAGTCACGGTAAAGTGAACGCTCTTTATATGAGACGGTCATTATAATTTATATATATAGGCTAACACAATTCGAACGTTAAGACTTCGTTGAAATTCGTACGATCTAGTATCAAATCGTATATTTTATCTTTTAACTAATATGATTGCAATAACGTGTATTTAACGTTGACCTTTTGTCTTTTACAGGATTCGGGGATAGACACAAATCCTGATGCTGAAACTGCAGCCAGTCCAAATTCTGAACTTGATAGCTGGGACGGTCCCCTTTCAAATGACGATGCGATAGACATACTTTCATCAAACCAAAATCGACTGGTAACAAGGTTGGTAACACCCCACCCGTTAAGCCAATCGGTGGCACGTTATATATCTACAAAAATGATGACCCAGTTAAGCGTGACGATTGGAAAGCTGATCAGCATCGTTGGGTTAACAAAGGGCCTAACAACTTTCCAAAGAAGGACCCTCTTATCACAAGAACTCGGTTCTATATAAAACAGGGAGCTGGTGATCGAACAGGATCAGGCTCGTTTGTGCGCACTGCGTATACCCTATATGAAAATTCAAATCAAGTGCTGATCCATTATATGGGCAGCGAATCATTATCTTCTGGCTCCCCTCATGGCAATTCCAAAAATAGTCGTTCCAAATTCAACCGAACTGCACCTTCTGCATTGCATTCTATCAGAGAAGCTGTGACATCTTCTGAATCCAACCCCCATACCATATACCAACGCCTCGTGTCAGATCATAATATTCAGCCAGATCATAACGGTGTCCTCAATCCAAGAAATACGAAACAGGTACGGAATTCAAAGGCGCATGTAGTTGCGGGCACAAGGTCTAAAGATCCCATCAGGGACCTTTTGCAAATGGCACATCAGTTGAAGCATTTACCTGAAGTTTGCTACCTTGGCAACGATCTGTATGTCATTCTTCATTACCCAGAATGTAAATATATTTTTTCCAGGATTAAATGTGAAGAAGAAGTACACCGCTGCTATTTTCTTAAAGACAAAGATGTTTAAGAGTATACAACTTTACAGAAACGGTCAAAGGCACACCGTCCTCTGCCCTACCCACATTCTCCCCGAGCAGATTGGAAGTGTGGAGAAAATATAAACCAAAAATATGTGTCAAGTCGGTTTATTTTGCTATACTTTACGAGATCACATTTCGGACATTTTACTAAATATTATTTATTATAGCACTGATGTGAGTGACATATATTTGTCTCTGTTATGTCAACATGTACGACGATTTGAGATTAATTGAATTCTGATTCTGATTCTCTTCTATTTTGCATATTAATTTTGTATCATCTGTATATTATGTTATGTTGGAAATAAAAATATGTTTACACTAAAAAGAAAGAAAGAATGACGTCTCAGGTCCTTTCAAATCCTCCTGGGTCAAATCCCCCCCCCCCCCAAAAAACAAATAATAATAATAATAATTTAATGTGGATGGAGAATTAAATTATATTACAGTTTGCCCTCTGGAATTCATGTATATTATCATTGTGACCGTTCCACACACGTGCCATTTAAATCACAATGCTACATCGAAACAAGAACATAACATAATTGAACAAGTTTGATTAGTTGCATGGACGATCATTAATGGGTACACGTTGACAATATTTGGTGGGTATCATTTTGCCTCGGTTTGGTCTGGGTATCATTTTGCTCGGTGGGCGGTCATATAAAAGTCGAAAATTCTAAGTACTCAATGTTAAAAACCGCCAAGCTCGAGTATATATGTGAAGAACGATAATCATTTTACATGTTTTTACATGAAAAATAGCTGGGACATGTTTTAGAAACGAGAAATCTCAGGAAATTCAGCTTCATATTTTGATTTAAAATTCGAGCTTGGCGGTTCGGTGGTCGGTCATCAAATGTCAAAACTTCTTAATATAAAATATTCAAAACCGCCAAGCTCGAGTATATTTGTGACGAATGATAATCATTTTACATGTTTTTACATAAAAACTAGTTGGAACGTGTTTTAGAAACGAGAAATCGGCCGAAATTCAGCTTAATATTTAGATTTTTTATTCGAGATACATTCACATAGCAAATTTCAAGTCGATAGCTCCACCCGTTTCCGAGATCACGTCTGCGCATGCGCGAAGCTGGTGTCGCACGGGCTCGGCGACCCGATAAAATTCGTATCCGGGGCAAGATACATTGGTAGGCCTAGCTATTACAGTTTCCCAATTAATAATTGTTAATATTACTCTAATTTAATCCAGAAAAAAGAGTACACGAGTTCAAAACATAAACGAAACGAACCGCGCATAAATTACTGTCCGAAATCGCCATTACGCAATCACGAAAATAAAAAAAACTGATATTTCATGAATTATATAACTAGCTGGTTGGTTGGTTATTTAATGTGTGTCATGTATACATTATATGATACTAATATGAACTGCTTTAAACGTGTTCGTTTTTAATTGTCCGTTTCGCTAATTCTCAGTTATCGATCGACGACCTCCACTCGTCACTTCCGTCAGTTCCAATGTTTTTGGCGGTATAGATTTTCATTTTGTTTTCGAAGCTAGTAACGAATCATTCTCCTCGTTATGTCGAAGGACAAACTTAAACATTATAAACGATACTTGGAGGACCCACTGAGTGAGAATATTCCAAAAAGCACAACTAGACGCTGGATGTGTGAGGCTGATCGTTTCGATTCGACTGCAAGTGGAACTTCAACTTGTGAACACACAGTGACAGTGAAACTGCCGGCCACAATTCTCAAAGTGAAAGTGTCTCAAATACAGTGTCAAATGACTCAGACTTAATTTTTTGCAACACCTAATGAAATGGAACAAGTTGAACATAATGATAATGAACAAGTTCAACTAAACATGCTAAATGATCAACAAGAAACACAGGATTCAATGGTTCCGCGGCCGTCAGTTCCGCAGTCTGATATTGAATATGAGCTTCAAGTTGAAGAATATATCGACTCAGAGGAAGTAATGTGATATTTCAAGACTACGGATTTGCTAACGATTGAAATGAATCAGTCCAAATCGAACTTGAACAACTTCAAGCCAGTGACGATGAGCGGGGAATAATCGACATGAACTAGAATTAGAATATTAAACAAAAATTTCTCAATTATACTAATTTATATCATTGTGGTGAATGTCGGTTTTGGAGAACTTGGCTTATGTTAACTTTCATGTCTGTACGAACAGAGACCAACTGCGTCAATGTAAACAGAACAGCTACAGTGTGTCAGTATGCCGTAATTCGTGACCCAGTGTTGTGACTAGAGTGGACAAAGCGGACTGCTCACGGAGTTCTACTCAGCACGCAATGTGTGTGAACTGTGACGCGGTCGGCTGACCAGGAGAACAATAACATTAGAACTCGGCTATCGATCACGGTCGGATGTGGAGTTGTGGACGTATTTCTAACATCACAGTTCCATCATGGAGACACCAAAAGACATTGACGGTGATATTGTTACCATCTTATATACCTTCATACAATTAAACATCTCATTATTTTAAACACATCGCTGTCACTTCGATACGTTTACCCCAAATGAATACCATTAGAACTTTGGTCCATCGCAACTAGAAATCATTATAGGCAAAGTTCTAACATCATTGATCAATTCCCCCAAAACTGGCGAGCAATATTACATCACAGATGCTTAGTACCAGTACTAGATATTATAGATGTGTGTATATGGGTTCAATTAAATTAAATGATCGATGTACGTATCTACCAGGGTAGATTCCAATATTTATTTACCATTTTACCTATTAATTATCATGGTACTTTCAACTGACATACCGGTACCCTAGTACTTATTCATTGGTAAATCGATACTGCGTCAAATTTCCTTGGTGGATTTTTACCATTCTAGATTCACATATACATGTAAACTCTGGTAATACATGTATACCTTGATATATTCAACTTTTTTACTAGGTACTCCAGAAAATACCACGGTTAAAGAACCTGGGTAAACTGTTGAAATACCTCAGTATTTTGCCACAGTGAATATAGCGTGGTAAATTTTACTAAGGTGTTCTACCAAGGTCAAATACCTTGGTAGAACATCTTGGTAAAATTTATCATGCTAAATTCACCGTGGTAAAAATACAGTAGTATTCCAACAATTTACCGAGGTTCTTTTACCATGGTATTTTCACCATGGTAAAGTTTTACTGTGATTTTTTCACCTTGGTAAAATTTACCGACGTGATCAATTGACCAGGGTAAAAAACCATGGTAAAATTTACCTCGGTAAATACCTTGGTAAATTTTTACCTTGGTAAAGCACTAAAATTTACCTTGGTAAAATTTACCGACGTGATCAATTGACCGTGGTACAAATACCATGGTAAATACCTTGGTACATTTTTATATGGGTATTTTTGACTTTTAGATGACCGACCACCGAACCGCCAAGCTCGAATAAAAAATCAAAATATTAAGCTGAATTTCGGCCGATTTCTCGTTTCTAAAACACGTTCCAACTAGTTTTTATGTAAAAACATGTAAAATGATTATCATTCGTCACAAATATACTCGAGCTTGGCGGTTTTGAATATTTTATATTAAGAAGTTTTGACATTTGATGACCGACCACCGAACCGCCAAGCTCGAATTTTAAATCAAAATATGAAGCTGAATTTCCTGAGATTTCTCGTTTCTAAAACATGTCCCAGCTATTTTTCATGTAAAAACATGTAAAATGATTATCGTTCTTCACATATATACTCGAGCTTGGCGGTTTTTAACATTGAGTACTTTGAATTTTCGACTGTTATATGACCGCCCACCGAACCGCCAAGCCAAGGCAAAATGATACCCAGACCAAACCGAGGCAAAATGATACCCACCAAATATTGTCAACGTGTACCCATTAATGATCGTCCATGCAACTAATCAAACTTGTTCAATTATGTTATATTCTTGTTTCGATGTAGCATTGTGATTTAAATGGCACGTGTGTGGAACGGTCACAATGATAATATACATGAATTCCAGAGGGCAAACTGTAATATAATTTAATTCTCCATCCACATTAAATTATTATTATTATTAATTGTTTTGGGGGGGGGGGTTTGACCCAGGAGGATTTGAAAGGACCTGAGACGTCATTCTTTCTTTCTTTTTAGTGTAAACATATTTTTATTTCCAACATAACATAATATGCACGTGTACAGGTGATACAAAATTAATATGCAAAATAGAAGAGATAATGTATGGAAATGAGGACCAGACAACAAGCCCGATGGCTTATATGAAGTCTTTTCCTCTTTGGCGACATGCCACTTCCCCGATAAGTGAGGGAGGGGTATCGATCAGATGGGAAAGGCTTGAGATAATGTTTCTTTTTCTTAGCATTCTTGAGTTTTCTTTCATCCGTCCCCATTAATTTAGGTTTCATTTATTTTATATATATCACTGACTAGCCAAGAACCGGTTAGTTGCAATTCGAGTAGTTTACTCACCAGGATGAAGTGAATTATAATCGACACGAAAACTCCGTTACAGAATAGATCCATACCCTCTTGTCAGAATTATCAAACTAAACGCGTTGGTTCAACGTGGGAATCTGAACCCCAACTCATGATTTGTTTTAGTTTTTTTGACACAGCTCAATTGACTAGCAATTGCTTTAAAAACAATTGATGACGCTTACTAAATCGGACAAACTGTTATCGCTCATAAACACACCATACAGTGCATTGGTAAGTGAAGTGGTGGAACTGTTTATTCAGTGACACGTCTATGTGCCGCTGTTTTGATAGGGTTGTTTTTTTGCTTCCCCACAGAACACTCGTCACTTTTGTGTACATGCCGCCGATCATGCGAAGTGTTAACGGTGACACGCACGTGCGACGGTATGGGTTTCGTTTGAGTTGATTTAGACACGCCTTCTTGCTATAAATTCCCGCTGGTGAGCGAACAACATCAGTTCCAGAAAGACGGTGGCAATGGTGAGTAATATATAATATTGCATATGTATATAGCATTCAACTGTACTCCGGTTATTGGTCCGTTTTTTCATGGGAAGTCAAATAATATATTTTTTCTACAGTATATTGTGAAGAAAAAACATTTAGGTGATGCAAATAATTGTGATATTAGAAAAGCCTAATATAAACACTATAGTTAATGTCGACATCATTCCACGACAACAAATAAAATCATAACCTTTGAATGTATTCTATTTGTCACTAATTGAATTGTTGTATCGCACTACGATTTAGTAGTTTCATGGCACATATGCGGTGTCCTATTCGATATCAAATGATTGTTCAGCTTACTTTACAAAAAAAAAAAACGAGAAAATACATGAAGTCACGGTAAAGTGAACGCTCTTTATATGAGACGGTCATTATAATTTATATATATAGGCTAACACAATTCGAACGTTAAGACTTCGTTGAAATTCGTACGATCTAGTATCAAATCGTATATTTTATCTTTTAACTAATATGATTGCAATAACGTGTATTTAACGTTGACCTTTTGTCTTTTACAGGATTCGGGGATAGACACAAATCCTGATGCTGAAACTGCAGCCAGTCCAAATTCTGAACTTGATAGCTGGGACGGTCCCCTTTCAAATGACGATGCGATAGACATACTTTCATCAAACCAAAATCGACTGGTAACAAGGTTGGTAACACCCCACCCGTTAAGCCAATCGGTGGCACGTTATATATCTACAAAAATGATGACCCAGTTAAGCGTGACGATTGGAAAGCTGATCAGCATCGTTGGGTTAACAAAGGGCCTAACAACTTTCCAAAGAAGGACCCTCTTATCACAAGAACTCGGTTCTATATAAAACAGGGAGCTGGTGATCGAACAGGATCAGGCTCGTTTGTGCGCACTGCGTATACCCTATATGAAAATTCAAATCAAGTGCTGATCCATTATATGGGCAGCGAATCATTATCTTCTGGCTCCCCTCATGGCAATTCCAAAAATAGTCGTTCCAAATTCAACCGAACTGCACCTTCTGCATTGCATTCTATCAGAGAAGCTGTGACATCTTCTGAATCCAACCCCCATACCATATACCAACGCCTCGTGTCAGATCATAATATTCAGCCAGATCATAACGGTGTCCTCAATCCAAGAAATACGAAACAGGTACGGAATTCAAAGGCGCATGTAGTTGCGGGCACAAGGTCTAAAGATCCCATCAGGGACCTTTTGCAAATGGCACATCAGTTGAAGCATTTACCTGAAGTTTGCTACCTTGGCAACGATCTGTATGTCATTCTTCATTACCCAGAATGTAAATATATTTTTTCCAGGATTAAATGTGAAGAAGAAGTACACCGCTGCTATTTTCTTAAAGACAAAGATGTTTAAGAGTATACAACTTTACAGAAACGGTCAAAGGCACACCGTCCTCTGCCCTACCCACATTCTCCCCGAGCAGATTGGAAGTGTGGAGAAAATATAAACCAAAAATATGTGTCAAGTCGGTTTATTTTGCTATACTTTACGAGATCACATTTCGGACATTTTACTAAATATTATTTATTATAGCACTGATGTGAGTGACATATATTTGTCTCTGTTATGTCAACATGTACGACGATTTGAGATTAATTGAATTCTGATTCTGATTCTCTTCTATTTTGCATATTAATTTTGTATCATCTGTATATTATGTTATGTTGGAAATAAAAATATGTTTACACTAAAAAGAAAGAAAGAATGACGTCTCAGGTCCTTTCAAATCCTCCTGGGTCAAATCCCCCCCCCAAAAAAACAAATAATAATAATAATAATTTAATGTGGATGGAGAATTAAATTATATTACAGTTTGCCCTCTGGAATTCATGTATATTATCATTGTGACCGTTCCACACACGTGCCATTTAAATCACAATGCTACATCGAAACAAGAACATAACATAATTGAACAAGTTTGATTAGTTGCATGGACGATCATTAATGGGTACACGTTGACAATATTTGGTGGGTATCATTTTGCCTCGGTTTGGTCTGGGTATCATTTTGCTCGGTGGGCGGTCATATAAAAGTCGAAAATTCTAAGTACTCAATGTTAAAAACCGCCAAGCTCGAGTATATATGTGAAGAACGATAATCATTTTACATGTTTTTACATGAAAAATAGCTGGGACATGTTTTAGAAACGAGAAATCTCAGGAAATTCAGCTTCATATTTTGATTTAAAATTCGAGCTTGGCGGTTCGGTGGTCGGTCATCAAATGTCAAAACTTCTTAATATAAAATATTCAAAACCGCCAAGCTCGAGTATATTTGTGACGAATGATAATCATTTTACATGTTTTTACATAAAAACTAGTTGGAACGTGTTTTAGAAACGAGAAATCGGCCGAAATTCAGCTTAATATTTTGATTTTTTATTCGAGATACATTCACATAGCAAATTTCAAGTCGATAGCTCCACCCGTTTCCGAGATCACGTCTGCGCATGCGCGAAGCTGGTGTCGCACGGGCTCGGCGACCCGATAAAATTCGTATCCGGGGCAAGATACATTCACATAGCAAATTTCAAGTCGATAGCTCCATCCGTTTCCGAGATCTCGTCTGCGCATGCGCGAAGCCAAATTTCAAGTCGATAGCTCCACCCGTTTCCGAGATGTGGTCTGCGCATGCGCGAAACTGGCGTCGCACGGGCTCGGCGACCCGATAAAATTCGTATCCCGGGCAAGATACATTCACATAGCAAATTTCAAGTCGATAGCTCCACCCGTTTCCGAGATCTCGTCTGCGCATGCGCGAAGCTGGTGTCGCACGGGCTCGGCGACCCGATAAAATTCGTATCCGGGGCAAGATACATTCACATACCAAATTTCAAGTCGATAGCTCCACCCGTTTCCGAGATCTCGTCTGCGCATGCGCGAAGCTGGTGTCGCACGGGCTCGGCGACCCGATAAAATTCGTATCCGGGGCAAGATACATTCACATAGCAAATTTCAAGTCGATAGCTCCACCCGTTTCCGAGATCTCGTCTGCGCATGCGCGAAGCTGGTGTCGCACGGGCTCGCCGACCCGATAAAATTCGTATCCGGGGCAAGATACATTCACATAGCAAATTTCAAGTCGATAGCTCCACCCGTTTCCGAGATCTCGTCTGCGCATGCGCGAAACCAAATTTCAAGTCGATAGCTCCATCCGTTTCCGAGATGTGGTCTGCGCATGCGCGAAACTGGCGTCGCACGGGCTCGGCGACCCGATAAAATTCGTATCCCGGGCAAGATACATTCACATAGCAAATTTCAAGTCGATAGCTCCATCCGTTTCCGAGATCTCGTCTGCGCATGCGCGAAGCTGATGTCGCACGGGCTCGGCGACCCGATAAAATTCGTATCCGGGGCAAGATACATTCACATAGCAAATTTCAAGTCGATAGCTCCACCCGTTTCCGAGATCTCGTCTGCGCATGCGCGAAGCGGGCGCCGCACGGGCTCGCCAATACGACAACGTTCACCGCCCGGTCAAACTACACACACGTACCAAGTTTCGTCTCGATCGGTCGAGAACCGTAGATTTGTATAAATGACAGACAGACAGACAAACAAACAAACATACATACAGACAGAGGTCTTCAATATATATATGAGATAGATGACGTATTTAAAGGCACGGGCGGCGTTCGTTGCAGAAATATTTATATTTATTCAAATCGCCATCAAGAGAAGGAACACCAAAATATATACAGTTCCGCGCATATGCCAAACATATCTAATCAGCGCGTAAACAGTATATTTAATCGTAACAACGGAAAGGGAAAAAAACGACAACGAATAGAAAGAACACATGTACAAATGACGTAGTACCCAAATCGTAACAATTATTTGTTGTCGTGCATTATGAGAAAGTGTCTATTGATACTGTGTAATGCTTCGTTTCACAGTTAAATGCATAATCAAATTAAACGCCACTCAATTACTATTTATTTGGTTCCGGGGGGGGGGGTGAAAAATATTTGATTCGAGTCGAGGAACCCACCTATTAAACTCAGAGTTATTATATATCGATTTTTAAAATCTATTATTTTTACCATCGAGACTTATTAGTGGCACAGTAAAGAGTCGACAAGCCGGCGGTCAAGAGGCTTGTGTTGATAATAAGGCCATACGTAATTCTGATAACTGAAGCGGCATTTCTAAGGCGGATGAGGATGTCGTTGAAAGCCAATAGTGGTGTATTTAAAACAAGGATATTGAGTATATTGCAAGTACAATCATCATGAGTGAAGTTAAAATATCTGTTCTGTCATACCCAGCTAGCCTGTTTTGAGCATCTCCTCCCGAAAGTCTTCCAGGGAGGTGCATGCCACTGCCTCTTCAAATATATTGGGCGTATGGCAGACGGAAAGGAGTATTTATATGCAGCTACTCTCACATGATGTTGCGCGTAGCGCTGGTTGTGGCATCTGTCGTTGGTTCTGCTCTTCATGAGTGGAGTAGCTTGATTGGTGACGACCAGTCCTTTGATACACTTGAAGAACATAGTCAAGGTGGCATCTTTTCGTCTTTCTTCAAGTGGTTTCCATCCAAGGTTTTTCACCGTTGCTCCTCCAGTGGTAGTTGTTCTGGACTATTCTGGCTGCTCTCAGCTGAACTTTCTCTATTTTATCGATGTTTGCCGCTGTGTGCGGGTTCCATACAGTCGATGAATACTCTACTATTGGACGCACCATGTCATTGTAACACTGCTCCTTGATGGTGGGGCTGCAGTTGGTTAATTTTTTTCCAATGAAGGCTGTTGTAGAATTTGCCTTTTTACAGATCTTAGAAACATGGTCGTTCCAAATAACATCCTCCTTGATGTTGACGCCGAGATACCTTGTAGAGTTCACACATCGTAGTGGTTTCCCATGAATGGTGTACTGGTGTTCAAAGACATTTCGTTTCCTTTTGTTTGTTATACGTATGATCTCGCATTTGTCCCCATTGAACTCCATTTGCCTCTTCTTTTCCCAAAGTTGAATGTTGTCAAGGTCTTCCTGGTGCAGTTTAGCGTCTTTTTTTGGATTTTACTGTCCTGTACAGCCAGCAGTCGTCTGCGAACAATCAGGGTGTAGCTCTCACATATTTGAGAAGGTATAAATATAAATAAGGAACAGCAATGGTCCCATAACTTTTTCTTGCGGTACCCCTGATGTGACAGGTGTTGCGTCGGAGAGATGACCTTCTAAGATGACTCTCTGGGTTCTGTTTGAGAGAAAATATTTTATCCATTCCAAGATGTTGTAATTAATGCCATGCCCTACGCACTTCTGATGTGGTACCGTACCTTGTCGAACGCATTGGAGAAGTCAAGTAGTGCAGCGTCGATCTGTTCGCCTTTAAATAGTCCTCTTGCTAAGTCATCCACCGTCAAGAGAAGTTGAGTTTCGCATGATCTTTTCTTTCTGAAGCCACGTTGAAAGTCTGTTAGCTGGTCGTTTGATTCCAGGTAACTGATTAGCTGGTGGTGAATTATATGTTCTAGAAGTGTGCTGCAGATGGATGTTAGAGATACTGGCCGGTAGTTTGATGCAGATGTTTTGTCTCCTTTCTTGCACAATGGAGTAATGTGTGCCTCTTTCTAGTCAGTTGGTATTTTTCCTTGGTTGATTGAGGATTGAAAGAGTTTTGTCAGCATTGGTGTAATTTCGGAAGCGACTGTTTTAGTAGTCTTCCAGGAATACCATCAGGTCCAGTGGCCTTATGTATGTTGATGTTATTGAGCAATTTTAGTACTCCGTTTTCGGTTACGACTATTTCGTCCACTTTATTCGTCGGGATGGGCTCAACGGGTATATTTGCGATGTCTTTTGTGGTGAATACTGATGCAAATTGCTGATTGAGTAACTCTGCCTTTGTTTTTGCATCGCTGTATATAATTCGTCTTCTCTTCAGCGGTGACACTCCTGAACTATTCTTCCTTTTACTCTTGATATAAGTCCATAGTCTCTTTGACGTTCTCCAGTCACTAGATCCATGATGTATTTGGACTTGGTTGCCTTGTATTGTTTGCGACTTTGATTTTTTGTTTGTTGGAAGCGTTCCCAGTCGTGTTTCTTCCCTGTTTTTTGTTTTGCTTTATTATAAACCCGATGTTTCTTTCTTGACGGACGCTTGATTTCTCCGTTAATCCATGGTTGGTGGAATCTGGTGGTACCCATTTTGGATGGTTAAGTGCAGATGTCTTTGAAAGCCGATCAGAGTGTTTCAATATCGTCTTTCACTGAGTAGTTATATCTGAAATGCTCTGTCTGGATCCTTGCTGCTAAAGATAACTCAGTCATGTCTGCCTTGGACCAGAGATATATCTTCCTTCTGGTTGGTGTCTTGTATTATGCTGTGATTGTTGATATCACAATTGTTGATATCACAAAGACAATGTCATGATCACCTAACCGCGGACCTGGTTTACAGAGGTTTATCAACGATGGTCTGTTGGTGAAGAAGGTATCTAGGATGTTATTGCCTCGTGTCGGGAAGTTGACGAGCTGCTTCATTCCACAGTCTTGCATAGTTTCGATGAAAACAGTGTTGATGTCCTTCTGATATTGGTTTCCATCTACTGTTAGGTTTTCCCAGTTTATGTCTGGAAGGTTTATGTCGCCTGTAATCCAGATGGTGGCACGCCTGTTTTGCTTGACTAACTTGGCTATGGCCTCACACAAGTGTTTACTGTACTCCGCGTTGTTGTCCGTCGGTCTGTAAATGGAAATGACCACAAGTTCCTGTTTGTTTTTGCAACACATCTTTACCGCTGCTAACTCTGTAATTTATCTCTGAATTTTCTATATGGATCTCATGGCATAGGATTGATGATTTAGTGGCAACGATGACACCTCCATAGCTATGAGATCTGTCTTTCCTTGCAGCTATGTTGTAACTATCTGGCAGGACTTCTGAGCTAAAGATTCTTGTTTTTAGCCAGGTTTCGGTACCTATGGTGATATCTGGCGCTGACCCTGACAACAAGTCTTCTACATATAGCTGTTGAATAATATATATCGTCGCTTTGCAATCAAAGGGTCGTATATAGCATTTTTACAATTTTACAGGAGAGACAAAAAACTGTTTTATGGAAGAAAGAAGTTAAACTGGATATGCTATTGATACCATAGTGGCCACACATGAACGAGTGTTAATCCCAAAGCAGTTTTATGAGTAAACTGGAGCAATTTCTCGAGATAATTGCTGATTTGTTGTGATTCAACATTTTGACGCCAGTAACATGGCATCACAAATGCGAAAAACTGTATACGATATTTGGTCACAGACATCGTGGTAATGTGGATATAATTGTCTTCTTATACGACCTTTTGTCAGTAGTAACGTGAGTAAGATTTTGGTCATTATTAATAGAACAGTCATTGGCATAATTTAATTTGCAAAGAAAAATGACTATCAGTTGTCCCTATATTATGAAATAAGTCAAAGAACGGTCAAAGGTAAATCATGATTTTATCAATTTTCAACTCGACTTCAAGCATAAGTTATGTGTGTTCTATATTAAGTATTCTCATCGAAAACACACAAGCAAACGAAAAGATGAAGAAATGACAAATAGTTGCAATAATATTCCAATTTGCCTTTGACCTTTCCAAGATGGCGACATCACACCCACATGTACATAGCCCAAGTAAACAAGCTATTGCAATCGGTTGGTTTTACGCATAAGCCCCGTCCGCATATAGTTATATGACGGTGTTTGTCGATTTTGGCCAGCTCACATACATGTAACATCCCTAATAACTGTATAATATGTCAGAATTGTGACAGTAAACTGGTCTTTTGCATAAAATTTCTTATATTTGTTCTGAACTCCACAAGAGTTGTCAACAAAATAAGTAATTTAATATAAAAACTAAAATATATGGCATTGCTTACATAAATGTGAACTCATTTAAAATTGACCTCGCACGGTTACACGGGGAATTGAATGTAAACAAAGCGACAATTATTTATTATACTCTAGGTATACCTGGTATATTCTGAGCTCAATTTAAAAGGACAGTGGGACCACTAGGGAGGGAAACTACATTTCCCGTCTTGGCCATAGTCTCAACTCTGTCACATACTAAGGGGAGAAACCACATTTCCCACCTGGCCCTAGAATTATTAGCTCCAGATCCCACCAACAAAACCACATGACCGAGGCATTACGGCATGATTATTCACTTTCACATCTTCAACAAACAAAGGCGCACATCTGGAGACATTACCATGCTGCAGTTTCTCTATTTAAAATGTGACTAACCCACCATGTTGGCGACACATACCGGTACATCATGCCTGGACAAAGCTCTCGACCTTCTGCGTATCTCTTCTGTACAGCTTTAATAGGCGCCTACTATACTAAGACATTAGGGTGTCGATGTTGGTGTGACTCCGGTATGGCCCGTCAACCAAGTGGTATAATTCGGCATTGTTTTCGTCAATATCTCAGCACATGTCAGGTAAAATAGGATTCCGAGGGTTAGCATATCATGAGTTGCTCACGGGGTTGAGTGCCTGCCATCTGCGACGGAGTCGTTGACTGTGATAACCGGTCCGGTCACTTAACCCAGGGTGGTCGACCATCAGGCAGGGTGTCCCAAAATCAAGTGGTATGCCTTTCTGGTTACCATCATCACTGGTCATCCAAAAATATCTGCCTGGTCGGCCACTGATGGTCGACCCCCAACAAGAGTTCCATCTGAGATACCAACCCGGAATCAGGGATGCCAACTTGTCCAAAAAGGCTTCTATATAATATCGCCGGTCAAAATGAAGTGGGAAGCCCTCAGTGTGTTAACCATGTGGTGTCACTGCGAGGGCGCCCAACTTCAGCTCCTCTGGTACCCAACTTCCTTGGGACCCAACTATCGTCCAACCACCAGGGCAGTTGTGGGCAGCCAACCACCTAGACATATCAAATTATATATGAAAACGTTATCCCATCAAAATCATCGATCGTGCAATGTTGGATCGCACACAGGGCATACCAATCACAGCCAGCCCATCGCCTTATCATTCTTTAAGAGCTCTCTGGTCTTCCTATGTACTTCTCTGGCTGTGGAGGTTGTCCAACGAGTGGGATGCCAACCAAGCACGATCAATCTCAGTGAATCCTGTTTATGTGTCAAGGTACGCCGCACTGAGATGCACCAACGGGTGTTCACATTGGTCACCAAATACCTGGGATTACCAATATATCGCAAGCGATAGTAAGGGTTACCAATGTATTTGGCTGACCGTGAATTCTCTGAAGGATACATCTTCTCATCCCTATTGTCTGCTTCGGTTGCTGCCCACATCAGTCAAAGGTTGGTGTGACAATCGGGTCCCAAGTTGGCGTACTAGAGGAGCTGAAGTTGGGCGCCATCACAGTGACACCACATGGTTAACACACTGAGGGCTTCCCACTTCATTTAGACCGGCGATATTAATTATAGAAGTTGGCATCCCTGATTCTGGGTTGGCATCACGGATGGAGCGCTTGTTGGGGGTCGACCATCAGTGGCGGACCAGGCAGATATTTTTGGATGACCAGTGCAGGGACGTGGCTAGAAGGTTTCCGTTGGGGGTGTCCACCTTGGGAAATTCCAACTGCACCCCCCCCCCCCCCCTTGAATCAGAATCAGACCGAACACAAGTTTTGTTTTGCATTGCACCCCCTCTTGCACCTCAGTGCTTAGGCCTAATATCCTATATTTTCATAAACCATGGTCTGTATTCCCGGTATGAGAACATTCAGATAGTTTAACCTGAAACGTTGCATAGATCCTAACATCTAGTGGTCTAACTCCATACTAATGCACACGGCTACGGGGCAAGAAAGAGACCACGACACACCGGGTCGACCAAGGTTGTTCGGCCCGGTGTGAGAACATTTTGAAATTTGAACAAGAAAATCGCAAATCCTAGCATCTAGACTGGCCTCAACTGAAGCTTTCCTATAGTGTTTGAAATTTCAAAACTCATACTCCCCCTCAGGTTGGAAAATTCTCCAACTGATGACCATTTCAGTCCACAAGTTTGACCAAATGTAGTAAAATATTGTTAAACTTAATATTAGCATTTTTGTATTGGCCACGGGGGAGAGACAATGACACACCGAGCCGACCATGGTTCGGCCCAGTGTGCGAAAATTTTGTAATCTGAACAAGAATATTGCTAAATCCTAGCATCTAGACTAGCCTCAAGCATTCCTAGAGTTGGAAATTTCAAACCTGGAATCCCACTTACGTTGGAAAATTTACAACTGATGACAATTCCAATGACAATGTTGATGAAATGTATGACAATACTGTTTCTTAAATTAAATAGCAGTTTTTGACTGGCCACGGGAAAGGGACAAGGTCACAAGCTTTCCAATTGTTGGAAATTTCCAACCTGTCACCCCCTTGAGGCTGGAAAATTTCCAACTGATGACCATTTCAGTCAAACATTTTGACCAAAAATGGGAAAATATACAAATATTGGTCCAAAAACAAGTAATTCCCCCCAATAAATTGTTTGAAAATCAAATTACAAGAACATTTTCAACATATTGTTGGTGTGAAATTTCCAACTAATGTTTTGGCAGGTATGAAATTTCCAACTGTTGAAAATTTTGAACAAAGTTGGGGGTGATACATCCCCTCCCAACACCCACCCTGTCGCCACGTCTCTGTGTCACCAGTGATGATGGTAACCAGAAAGATATACCACTTAATTTTTGGGACACCCTGCCTGATGGTCGACCACCCTGGGTTGAGTGACCGGACCGAATATGTCAGGTGACAGGCACTCAACCCCGTGAGCAACTCATGATATGCTAACCCTCGGAATCCTATTCTTACCTGACATGTGCAGAGATATTGACGAAAACAATGCCGAATTATACCACTTGGTTGACGGGTCATACCGGAGTAACACCAACTTGGACACCCTAAGGTCTTAGTATAGTAGGCGCCTATTAAAGCTGTACAGAAGAGATATGCAGAGGCTGGCCAAGAGCTGTGTCCAGGCAGGATGTACCGGTATGTGTCGCCAACATGGTGGGTTGGTCACATTTTAAATAGAGAAACTGCGACATGGTAACGTCTCCAGATGTGCGCATTTTGTTTGATAAAGATGTGAAAGTAAATAATCATTACATGCCGTGATGCCTCGGTCATGCGGTTTTGATGGTGGGATCTGGAGCTAATAATTCTAGGGCCAGGTGGGAAATGTGGTTTCTCCCCTTATTATGTGACAGAGCTGAGACTAGCTAGGGCCAAGACGGGAAATGTAGTTTCCCTCCCTAGTGGTCCCACTGTCAACACCTATGAGAATACAAATCTTTCACCAAACAAATGTTGCCGTCGCGGATTCATTCCCTTGTTGTACACAACTGATGTAAATTTACAAAGGCGAGGGTCATAACCTATAGATCATGATTTATCAATGGTGGTATTCATACTATACAACGCCCTGGACCACTTCAGGCTGGCGAATGCAGCAATTGTTTCTGTGCACATGGTCGGGTAGATAGGCGATTTCGGTCATGGAAGTCAAGGGGAAAACTCAAGACAAATAAATTGGTTGACATGGTGCTGGCTGCCGATGTGCAGTTGGCGTGACTGTCTATACGTAGGGCTCGAGTGTCCGTGAATTACAACTTGACTGGGTTCTGCCCCTTAAACTGTCAGTAGACGGCACAGCCGCCCAGCTAAATTGTTACGATATATTGCACATCATACTCAGTCATGGAGCATAGCAGATTGACATTTCTTTTTCCGGAAGTTAACGTCAAAAGGGACGCCGTTTCTGATTTTAAAGGTCCCAATTGAATTCTGGGGTGACATGGAAATTGGCAGGGATCTCAGCAAAGAATCTGAGGGGCTCACTCGAAAAGGATTAGATTTTATTTGGCGTGCATGCGGAACCGAAGAGACTTATTTTGAAGGCACTACCATTTGTCGAAATAATTAGTTTCGGCTCATATTTGAACCCCTGTGCGCGTTACACTACACGCAAATACGTCACATCATGTCGGAATTGTCGATTATGGCACATTCAACCATTAATGGTGTACATCGCGAAAGGAACCCTTGTTATAAAAACAAAAATGTCTGTCTTCTAACACAAATATTGTATAATGAAACTGCAACCATGCACGCATCTGCACAAGTGCATGAGGGCGCTCAATTCATGAATGAGAGAATCATAAAATCCGTGATAGTCACGGGGTATGACCGCTCTCAGTTATTGTAGGTGTTGGTATTTGGTTTCGTTGATCGGTATTGATGACATATGCAGAGAAGGTACATCGTCAGGGTCGCCAGCACTTTTCTTGGAACGACGGCTATTTCTTCTTGGTATATTACTGTAGTCATCAGAAAACTTACACTTGTATTGAATATTTCCATCCGGTGTATACATAAGGGCTCGAAGATCGATAGCAACCGGGTCCCCAGGAAACCATGCCTGGTCTTTTATCGACTTATAATAACTAAGACTCCTGTTGAAGAATCGGGTGTTAAGTACTTGACAATGTACGGCTTTTCCTTGGGGGCTGCCTTGATAAGCTCGACATATATAGTTAAATGGCGAATATATCAGAATATATTGGTTTATTACGTTTACTTCGTTCGATTGAACTATGCACTGAGTCGCACTCCATTTGCGTATGGTCCTTTTCGAGGTATTTTTGCGAGATGAGATGTTGAGTTCCTTAGAAGTTAGACAACTTTACTAACGCATTCAAAACTGTATTGTCAAAATGTGGAATAACCGGTATGCGTCACGATACTGGCTTCGCGCGTTTATGTTGTGCTGCCAATATGTCGTATATGAATATACGACTATTTGACAGTACAAAATTGACCAATAGAATTATTCGCATATTTTAAAACTCATATAAAATATGTTTTGATTGGCTAATGAACACATGCCTGAATTTTTTTGACGTCTTTGTTTCCGTAGATCATGATTCCCCCAAAAAACGATTTCGCGCCAAAACACGATATACGACCTTTTGATTGCAAAGCGACGATATGCATGTACACAACGGTTGATATGAATTTGAGTATACCTGTGCGGCCTCGTTCTGTGCATGACGAGGAACACCATAAACAAAGATACGTTATAACAGTAGAACATCAAACAAGTTGATATAATTGAAGACATTATAGTCTGTTATCCATGTGCCAGACGATATTGTTTTGTTTCCAGTTTTCATTTTGATTAGGATAATAATAATATGATGTATCTAGTTTTGTTTTTATTGTTTTCAAATTTTATGTTTGCAAAAAGCTTTTTATGATTCGCAGCAGGTCAACAAAGTCATGACAATATTTTAACAACTCTTGTCCTACATGTGTGATAGTAGCGCTCTTTGTCCCCCACACCAGGAATAGACGTTAAAGTAACGCTTTTTATTGTTCCAAGCTGAATTGTATATGCCTCACATGAAGTCACTAACTTTCTCATGTTATGGATCATTTGCATCATCATGTGACTATTACCACCTTGAAAAATTCTGAAAATACCTTGAAAAATTGGCATTTTTTATAAAAAAAATAATACTACCTCCCGCATCCGCTAGATGTCACACAGAAACATATTTACACCAGTGAAACCTAAAGCGTAAGCGCGCTTTTTCGCTAAATAATTGTAATATTTTTTCAGAATTACTCCACAATGGGATAAATGTGTTCAAAAACAAAATCACTTCTGTGGTTCTGTATTTATTACACACAATTTAACCACACCCCCTTTAACATATTATTCGTCAAAAAAGCATAATTTTCCACCACATGTCATGTAGCTAGATGTCACTCAGAAACATATTTACACCAGCGTAACCTGAATCTCTTCCAGCTGGGCATAGCAAAGGGACGATACTGTATATGCAGATTGGCCTCACATAAGTCATTCTGTGGGATATTACGTATTTAGTATAGGCCTAGCAGTATTAAACGACCCAATTTGTATTCGCGGACCGGGAAGCAACACAAGCGAGCATAATTCAATACTTAACCCTTTACCCAACAGAAGGGCCCTGTGCCAATGCATTCTCTTATATATGCGAGTCGACCATAGGTCGCCTCGCATATATAAGAGAATGCATTGGCTTAACACATTAAAAATTATAAAATTGTTAAAGAATGTAAGAAAAAATGGTAAAAAGTGTTAAATTTTTGTTTTGTTTAGGCCAATGCATTCTCTTATATATGCGAGGCGACCTATGGTCGACTCGCATATATAAGAGAATGCATTGGCACAGGGCATAACTGTAACTATCACAATGTGGTCAAGGAGCCGGTTCCAATGATATCCATATTTGTATGGTTCTATTGAGACAGACCGAAGATATTTTAGGCTGTTGAAGCTTTATTTGGCCGGTTTTGGCCGGTTTGTTGGGTAAAGGGTTAACTCCCCCACGGAGCTTTCAGAATTATTTACGTGTTATTAAATGTATATTGGTAAAACATCCAATCATTACATTATATGCATTCATGAATGATAACACCTTGCACATGTCAAGCTTCCTAATTGCCAGATCATCACGCAGTCAGATGGAATCCTATCAATATCAGAGGTAATAACATGTCCCCAGCGGTCCCCAGACTCTAATAATATGACACTTGTCTGTGTCACGGCGCGGGCTTTCACGAGAGTAGATTGAAGCCATTCGTGGTGTGGGGACGAAATTACAACGCCTCGAGATTACCATAGAATCCGACAGTTTACAGGCTACCTTCACTCAGTTGCAAACAAATAGATGGCTATACATAGGATCTCCAATGAGTTGCAATTATATAAGAAATTCATTAACCGAGTTCAGTAAATTGGTTCGAATTAGAGATCCATTTTATCACATCATCACATTTTAGCAAGGAAAAACGGTTTCTAAACGGCTGGGGTTGAAACAAATTAAAATTGATCATAACTAAAGAGGAAGTATATAGACATCTTCAAGAAAAAATATAGTTCATTTTAAAAGTGCATTTTCGTGTTGACAACATTGTTTACCACCCTTATCATCCATGTTTATATCACAGTCAACACTACATAACCCAACACAAATTTAATATCATAATTATATTCTAATTAAAAAAATATTAAAGTTCCGGCATTGACATCGATAGCATTGCGCTAAGCTATTACGTCACTGTACGTGCCGATAATACACGTGCGTCTTACCAAACCACGAGGCAGTATTTAGGGGCTAATTATGTGATAAATATATACATAAATTATCTATTTAAGAAAAGGATGTTGATTGTGTTGCCTTCCATGGATAATAATTCAAGATGGTCTAACATTTTGTGTGTGAAAAATTGTCAGATCAACTTGTATCCATACTCCATGGAACGCAATACGATAAATATCAATTGCTACAGCAGATTACAAACCAAAAGAGCGTTTACGGGGGAAACGCACGTTTTACGAAATTCCAGCAAAAATGGCAAGAAATTTTCAACACAGAATTTCTCTGGATCTCTCTGGCGAAAAATCTTTAATTTCACATGTCATCATCTTCATTGTATATAAAATCCGAGCAATTATTAACATGCGACAAAAACAATGGATTATATAATACATTTGAGAGGTTGAAATTTGTTTTACTTTTTTGTCCCTTTCGGTACCAAGAACGTCTAGAATAATTAATAATTCCACACAACACTCTGATCAACAAATAGCTTATTGTCTTGGCTCTATCAGAGGAGGCTCATACTGTTGAGATCAATGTTTAATTGCATAACATACCATCTTACCCCCATATGTTATATTGAAGAATATAGCAGTGTAAACAAATGTTGATATAAAGTGTGGCCCAGTCAAGCAGGGAGAAATCAGCTGGAATTTAGGCCACAGAGTTACGAGATATGGTGGTAAGAAAGATACGGGCGGCGCGCGTTGGCGGTGGACATGCTGTTAAAATATTCAACTCCGTCAAAAACCGCCATAAACAGAAATAATAGTAAAATATAGACAGACCATCTTCTTATACCAATCAGAAATATGGCTTTGTTATGTAAACAAAAGCAAAAAACGTTACAGAACCTGGCTTTTATTTATATCCGGATATGGTAAACATAAAGAGCGTTATTTGTTACTGTTTTCCTTATATGAAAATAATAAAGAGCGTTTATATCATTTGTGTGTGATTAACCAATATAATTGCGATGTGTTATGTAAACAGAAGCAAAACTTCTGTAACACGAGCAGGCTCTTGTTTACGTACACCATCGTACGTTTTGACGACAATATACTATTTACGCGCTAATTATGTTTGGCATATGAACAAAACTATATATATATATTTAATATTCCTTCTCTTGATGGCGATTTGAACAAATATGAATATATCTGCAACGAATGCCGCCCGTGCCTTTAACATGGTGATGAACCCATGACCCAGAACTCATCTCAGCCCAATGGTTCATTGATCAACAGGCATAACATGAAAATTCTCAAATATAGAACATTATTTGTGGGTAGTTAAAATTAAATTAAAATAATCATTAAATTTCACGAATCAAGAATAATTAAGTCTCCTCTCATGATCTTCAGATATAATATCATGGATATCTAAACTGCACTTATGAAAACAATCTATTTTACAGAAGTTCTTCAAAGTACCTGCAAACAGTGAAATTAAAAATATTTTTCATACCATAAAAGTGAAGTAAATGAGGATATAATATACAATAGTTCGATGGATCTTAAATTATTGTATCACAAAGAAATTGCTGACAGATTTTGAAGATATCCATTTTGAAATACCAGGAAATTTTGGCCAAACGTGCGCCTGACCCTTAATTAGCGCCAGTTTTGGACGATATTCTTGTATCGCGTTACAAGTTTCATGCACACAATATGAAAACAAATTGGGACAACGTCACATGGCGTGATTTTAACCAACCAATGTCCTCCATTCAGGTTCCACAGCGCGAATGCACGAAGGAGCACATGTAACTATTGAACATTCTTGAGTGATCAATTTTGGAATTTTACAGAATATCGTCGGTTGGCTTCTAAAATGTTGTACCTGCCATTTTGACACGAAACTTTTTATTGCATTTTCGGAATCTATTCGGGTTAGACTGCATAAATTCATAATGTAACATGTCAATTCCTGCTTGGTGGAACTCTAACATTATCCGGGTGGTGTATTACACATGGATAAGAACATGGGATCTGAAAGAGACACACATTACTTTTTCCATCAAATATATATGTAACTGAATATAGTGGGGCATAGGCCGTCTCACCAAATAGGCAAATTGTGATGGTGTCAACCTTACTATGACACTATATCCTATCCATTATGTGATTTTTGTGAAAGGTCTCTAGTATTACTCGGGCACCCCAACATATAGCGCTAACAGGTGTATAAAACAAAATGACACGGAGAATATGATTTCTGAATTTGTAGACAGAGTGGTCGAAAATTTACATGCCTTTGCTAAAATGCCCAGCAGAGCTTTTATTTGATTGCATACATTTATATACACTGAATAGTCTGCTCAAAGAATGTTATGTTTAAAGCGGGAATGGGTATATTTTAAGCGTGACAAGAGCCTTATTTTATTTCAGCCTGGTGGAATCAAATTATGACTCAAGCGCCGCTATAGACTGGGACACATGCATCATCTGTGGATTTGGAGGTGACCTCAAGTGCCCAGTCGATAGAAAAGATGGCAGTGGACAACACGCTTACTCAGATTTTCTTCAAAATATGATAGGATTTCACAAACTTCGCTTGTTTCCTCCGAAACTTCATTGGATTTGTTCCGTCGATGGTGATGTGCCATGTTCCAACATCGTACAAAGTGGCACAAATCTTGCCGGTTGACATATGCAACTTCAAAACTGGAGAGATCACAGACACGGCTAGTCAATAAGGGAACAAACACTAGCGTAGAGGATCGCGAGAGAAAACCTAGATGCCAGTCAAATGGAATATCTACGACTTGTATGTTTTGTCACACGAAAACCGATGAAGGCCAACACAGTTGTTGTACTTTGGAGCTGGACATGGATATTAAGAAAATTGAAATATCTCTTGGCGATGAACAGATAATATCATTAGTTACGGGCACTGATTTGGTTGCTGTTGAAGCCAAATATCACAACAAGTGTCTGTCGTCATTCAAGAATCGGTACAGAAGTCAACAACGTCAGGCTCACAAACCAACAAACAATGAAGAAAATATTTTGCAGTCACGCGTATTTGCAGAATCAGTGTCGTTTTTAGAACACGAGGTTGCCAATGGAAACTACATTTTCAAACTTTCACAGCTGCATTCCTTGTTCCAAGAGAGACTCAGTGTTGTTGGATTGCAAAAGGAGATCAATAAATCACGCCTCAAAGCCCGTTTACTGGGCCATTTTTCAGGAGAATGTCAGGAGCAAACTGCTGGCAAAAAATACTCTTCCTGACAGGGTTGGGGTAATTGTAATTTGTAATTGTAATTGAATGTAATTAATTACATTTTCCCAAGTAATTGGATGTAATTTGTAATTGAAGGTTTTTTCAATTACATGTAATTACAGGAACCGTGCGTGCCCAGTGATATCAGTCCACTCACATACTGGCGACTTCAGGGGCGGCGGAGCCAGGGGGGGGGGGCACAGGGGGCATGTGCCCCCCCCACTTTTTCCCCAATTATGGGTACAAAATCTTCCAACGCTAAAAACATTGGATAAAATAATTTTTGATTCCCAAGAAAACATTCCATTAATAGACACATGTGTTTAATCTTATCACTTATGCTGTCATGGCTATGGCTAGCAAGATAGCAAGTTAATCCCTTGGTCAGTATTTGGCTGCAAACATAAGTGATGAGCAGCAGCCTACCATAATTTAAACTCATAAAGGTAGCCACGAAGAACATCATACTAAACAGTCTTTGCAAAATATTGCGGCGCACATTTGAACAGTTTTTAACTCATACATGTAGTATATTAAAAATGATTCCCCCCCCCACTTTTTTGTAGCTTCCGCCGCCCCTGGGCGACTTAATTGTACAAACTTTCCTGGGTTAAGCCTGCTAGCTGCAATTCGAAAGAATGATGATGGTCAGGTGTAACCACCACATCAAATGAACAATTTGTGCTCTACATGTAGTTGTTGTTTTATTGTTTTGTTTACATTGTTTCACTGTGTTACATTAATTTGCTTTTATATTTTATGTATATCAAAAACACAAATGACTTTCCTCCTTGAAGCTCTTCCCGAATCCCGATTTTAATTAACCAAAAGTAATTGTAATTGTAATTGAACCAATGTAATTGTAATTGTAATTAATTACATTGCATTTCCAATGTAATTGTAATTGTAATTGACATATTTCAATGTAATTATAATTGTAATTAATTACATTTCAATGTAATTGACCCAACCCTGCTTCCTGTATTCAACAATGGCCCGCAACGATACCTGAAGCTTGCAGCTGCATCTCGAGATTTTGACGAAGAAGCGTTGTGTATCTAGCGCATGGTGGACTCAGGAATGATATGTATGGCAAGGCCTTCTTCGAGTTCAGTGGTTCTTTTCCAGCGGGTTGTCAGGAGGATTCGGTGCCACCGCACTTAATAACATTGGTCAATATGCTTCTGTATGGAAGCAATATCAAAGATAATAGTTCAATGTCAAGTCAGGCATACCTCACAATTTGTGAGCTGATAATGTTTAACTCCAAACAAGGTATTCTGGGTAGCACCAGACAACGCCACGCAAAGAATCGCGAACCACCTCTACCACTTTACATCGGGATGAATATACATTGTTTATACAGAAGTAAAAAATTGGTGACAAATCTATTTCAATTGGGATTCAGTGTCAGCTATGGTCGCATCCTAGAATTAGAGGATTGGCTGATATCTGCTGCGTGCGAGCGGTTTGCAGACGATAACTCGGTCTGTCCTACATGTTTGAGAGAAGGCATCTTTACCGTTGGAGCATTTGACAGTATATTATATTGATCACAATACACCATCCACTACTGCTAATAGCTCATTCCATGGAACCAGTATCAGCATGTTTCAATTCCCAACTTCGGATAAACCGGGGAAAATAATATCATCTATAAATGTATATACCCGTGAAGAATCCCAGCAGCACGTCATTGCCAGACAGCTACTGTCATGTTCCCGGTGTTACATGTAATATCACGGCGATTGAAGTGCATCAGAGCGTTGAAGGTTGGTACATTTAAATAATATTTTAACAAATTGTGAAGAGATTCTACATTTTGTAACCATTGTTTGTAACTATTTACTGTAACAGCAGTCAGTTTTATCCACATTGAATAATAACTAAATATCACTAACTTACTTGCAGCAGCAATGGCTGCACTCAAATTGCACTAAAGCGTTTTGTGGTATTAAAGTAACAGAAAACATTACTTGTATGTTCACTCAGCATAATTAATCAAATGTAGACACAGTGAGACGCAATTACGTTCAGATAATATAATAATGCTACTATGGTGGAATTCCAGCATACATTGTAATTTCTATTTGAGCAGCATAATTTCAATAGCTTTTTTGGATATCGAATGTCTTGAAGACCTTCAATTTGTAATTGTCTAATCACATTTCAGATTCAAGTAATATGGGAAATCAACTTCAAGCGGCAAAGTTGGAAGAAACTAAATGGGTGAACACAACTTTAACGTTGCTCGCTAAGGATGTGATAAAGAAACGTGACTGCATCACTTGGTCCTCATATCATGCATCAAATCAGATACCACCAACATTACCTGCTGGGATTAGTGTCTTGATGCCATTGTTCTGTGAGAAAGCAGCAACAGTAGCAATGGTTCGGCATGGAATGACAATTGTGAAGGATACGACCGAAAAGCTAAATCCAGGACAGACACCAGTAATGGCAGTGGATCAACCACTTCTTGCGCTTTGTAAATACGTACAGTGGAAATGGCCAACATTATTTGGGGAATCATCTTTTGTCGTCATGCTTGGTGGTCTTCACGTTGAGATGACACTATGGTCAATGCTGGGTGATATTTTGCAAGGAAGTTGTTGGACCACGGTTTTGAATGAAGCAGATATTGCCGATTAATTTCTGCACGCATCGCACCTGCCGCGTACGAGACACGCACACCAAGTGACGACCCTTGCACTATCAAAGTTGCAAAAAGATTCATGGCGATCGCAATCTCCAGAAAGTATGATCGAAAACTTTGATGAATGGGTGGGGCAGATGTTTGGTGCATATCCAACATTTCAATACTGTAACTTATTGTGTTTAGAACAACTCATCTTGATGTGCATGTGGGCACACCGGGAACGTAACTTCACCCTTTATATCGAGGTCTTGTAGGAGCTGGTACCTTGTTTTTTTGTTATGAACCATCAGAACTACGCGCGTTGGATATCAGTACACATCCGGGATATGAAACTCATCACAACGGAGGTAAAAGAAGAGTTCCAGTCATGCTGGTGTTTCCATAAAACAGTAAATAAATTATCTGCTATGCCATTGGATCAAGCCCACGAGCAGAATAATGCAAAGATAAGACTGCGGGGGAGTCATTGGCTTGACAGAATCCACAGCAGCACTAAAGAGGTGGATGGTTTCCGGCGTAGAACAGTCGCGGACATTGACGGAATTCGAACACCAGTATTTGCACAGTAGTCATGCTGATAATGTTGACTATGGTGATGGCGTCTCGGCAATTTTCTAAAATTAATTCAATGGGAAGCCCATTCACTATGGAGTCGGAGGAACTCAGGAGTCGGAGGAACTCATTGCAATCGACACGCATGCCTGTGCTCCATCCGATGTTGTAAGAACTCTTCAAAACATGGAACAGACAGGACAGATATGAACAGTACATTCAGGAAGTAATAGATGGAAAGACCGTCTCCATTCACGATCCTATCAAAAGAAATAAATGCACTCTTTTCAAAACTCCATCATGTAAGGCCATATCTACAGAAAAACAGCAACTAGATGAATTTAAAAGTGATTACAGTCTGTTCAGCCAACTCTACATCTCCAGTCAAGTTCGTGACGGAAACTTAGAAGATTTTTTCATGCACGAAAATAACCCATGGCCGCCATCGTTAAGTCAGCATGGTAAAATAAGGCTTCGAAATCCAATTTATTGGAACTTAGTCTTAGTACTCATATTGCCAGCTTGCTCTTCGCAAAATGACATTTCCCATTTTCTCTCATTTTCTAGATACCGTTGCCATGGAAACCAGATTTACTACTTATCGATGACAGATAGCCCGGGCACCCCCCACCAAAAATATTTCACTTCGGACAAGTAATACATGTACCAAGTTTCATGCTTTAATAGGGCCAGTCATGATTTTTCGGTTAGCTCACCGGGCTAAAAGTATAAATGTCATTTTCGATGCTTATTAGGCAAATTGGGGTTCTAAAATGTGGTATCTCGGTTTCCCGCGAAAATTATAAAATGTCTTAATTTTTATTTTTGAAACTGTTCCTGATAGGATAATTCTGGTGGGGCGTATCCTCCTTATCCTGAGTGACAGAGACTAACGAAGCCGCCGGAATCGTCAAAACTAAAATGTCGTACAGACAATATTTCGATTTTTAACTTCTAAAGTGTCGTATAAAAAAAACAAATCATGTTTTCTCATCAACTAGAAACTAATTGAATATCAAAATGTACCTATTATAAGAACAGTAATATAAAGTGCAAAGTGCAAAGTTATTGGCAGATACCATTTATAGTTCCAGAGATTGTTGCAGAGTTTTGTGTGTCTCCTGAACGATTTGATTTTCCTGAGGTATACGATCTTTTAGAAGCTCACCGACGATATGTTACATATATTGTTTCATTATAGAGCCAATAAATGCAAGTTATTGCACGATAGCTTCTTACCTGATATTTGAAAACCAATGGTGGTAAATGCCAATAATTGTGCATGTATATTAAATTAAAGTTATGGCGAGCATTCCGCGGGGGTGTTATAATAGGAAATAGGGAATACAGAATAGAGTAGATATTTTCATAAAGTGTTTTATCCACATATTGGCATCACATAACACCATTCTTATTATAAACTATATACACAGAACGACACGATTGTGTTAATGGGTTTGATGATACGGCACGAGTGCCAGCACGCAAGGATAGAACGAGAGGCACAGCCTCAAGTTCTATCCTTCCGTGGTGACACAAGTGCCGTATCATCAAACCCATTAACATACGTGCAGTTATGTGTTTATTACACGCCACCCGTCCTGGAATCCGTTAATTAAACCAATACACGATTACAAGGTTTACTTGGGCACACAGGGCTTGTTTTGTCATGTGTGATTATTTTATAGTTCAGGTCTCATTGTTGAGACGAAGATGTACGTTATGTGGCGTCAACGGGATACGTATGGAACATATACGTTCTATACGGATTTGTAAATATGGAACCACAATAGCACTGTAAATATGGAACCACACTAACACTGTAAATATGGAAGCACAATAACACTGTAAATATGGAAGCACACTAACACTGTAAATATGGAAGCAAAATAACACTGTAAATATGGAACCACAATAACACTGTAAATATGGAAGCACACTAACACTGTAAATATGGAATCACAATAACACTGTAAATATGGAAGCACACTAACACTGTAAATATGGAAGCACACTAACACTGTAAATATGGAACCCCAATAACACTGTAAATGTGGACCCACAATAACACTGTAGATATGGAAGCACAATAATACTGTAAATGTGGAAGCACAATAACACTGTAAATATGGAAGCACACTAACACTGTAAATATGAGAGCACAATAACACTTTAAATATGGAACCACAATAACACTGTAAATGTGGACCCACAATAACACTGTAAATATGGAAGCACAATAATACGTTAAATGTGGAAGCACAATAACACTGTAAATATGGAAGCACACTAACACTGTAAATATGGAAGCACAATAACACTTTAAATATGGAACCACAATAACACTGTAAATATGGAACAACAATAACACTGTAAATATGGAAGCACAATAACACTGTAAATATGGAACCACAATAACACTGTAAATATGGAACCACAATAACACTGTAAATATGGAACCACAATAACACTTTAAAATATGGAACCACAATAACACTGTACATATGGAAGCACAATAATACTCTAAATGTGGAAGCACAATAATACTGTAAATGTGGAAGCACAATAACACTGTAAATATAGAAGCACACTAACACTGCAAATATGGAACCACAATAACACTGTAAATATGGAACACAATAACAATATAAATATGAAACCACAATAACACTGTAAATATGGAAACAAAATACCGCTGTAAATATGGAACACTGTAAATATGGAACCACAATAACACTGTAAATATGGAACCACAATAACTCTGTAAATATGGAACCACAATAACACTGTACATATGGAACCATAATAACACTGTACATATGGAACCACAATAACACTGTAAATATGGAACCACAATAACACCGTAAATATGGAACCACAATAACGCTGTAAATATGGAACCCCAAAACACTGTAAATATGGAACCACAATAACACTGTAAATATGGAACCACAATAACACTGTAAATATGGAACCACAATAACACTGTAAATATGGAACCACAATAACACTTTAAATATGGAACCACAATAACACTGTAAATATGGAAGCACAATAATACTCTAAATGTGGAACCACAATAACACTGTAAATATGGAACCACAATAACAATGTATATATGGAACCACAATAACACTGTAAACATGGAAGCACACTAACACTGTAAATATGGAAGCACAATAACACTGTAAATATGGAAGCACACTAACACTGTAAATATGGAAGCACACTAACACTGTAAATATGGAACCCCAATAACACTGTAAATGTGGACCCACAATAACACTGTAGATATGGAAGCACAATAATACTGTGAATGTGGAAGCACAATAACACTGTAAATATGGAAGCACACAAACACTGTAAATATGAGAGCACAATAACACTTTAAATATGGAACCACAATAACACTGTAAATGTGGACCCACAATAACACTGTAAATATGGAAGCACAATAATACTGTAAATGTGGAAGCACAATAACACTGTCAATATGGAAGCAAACTAACACTGTAAATATGGAAGCACAATAACACTTTAAATATGGAACCACAATAACACTGTAAATATGGAACAACAATAACACTGTAAATATGGAACAACAATAACACTGTAAATATGGAACCACAATAACACTGTAAATATGGAACCACAATAACACTGTAAATATGGAACCACAATAACACTTTAAATATGGAACCTCAATAACACTGTAAATATGGAAGCACAATAATACTCTAAATGTGGAAGCACAATAATACTGTAAATGTGGAAGCACAATAACACTGTAAATATAGAAGCACACTAACACTGTAAATATGGAACCACAATAACACTGTAAATATGGAACACAATAACAATATAAATATGAAACCACAATAACACTGTAAATATGGAAACACAATAACGCTGTAAATATGGAACACAATAACACTGTAAATATGGAACCACAATAACACTGTAAATATGGAACCACAATAACTCTGTAAATATGGAACCACAATAACACTGTAAATATGGAACCATAATAACACTGTACATATGGAACCACAATAACACTGTAAATATGGAACCACAATAACACCGTAAATATGGAACCACAATAACACTGTAAATATGGAACCCCAAAACACTGTAAATATGGAACCACAATAACACTGTAAATATGGAACCACAATAACACTGTAAATATAGAACCCCAATAACACTGTAAATATGGAACCACAATAACACTGTAAATATGGAACCACAATAACACTGTAAATATGGAACCACAATAACACTGTAAACATGGAACCACAATAACACTGTAAATATGGAACCACAATAACTCTGTAAATATGGAACCATAATAACATTGTATTTCAAGGAACAAGCTTGTAATAACGCATCATTGGTAAAAAAAAATTCAACACTAGTAAACTCCAAGCCTGGGATAACATTAGTCGGACATTTTACCCCACGTATAGGTTGAAATTGCCCTCATTGTTTGAATTCCTAACCAGTAATTAATGGGGGATTTGTTGTTTTTAGACCAAAAAGCAGTGTAATTATTCTAGCTTTGGTCAAACTTTAGGTCTGAAATTTTCCAACCGTAGGGGCGTTTGATTGGAAATTTGCAACACGTGTAAAATTTGAAGTACCGCTAGAAAGGTTCCAACACAAAGGAGTGCACATGGAATTTCGCGTACTTGGACGTTTTGTCTGGTTCAATGGGCGGGGTCAGTTGGAAATTTGAAGGTTGACATCCCCAGCGAAGACCCGATAGCAACGTTTATCATGCTCTCCTGTTAGATTGACCAACAAGAAGATAGATCTACTGACAGGATATGAGGGCATATTAGGTTCGCCTTGATTGACACCGACCCCATATTTAAAGCCACAGGGGCTATATGGATTCATATGAGGTCGATAGACGCCTTCTTCTTCTTTTTTTCTTGGAACTCTGCCGCCTCGGGGATATTTTCGATATGTATTTTGGCGCCAAGAAAAGAGATATCTGTCGAAAATGATTTTCTGCGAATTTAAAGACATAGTACCATGTACCAAAACCTGCATGTGATACATTTGAGGAACCCTAAACTCATAAATTAACTATCAAATTCAATTTGTTGTCAAACTTCTTATGATTAGCCATTGCCTCAATGCGTTGACGTTCAACAACCATGGCGCGTCACTGTGACGTTACACACATTAATGGCCCTAGACGACACATCTAAATTACTAGAATCTAATGAACTTCGTACAACTAATTCATATTCTCGCATGCATGGAAATCATGAAAAAATCGTTACAGGACTCGTAGTTGCCGGCTACGGTGACATATGAGGCTCAGCGAGATTAATATCGGGCTCTGCTAGCGCCTCGCCCGATATTACACTCACTTCGCCTCATATGACACCGTATCCGGCAATAACTCGCCCTGTAACTTATAATATATGCACGTCTCCCATAGGGAGCATCGCATATATATATGACAATGCACTGGCTAACAAGGTCAATGGAGATCTACTGACAGGAGATGAGGGTATATTAGGTTCACCTTGATTGACACCGACCTCACATTGAAAGCCCCAGGTGGTATATGGATTCGTATGAGGTCGATATACGCCATCTTGTATTTCTTGGAACTCTGCCGCCTCGGGGATATTTTCGGTGTATCTTGGCGCCAAGAAAAGCGAAATCTGTCGGAAACCTGCATGTGATATATTTGAGGAATTCTAAAGACTAGTAAATTAATCACCATGTAGGAATTGTTTCATCGGAAGTCGTTCTATCGCCAATATTGTGATGGTTCCAACCGTTCTTGACTTATTTGTTATGGTTCCTAATGATTAATAATAATCATTTTCTGGACAAAATCACGCATAATTATAGATATTTTAAATACATTAAACATTACTGAATAACATTACAGCATAAGTGTCGTTTTACCGAAACCTGAACTTTAGATCACAATTAACACGGATATAGCGAGTAACGTGTAATTATCAATTCAAGCCATGTAAACGTAATTCCTTTGTTTTCGGTGGCATATCGACTGTGAAACGCATTCTGAAGACGATGAACTGAGTCTAAAGTATACATGTGTTATTCTTCTGTAAAAAGTTGATGAAATATCCTGGTGTGGGTTGATAATTTGGAGCATCATAATCACAACTTATGAGTGTTACGGTTCTATTCAAAGGCAATCACGGCTGTTACGGTTCATTACATGATATTTGTTCGAACGATTTCTGCACTTGTGCCGAATATAGTTTTGTGTATCAAACGTTTTAAATCCAATAATGGCTGCAGCGTATGTTGTCAACATTATCCAACATATATATTCATAATTAAGAGTATAGATATCTAGCATATATAACATAATATTAAGTGACATTACCTTCACTTCGATTGGCAGGCACAGTGAAAGGTTAATGGGCTCGTATATGCTTAGCTTCCTATTTATATATGATGTATAAATAAAACAATTGCACAAGTATGCCCAAAATAGAGTTAAAATAACTTAATTACAAACTATATACCGACCGGTACACGAACTGGCTAAATCGACTCGCACTCACTTTATCCATGTCCAATTCCAACTGTGGACAAAATGAAATTAAAACATGTGTTTTGAAAATTAGTTTAAAAATATATATATATAGAGGATCTACAATTCGTCCCCAGTTTATAGTGGAATTTACAAAACGTGTCCAGTAAATTCGGACTGAACCTCGCCAAAGGCTCGGTCCAGACGTAATTTACTGGACAAGTTTAGTAAATTCCGCTACAAACTGGGGACGAATTGTAGATTCTATTTATTACATGATCCAAAACCTACATAAAACATACTTAAATCAACAAATGGGACGTAAAACTAACGTCGACTTCAAAAAGACCTGCGATGACGTTTCAAGTAACTCTGTGTTGTTTGTCCGCGAAAAGAAATCGTTCCAGATAAATAAAGACTCCTTGGCGTATTTAATGGCCTATATTTAATTAAATAACTTTTCAAACTCTTCATTCATTAGAGATTGTTGGAAAAATATTGGAAACTTTAGTATTTTGAGAGACATAGCGGAATGTAAGCAGACGGCAAACCGGAAGTCAACGGTCAATTGGCACTATTCCCTGTTATTAAACGAACGGGTTTATTGAATGGAATAAGGGTAGGATCATCTAATAAATAAATCAATATAGACCAGAAGACACGCTAAACATACCCCATATATATGTATATAATTATACATGTAAGGATCCCCGGTGGCTCAGTAATTAAGGACCATGGTGCAACGTCTGCATTAGGCTGCCAAGAAGGGGCGTGTTCCCAAGTAAAGAGAGATTACACATGGTGTTGTATGGTAGCCCACAAGACACCCAAAACATACCCCCATGTATTCAAATTTGCCGACGTCCAGATGGGTCCTATAATCAGTCAAGTGGTGGAAAAATGGCATGGTCCGCTATTTTAGCACCTCTGAGTACAAACTGAAAACGGAGGTCGTTTGAACAAAGTGGCAGCCATTTTGAAAAAGTGGCGGCCATTTTGAATCAGTCGACCATTATAATTGGTTTGTTGGCGGGGGGGGGGGGGGATCAGTCTTCACAGTTCACATTGACCATTCATGTCACATTGCATGCTTTGCGTCACAATAAAGTGAATGATTCTGTTAGTGTACTTGACACATAATTTGTAGGAAGACAGTGTAACTCGTCGAAATTGATCATAAGCTGTGTCAAATCAACTTAAAGCATATAATGGGATTTTCATTATTTTTACTTTATTTGTGATCATAGATTCTGAGGGGAATGGCAAAATTAATCGAATTATCACCTAGATAGTTCAAAAATTGTGTTTTAACCGTCAAACACTCGCGAAAATGTATAATTTGGATCATAAGGAACCATAACAAATCAGTCAAGAACCATCACAAACCGGTGATATAACGATGTAACAGTTCCTACACAGTGAAATTAATTATCAAACTCAATTTGTTGTCCTTCTTCTGGTGATTTGCTATTGACTTAATGCGTTGACGTGCAACGCCCATGTCTCATCACTGTGACGTTATACAAGTTAAAGGCCACAGACGACACATTCAACTTACTAATTTACTGAATTTCGTACAAGTAATTAAAATTCTCACCTGGAAAGCATGATAAAACAGTTCCAGGACTCATTGTTGGCGGCTACGTGTGACATATGAGGTTCAGTGAGATTAATATCGGGCTCGTCTAGCGCCTCGTCCGATATTAATCTCACTTAGCCTCATATGACACCGTATCCGGCAACAGCTCGCCCTGTAACATATCCAATGCCCCCCCCCTCACAACCTGGCATCCAACGTGGAAGACTAACAAACAACCAACACATACGCTAAAGGATTTAATGCTGGATATTAATTTCGATTTGTGTTCACATTATGTGGGCAACCTGAGATAGTATGCACCATTCGCTTGCCAGATTATTTTTTTTAAATGCTGGAAATCTGACGAGGGCAATTTTGAACCCTCTTACAACCCTCGCAATTTTATTTTCCATGAGGGCTATTTTCAGCTCTTATGGAGGTGGTCAAAAGGTGGCTAAATCATATGAAAAGAACATTCTGCAAATCTATTCTCCCCTATGACGTGTTCACTAATTGTGCACATATAACATTGATACAGCAGGTCCAGGTCCAGATCCCAATCCAGGTCCAGAATGACAATTAGAAAATCACTGATTCTAATTCCCCCACACAAAGTGCCAAGGGTCATAATTTAAATCGTTGTTTCTCTAACCTGCATCACGAGACATTAATAAGTAGTTGTCTCTCACATCGATTCAGATTAGCCTTCGGGGAGTCTTCGGCAAAGATTCTAATACATTACCATGGAATATCATCATGATCTTTTCCATCAAAAACAGGCCGACGGTCTCGAGTCCACAGAGACTCAGTAGATTATCAAAATGAGCCGTGTGTCTCACTAAGCTTTATATTTCTCCCACACATATTCACTTATCTTATATAGGAGTGCTATCGATTTGTTTTGAGAAGTCGACATTTCTTGCACATCCAATAATGTATATATGGCTTTCATTCCCCCCGAGGTCGACAAATGAAAAGCAATTATATACAATCGCTGATTCAAAGAAATCGTCGAGCTAATTTCTTTTGCCCGTTAATAAACTGTCTTACTTTGCGCATATAGTCTCGCATCATATCATACAGGGACGATATGGGTTATAGAACTCAGACCCGTGATGGTGTCCATTCGTTCATCTTCCGTCAGAGTCAGACACTCGAATCACTGTGGGCATAACTATGTTCATCCTATAAATACTTCCGCAAATCTCCGTGTGCATAACTCGTGTTCACCCTGTATATACTTCTTCTGAGGAAGATATAGTGTTGTTCTTAGTTGGAGACGATTTGGAGACATTATCAACCACCGCCGTATAGTTTGGCTGCGTTTAAATTGTCAACCATCGCCGTATAGTTTGGCTGTGTTTAATCTCCGTGTAGCTTGGTTGTGTTTGGTCAACCATCGCCATATAGTTTGGCTCTGTTTTGTTTGTTTGTTTTTATCTTCTTGTTGGAATTGTTTGTGTTGTCTTTGGCATGCTTATTTGTTTACCAGTACGCTTCGATATCAGTTTGTCTTGTTAAAATGTGTTGATTACAAGAAAACCTGAGCAAACTACAAACCATGTGTGTAGACCAATTGTCATGCGCGGATTTTGGAAATTGTTATGGTTTCTGACAGGAGAACTCTTAAGCGAGAAGAGCGACATAAAATACCACGCATGAATACTCAGTGTGGGGTTAGCCGAATAACCAGCGTTGGAGCTGGATCAAACATCGTTTGATTGTTGTTCCTACGTCCGACAGAAAGGTGAGTTATAATATGAATGTATTGTTTATATATGTATATAAAAGGTCAGCAGACCACAGTGTCCCCCGAAAACGTGGCAAGTCGATGCCGCTTTGTTAAAGAAATTAAAAAAAATGTTGAAATTTTATAAGTCGAAAAGGGTCAATAACTCCGTAAAAAAATATTGTTTCCGTCATCTATATACATGTTGCACATCTCCAATATGTGGGTAACAATACTCTGAAGTTTCAAATATCTACGATCAAAACTGTAGGAGGAGTTGATTACACCATGAAGGTACCCTCATACAGAAAAGTATAAAGAATGTTGAAATTTTCTTAGTCGAAAAGGGTTGATAACTCTGTCAACAAATAATTTTTCCGTCATCTATATACATGTGCCAAAAAAAAAAAAATCGGGGGACAATAAATATATGATTGTATTGGGAAAAGTCGATCAAGATTTTTGGTTCTGTAGAAAAATAATTAGTCAATATGACTAACTTATGTTAGTCAACTGTTTGTCTACAGGATTACTAACTTAGCTTAGTCAATAGTCATATAGACTAAAGCAGAAAAATGGTCACAATGATTAGGGTGATGTTAGTCACAACGACTAAGAAATGGTTAGTCAAAACGACTAATTTGGTCATTAGTCTACAATTGTGTTAGACAAAATGACAAGGATTGTGTCATAATCACTATCTTTTCTGAGTCATTGAGAAGGTGATCATGTAAATTGTGTGCAAATAATTTCAATAAACAACCAGATGATATATTATCCAGAGATCGAATTGAAAGCAGGACAAACTTTCAATCCATTCTCTAAAACACAGATTTCAGTACTGGTCTATTGAGAGGTATAACACTACAAATGTAGTTAGTGGTATATATAATAGGTCCGTTTAACTAGTTCACTTTTTCGAGAGGTCTGTGGTGTCATGGGATAAAAACCTTTTATCCTTATAGTGTAGTCTCTGGTGTGGGAGGGCAGTTCTGATATATGCCATTATATTCTCCCATCACATTCGTTGAATTATAGATACCCAAAACATACCCCCCATGTATTCAAATTTGCCGACGTCCAGATCGGTCCTATAATCAGTCAAGTGGTTGGAAAAATGGCATGGTCCGCTATTTTAGCACCTCTGAGTACAAACTGAAAACGGAGGTCGTTTGAACAAAGTGGCAGCCATTTTGAAAAAGTGGCGGCCATTTTGAATCAGTCGACCATTATAATTGGTTTGTTGGCGGGGGGGGGGGGGGGGATCAGTCTTCACAGTTCACATTGACCATTCATGTCACATTGCATGCTTTGCGTCACAATACAGTGAATGATTCTGTTAGTGTACTTGACACATAATTTGTAGGAAGACAGTGTAACTCGTCGAAATTGATCATAAGCTGTGTCAAATCAACTTAAAGCATATAATGGGATTTTCATTATTTTTACTTTATTTGTGATCATAGATTCTGAGGGGAATGGCAAAATTAATCGAATTATCACCTAGATAGTTCAAAAATTGTGTTTTAACCGTCAAACACTCGCGAAAATGTATAACTTGGATCATAAGGAACCGTAACAAATCAGTCAAGAACCATCACAAACCGGCGATATAACGATGTAACAGTTCCTACACAGTGAAATTAATTATCAAACTCAATTTGTTGTCCTTCTTCTGGTGATTTGCTATTGACTCAATGCGTTGACGTGCAACGCCCATGTCTCATCACTGTGACGTTATACAAGTTAAAGGCCACAGACGACACATTCAACTTACTAATTTACTGAACTTCGTACAAGTAATTAAAATTCTCACCTGGAAAGCATGATAAAACAGTTCCAGGACTCATTGTTGGCGGCTACGTGTGACATATGAGGTTCAGTGAGATTAATATCGGGCTCGTCTAGCGCCTCGTCCGATATTAATCTCACTTAGCCTCATATGACACCGTATCCGGCAACAGCTCGCCCTGTAACATATCCAATGCCCCCCCCCCCGTCACAACCGGGCATCCAACGTGGAAGACTAACAAACAACCAACACATACGCTAAAGGATTTAATGCTGGATATTAATTTCGATTTGTGTTCACATTATGTGGGCAACTTGAGATAGTATGCACCATTCGCTTGCCAGATTATTTTTTTTAAATGCTGGAAATCTGACGAGGGCAATTTTGAACCCTCTTACAACCCTCGCAATTTTATTTTCCATGAGGGCTATTTTCAGCTCTCATGGAGGTGGTCAAAAGGTGGCTAAATCATATGAAAAGAACATTCTGAAAATCTATTCTCCCCTATGACGTGTTCACTAATTGTGCACATATAGCATTGATACAGCAGGTCCAGGTCCAGATCCCAATCCAGGTCCAGAATGACAATTAGAAAATCACTGATTCTAATTCCCCCACACAAAGTGCCAAGGGTCATAATTTAAATCGTTGTTTCTCTAACCTGCATCACGAGACATTAATAAGTAGTTGTCTCTCACATCGATTCAGATTAGCCTTCGGGGAGTCTTCGGCAAAGATTCTAATACATTACCATGGAATATCATCATGATCTTTTCCATCAAAAACAGGCCGACGGTCTCGAGGCCACAGAGACTCAGTAGATTATCAAAATGAGCCGTGGTGTCTCACTAAGCTTTATATTTCTCCCACACATATTCACTTATCTTATATAGGAGTGCTATCGATTTGTTTTGAGAAGTCGACATTTCTTGCACATCCAATAATGTATATATGGCTTTCATTCCCCCCGAGGTCGACAAATGAAAAGCAATTATATACAATCGCTGATTCAAAGAAATCGTCGAGCTAATTTCTTTTTCCCGTTAATAAACTGTCTTACTTTGCGCATATAGTCTCGCATCATATCATACAGGGACGATGTGGGTTATAGAACTCAGACCCGTGATGGTGTCCATTCGTTCATCTTCCGTCAGAGTCAGACACTCGAATCACTGTGGGCATAACTATGTTCATCCTATAAATACTTCCGCAAATCTCCGTGTGCATAACTCGTGTTCACCCTGTATATACTTCTTCTGAGGAAGATATAGTGTTGTTCATAGTTGGCGACAATTTGGAGACATTATCAACCACCGCCGTATAGTTTGGCTGCGTTTAAATTGTCAACCATCGCCGTATAGTTTGGCTGTGTTTAATCTCCGTGTAGCTTGGTTGTGTTTGGTCAACCATCGCCATATAGTTTGGCTCTGTTTTGTTTGTTTGTTTTTATCTTCTTGTTGGAATTGTTTGTGTTGTCTTTGCCATGCTTATTTGTTTACCAGTACGCTTCGATATCAGTTTGTCTTGTTAAAATGTGTTGATTACAAGAAAACCTGAGCAAACTACAAACCATGTGTGTAGACCAATTGTCATGCGCGGATTTTGGAAATTGTTATGGTTTCTGACAGGAGAACTCTTAAGCGAGAAGAGCGACATAAAATACCACGCATGAATACTCAGTGTGGGGTTAGCCGAATAACCAGCGTTGGAGCTGGATCAAACATCGTTTGATTGTTGTTCCTGCGTCCGACAGAAAGGTGAGTTACAATATGAATGTATTGTTTATATATGTATATAAAAGGTCAGCAGACCACAGTGTCCCCCGAAAACGTGGCAAGTCGATGCCGCTTTGTTAAAGAAATTAAAAAAAATGTTGAAATTTTATAAGTCGAAAAGGGTCAATAACTCCGTAAAAAAATATTGTTTCCGTCATCTATATACATGTTGCACATCTCCAATATGTGGGTAACAATACTCTGAAGTTTCAAATATCTACGATCAAAACTGTAGGAGGAGTTGATTACACCATGAAGGTACCCTCATACAGAAAAGTATAAAGAATGTTGAAATTTTCTTAGTCGAAAAGGGTTAATAACTCTGTCAACAAATAATTTTTCCGTCATCTATATACATGTGCCAAAAAAAAATAAAATCGGGGGACAATAAATATATGATTGTATTGGGAAAAGTCGATCAAGATTTTTGGTTCTGTAGAAAAATAATTAGTCAATATGACTAACTTATGTTAGTCAACTGTTTGTCTACAGGATTACTAACTTAGCTTAGTCAATAGTCATATAGACTAAAGCAGAAAAATGGTCACAATGATTAGGGTGATGTTAGTCACAACGACTAAGAAATGGTTAGTCAAAACGACTAATTTGGTCATTAGTCTACAATTGTGTTAGACAAAATGACAAGGATTGTGTCATAATCACTATCTTTTCTGAGTCATTGAGAAGGTGATCATGTAAATTGTGTGCAAATAATTTCAATAAACAACCAGATGATATATTATCCAGAGATCGAATTGAAAGCAGGACAAACTTTCAATCCATTCTCTAAAACACAGATTTCAGTACTGGTCTATTGAGAGGTATAACACTACAAATGTAGTTAGTGGTATATATAATAGGTCCGTTTAACTAGTTCACTTTTTCGAGAGGTCTGTGGTGTCATGGGATAAAAACCTTTTATCCTTATAGTGTAGTCTCTGGTGTGGGAGGGCAGTTCTGATATATGCCATTATATTCTCCCATCACATTCGTTGAATTATAGATCCAATATATAGAACTGCGATAAAATGGAAATTGAATATTACGCATAATTCAAGGCAGTTTTGCAATTATAGTTATTCTTGGTGTAACTTAGTCAATGTGAATAACATTAGAGTCAGTCATAGTGACTCGTTGAAAGATGTGGGTTAGTCAAAGTGACACCAAATGATTGTGAATAACCTAAAAGGGATACTGTACCAAAATGTAAAGGCCGAAAAGTTTGTGTTCATATGCTTAATATGGCACAGGTTAGCGACTTGCAACTGAGGAAGATCCTATTGGTTGTATCTTTCTTTTGACTTTTCAAAACTTTACCTCTTTGGTCTTCTAAAATTTTAAAGTCTTACCTTTTTCCTTAAATTACAAATTCTTAGGTATCTTTGATTTTAATTACCCTCTTTCGATCTGTACGTTCTTAATTACTTTTCAAAATATTTCCAGCCGCTCCGTGACTTTGCTCTCCGACTCAAAATTTTATGCCAAGAACACGAGGAACACTGTGTCTGCGTGTGATTGGGACCCTGGCCCTAATATATCCCCTTTCTTTCATATACTTTGCAGACACTCTCCTCTTGTTCTTGACATCCATTACATTTTTGCTCCGCCAATATTATGTGGGTAAAATGACGAATATGTTTGAGGCGTTTTTCTTTCTTACTAAAACCTATGTTGACTAACAAATAGGCCATTTATGGTCTACCTGCCAGTGCTTCACTTTGACTTGTTTTCTGTCATGCTGGTGTGCTAGGTTTGGTGTTGCTTACCCTGGAACTCGTGTTACCTGGTCTGACACCCACTTACCTGATTGGTTACACATAAAAACAATTGTAGTTATTCTTGGTGTAACTTAGTCAATGTGAATAACATTAGAGTCAGTCATATTGACTCGCTGAAAGATGTGGGTTAGTCAAAGTGACACCAAATGATTGTGAATAACCTAAAGGGATACTGTACCCAAATGTTGTCGTTGGTTTCTTTAGTCTCTGATTTGTAGAAAAAGTTAACCAGATTTCCATTATTTGAAAGTCTGTTGAGTACGAATTAATCTTACGGATGGTAGATTAGCCGGAATGCGAAAATACCAATTGTCGTTGTCGAGTAATTTTTGGACAGTTTTCAAGCAAATGTATCAATACATGTTTTAATATATGCATACTAGTCCCATATACTCATTAAGTCATTGTATAGTCACTAGTCAGTGAGTGGCTTGAGTTTACACCCCTTATCAACATACTTTTTTACACGATCATGTGTGCCACGCTTTGCCCAATCCACTATCCGTGAATTATTTTGATTACGTCTTGTACACGGAAATTAGTAATTTAATTTATGACTCCAGCCATAAATTAAATTTATATCAAATTATTAACTTTGATTTTAAGATAACCTATTAACCTGAACGTTTACAGAATACATCTTCGACTCAAATTACTTAGGCTCCATATATTATCGATATTAGATCGTTGTTATCGCCGGAAATTTATTGAAAATGGCGTACAGTACCCCTTTAAGGTAGTCATGCGATGCGATTTATTAGCTTATGTTGTCATGAATGTAATGATGTTGAAGCTATACAATACAGAACATTATAATACATAAAATACATGACGCATGCGCGAGTTGGTGAGGTGTGGGAGTCGCTGTGCACTTGCAATGTAAATTATGGCGTGGTGTTATGGTGGTTCTAATGAGGTTTATTTTCTTAACCCTTTACCCAACAGAAGGGCCCTGTGCCAATGCATTCTCTTATATATGCGAGTCGACCATAGGTCGCCTCGCATATATAAGAGAATGCATTGGCTTAACACATTAAAAATTATAAAATTGTTAAAGAATGTAAGAAAAAATGGTAAAAAGTGTTTAAAAAAGATTTTTTTTTTAGGCCAATGCATTCTCTTATATATGCGAGGCGACCTATGGTCGACTCGCATATATAAGAGAATGCATTGGCACAGGGCATAACTGTAACTATCACAATGTGGTCAAGGAGCCGGTTCCAATGATATCCATATGTGTATGGTTCTATTGAGACAGACCGAAGATATTTTAGGCTGTTGAAGCTTTATTTGGCCGGTTTTGGCCGGTTTGTTGGGTAAAGGGTTAACAAAATGGGCGAAATCTAGAGTAAAGCCGAAATATTGGGGGTGGGTGGTTATCATGTGGGTCGGGTGGGGTATCGTGGTTCTAAGGAAGTTTCATTTTTTTTTACATCAGGGACAAAATCTAAAGTATTACCACATGAGAAGAAGTGTATCCACAGGGAGTGGTTGGGAATATATAGTATGTCCATATTGTAGGATGTGTAGTGGTTCAGCTTGGCCCATAGTTAAGCCCCATGGTGTTCCTGACAAAATTTGAGGGCTTTTCGGATAAAAAGAGTCAAATGGGCCAACATTCTACCATTCTTAGTGTTGAAAAGTGGGTTTAATTTCATCGTGTTTGGCCTAATATAGTAGTATGGTTCGATGTGTCTCTTCCTAAGATAATTAAATTTTTGACATTTAAGGAAAATGTGGAATTCGTCTCCTATTTCCAGGTTACATAGCTTGCATAAAAGGAAATTACTCTTTCTTAGCACACTAGTGAATCTCCCCAAAAGCCACAGAGCGGCTCTTAATATATTTTTATTCGATTTCCACGGCCACAGGCTGTTTGGTCGCCCAATTAAGGGCTTTCCGAAAGACATAACTGAAATTCTCAAAGAAATTGATATGTACCACTACCTAACATCTTTCGTAGAAACAGGTGTTTTTCCGTCGCAGGCGGTTTGGAAGGGGATGATTAGAGATCGCCTTGCTGCACATTATGCCCGTAGGGTGCATCTCAGTGTACAGCAAGACGAAACCCTAAGATTCCTATTCAACGTGAAGCCAGATGTTCACTCATCGTGGAGACTCTGGGAATTGTGCCGCAATGAACCCGATTACTATCCTATGTGCATAAAAATGGCGAACATTTTGGCTAAAACTACGTACAATAACGATGCTACTTGTATTCATTGTCATAATTCATTCGATAATCTTCTTACCCATATGTATCACGATTGCATGTCAGACTTTGCACAGGTGACGAGGAATGCATTCTGGTATTCAGTAATAGACAGCCATGGAATAGAAACATTCGCGCTCCTAGATAACCTCAGCAAAAACACATTTCTAGCATACTGCTTTGGTGGGTGTATCCCACTACAGATTCATCTTCTCTGCAACGAGACTCTCTTATTAAAGCGATGCGTTCGCTTCATCTGTTTCCTCTGCTCGCAATAGAAGGTACACTCACAACGTATATATGAACACCTCTTAATGGCGATCATTTCCATGGATACGATTTTATTGTGGCTAAACATATCCTAGCCATTTTGTATGTTGGCGTTGAATACCAAATGCGTCCATTCACTAAAATTGCACTGAAATTGAGCACATTTGTTTACATGCCTAACTTCTGAGCTTTAACAAATCGTATGTAACATTATTTTGTTGTATATATCTGTATTATACGCAATCTCCGTTGATATGGAGGAATAAAGTATCTCTCTCTCTCTCTCTCTCTCTGAATAAATATGTCATGTAGTCTTTCTTTGATTGCTCTATTGAATTGCTTTGTTTCGGGGGCCCATTGATTGATAGAAAATGACTACCGTCCCAATTCATTCATATTGACCAGATTTTTCTCTCAGTGTATAGAAAGTTTGAGATGATATATAACGCGCCATTATGACACGCTTCATTTGAACAATGTCACATGCCCATAACCAAACTACGATGTTATAAAACACTATTACTGGCCTTTAATTATACGATTGTATTAAAGGGGTACTGTACGCCATATGTTTTTGTTGGTTTCTATAGTCTCCGAGTCGGAGAATAAGGTAACAATTTTTCCATTATTTGAAAGTCTGTTGAGTACGAAGTCATGTTACGGATGACAAATTTACCGGAATGCAAAAATACAAATTGTCGTTGTCGAGTAAATTTTGTAAAGTTTTCAACCAAATGAATCAAATAAAAGTTATATTATATGCATACTAGTCCCATATAATCATTTAAGTTATTGTATCGTCGCTATAGTCAGTGAGTGGCTTGAGTGTTCTCCCCGTATCATCATAATATTTTAAGCGATCGTGTGTGCGATCGGTTTAACAATCCAGTATCCCTCAATTACTGTTTTTGATTACGGTAATTCGTAATTTAATTGACGCCATTTTATGGCTCCAGTCATAAATTCAATTTATATCAAATTATTAACTTTTAAATTATTAAATTTTAAGATAGCCTATTAACCTGAGCGTTTACAGAATACATCTTCGACTCAAATTACTTATGTTTCTATATATTATCGATATTAGATCGTTGTTGTCACCGGAAATTTAATGAAAATGGCGTACAGAACCCCTTTAATAGTGTACATATATTGTTTTTATGCCATAGGCACATATATATTGACCTTACTTATGAATATTATTACTTGATACTGTTATTTCTGTTTCGCATACCACTATGTTCATTGTGTTTTTGACATCTACCTATTACTATGGTGTTTTATGTCAATAAATCTATCTTACCTTATCTTAGAACTTCAACATCGCACTGAATGTCTGCCTGATTTATATATCGACTATTGCGCCTTTCATTCACCATGCAAGTTCTGACTCAAATATTTATATATATCTTATGTGTAAGTCCAGTTTCCCAATGACATGTCGCACAGCTGTTTGTTCAGCCACATCGTCTGGCAGGTAATTCCAGTCGTGACACACGCGTTCTGAAAATAAATATGTAGGGTTTCGTTCGAAAAACGTAGTTGGATCCTTGTATTCTCCATGTAAGATTTTAAATTTCTCGCTTAAATCTGACCGGAGCATCCGATGTTTAACTGATGGTAAGTTCAGAATAAGAAGTCGAGTTTTGTAACTGCATTTCCGTAGACTTTCCACCATGCGCGCAGTTAGCTATTCTTTGTACTTTTTCCCAGTTTATCTGAAAGTGCTATGTTGTATATGGTTTTCAAACAGATTTACAACAATTCAATATCGGCAAAACCATTGTCATGTAAACTCTTATAAAAAAATACCACAGTCGATATTTGGGGTCAATTCTATTCGTAACTCCAAAAATGTGGTTAGCTGTAGCGACAATATTAACTTGTTGGTCGAATTTATTACCATCTTTATGCGTGAAAACTGTCAACTTATACCCATTTCAGACACAATTTGAAACGTAGAGAAATATGCAACTGTTCTAAAAAAAAGACCACCCAGTTCCATACTAACAAACTTCCAGAACAATTTCAACCAAGTGTTGGCGTGAAATTGTCAGCTATAATGTTATTCCAAATGTTGAAAAAATTTACCAAAGTTGGGGGGTAAAACCCCACAAGCCCCGTGTTATAGCACCCTGTATATGTGATAACCAGGCACCTGCTATACCACACAACATCATGAACTAAACCATATCCCCACACTCTACAAAACTTCATATGCACGTCGTCGTGTGAGAATAACGTAATAGAGTTACAGTTCGTCTTCTGCACACAACGAAATGAATTCATTATTCGTTTATAAATATCCCAAACTGCATATACGTGTCCAAATACAGATGTATACGTCGGCAGTATTATGTCATGTATCTATACTACGTTATATACAGGGAAAATACATATTGTATACATTTTAGAGTACATCGAACATAATTTCGAACAAAGCTGTACCGGCGGTTCATAATTATGTCTTCAGTTGTTAGGGTACGTTCATACGCTGGGAAGTTTGCACGGTATGTTTTTGCGGGCATTTCGTCATAGAAAACCACATGGTGCCAGAATATGAACGGAAAATGCACATAACATGCATCTTTACCAAAGCTAACGACATGAGAAGTAAAATTGTAACAGTGCTACTGTAATTTGCCTTCAAATGTCTGTATGATTGATTCTTGCGAGATAATTTCATGCTATTTACAGACAAATTCCGGTAGCATCGCTACAGGTGGAACTACAGAGATTTCACTTCGCAAGTAGTTAGCTGTGGTACAGATGCATATTATATGGTTGTTTCCGTTCATATTCTGGCACCATATCGTTTTCTACGACAATATGCCTGCTAACCATACCGCGCAAACTTGCCAGTGTATGAACGTACCCTTACCGCGACAAAATCCACGTGCAATTACCACTCACACGAGCCGTGTCAGGGGGCGTGGTTTTGCTGTCTGCCAAGGACTATTTCCCCCCAGAAAAACGTACGTAAACGTCTTATTTATCGATATTTATCGGAATTTTTGATCTGTATGAATGTAATTTCTCCTCGTATATTATAAAACCGTGTTTTAAGTCGGTTAATTGACTCGTTATTGGACATTCGTAAACTGAATGATCTCGGGCTACGTCCTCGACCATTCTAGTTTACGCATGTCCAGTAACACGTCCATTTACCCTGAAATAAGATATATATTTTAGACTCTGATCAGAGAGAAGGGCCATCTGTTCCGTGTGAGTGGAACGGGTAAATCTGGTTTGTCCAATATTGGTGTCTATGACTTTAAATTTCTTTCATTTTAGTACGCATTCAGTTCTTACCCAAAACACAGTATTAATTAAACAATATAGCAATGGTCCACCCAGTGTGTTTCCTGTGCATGGAATAGTCGACATAGTCCGCATCATGCATTCCCATTATACACCATCATAAATACTTGAACTACTTTTCTATGAGCATTATATGTCCCAGAAGTCATAAAAATACAACTTTGAACACGATATTTGGGTCCTAAAAAAAAAATTGCACGACATGGAACAGAAAAGAGCGTTCCTTGTTAAGTCTTGGTAGAAATAAAGCGAGTTTATTTCACTTATGTGCGAAAAATTAAAAACAGCTGCATGGAAATCGGTTGTGACAATCATGGAAAGTATTTTTCATAGCATATGAAGCCGTTATATCAATGTTTCGTGTATTTGTCAATCTATCTTATGCCTCCTTCCAAAGTACGTACGCAGACATGATTTGTAAGTTTGAACATGGAACAGGGACGTAACGATAGGGTGTGTGTGATGGAGGGTGTGTTTGTGGTGGGATGTCCCACCCAACGAGGACCATATTTTCAATAGTTGGAAATTTCATGACTCAAATTAAAATAGGTGTACTTATACTTATATATTTAGTTGCTCACACAGCAGAATATTAATCAGTTGATTTAAATTTGTCTTGCAATGTAATATCAATATTACAAGTTAATACACAGTTATTTGAGAAAATAAATTCCAGTAATGCTCATTACCTGAACACATATATGAAATTGAAAGCAAAGCATCTCCTTCAAGTTTAGACTGCTATGTTTAACAACCATAGATTCATGGTTACCATAGTCTATTAGTAATGTCAAACCCCCATATCTTTCAGAGCACAGCTTCAACAATATAACACAATGGCTGCGGACACACGTATCACAGTAGCGATGGCATAGTAGGTGTGACAATTAATTATGGTGCAATTTTGGTGACAATTGGTCGTCATATTCCTGTGCCATATCGAGACATGTCGCCCGCCGCACATTCACACAATGAATCTTTTCCAAGCTCTATCAGCGTCGAGATCGACATCTCAATGATTTATCAAACCGAATGTCTTGTCGCTGTTGATCGTTACTCAACACGCAATGTTATATTTTTAATGATAACACACAAGACAATTCTGGACGATCGGTCGTGCAATTTTATGTATCGTAGAGAATACAATGTGGCTAAACGTAATGAGTAGAGATCAACCTTGGTGAAACTCAATAGGTTAATTGGTCAGTCGACTCACTGTGCGAATATGCGGCGCGCGACAGGACTCCCTATGGCATATGCATTGTGTTGACCAATTGTCACTAAACTCTACCATAATTAATTGTCACACCTATACTATGCCATCGCTACTGTGGTACGTGTGTCCGCAGCCAATCATTCAGCATGCATAGTTGTTACCATTGTGTGAGTTATAACTTGTGACTCCTTGGAATTTGAATGCATGTATTAAACTCGAATTCGTTCCTCAACCATATTCTGATTAATGTCATGTATAATGTACTGCATGCACAGTGTACTTAACACATAAAACATGGACCAATGCTATGTCATTATTGTTAGTAGCGTCAGTGTCTTTATTTACTCTTAAAATGAACTTATAGAAACCCAAATTATTAAGCCATTAAGCCAATATTGTAATTTTGCATTGCTCAACCGAATCCTATACAGTTGGAAATTTTATTAGACCAAATCCTATATAGTTTGAAATGTTATGGTCTCAACCCCCTCCCCAGTTGGAACCCCCTAACAACGTCCATGAGCTCCATTGAGCCATACCTGCATTCATTCTTTGTATTCTTTTATCTCAATAACTAAATAAATATGTGACCCGCCATATCAAATCCAGTCGTAAGTCGGGATTTTTTTTACCCTGTGCCAATGCATTCTCTTATATATGCGAGTCGACCATAGGTCGCCTCGCATATATAAGAGAATGCATTGGCCTAACAATTTTTTACAATTTTAATAATTTGTTCTTGTATTCTTTAACAATTTTATAATTTCACCCATACAGAGCCCCAGACAAACATGAGCAGACGACACTCTTCTATATGCTTCTATATATGTGTGGGGCTCCCTGCAGGGTAATGGATGTTTTTTATTTTATGTCCTAAAAATTGTCAGAAACATTTATTTAAAAAACAAATGATAAAAAATTGTTAGGCCAATGCATTCTCTTATATATGTGAGGCGACCTATGGTCGACTCGCATATATAAGAGAATGCATTGGCACAGGGTAAAAAAAAATCCCGACTTACGACTGGATTTGATATGGCGGGTCACATATGATATGTGAGATATACACATTTAAATACAAATACATTCAATCATTCATTCAGTTTAGTCTGGTCGTCAAAAATAGACATTACAGATGTGTATACGTAACTACAATTTATGGTAATTGCAGGGATACATGTATATTTATAACATAAAATGGAAATGCGGTAGTTGATACTTTCGTTAGTTACACTGTTTCAGTTCGACAGGCTGGTGGTAGTAAGCTTCTGGGGGGGGCTAAATATTTCAAGGACCTTCTTAATAAATACTGACAAGCTTTTAACATTCTTATTATTTCGGGCGTTATACGGAGCGGCTGGCTTATAAGTGTTGGGTCTCTGGTAGTAGTAGTAGGGTTTTCAGATAGTTTATTCTAAGTTCGCTAAGTTCCCTATGTTTCAGTACCATGTGGGCTTCTTCGCCGATTTCAAGATTACAGAGAGTGCAGATTATTTCGAAATAATCCGTATTTGCCAAAACACTGTGTGCTATAGGGAGTTTGTGGTTTCAGTTCTTGTGCGGAAAGCTAAAATATAGTTAACTGCTCTGTTATCATCAAGGGATACTGGGATAGGTAAATATCTCGTTAAAAATTTGGCTTTATAATCCGGTAAAATGCGAATTTGCTTGATTTCGATATCGTTGACCACCATTCATGGCAAAACACATTCAACACGTACATAATTATGTACTAGTATGTTATATGAATTTAAGGCATTTCCAAATCGAGAACTTATGTCATGAAACCATTAAGTGTGAGGGGGGTATACATACTTACTAATAATGTCGTTTCAATGTGTCGATTGCGGGGTGTTCCACCTTATGGCATGTACTACAGTATTATATAGCGCTCATATATCTCATATATATTTTGAAGACCTCTGTCTGTCTGTCTGTCTGTTTGTTTGTCTGTCTGTCTGTCACTTATACAAATCTACGATTCTCGACCGATCGGGACGAAACTTGGTACGTGTGTGTAGTTTGACCAGGCGGTGGACGTTGTCGTATTGGCGTGCCCGTGCGGCGCCCGCTTCGCGCATGCGCAGACCAGATCTCGGAAACGGGCGGAGCTATCGACTTGAAATTTGGTATGTGAATGTATCTTGCCCCGGATACGAATTTTATCGGGTCGCCGAGTCCGTGCGACGCCAGCTTCGCGCATGCGCAGACCAGATCTCGGAAACGGGTGGAGCTATCGACTTGAAATTTGGTATGTGAATGTATCTTGCCCCGGATACGAATTTTATCGGGTCGCCGAGTCCGCGCGACGCCATCTTCGCGCATGCGCAGACCAGATCTCGGAAACGGGTAGAGCTATCGACTTTAAATTTGGTTTTTGAATAGCCCGGACAACGTCGGGCTCATCGGCTAGTCTTCTATCTCATATATATTTTGAAGACCTCTGTTTGTTTGTTTGTTATATTTTGAGACTTCCGTATATATGTGTGTGTGTACTTTATAGAATCGAAAACGGCTGGCTCGATTGAGTTCAAACTTCCCATCTAAGGGTAAAAACCCACGAACACCGTAGTTGTCGCGTTTTGGAGAAGCTCTGATCACCCTTTATCCACTCCCAAATCACCGCAAAGGCACGGTGGGGGTTAATCAAAATGAGCGTTTGTTTTTGACGCATCGCTATAAAGAGCGTCTGTTTACCATTCAACGTTATTAGCATCTGCAGAGAGATATACGGGAACATTGAGTGGTTTCCGATGCGGGGAGATTTATTGGATGCCATAGTATTCTTACAACATCATTGTTATAGTATGTATGACACTTAGGTCAGGGCTTAGGGGGGTAGTTATAGGCATAATGCTTCTCAGAAATCCCGGTTACAAACCAACACTCACAATTTCGTATTTACGCAAACGTTATCGCTCGAAATTTATTATGCAGAGAGAAAGTGCTTTCCTATTTTTATAACCCAACACATGTTTACGTCGCGTTGGTTATGGAGGTTCACGACGGTATTAATTGATTGTCCGCTTTTTGCGAGGATGGGGTTCACGACGGGATTAACTTTGCGGGGACTATTGACCAACACTCACAATTTCGTCTTTTGCATCAGATACCAACACCTCGACCGATCGGGACGAAACTTGGTACGTGAGTGTAGTTTGACCAGGTTGTCGTCGATGTCGTATTGGCGAGCCCGTGCGACGCCCGTGCAGCGCATGCGCAGACGAGATATCGGAAACGGGTGGAGCTATCGACTTGAAATTTGGTATGTGAATGTATCTTGCCCCGGATACGAATTTTATCGGGTCGCCGAGCCCGTGTGACGCCAGCTTCGCGCATGCGCAGACCAGATCTCGGAAACGGGTGGAGCTATCGACTTGAAATTTGGTTTTTGAGTAGCCCGGATCAGTTCTTTCCGCCCGATGTACCTTAAGCCTGTACGGGGTTACATTGAAAACTAAAATTAATGGATCGACCAAAGCCATGGGACCAATGCCGCCAGTGGCGGGCTAATCTGCTAGTCTACTATTTATTTTGGAACATCATTCTGTCTGTCCGTGTGTGTATATGTGTGTTATAGACTCGAAAACTGTTGACCGATCCGACTCAAATTTGGTATGCAGGCCTACTTTGATCCCGGGAACAATATAGGCAGGTCCAACTTCACATGCGATCGTGTCCTTAACCTTGACCTCGCTCATATACGCTCATATAGGCATGTTTCTGGACCGATGACCGATCCGACTCAAATTTGGTATGTAGGCCTATACTTTGATCCCGGGAACAGTATAGGCGGGTCCAATTCCAATACCTTGGCATCGCTCATATCCGCTCATATATAGGCATGTTTCTGGACCGATCGAACAATAGTTTGTCCTGACGCTGTATATTCTGCCCTAAATAGCCCGGACGAAGTCGGGCACATCAGCTAGTTAATTCTTTACTATATATACTGCGGGATCATAAGCCGGCTCATCAAATATTACATCTCCGAGTTCCGAGGTGACATGAAATTTACCCGAGCTCCATTCAGAACAAGCAACCACTCAGCAAAGGGTAGATGAAATAGTTCACTCGTGATGATCGAATATGTGACCCGCCATATCAAATCCAGTCGGAAGTCGGGATTTTTTTTACCCTGTGCCAATGCATTCTCTTATATATGCGAGTCGACCATAGGTCGCCTCGCATATATAAGAGAATGCATTGGCCTAACAATTTTAATAATTTGTTCTTGTATTCTTTAACAATTTTATAATTTCACCCATACAGAGCCCCAGACAAACATGAGCAGACGACACTCTCTACATGTGTGTGGGGGTCCCTGCAGGGTAATGGATGTTTTTTATTTTATGTCCTAAAAATTGTAAGAAAAATTTATTTAAAAAACATGATAAAAAATTGTTAGGCCAATGCATTCTCTTATATATTCGAGGCGACCTATGGTCGACTCGCATATATAAGAGAATGCATTGGCACAGGTTAAAAAAAATCCCGACTTTCGACTGGATTTGATATGGCGGGTCACATATATACACTATGTAACAACGGCCAAATCGCTGACGAAACTTATTATATTTTTTCTACTGTCAATAATTATCAACAGAGCGAAAAATGCTGGTGCACAAGTCATATTGAATTGTGCAAGTTCAATGAAACTATGAATCATGTTCTCCACGAGAAAACCATCGACAGCTAGGAGAATTTGTGAATTTGTCAAGATTATGGAGGGACTATCCACTGGGTGAGGTCGTAGAGATGCCGCATATTGTGTCTCCTCGCGGTTGCATGTGCCCAGGGGTGGTATGGTGTGGGGTCATTGTTGGCCTTATCCAGTGACTGGTCTACCCTGCCCTCTGATCGGTTACAACCAGAATAATGTATTATTGAATTTATACTTTCTTGTATTCGTCTCGCAATGCCTCTGGTATTATGTATGTCGTAGTCTATGTAAACATGTTTTCTTTCAACGATTGATGTATGGTAAAAGAAATAAATAAATCTACCTTTCTATCAAAAACATGTTGAGCATCCGAGGTGAAGTCGAACCGGATGCGTACAATAATAACAACACCATCAAAAGGTAACTACATGAATTGGGTACGTTATATTGATCTCGGTTTTGATTAGTAAGACTAATATCAATTGAATGGAGCCGATTGCCCACGCACCAAGGCTTGCATGGCCTTCAGAAAATATTAAATCGGCGGTGTTCTAAAAGGCTGATACTAAGTCATTGGGGACCAGGTAATCTTCACAAGGAATTAGCGCTGATTGGATTGCTCAGAGACTATGGGAAGCGTTATGCATTCTGAGCAACCATTCGAAAATTGCTCCCACCGATTCCGACTAAATCAATAATTATACGTCCATGGGAATCAATTTCGTCTTGGTGGGAGCAAATCAGTCAGGAAATTGATTACGACTAAAGAGACAACACTTAATCGGTCAAAAGCTCACATAACTTGTGTTACATTTGTCTTATACATAATGACTTTGAATGGCATTTATTCTAAATGAATTCTATTATACGTCCTATTTGGTAGACTAGGAATCTAACGCTTTATAATGTGGTGCCCAACAGGGGCGGTGTGATTCTATTTTAAGAATTGTACCGCACTGCCTATAGCTCCCGCAAAGTTGTCATTTTGCTGAGTTGAGGTGGCTTCATTCGAAAGATGTCTTTGACAAGAAAACATAAGATCATGAAAGTCCGGCATTGACACAGTGTGACTGCGATCGGTTTAATTAACCCTTCCTATAATGCTTTATTTTATTACGCGCGCCGCGTGTATACTAATGAACAAATTCTTGTTTCGCCTGGGCGCTGGAGTTTGCGCTGGGGGGTTTTATTTATAGAAATGGGAATTTTTGGAACGGATTTAAAAGTCGGACTGCGCTACCCGGAGGCCGAGTCCGATGAAAGGTGTAGTTATTATTATGTCAATTATGTTGATTTTTTGTTTGTGACAAGCTGTGTCAATTACAAATAAAAGAAATGAAAAAGATAGTTTGTAAGTCTTATATTTCAACTTTTATAGACATTTTTCGTTCTGAAGCCCATTGGGGGTTGTGATGGGAGACGGCCGAGTCGGCCACCGGTTCGTTAATTAGGTGATGGTTGTTATTGTTATTTTAACGGAATTCTGAGTTGGTCATTCGCGAAACCAATATATTTTATATTCTATAATTACAAACATGGGTATTTAATATATGATCTTGAGCGCGTTACCATTTCTGACATTGGTTTTCTTGTTTTAATCTGTAGAACATGATAGGATTTTGAGAATAGAGATTATATACAAAAAAAATTATAGAAGGAGAAGGAACACACATAATTATGTACGTAAGTCATATATACAACGATATCCAGATACCAGATCAGCATGGCATATGGCGTTATTTATACATGCTGAAGGATTCATAGTTATTGGTTGGAAATAAGTTAAAGGTACTCAATCCGAACAGAGGGTCCCCATCTCAACAGATTCCAACAACAACAATCAGATCAGATGGTCCTATATTACTATTTCCTTGACTTTGGGGGTAAAAAATATTTGATTCGAGTCGAGGAACCCATCAAACAAAGCTCAGAGTTATTAGATATTGATTTTTGAAATTTGTTAGTTTCTCGAGATGAGTACTAATAATTGCCGTCAGTTTCGTAACCTGCGCGAGATGTGTACACCAAAACACTTTTCAAACAGACATGGATGGATAACTCTAAAATCAAGTGGTAATAATAACGCAATTTTGACTGAGTTCTGGGCCAGAAAGTATTCCCGATAATGAAAAATAATAGATTTCTAAAATCGATATCTAACAAATCTGAGCTTTGATGGGTGACTTCCTCGACTCGAATCAAATATTTTTGACCCCCGAAGCCATTAAAATAGTAATTGAGAGGAGTTTTATCGGATTGAGTACCTTTAAGCAAACTACTTATTATCTATACATTTCTTATGGGAACAGCTGTCCAGTGAGTATATAGGATAGAAAGTGTTAACATGACGTTTTAGTTTAAACATATTTTAATGTCATATAATACATATACATACATATACATACATATACATACATATACATACATATACATACATATACATACAACAATTGGGATTGGGACACAAGTGCCGACACTTAGATTTGTCCCGTTCCCAGATAAACAAAGAGGGGTTAGAGAGGCACCGACCGAATCGACAAGGCGAATATACATGTATAGTTGATGTATTTATAATGTGTATATTATTGGAGCGGGTTGGACAACGGTGGGGCGTTGTATGCAGAGCAATAATCTGCTATGTCATTTGGTCCTCTTATAATATATAAATGATTCAGTGAGATCTTGATTACTGATTACCGAGGGGTTGTGATAAGTACTGGATTAATTGTCTGATGTGTGGTGGGAGTTGTGGCCAGGTCGGGCGGTGCCTCACTAAACAAAATATAATGCGGCAAAAAAAACTAAAAATAATTTTTTTCAGTTAGTGCAACAAAGAAAATTATATATTGGGTAACTCCCATACATGTATGTAAGTTTGTTTTGTATTAGGTTTTGTAATAAGTAAGAAGTTTTGTAGTATAAGACAGATCCAAGTCCACTGGGTTAACGAGAATCGTTCTGACAGTGTAATGTATTTATCATTCTGAGATAAGATCAACACGTATGAAATAAAACTCTTTTAAAACTGAATGCACAAACCCGGCTGTCGTGGATATCATTTTGCCATGATGGTTGATAAGCGCCCGATTGATAATTCAAATCAGGCCTGCAATGCCTGAGGCACAGATCTAAAGTTTTTTTACCCTGTGCCAATGCATTCTCTTATATATGCGAGTCGACCATAGGTCGCCTCGCATATATAAGAGAATGCATTGGCCTAACAATTTTTTATCAATTTTTTTAAATAAATGTTTCTTACAATTTTTAGGACATAAAATAAAAAACATCCATTACCCTGCAGGGAGCCCCACACATATATAGAAGCATATAGAAGAGTGTCGTCTGCTCATGTTTGTCTGGGGCTCTGTATGGGTGAAATTATAAAATTGTTAAAGAATACAAGAACAAATTATTAAAATTGTAAACAATTGTTAGGCCAATGCATTCTCTTATATATGCGAGGCGACCTATGGTCAACTCGCATATATAAGAGAATGCATTGGCATGGGCACATGCGGATGGATCTAGAAACAAGTGTATGGACAAAACATGTTGAGTTCTGTCACTCCCCCTTTGTTGCTATAGACCAAGTCTTCTAGGTCCACAACAGCTTGGATATCGGTTGGGATGAACAGCATCAACCCAACCGATAGCCCAAGCTGTTGTGGACCGAGAAGACTTGGTTTGGATTTTCATATCTAGTGCAATATTTCGATAACAGTAATTTTGATTATCTTTGCACAGACAGTAATAAAAACAATGCTTCAACAAATGACAGATAACTCATTTTGAGACATTGAAAATATTTTTTTGTTTTTATTTTAAAACATTATAGAAAAAAATTCTTGAAAACCATGAAAAAAACTTTAGGGTAGGGGGTTTAAAATAGGGTAGGTAGGGAAACCCAAACCACAAATATTTTTTTCTTTGGCCTATACCTTTTCTGGTACCGTTTTTTTTAAACAGGTTTTATTGTAGTATAATAAAAATGGATTGGGGCACAAATTACAAAACTTAATGAGCCCCTCTCCGGTATACATTGATATAAACAAATTAACAAAGTGGCACAATAAGTAATTTATTTACAGCTGCATGTGGTGAATGGGAAAGATGATTTGTGGAAGATTGTAACAGATAATTGAGGAAGGTTGAAATGAGAATGGTGGGGGGGGGGGGGGGGGGGGGGTGCCAACACCGAGTGTGCATTCTATATATATGCTGAGGCGAAAAACATGGTTTGTTAAGTTTTGTAACTTGTGTTCCGATCCCCTGTAAACCGGTTCATCAGATTTGTTGTCTTTATGTTGTATGTTTATATATTGTATTTAAATGTGTTTAAAGTAACACTACAAGAAATTAATAAACGATCGAAACCTGCTCCATGTGGATATACTTTCTGCGTGGTTATTAACGCCCATCGGGTGTATACTGGTGGGCAAATGTTAGATCGCTGTGTGTCTGTGGACGTTTTATAAAAAGATAATCGGTTTTTCCGGTTTTGACAATTCGCAGTAGGTCCCTATTTGCGGAGGTATATTTGCGGAAGTCCCCGAATTCGCGGAGTTCCCCTAAAATTGTCGAAATATGTTGATTTTGACGAGGGAACGGGTGCGTATATGTCAATTGATACGTATTTTAAACAAATAACGACACGATCATCATAATAGTGGTTTGTTCTATCAATCATATCATCATCATCATCATCATCATAATACGGAACAAGTCTTGCGACTCTTCGTCCCAATAACATTATTTGCAATGCTTGTTTACAAATATATGTATCGTCATTCGATATTTACTTGTTTACTTTAGTAAAAAGGGAAATGGTATTCAACCAACTGATAGCCTGTTGTGACAATTCGCAGTAGGTCCCTATTTGCGGAGGTCTATTTGCGGAAGTCCCCGAATTCGCGGAGGTCCCCTAAAATGGTCGAAATATGTTGATTTTAATGAGGGAACGGGTGCGTACATGTCAATTGATACGTATTTTAAACAAATAACGACACGATCATCATAATAGTGGTTTGTTCTATCAATCATATCATATTCGCTGGATTGATAGTTGTAGTATGTAACTATTATGACCGCATTAATTGCTTTCAATGTTTATATATCAGCAGTGGCTGGACCACTGTTGAAGATTTTATGGCGGGAACACAATGACTCCGATTTTTTATCCGCATTTAGAGACTTCTGGTGTGGTGAATTAGAAACCTGCAGTAATAAGCCGTATTTTTAGTAATAATTTGAAGGATTAGTTGTTTAACGGAATTCTGAGGCGGTGCATTCATATAACCAATATATTTAACATTTTTTTTATAATTTATGTTTATGCGTAATGATATAATCTTGAGGGCATTACCATTTCTGATTATGGTTTTCTTGTTATATATCATGTCATTCAATTCCTGACTGCAGCATAGTAACTGAACTATTCATCGAATGTTTCCTTACATTCAGACTGTACGTGATGGCAGTGTTCAGACCAGTGTAGGGAAGGGAACTGGACTTTTGATTACATTGACGTCATTACTATGCATATTTGAGATTGTTTTGTGGGATTGTCACTGCTACTGAATATAACGGCGTACAGCACGGGGAATCACAGCAGTCAGTAATAGTTCAGAAACAATTAAATCGCTATCGAGAGGAAATGATCTGTGTATATGAGCGCGTGGCGACGTTGTTGGAAGAAATTCATATCCGGTTAATATCCAGTATTGCTCGAAGCAAAATTGAGTAATTCCATGCTCTCAATTCAGGAATAGTTACCAACCAAACGTCGGTAAACTTATACATTAGCTATTTTTTCGCGACGATTTGCATACAGACTGATGGTCTATATGCGATATGAATCGTGCCATATATATTACAATGGTATGGAATACTATTAGGGCCACATCCTAATGGCGCTTTCGGCGCCCGCCGAAATCGCCAAAAAGTGCGCCATTAGTAGCGAGCCGAAAGCGCCAAAATGTGCGATATTATCGGCCCGCCGAAAGCGCCAAAATGTGCGATATTATCACATGTTTCGTCATGCCGAAACATGCGATAATATCGCAAACTTTGGCACGCATCAAAAGCGCCACATGTCAAGCGCCAAAAAGTGCGCCGTAACGGCGCACATTTTGGCGCTTTCGGCGTGCTACTATAATGGCGCACTTTTTTGGCGCTTTCGGCGCGCGCCGAAAACGCCATTAGGAAGTGGCCCTAATAGTATTCCATATAATGGTGATGTCTATATATCAATTATGACTGCACGTACCATGTATTTTGTGTTATATATGATCGTTATATACTATATTGAAATTTATTGTTTTGTATTGTAACTGCAGCTGAAAATCTGCAAGATTTCAAGGAAAAGCTGAATATTGTTCATCCGTGCACACGAAATCACCCAACTTATATAGTAGCTATTTTTCGCGACGATTTGCATACAGACTGAGGGTCTATATGCGATATGAATCGTGCCATATATATTATAATGGTATGGAATACAATTAGGGCCACTTCCTAATGGCGCTTTCGACGCGCGACGAAAGCGCCAAAAAAGAGCGCCATTAGTACTTAGCGCGCCGAAAGCGCAAAAATGTGCGACGTTACGGCCACTTTTTGGCGCTTGTTGCGCTTGTGGCGCTTTCGGTGCGCGCCAAAATGTGCGATATTATCACATGTTTCGTCATGCCGAAAGCGCCAAAATGTGCGCCGTAACGGCGCACATTTTGGCGCTTTCGGTGCACCGAAACATGCGATAATATCGCACATTTTGGCGCGCTCCGAATGCGACAAATAGTGCGCCGTAACGGCGCACATTTTGGCGCTTTCGGCGCGCTACTATAATGGCGCACTTTTTTGGCGCTTTCGGCGGGCGTCGAAAGCGCCATTAAGAAATGGCCCTAATAGTATTCCATATAATGGTGATGTCTATATATGAGTTATGACTGCACGTGTCATGTATTTTTTGTTATATATGATCGTTATATAATATATTGAAATTTATTTGTTTTGTATTGTAACTGCAGCTGAAAATCTGCAAGATTTCAAGGAAAAGCTGAATATTGTCCATCCGTGCACGAAATCACCCAATTACTTTGTAATTTGAAATCACAATACAATAATTATGTTCAAAGTAAAACTGTTATTGTATTAAATGAAGTATGTATATACACATAACGATACGAGCGTGTTAATGGTTTTATCGTGGCGGAATGGTAGAACGAGAGGAGCAAACACATTAAAGGTACTCAATCCGATTCGATGGTACCCGTATAATCAGATTCCAAGAACAACATTTTTAGAAATGGTGCTTCAGCTATCAGAATCGATTAATTGCCCAAAAATAACGCTAACCACTTTCAACTATAGTATAAAATTGCCCGAAACGTGTTATTTACATGTATCAACATGTTGGTCGACGAAATTTGGCCTTATATATTATCCACAGAGAGCTTCTTGATTTTACAGTTATCTATCTTCATTCGCAATTTGGTCCGAGACCGTCGGATCGTCGACTGTTTACTGGGCCACTAATAATTTTCGATGGTGAAAAATAATTGATTTCAAAAATCGATATTTAATAACTCTGAGCTTTGGCAGGTGGGTTTCTCGACTCGAATCAAATATTTTGTTTACCCCCGAATCCAAATAAATAAAAATTGAGGGGCGCTTAATCGGATTATGCATCTTTAATATATAGAGAGTAGTTGGGCGCGAAGCGCCCGGGATGGTCGAAAAGATCGAGTGATCTTCTACTTCACCCACAACCCATTAAAACACATGCATCGTCCTGTGTTTATAACACGCCAATTCAGATACACACCGGGCTTGTTTTGTCTTGTGTGATGATGCTTTAATTTTACAGTTCCGGATTCAAGGTTGAGGCGGGCGTCAACTACGTCGTGTGGCGTTAACGGGATGCGTGTGTGGAACGCGTACGGATTTGTACTTTAATTCTAAGAACAAGCGTGTAATAGGTTTAAACACGGATTAATTTCCAACATCATCGCACAAATCAAAAATTCAGTGCATTATGATTGTACAACCAAAAAGGTGTTTGAAAATAGGAAATTTAACACTGAAGGTGTGCACGGATATCCAAATATGGAAGAACAAAGAATTATCAATGCGGCAAGCGACCGGCACTGTCGCTCATTGGTAGAATATATTTGCTCTTTGACATTTTATTGACAGCTGTGGAAAGCTCCATTGATTGAACCAAGCGACATTTGCTCAACATGGGAAATAAAATTACCACAGTTTCAGCGAACCTTATAGCTGACACATGTGTGGAGCTGGGTAACTTGGTGAAACATACTTAGGTGATGTCTTGACACATGTGTGGAGCTGGGTAACTTGGTGAAACATACTTAGGTGATGTCTTGACACGTGAATGTAACCTCTGTAGACAAATATTTCGAATTAACAATTGCAGGCGTTATACATCACGCGGTCCCTTGAGCTGAATGATTCATAATATTGCTTACGAAAGTTCTCCTCACATTTACTGAACGCTCCGGGGAGCACATTTTTGTGTTTGATGCATGTCACCTAATTTGGTATGAGGTATCTCAAAACATACCAACGCGGGAAGATTTCCGAAGCAATGTGATCTGGGCATTCGAAAATTAAGTTCTGTGTTTCATTTCAGGTCAGTTCTGATTAAAAGCACACTCAAACGAGCGTTTGAGTATGAATTTAATCAGAACTGATTTCAGGCATGTTGCATTGTGGTTCTAGTGTAATGGAAAATTTTCTATATACAGTGCTACATCACATGAAACCCCTATTATGTCATTACAAAATTAATTACATATTTCATTATCTCCCAATAGGGGCGATTCCATTTATCCATTTATCTAATGGACTAAATGAATTTAATTTTTAATAATTTGTCATAAATATGTAAAATATAATTCAGAAATATATAATTCAATTGAATGACAGTTAAAATTATTTATACCAAAGTTTTAGATACTTAGGGTCAAGGTTGTTCTAAAATTAGGTATTTTGTTTGTTCGATAAAAGTCGAAATTCTCGTTAGTTTCATTGTGAATATCAGATATTGTTGCTCATTTACTTAAGTCTTCGTCTGTTCGACATGCCCAGTGTGAGTTTTGTCAAATTTCCTGAAAAAAAATGTTTTGTTTGCAGTTATAACTATGCTATTTTTGGATTACTCCGGTCACTAAAAATAATTCCATTCACTTTTACCCAGGGTAATTTACTCGTTGTAGCCGAGCGTAATGAATGTATTGTAACTGCAGCTGAAAATCTGCAAGATTTCAAGGAAAAGATGAATATTGTCCATCCGTGCACGAAATCACCCAATTACTTTGTAATTTGAAATCACAATACAATAATTATGTTTGAAGTAAAACTGTTATTGTATTAAATGAAGTATGTATATACACATAACGATACGAGCGTGTTAATGGTTTTATCGTGGCGGAATGGTAGAACGAGAGGAGCAAACACATTAAAGGTACTCAATCCGTTTCGATGGTCCCCGTATAATCAGATTCCAACAACAACATTTTTAGAAATGGTGCTTCAGTTATCAGAATCGATTAATTGCCCAAAAATAATGCTAACCACTTTCAACTATAGTATAAAATTGCCCGAAACGTGTTATTTACATGTATCAACATGTTGTTCGACGAAATTTGGCCTTATATATTATCCACAGAAAGCTTCTTGATTTTACAGTTATCTATCTTCATTCGCAATTTGGTCCGAGACCGTCGGATCGTCGACTGTTTACTGGGCCACTATTAATTTTCGATGGTGAAAAATAATTGATTTCAAAAATCGATATTTAATAACTCTGAGCTTTGATAGGTGGGTTTCTCGACTCGAATCAAATATTTTTTTTACCCCCGAATCCAAATAAATAAAAATTGAGGGGCGCTTAATCGGATTATGCATCTTTAATATATAGAGAGTAGTTGGGCGCGAAGCGCCCGGGATGGTCGAAAAGATCGAGTGATCTTCTCCTTCACCCACAACCCATTAAAACACATATCGTCCTGTGTTTATAACACGCCAATTCAGATACACACCGGGCTTGTTTTGTCTTGTGTGATGATGCTTTAATTTTACGGTTCCGGATTCAAGGTTGAGGCGGGATACAACTACGTCGTGTGGCGTTAACGGGATGCGTGTGTGGAACGCGTACGGATTTGTACTTTAATTCTAAGAACAAGCGTGTAATAGGTTTAAACACGGATTAATTTCCAACATCATCGCACAAATCAAAATTTCAGTGCATTATCATTGTACAACCAAAAAGGTGTTTGAAAATAGGAAATTTAACACTGAAGGTGTGCACGGATATCCAAATGTGGAAGAACAAAGAATTATCAATGCGGCAAGCGACCGGCACTGTCGCTCATTGGTAGAATATATTTGCTCTTTGACATTTTATTGACAGCTGTGGAAAGCTCCATTGATTGAACCAAGCGACATTTGCTCAACATGGGAAATAAAATTACCACAGTTTCAGCGAACCTTATAGCTGACACATGTGTGGAGCTGGGTAACTTGGTGAAACCTACTTAGGTGATGTCTTGACACATGTGTGGAGCTGGGTAACTTGGTGAAACATACTTAGGTGATGTCTTGACACATGCATGTAACCTCTGTAGACAAATATTTCGAATTAACAATGGCAGGCTTTATACATCACGCGGTCCCTTGAGCTGAATGATTCATAATATTGCTTACGAAAGTTCTCCTCACATTTACTGAACGCTCCGGGGAGCACATTTCTGTGTTTGATGCATGATGTCACCTAATTTGGTATGAGGTATCTCAAAACATACCAACGCGGGAAGATTTCCGAAGCAATGTGATCTGGGCATTCGAAAATTAAGTTCTGTGTTTCATTTCAGGTCAGTTCTGATTAAAAGCACACTCAAACGAGCGTTTGAGTATGAATTTAATCAGAACTGATTTCAGGCATGTTGCATTGTGGTTCTAGTGTAATGGAAATTTTTCTATATATAGTGCTATATCACATGAAACCCCTATTATGTCATTAAAAAATCCATTACATATTTCATTATCTCCCAATAGGGGCGAGTCCATTTATCTATTTATCTAATGGACTAAATGAATTTAATTTTTAATAATTTGTCATAAATATGTAAAATATAATTCAGAAAAATATAATTCAATTGAATGACAGTTAAAATTATTTATACCAAAGTTTTAGATACTTAGGGTCAAGGTTGTTCTAAAATTAGGTATTTTGTATTTCGGTATTAGGTATTTCGATGGTACCCGTATAATCAGATTCCAACAACAACATTTTTAGAAATGGTGCTTCAGCTATCAGAATCGATTAATTGCCCAAAAATAACGCTAACCACTTTCAACTATAGTATAAAATTGCCCGAAACGTGTTATTTACATGTATCAACATGTTGGTCGACGAAATTTGGCCTTATATATTATACACAGAGAGCTTCTTGATTTTACAGTTATCTATCTTCATTCGCAATTTGGTCCGAGACCGTCGGATCGTCGACTGTTTACTGGGCCACTGATAATTTTCGATGGTGAAAAATAATTGATTTCAAAAATCGATATTTAATAACTCTGAGCTTTGACAGGTGGGTTTCTCGACTCGAATCAAATATTTTTTTTACCCCCGAATCCAAATAAATAAAAATTGAGGGGCGCTTAATCGATTATGCATCTTTAATATATAGAGAGTAGTTGGGCGCGAAGCGCCCGGGATGGTCGAAAAGATCGAGTGATCTTCTACTTCACCCACAACCCATTAAAACGCATGCATCGTCCTATGTTTATAACACGCCAATTCAGATACACACCGGGCTTGTTTTGTCTTGTGTGATGATGCTTTAATTTTACAGTTCCGGATTCAAGGTTGAGGCGGGCGTCAACTACGTCGTGTGGCGTTAACGGGATGCGTGTGTGGAACGCGTACGGATTTGTACTTTAATTCTAAGAACAAGCGTGTAATAGGTTTAAACACGGATTAATTTCCAACATCATCGCACAAATCAAAATTTCAGTGCATTATCATTGTACAACCAAAAAGGTGTTTGAAAATAGGAAATTTAACACTGAAGGTGTGCACGGATATCCAAATATGGAAGAACAAAGAATTATCAATGCGGCAAGCGACCGGCACTGTCGCTCATTGGTAGAATATATTTGCTCTTTGACATTTTATTGACAGCTGTGCCATGGAAAGCTCCATTGATTGAACCAAGCGACATTTGCTCAACATGGGAAATAAAATTACCACAGTTTCAGCGAACCTTATAGCTGACACATTCGTGGAGCTGGGTAACTTGGTGAAACATACTTAGGTGATGTCTTGACACATGTGTGGAGCTGGGTAACTTGGTGAAACATACTTAGGTGATGTCTTGACACATGTGTGGAGCTGGGTAACTTGGTGAAACATACTTAGGTTATGTCTTGACACATGTGTGGAGCTGGGTAACTTGGTGAAACCTACTTAGGTGATGTCTTGACACATGAATGTAACCTCTGTAGACAAATATTTCGAATTAACAATGGCAGGCGTTATACATCACGCGGTCCCTTGAGCTGAATTATTCATAATAGTGAATACGAAAGTTCTCCTCACATTTACTGAACGCTCCGGGGAGCACATTTTTGTGTTTGATGCATGTCACCTAATTTGGTATGAGGTATCTCAAAACATACCAACGCGGGAAGATTTCCGAACAATGTGATCTGGGCATTCGAAAATTAAGTTCTGTGTTTCATTTCAGGTCAGTTCTGATTAAAAGCACACTCAAACGAGCGTTTGAGTATGAATTTAATCAGAACTGATTTCAGGCATGTTGCATTTGGATGAAATCAGAAAACAATATATCCCTGAGTACTTTTGGAAGAACCCTACGAGAGAGAAATTCCATGGTCTCCTATCTCTTCAAAATATAAGCCTCATAAAAAGACTATGCATATTCCTAAGGTGTGCCTTTAAGAAGGTGTCTTATACTATATAATCGAAATCATTTATTGTTATGGGTAAACACATGTAATTATCATACTTGTTAAGTTTATCGCCTATTATTGTGTAATCTAATTTAATTACTGCTGTGTATATGAAATGAACAATGATTAATGTGATATTCAAAGTTGTGTACATAGTGTATATATGTTTTGCTTGTTTCACTGTTATGTGACTTATGCAATAAATCAATCAATCAATCATTGTGGTTCTAGTGTAATAGAGGTTTTTCTATACATATAGTGCTACATCACATGAAACCCCTATTATGTCATTAAAAAATCCATTACATATTTCATTATCCCCCAATAGGGGCGATTCCATTCATTACGCTCGGCTACTACGAGTAATGAAATTACAATGGGCCATGAATGGAATGATCGAGTGTAAATTCAGCGTAAATACTCTGAGTACCCTGGCTACACCTACGCCGAGGAGGTGTAATTTCGAGAGTATTGTAATGTGACGTCACTTTCCGCGAAAAGATCGGTTGTCAACTGAGAAAGCACATGGAAAATATTTATCTAATGGACTAAATGAATTTAATTTTTAATAATTTGTCATAAATATGTAAAATATAATTCAGAAATATATAATTCAATTGAATGACAGTTAAAATTATTTATACCAAAGTTTTAGATACTTAGGGTGAAGGTTGTTCTAAAATTAGGTATTTTGTTTGTTCGATAAAAGTCGAAATTCTCGTTAGTTTCATTGTGAATATCAGATACTGTTGCTCATTTACTTAAGTATTCGTCTGTTCGACATGCCCAGTGTGAGTTTTGTCAAATTTCCTGGAAAAAAATGTTTTGTTTGCAGTTATAACTATGCTATTTTTCGATTACTCCGGTCACTAAAAATCATTCCATTCACTTTTACCCAGGGTAATTTACTCGTTGTAGCCGAGCGTAATGAATGGAATCGCCCCCTAGTGATGAATAGGCGCGTGCTATATATCACTTGGCATCGCGCCAAAATAATGTCCGCGCCGCGTCTTTACATTGGTTCAGGCGGTTTAATACTATTTCGAAAAGCCGGACATGACACCACATGACATCCTTCTTTAAAGGATTTTGATTCGTTGAAAAGGCATAACGCTTTAGTTTTTTCATGTGATATGCAATATATTCAACTCGTTGTGTTGAAGTCTAGTGAATAATAAACGCTCTTCATTGTTCCTCCAACATAACATAAATTCTAGTACGGTGTATTCCCCCTTGTGACATACCGCCTTGGGTGGGCATTCTCAAACCATCAAACATAACACCAATGAAGGTTACATTGGTGTAAATGTGGTTCGGAGTGACATTTATATGCGAGAATAAAATAAACTTGTGTGATTAGCATAACAAATACATCACACCTCTTCCATTAAATTTCCATGAGTAAAATAGCCATTGGACAGGTATTAACGCTTTGTAGTGAAGTTTGAATTTGTGGTGTGGTCTAAAATATGACACTATTTTAGTGCGATTTAATGCGGTTCACTGGTATACGAAAACACGACATTTAAAAGCGAATTCCCAGCTAGACGGATAAGATTGTTTTTTGTGCATAAAATGTTTCCGCAAATGTCAATCTTTCAGATTTAAATAAAATTTTGGACCTGTGAATTATATTGTAGACAGTACACACTAAAAAGTTTCCAATGAGGCCTACTATGGGAAATATTTACACCAGTGTAACCTGAACTACCATTGCAAATGGCCATTACACCACCCCTACTATGGCTGTAATAGTATTACGCCACCGTAGTGTGGTGTTTCTAGCTTTTGGTTTTTTGATATCGCATGGTCGATCGATAATTCACTGGGTGATTGTACATTCGGCAAACCTCGTCAGATTCCGTCACCGTTTCATCGTACCGATAATTACGAGAGTACAACTAAGATTGGCACATGTGTTTACGTCACCGGTGTAATTGTGGGGACATGCTTCTATTATGAAGGTTTGCTATCCCGAAGATCCGCTATTCCGAAGGTTCTCTATTCCGAAGGTTTTTGTTATTTTTAGGTTAATTCTATATTTTAAAGTATTGAGACTAATTTGAGAGGGTTCATTTTCACAAAGATTCTTTATATGGAGTGTGCGCTCACATCCGAACTGATCATGCGCGCACACCGATACAGATACAGGAGGAAATAACTTAAACTTAGAACATTAAATGTGATTTTGTTTTGTTTTCGCTGGTTTTCTTGAGATTTTATGTCATTACGTGGGCCCATACCTTTGAATTCTTGGCATATACTATGAATGTTGTGGTATATATGGACCCTCCCGCATTGGGACATGACATAGGTTCAGTTGACTTAAGTGGTGTTCTGTGTGTGCTCCAATTTGGAGTTCAATATTTTAAGGGCCAAGTTTAGAATTTTATGGGTCCATACCTTTGAACTCTGGGCATATCATATGAATATTGGGGGGCATGTCTCTATTCCGAAGGTTCACTATCCCGAAGGTCCACTATTCCGAAATTTCTCTGAATGTTCGCTATTCCGAAGGTTCACCAATCCGAAGGTTCGTTATTCCGAAGGTTCTGTGTTCCAAAGATTTTTTTTATTTTAAGGTTAATTCTATATTCTAAAGTAACGAGAGGGTTCATTATCACGAAGATTCTTTTTATGAAGGAAATAACGTAAAACATTAAATGTGATTTTGTTTTGTTTTCGAGGGTTTTCTTGAGTTTAATGTCATTACGTATGACCTATTTCTCATTACATATTCACGCCAAGGAGCCCACACAATTGATATGTTACGATGCGATTTAATGTGATTATGTGTGACCTAATATCTCAATAATCTGAGGCAAGAGTACGCCTGCTAAAGGCGAATTATAACAGTTGGGGGTATAACGCTCAATAAATACTGGAGGCTATAACAAACTGCGCAGTAGAATATCGCTGAATGGACGAGTATGAGATGAGCCTAAATGCAATTGTGACTTTATTTAAAGGCCCACTTAATTTTCGAGTCATTAATTTTTTATAGTATATACGGTTTTAATAACAATTTATTCCATAAAATTTGAATAAACTACTATAATTCATCACCATTTGAAAGGCAGAATACTTCTATCTCCTAGTTTGAAACACCTTCAAAATACCGCGTCGTATATCTAGCAATTAGCAACCAACATGTCCTCCTCGGCTTTCCATAGAATTCAACGTAATTTGATACTTATGGGTATTTGTGTCCGGGAAGTGTTTTGAACGGGTCAAATCGTGACACCGACCTGACCTTGACCATTAAAACTGTCAATGCAAGGTCAATTTGGGTAAAACGGACAAATTTCGGCGAAATTTGATACCTAGGGATACTTTGGTCCGAGGAGAGTTTTGAACGGGTCAAATCGTGACCTCGGCCTGACCTTGACCTTCAATATGGCCAATCAAAGGTCAACTCGGATAAAACGGATAGATTTCGACGAAATTTGATACCTATGGGTACTTTTGTCGGGGGGGGGGGTGTTTTGGACGGGTCAAATCATGACTCTGACCTTACCTTGACCTTCAAAATTGTTAATTAAAGGTCAAGTTGGGTAAAACGGACGGATTTCGACGAAATTTGATACCTATGGGTAGTTTTCTACGGGTGGGGGTGTTTTGGACTGGACAAATCATGACCCTGACCTGACCTTGACTTTCGAAATAGTCAATTGAAGGTCAAATCGCACCTTTCACCGGAAAGCAGATGGGAAACAGCCCGGGTGAAGTCGGGCCTATCAGCTTGTGTAATAACGAAGACAGTTTGATGAAAGTAATGTATGCCACGAGAAACGGGAAAACTTGAAATATGGAAGTACGCAAATTTCCCGCATAAAATTTGAAAGCTAGTTTATAGAATAATTGTATTATTATTTATATTTATGGCTAATAATACGATCTTGGTGGCGTTACCATTTCTGACTATGGTTTTCTTGTATTTAAGTGAACACGAGATGGCGACAGCAATCCAGTGAGTAGCGGCATACAGGCGATGTGGTGCCATCAAATGATTACCACGCTCCTACTAAGATGTATTCGGGGGGATAATAAAGCCATTATTTCATACTCCAAGCTTTTAGAATAAAACGCCTTCATCCCCCACAAGTCTCCTTAGCGTTCGGACAAAGAGCCATCAATTGCTTTCTCGCGTAATATAGATGGATCGCAGTGAATACTGCTCGCTATTATGTCAGTAAATTCCATATCACTAAGTGGTCTCTGTCAGAGTATTGAAGAAGACGATGGTTCTATGCATCCTTTACGTCATGGTTAAAGGCACGGGCGGCGTTCGTTGCAGAAATATTCATATTTGTTCAAATCGCCATCAACAGATATATATTCAAATATATATAATTTTGTTCATATGCCAAACATAATCAACGCGTAAATAGTATATTGTCGTCAAGACGTACGATGGTGTACGCAAACAAGAGCCTGTTCGTGTTACAGACGTTTTGCTTTTGTTTACATAACACAGCGCAATTCTATTGGTTAATCACACACAAATGATATAAACGCTCTTTATTATTTCCATATCAGGAAACCAGTAACAAATAACGCTCTTTACGTTTACCATATCCGGATCTAAACAAAAGCCGGAAATGTAACTTGTTTTGCTTTTGTTTACATAACAAAGGAAACTATTTGACAATAACATACTGTTTATGCCATATTTCTGATTGGTATAAGAACAGTCTGTCTATATTTTACTATTATTTCTGTTTATGGCGGTTTTTGACGGAGGTGAATACTTTAACAACATACCCACCACCAACGCCGCCCGTATCGTACTAATGGTCCAGGCTTCAGGTCAGAAAAACATTTTCGCTTGAAACACTCGGCCCACTTAATTTCTGACCATTTTGTGTTGACTGCATGTCTTATTAATACTGATCTGGGCGCTGCACCAACATTTGACCTTGAGAAAATCACTGGTAATACAATTATTCGAATTATCAAACTCATATTTTTATTTTCCACACTCGTAATTTTACAGATAGAGCGATAAATAGACTTAAAGATACGGGCGGTGTTGGCGGTGGGTATGTTGTTGAAATATTCACCTTCGTCAAAAACCGCCATAAACAGAAATAATGGTAAAATATAGACATACCTTGTTCTTATACCAATCAGAAATATGGCATAAACAGTATGTTTTTCCTTTGTTATGTAAACAAAAGCAAAACACGTGAAAGAACCTGGCTTTTTTAGATCCGGATATGGTAAACATAAAGAGTGTTATTTGTTACTGTTTTCCTGATATGGAAATAATAAAGAGCGTTTATATCATTTGTGTGTGATTAACCAATAGAATTGCGCTGTGTTATGTAAACAGAAGCAAAACTTCTGTAACTCGAGCAGGTTCCTGTTTATATACACCATCGTACGTCTTGACGACAATATACTATTTACGCGCTGATTATGTTTGGCATATGAACAAAACTATATATATTTTAATATTCCTTCTGTTGATGGCGATTTGAACAAATATGAATATTTCTGCAACGAATACCGCCCGTGCCTTTAAAATTACCCGACGATCATTGCGCTGTTGACAGAAATGAAACGGCGACTAGTTTAAAAAAAAGAAATTTATATCGTTGAAAACTAACAAAAAACTTCTAGATAGAGAATATTTGCGCACCTCAAATCAGTAGACTTATCATTCGTAACCTGCAAATTAATAGTTCTTTTAAAAGTTTTGTTATCATGATGTGTGCAATGACCCAGTAATAAAACGCGATTGCTTACCTCATTTGGACACATAATAAGCGTATAAATGCGGAAATTGAGTATTATAATAAATAAATTACATAGAATGTACCTAAATCCAGAAATGTATGGGCCATCTCCAAATATATACTCAATAGAAAATATCAAATAAACGAATTCATATACACATAATCTGACAAATATCCACGTACAACAACCTGATAACTATAACGAAAATGAGTAATACGCATTAGCCATTTACTCGTTTTCATTATATAAATTATCGTGTTGTTTTACATCGTTCATAGAGTAAATTCTTATATTTTTCACTCATCCCTGACTCAAATTCAATCATCTGATGCTTATTTTATGTTGAATAGAGAAGAAGATTGGAACTACAATTAAAAAATATTTAGCATGCATATATACGATACCGGTGAACCATCCATCCAAAATGGCGGTCAAATTGGCGGCCACGGTTATAGTGGTATTTTTTATAAAAAGAATCACTTCACTTCGAATAACTATGCTGGAGCGAGACATGATTCAACATTCAACATTATTACTGCAAACCTATTTTGTTGTTACCCTTTAAGAGAGAAATCCTTGGAGTACATCTAATCGAAATATATATTCACATTTTGTTTCAAACAAGTTCGGAAAGAGAATATATGTCGACATGAAATACTTTAGTTAACCCTTTACCCAACAGAACGGCCCTGTGCCAATGCATTCTCTTATATATGCGAGTCGACCATAGTTCGCCTCGCATATATAAGAGAATGCATTGGCTTAACACATTAAAAATTATAAAATTGTTAAAGAATGTAAGAAAAAATGGTAAAAAGTGTTAAAAAAAGATTTTTTTAGGCCAATGCATTCTCTTATATATGCGAGGCGACCTATGGTCGACTCGCATATATAAGAGAATGCATTGGCACAGGGCATAACTATAACCATCACAATGTGGTAAATGAGCCGGTTCCAATGATATCCATATTTGTATGGTTTTATTGAGACAGACCCAAGATAATTTAGGCTGTTGCAGCTTTATTTGGCCGTTTTTGGCCGGTTTGTTGGGTAAAGGGTTAACGCGCCAAACGATATACATGCAGGAGTGTGCTACTTCGAGAAAGACTGCATATATTCAGTATCCAGCTGACACAGTTAAAGGCCCACTTAACCCTTTACCCAATAGAAGGGCCCTGTGCCAATGCATTATCTTATATATGCGAGTCGACCATATGTCGCCTCGCATATATAAGAGAATGCATTGGCTTAACACATTAAAAATTATAAAATTGTTAAAGAATGTAAGAAAAAATGGTAAAAAGTGTTAAAAAAAGATTTTTTTTAGGCCAATGCATTCTCTTATATATGCGAGGCGACCTATGGTCGACTCGCATATATAAGAGAATGCATTGGCACAGGGCTAATTGTGACTATCACAATGTGGTCAATGAGCCGGTTCCAATGATATCCATATTTGTATGGTTCTATTGAGACAGACCGAAGATATTTTAGGCTGTTGAAGCTTTATTTGGCCGGTTTTGGCCGTTTTGTTGGGTAAAGGGTTAATTTTCGAATCACCAGATGACATTATATACAAAATATTCCATATTATATGCCACTTGAAAAAGGAAGCTCCAAAACATTGCATTGTCAACTTATCCGGTCGAAAAAACTGAACATGTTTTTGTCAAGGTACCGACATGTGTTCTGTGATTGATTTCGATCTGATCTGTACTGCCAGTTTATTTTTCTCACTGGATGGGGAATAACTCTATACATTAGTTGTGAATTATGATGCATGCTGGGGTAAATAATGGGGTCTTGGTTGAATATTAGAATCCCTATCACTTGGTGGACCCTCCTAGGCCACAGCTGTTCCTTATTCTGGTGGAATATATATATATATATATATATAAATTTTATGCCTCTTCCAAATGGTATATACTATGGAATATATACACAATTCAGCCATTGTCAACATCGGGAGGCTTAACGATCGCCTGCTAGTACAAATGACAACCACTTCATATATTGTAACTAATGAATGCCATATATGCCATCCCTTTATTGGTTTTCGTCGTTATACCTATCCATATACTATCGGACAGAACACGAAACCCATCAATCAATACGTCACCTAGATATCTTCATCGACTGTAGCAACGCCGAATCATACAAAGTGTCGTTGATGTGACACTGTCCACCCCCGATGAAGTAGTAAACACTAAGTCATTACGGCTGACGAAAGCCATACAGGATCTACAACGAGACCAGTAAATTAGGTCTGGTCCGAGCCTTTGGTCAGGTCCAGACCCAATTTACTAGACGAGTTTTGTAAATTTCGCAAAAACCGGGGACGAGTTGTAGCTTGCTTGATCCAAAACCTCCATAAAACATACTTAAAAACAATAACTGGGACTTCAAACTAACAGCGTCTTCTATAAGGCATGCATGCGATGATGTTTCATGCAACAATGCGTCGTTTGCCAGCGTAAAGAAATAGTCCATAGATAAAGAACACTCTTTGACGTACTTAAATGGCGTAAATTTAATGAAATAAATTTTAAAACTATATCTAATCAGTTACAGACACCGATTGTATACTTCATTCCTCGTCACATGATTACGAATCACGCTTACGCAACAATATGAGTATACCTGGTCTATTTCCTGTTATGCAATGCCCGTTGTGCACATATCATTGTTATATAATGGGATTAATGAGTTTAATAAGGGCAGGATCATGTAATAAAACAATGTATGTTACATTATGGTGGGTCGTATGCCAAGCTAGGTTAAGTTCAAGTTGGTCCGCTGCGGCAAATCAAGTCATCTATCAACTATTATAGAGAAGTGGAATCTACTCTCTTTTTTTTTTTGCATCATCCGATGAATGGTCAGCATGCAGAAAATGTCAAAAGCTCCTATCGCTCACTCCATAACGTTGCTGAACGTAAATGGCGTAATGAAAACAGTCCAATCACGTGTATTCATTCCCCGCATTTGCCACCATACTGATTGAGCTGTTAGTGTTATTTGACTAATGCTTCTTGTCAATAAATGTGATGCAATATCATTGTGTTCGACCCATTTTTCGTTTCTGCAGTTACATGACATATATGCTCAATATTTGGAAAGTGATTTCCCATGTGAGTTTGTTCACGGTTTAGATCAGATATTGATTTCATAGTTTGAACCAAGCAATATTGCAATGTCGGTACAAGTAATTTCACAAAAACAGTGACATTTAACTAAATGAAATGTAGGTAACGCCTTCATGACATATCCCATCGCGAATAATGCAAATATTTATGACGCACGTGTTTGCGGTCATCTTGATCATTTCCTCATATATCATGATTCGTTGGCAATTTACATTCATAACATTATACTATAATGTGAAAATGACGCGACGTATAAGTCGTGTCTTTCTTGTTTGTGTCATCAAACATCCGTTAAAGGTATAAATCCATAATAAACATTAAACGCATAAGCTAACCAGTGACCACTCTGAAACAGATGTCCACTTGTTGAACCAATCATTAAGATATTACTATTAATTACAAGTATTAGCTGTAAACAATAGGCGATAATTAAACACATATAACGTTTTGGATAATGCCCACCAGATAAAATCAATATTCATGACGACCCTTTTGGCAGCCGTCTTGATTATTTTCTCCAATATCACGACAAGGTGGTCGTATTTAACAGAAACATCAATTTAATACATAACTCGCCATAGGTATGTAATGCCGTTCGTGTTACATGTGACGAAACATCCGATGGAATCATTACACGACAAAATAAACAGTAAGTACACGAGGAACTTGGCGGCCATTTTAATTAGAAAGAGTTGCCCGAGGGTTAATTAGATATATACCACGGTGGGGACTCGCACGGTCTCGAGGTAAGTACTACGCATTAAAAGTGTGCAATCGCACAGGAACATAATATATGAGAAACTGACACAAAACATAGCATTTTGACTGTTAAGAGCATATAATAGTTTATTTTTATAACAAGTTAATACCTTATTTGTTCGAAAATACCCAGTCACTAATACGGCGCACATGTTATTGAGGAAATACGCAGCGCCCCGTAGCTGATCACAAGCAACGTTGTCTGTATATTAGAGTTATCTTTCGTTGTGGAAGACATAATATCGAAACCAATGTTGCAGTAACAATGGTTTCAACATGCGGAAAGTCGTCATTCAACGACTATAATTGGTAATTAAAGTAAGAATAAATTGGTTCTATTTTTATTGTCTTCTTGGTAATAACGTATGATTTTTACGCTGTACCGACCGCGAACGTGTGGAATAGGGATTTTAATGATTTATCCCCGTACATATCAACTTCGAATTGACAGAGGAAATTAGACGTCGTATACGAACAGACACGACACCAGTTGGTATTTCTGCACCTTGAATCCACAACGAGCATCTTATCGATGCTATATATTATATAATTCGGATCCTGGTGAGTGGATCTGATAGACCAGCATACACATGTAATGAGTAGATGTATATATGCTGGGCGCCCAATGTTGCAGGCCAATAGCAATGGGGATGGAATAATTATACAGTCTTTCCGGGCGGCATACTATATTGCACTGCGCGGCACAGCATCTCCAGGGCGTCGTACGCTACGTCGTATCGGAATCGGATCTCCACTCTGTAATCACTTGAATGAGATTCGGTTCGTCCCAAATCAGGTTTTCTGTAGTTATACGCCGGTTTTCGGCAGTTATACGCCGGTTTTCGGTAGTTACGCACGCCCGTCCTCGGTTCTGTAGTTATACGCCGGTTTTATGTAGTTATACGCCGGTTTAGGTAGTTATACGCCCGTCCTCGGTAGTTATACGCCGTTTTCGGTAGGTACACATGCACGCCCGTCCTCGGTTCTGTAGTTATACGCCGGTTTTCGGTAGTTACACACGCCCGTCGTCGGTTCTGTAGTTATACGCCGGTTTTCGGTAGTTATACGCCCGTCCTCGGTAGTAATACGCCGGTTTTCGGTAGTTATACGCCGGTTTTCGGTTCTCGGCACTGTAGTTATACGCCGGTTTTCGGTAGTTATACGCCCGTTCTCGGTTCTGTAGTTATACGCCGGTTTAGGTATACATACGCCCGTCCTCGGTAGTTATACGCCGGTTTTCGGTAGTTATACGCCGGTTTAGGTAGTTATACGCCGGCTTTCGGTAGTTATACGCCGGTTTTCGGTAGTTATACGCCGGTTTTCGGTAGTTATACGCCGGTTTAGGTAGTTATACGCCCGTCCTCGCTAGTTATACGTCGGTTTTCGGAAGTTATACGCCGGTTTTCGGTAGTTATACACGCCCGTCCTCTGCTCTGTAGTTATACGCCCGTCCTCGGTAGTTATACGCCGATTTTCGGAAGTTATACGACGGTTTTCGGTAGTTATACGCCGGTTTCCTGTAGTTATACACGCCCGTCTTCTGCTCTGTAGTTATACGCCCGTCCTCGGTAGTTATACGCCGATTTTCGGTAGTTATACGCCGGTTTTCGGTTATATACATGCATGTACGCCCGTTCTCGGCACTAGTTATACGCCGGTTTAGGTAGTTATACGCCCGTCATCGGTAGTTATACGCCGGTTTTCGGTAGTTATACGCCGGTTTTCGGTAGTTACACACGCCCGTCCTCGGTTCTGTAGTTATACGCCCGTCCTCGGTAGTTATACGCCGGTTTTCGGTTATATACATGTACGCCCGTTCTCGGCACTGTAGTTATACGCCGGTTTAGGTAGTTATACGCCGGTTTAGGTAGTTATACGCCGGTTTTCGGTTATATACATTTACGCCCGTTCTCGGCACTGTAGTTATACGCCGGTTTAGGTAGTTATTCGCCGGTTTAGGTAGTTATACGTCCGTCCTCGGTAGTTATATGTCGGTTTTCGGTTATATACATGTACGCCCGTTCTCGGCACTGTAGTTATACGCCGGTTTTCGATAGTTATACGCCGGTTTAGGTAGTTATACGCCGATTTTCGGTAGTTGCATGTAAAGGCCGGTTTTCGATAGATATACGCCGGTTTTCGATAGTTATACGCCGGTGTTCGATAGTTATACGCCGGTTTTCGATAGTTACACGCCGGTTTTCGGTAGTTATACGCCGGTTTTCGATAGTTATACGCCGATTTTCGATAGTTATACGCCGGTTTTCGGTAGTTACACGCCGGTTTTCGGTGATTATACGCAGGTTTTCCGTAATTATACGCCCGTTTTCGCTTCTTTATTCTTGGGTGGCGTTAACCCTGACACCCTTCTAAACTCTGGTATCTTCAACTGCTTGAGCAATATTTGGAGAATACAGCGAATTAGATCTTCATTGCATGGATTTATTAGCCTTCCGTGTGAAGACTGCACGATAATTTAACTTACTTGATATCCTTGGACGTAATGACATTCCTGACTCGATAATGGCAAACCACCTGGTGCAGCATTAAATAACTGTGCCAGTGTATTCTCTTATATATGCGAGTCTCCCATAGGGAGCCTCTCATATATAAGAGCATGTACTGGCTTATAATATCTCTCCCTACGGGAGACTCGAATAATTGTACACTGAAGAAAAACGTTAGTCAATATTACTAACTTAGGTTAGTTAACTGTTTGTCCCAAAGATGACTAACGGCTTATTCATAACGACTAAGGCAGAAAATTATAGTCGCAATGACCAGGGTGGTGTTAGTCATAACGACTAAGAAATGGTTAGTCAAAATGACTAATTATGCGATTATACTACAATTGTGTTAGTCAATGTTCCGAGACGGCTGTGGCATCATGGAATAGGAACCTTTTATTCTAATAGTGAAGCCTTTAAAGACATAGTATGCACTTGATGGGGTACATGAAACTGGTAAGTTAGTATTCAGGCGCCATGCCAACTGGGGGAATGTAGCCCTCTACTAACATAGCCGAAAATCTGAAGCAAATCGACCGTACCACGCCAAAGAAAACATCGTCTGAACTACGCTTAAATGTAAATAGTTACTTCTAGATTCGGAACGCAACTATCGGCGATAAACTTACGAAAATGATTGCGCCATCGAGATTCCCAGCATTTCATTAATATATTAGAATGACGATGAATGTGTGTTGTCAATTTGGATATAATATTTGTAAAATATAATTAATTTGAGGAATATTATTCACCATTTCTATTTGATCACCCTACTGGAGTGTTTATCATCACTTTAATGTGGGAGGGAAGTTCTTATTTATATGACACTATGTCCTCCCATTTGTACAATTATAGATCCAATAGAACTGCGATAAAATGGAAATTGAATATTTAGCATTGATTATGCAACATATTTCAAGTCAGTGTTGCAATGAGAGTTATTCTTGGTGGAACTTAGTCATTGTGACACCATAGTTAGTCATAGTGACTCACTGAAAGGTGTGTGTTAGCCCAAGTGACCCCAAATGCTTGTGACTAACCCTAAGTTAGTCATATTGATCAGAAGTTTTTCTCAGTTTATATTCCTTCAACAGACTGGGCAATAAATGTGACAAAAATCGACCAGTAAAACTTCTACTGAAAACTAAATCTACTGGAGACAGCATGGCAATAGAAGCCATTGTGTACAACATGAAACATCTGGAGGTTAATGGAAATAAAAAGTTATATTTTAACAAAGAACTAACGAGAAATGAAATGGAAATACTGTATGTGAACTGAGATCACAGTTAAAGACAATACAGCGCGATAACCCAGATAAATGTTTTAAAGACATATTATGCACTTGCTCGAGTATGTAAAACTGGGAAGTTAGTATTCAGGCACCATACCAACTGGGGGAATTTGGCATTCTACTAACATAGCCGAAAATCAGAAGCAAATCGACCGTACCACTCCAAAGAAAACATTGTCTGAACTACTCCCAAATGTACATAATTACTTCTAGATTCGGGACGAAACTATTGGTGATAAACTTACGAAAACGATTTCGCCATCGAGAGTCACTGCATTTAATTAATATATTAGAATGACGATGAATGTGTGTTGTCAATTTAGATATAATATTTGTAAAATATAACTACTTTGGGGAAGATTATTCACCATTTCTATGTGATCACCCTACTTAACTGGAGTGTTTAACATCACTTTAAAATTGAACATGGAAAAAATAATGAAATGTAAGACTAAGGTTTGTGACGTCTATAATGTAAATATCGTATATGTAATTACGGGAACTAAGAGTCGGTTTGACTCGTTCCGATATTAAATAATGAAAGAGAATGCATTGGCACAGGGTTTACGCTAAAGAGAATGCATTGGCACAGGGTTTACGCTAAAGATAATGCATTGGCACAGGGTTTACGCTAAAGAGAATGCATTGGCACAGGGTTTACGCAAAATTTCAGGAAGCTCCAGTCAACGAAGGGTTAATCGATGGTTGGTTCACATAAATCGTCCTATAAAGGACGAATAATATTCCTTAAACAAATGTTTCATTTATGACATATTATTCGACCAAGCCGCATTCCCAATATACCAGCCATGTTTATATCGACACTAACTATGATTTATTGTTCTTTCATGGTCCATTGACATCAATTTTCCGTGTTGTGGATTTCATCAGCAGGTTTTATTGGGACCATTACGAACTGTCTTCACAACATGAAGACCAACGACGCATTGCCAAATCCCGCCAAATCCCGGGGGGTTTAATGCTGCATGTTTTAGTGTGTCTGTGTGCTTCCTGTGTGGGCGGGAAGGCCGTTTGCGCTCCAAATAGCACAATGTATCAACAGGGACGTGACTAGCGGATATCCGTGGGGGTGTCCGTCTTGAAATATCCAAGTACACACCCTTTGAACAAGAACAAACTCCCAGGTTAGCGAAATTTCATTTCCCAGCAGTTGAAAATATCCAACTGATTGCCACTTCAATGACTTCAATCTAAAATTATGTATTATAACATAATTGAGTCTGTCCCATTCAAGATATTTTCCACAAAAAAATACAATTTCAAGAGAGATGGAAATATATAGAAGGCCTAGTGGGGGGGGGGGGAGGGGTAGTAAATATTTTGCAGGAAGGTATGTCGTTCTTTTTTTGCAACTGGCATTTTCAGCCACCATCCCCAAACCTGCAAACAAAATAATGTTTTTACACCGAAAAATTTCACTAATTTCTGTTTAAAACCGCAGAAAACCGTACTATTGTCACTCATATGGGAAATTATCTCCTTTAGTTCAAATGACAGTTTAACTTGTTCCAGAAGCTATTTTAATTGAAAACAAAAATGGTTACAATGCAGGCAAAATTATGAAGATTGTTTTTCAAATACTGGCTGATTGACATTAGTTTTGTCTACCACATATATGCATTGTAGTTTCCAGGTCGGTGTGTGATAAGAGTATGCTACATCTACCTGGGTGGTCAAACTCCATACTTCTAAATGGAAACTTCAATGCATCAATGTAGTGGACACATACAGTATACAGTAGTAACCCATCAGAAGCTGATATTTGCACATAAAACACCAAGATTTATAAGGTATATGCATCCAGTTTTACAAAAACAAATTATACATATCCCAGCATATCCCATTCATATCCAGTGAGAAAAGCTATTACACGAACAGAACATGTGTTTTGGCTATTTGTCTGATATACATTTTAAGCTGATAACATCTCGGGACAGTGAATTCAATCTTGACTTACTCCAATTCAAATAGAGTTGACACATTTGAAAATAAATACTATTGAGAGGATATATACAAGGCTGCAATTGGAAATATTAATTTATAAATTGTTGATATCTGCAAACCTAGATCATTGTACAGGATACACACAGTTCGATAATTTCAATTTCCTGATTAGTCTGTCAACCAGCCATTATCTGGCATTAATCCTTAACACTTTTGTTAGTCTGGGGCAACTTTATGTGTAACTGATCATCTGAGTTGACAACTGGAGTGATAAATAAATTTTCATTATAATTACCATGTTGTTTACATCGTCCAAAGAGCACATTAGTGTATTTTGCACTCATACATGGCTCAAATAAATTCATTTGTTGCGTATATTCTGTTGAGTATAAAAGGAGATTGTCCCACAAATGGCCTGATTTAGCGTACAGTTACCCCTTTAATGTTTGAGACAGTTGCTCGCTCTTTGTCCATGCTGTCACTGATCTAGACTTAAAGGACTTAGTTACATGTACATCAGGAAAAGTTTATTTATTTCAGTGTTACATTTCTCGAAACTTCTTTCTGAAGGGTGTCTGGAAGGAAGTTATTCACCTCATCGTCCCACATGCAACATGACATAGCTTAATGTCATCTCCACTAAGGCCCATAATAGGTACCAGTAACATAGATATGGTTTTATTGCAGTTATAATGTTCTCATCCTGGAACGTTTCTCTTATTAAACTTTGGACAGCCTTGAAAATTTCTTCATTATTGGAATTTGATAAGCTTGGATCTCAAAAAAGCTAAGTTTTTACTGAATAAATATTGAATCGTAGTAGCTTGTTATCCTTGGATTAATATACAATTGACATTGGAAAAATAATGAAATGCGTTCTCTTCGCCATCACCACATCCACAGGCTTTGCACACCGCAATTTAATTGAAGTATTTATCTGATTGGAGTTCACTGCGTTCACACCTGAGTCGACAGTGTAAGATATTTAGTGATTTGGTGGGAGAATCCTAAACCGATTACGGGGCGGGGCTAAATCGAGATCCTCCAATCACATTGTCTGTATAAACAAACATATGTGTTATATATCATGTGTTATCTAAATTTGACAAATATTTGAAATAAATATGTCTAAACTAAACTTTGGTACATTTCCAGCAGTTGGAAATTTCATGCATGACACAACATTAGTTGGACATTAATTTGACACCATATTTAGGTTGGAATTTTTCTCATTGTTTGATTCTTTCAACCAGTAAAAGTTCGTAATTTTCCAATCTTAGGGTGTGTCAGGTTGGATATTTCCAAGGGTGTCCAAATGGAATTCTGCGAACCTGTGAGATTGATGTTTGGTTCAATGGGGGTGCAGTTGGCCGGAAATTTGAAGAAACCTCTAGCCACGTCCCTAGAACTTGTACGTGTGGGTACTTAATCAAAAGTTGACTGACATTTCCACTATATAGTCCTGAGATCTTAGAATAAGATTTACATTTGTGTTTGTGCGATTGGGAGATGTAGTTCACGTGCGACCACACGACCACAACATTAGCTTCATGGGCAAAAGCTTTATTTTCCAACTAATGCACAGCACGTTGGCCAAAAATGCCTGTGTAGCTACACTATACAGAGACTATTGTGCAAACCGACTGCATTTAACGAAACAAAATATTTTAAATATGAAATTGCTATAAGACTAGATAGTACATACGTGTAATTGATAATCCATCGATATCATATAATCCTACTATTTCTTGAACAAGAATAAACATTTAATAACGAACAAAGCTGAAGACATATCCATGCAGGTTGACGTGAATTCGGTCAATGGTGACGTATCCGTCGAATTTGAAATCGACATGCGTTCGGGCGGTATTTTAAGGATAGAATTATGAAATGAACATGAACAAAGCGACAATGAAATGACAATGATTTGCTTCAAGTTCGCCATCAACCGAAGTGCTCCGTCTGCGGTACTATCAATAACATTATTATTTGGCTAATTTCAGTAATATTCTCCCTGTTTACACTCGATAACACACATTTGTCTCCGCATTTAAAATTCTTTGATATAGATCGTTTATATTCTGCAATAATTTGTACACAATGGACGGATTCTTATGTTTTATTGTGTTTTTAAACTCCGAGGTGGCGAAATCTCGGTTTGTTTACATTATGAACGTTTGGGTCCGTAATCGGAATCAGAATCTGAATCCGGATTACAACGAAATAAAGATTGATTACGATCACGGTCTGTTCGCTTATTGATTCTGGTCTGTTCGTTTACCGAACCACATCGTACGGAGACTAATCCGTAATCTGAATCCAGATTCTCTCACGAAATAACGACTCTGTAGAAAAAATACATAGGGGGTTTAACCGGATGGAAATTCGTGATTGTCGAAAGCATTCATAAGTCAAGTTTCTTATTTTTTTATCGCGTTTATTCCAGTCGGTTATATACACTTGGGCATAATAGTGTCCTATTATCTTTTTCAGTTGCTTTGCATGGGAACACCATTTGATGCATTTCTGGTATCTTGGTTATTTCGGGCGCTGAATTTTGGTGGTATAAGTTCAGTCGAATATACAGTTGTTTTTCCATTTACTATATTGTGGAATGCTAAAGGTACTCAATCCGATCAGACGTTCCCATACCATCAATATACAACAACAACAACATTTCTTCAAAATACGCTTTAGTTATCAGAATCGATTTATTGCAACACAATAATGCTAACCACTGTCAACTATGGTATAACATTTCCCAAATCTTGTTATTTATCAACATTTTGTTCAACAAAATATGGCCGTATTATCATTAAAGTATCACGAAATTTGACCGTATTACCACTTGATTTTAGAGTTTTCCATCTTCATTCGCAATTTTGTCCGAGACCCACCGTTGACCACGTGTTTCTGGGCCACATATTATTGCACATCTCTAGAGGAAACAAACTTCAAAAATCGATATCTGATCAAATATCAAATATGTTTTACCCCCGAAGCCAAAGAAATAGTAATTTAGGAGCGTCTGATCGGATGGAGTCCTTTAAAACCTTTTTGAAATAGCTTCGAGTTTCCTATACGTCTCCCAGCCTAATTCGGTCAGAAGTCTACTATTTGGAACAGATCTGGTGCAACCGCTGACTATTCTGGCAGCATCGTATTGAACATATTCTAGATCTTAAAGTAAGTAATCAGGGACACCTGACCAAACGTTACTAGCATATTCCAGAAGGGATCGAACATGAGATAATTACAGGGTTTGAAGTGTTTCGTGATTTAACATTATTCTTTAGTTTGTGAAAAATTGTGACAGGCGTGCGTATGCCTTTGTGCACATATTACCCAAGTGTGTGTTCCAAGTTAGGTTGTTGTCAATATCCAATCTTAGTTGTTTGTGGCTGTTATAATATTATAGGGTTTCCCAGTCAAATATTACTGTAGGCTTAACAACGCCTGGCTTGGACAATAACATCGGTGGTCCCGATTCCATGCACCGATTTCTGATGTGAATCGACCCTAATTCAAATATTAACATTTTTTTATAATAACTGGATTCTCACATTCAGTTATAAAATTATAAATTGGAATAGTCTAACATTCACTTGGAGAGGTGGTGCAGAACAAATGAACAGAATACATACTTAAACATAATACAAGTGCAGAAGGATTCATATTCACTCAGGGGGGGGCGGGGGTAATAACAAAATTGCAGGAAGCTATGCCGGGGTGGGTGGGTTTCCCGAGAGGCAAAAAAAACATTTTTACAAACTCATGTAAATGTTTTACTAAACACCTTTATTGCCCATATTTGACATTTGTAACGGTTAAAAACATATTATAACTGAAAAGGCACCTTATTTATGTTACTGGGACCTTATATGGGCCGTAGTGGAGTGCCATTAAGCTGACATGTTGCATATGGAACGGTGAGGTGAAAAACTTCCTTCCCGACACCATTCGAAAGAAGCTTCGAGAAATGTCAAACAGAAATAAATAAACTTGTCCTCAGGTAACTAAGACATTTAAGCCTAGATCAATGTGTGCTTGGCAAAAGAGCGAGCATTAACATTAATGTGACTATCAATGGCCAGAAAATAACATTCATCAGTGGATCAAGCTAATCACTGAATTATTTGCATGTCAATCAACTCAGATGCTCTGTTGATCTCACAACAACTAAAGTATCCAAGTCTGGCATATAGTAGTGACTGCTTGTCATTTAGTATAAAATAAGATACTCCAGTAGACTAACACAAGTTGTATAGAATAATGCTAGATAATGTGCTGATTGACAGACTACTCAGGAAATAGTTAGATATGGAATTGTGCGTATCCTGCACAATGACCTAGGTTTGCAGATATCAGTAATTTATAAAATAATATTTCCAATTGCAGCCTGGGAAATATCCTCTCTAGATATGTACTTATTTTCAAAATATGTCAACTCACAAGTTGAATTGAAGCTTAACAACTGATATGTCATGGATTTGTCTACATAATGTCAACGGTGACTCGAAAGTCACGATTGAGTTCACTGTACTGAGATGTTATGAGCTTAAAATGTGTTAGAGCCAAATAGCCAAAACACATGTTCGGTTCATGTAATACATTGCAGGGGAAAGTGATATCTGACTGGATATGCAGGGGATGCATGTGCCTTATAATAGGCTTTTATGTGCACCTATCAGCTTCTGGTGGGATACTGTAGTTGTCCTCTATATCGATGCAAATGAATTTCCATTTAGCAGTATGGAATTTGACCATTCAGGAATACCTATAGCATACTCACATCACACATTGACCTGGAAATTATATTGCATGTACATGTTTGTGGTAGACAAATGCCTATCAGCCAGTATTTGAAAAAAAATATTCATATTTACCTGTATTAACCATTTTTTTTCAATTAAAACAGTTTCTGAAACAGGTTAAACTGTCATTTAAACTGAAGGAGATAATTTCCCAGTCATATGAGTGATATCAGTATGATTTGTATGCGGTTTTAGACCAAAATTAGTAAAATTTGCGGGGTAGGTGTAAAAACAATGGGAGTAAAAAAAAAAAAATTGCAGGTTTTGGGGTGGTGGGTCCCCGAACTTGCCAGATGCAAAAAAAAAACCCGGCATACCCTGCAAATATTTTACTACCCCCACCCCCTCCGATTCACTAGTGGGAAATGTTCAATTTTGTTGAACATGTTATCTGAACATTTCCTAAGGAAACTACTCGTCAATGAGTATTCAGTATAGCCATGGTTAATTGTGCGACATATTTGATTGCATAATAGTTGTGATATCTTCCAGAGTGTTTGTGGCAGTATAATTGGCCCCACGCTGGGTCACAAACGTTTGCAGTCAATCAACGTTTCAGCTATTTATTCATCGATTCGAGAAGCTCTATTCACTACAAGGTGTTCCCATGGAGTACCCGATTTTTATTGTCGATTTATCAACATAATACATATTCCCAACAGGTTAACAAGAGAAGGCATGTTCTCGTCAATATGCATCACGTATCGATCGTCAAATGCACGAAGAACATTTATTATAGTTATTTAGTATCATGTGGATTTCGAAACAGACAGAATCATTTGAAACTCACACATGCACGTTGGCCGCTTTCTGTGTTGTGGAAAATCACCCCTGGTCAAGTGGTCCTGCTAATATGATATGATGCTGGTAGTCCTGCTGAATTGCTATGGTGCGGGTAGGGCAAACTGATGCCGTTACGAAAAAGTACCGTTATTTTTTATGAAGTTGTAATTTTCGCGGTGTTTAGCTAATCCGACTGATTTGAGAAAAAAAACCAGTGTGAGTATGAAACTTTCAAGAACCTATTATTTAAAAAAATATATAATAATGCCTGCGCTGGTGTTTCTAAACGACGTGATTAACCATCTTGGTAATAGTCGATTTTCAACTACTAATACAACCAGTATTAAAAATATTTCGCAATAAATATGTTTTGAATGTTTGTTACGCATAATGGTTTTTCCTGTAAATGTTCAGATTATCTGAACACCACGAAAAAGACAAATTAAAAATATAAAACGGTATTGTTTGTTAACAACATCAGTTTACCACAACAGCATCATAGCAATTCAGCAGGACCCAACCACATCATAGCACATTATGAGGACCACTTTTTTTTTTTTTTTTTTTTTTTTTTTTTTATAATAATTTTTTTAACACTTGACCAGGTGTGAAAATGAGCAGGTACTCACGCTGGAGAGGCATCAACGATTCGCAAAGGTGATTGTCCGAATGAGAGGAGCAATAAGATAATAATTCTAATAAATGTTGAAGAAAGCTTAACCACTATCTCTGGCTTAACCGATGAATCTGCACAACGGAACAAACATCAGGGGCGGTATTCGCCAGCTAGGTTTATATATAGTCCAGGTAGTTTTACGAGGCGACGCTCAATGCGAAGCTATCGGTGGACATATCGATGGGAAATCATCGCCGCGCCATATACGATTATCCAATCAAGGTGATTGGGGGCAATCATAGACTGACCACCGGTTACGTACATAAAAGATGATGAGCAGAGTAGACTTGAAGTACACGTTTTGGTTCATTTCAATCATGAGTAACCAAGGATTAGGAAGGGTGCGGAATACACAACCGACGAACGCAACACTTGTTGAGCAAATAGAACATTCAAACATCTAAATCCTTTAAAGGCACGGGTGGCGTTCGTTGCAGAAATATTCGTATTGTTCAAATCGCCATCAACAGAAGGAATATTAAAAAATATATATTATTGTTCATATGCCAAACATAATCAGCGCGTAAATAGTATATTGTCGTCAAGACGTACGATGGTGCACGTAAGCAAGAGTCTGCGCGTGTTACAGAAGTTTTGCTTCTGTTTACATAACACAGCGCAATTCTATTGGTTAATCACACACGCATGATATAAACGCTCTTTATTATTTCCATACCAGGAAAACAGTATAAAATAACGCTCTTTATGTTTACCATATCCCCATCTAAACAAAAGCCAGGTTCTGTAACGTGTTTTGCTTTTGTTTAAATAACAAAGTAAAAACATTTGACAATAGCATACTGTTTATGCCATATTTCTGATTGGTATATGTCTGTCTATATTTTACTATTATTTCTGTTTATGGCGGTTTTTGACGGAGGTGAATATTTTAACAGCATACCCACCGCCAACGCCACCCGTATCTTTAAAATAAAGAGACCGGAACCATTCACCAGTGCCGGAAAGCAATTTCTTCAGAAATGTAAGGGAAATTTCCGAATAGACCATGTATAGTATATTTGGATTGTGAATAAATTCTATTGCGTACAACAAACCTCCCTCCACTCATCATATTCTTCTTAGGGACGAGGCGACAGGGGTTTTTGGGGAGGGGTGGGTGTCTCACATCACATCCAACTTTTGTCAAATGTTCAACAGTTGAACATTTGTTGTTTGATTTTCCAACAATTTATTAGTATGGGATTTGTTGTTTTTAGACCAACATTTCCACATTCTCCTACTTTTTATCAAAATGATTGACTGAGAATGCCATCAGTTGGAAATTTTCCGACCTTATGATGGTGTCAGGTTGGAAACATATTGGATAGAGCGATGGTTCGCCCAGTAGATTATGTTAATCCCTCCGGCTAGTGACCACATGGAAATGGAATTACGCAAACATGTGTTTGGTCTGGTTGCATGAAGGGGTGGTGCAGTTGGAATTATCATTTATCAAGGTGGGCATACACCCTCGCAAGGGAGATTATATAGACACGTCACTGATTCATCTAGTGGGTTGGACCTATCCCTTAAAATTTTACTGAGATGTTGTGTTGGTTTTTCCTCTTCATCACGTTGTGCCATTTCGAAAATCTCAATTATGTCATAAAAACTCATTCTGCAGAAATAGACACACCGCCAAGTCTGAGTCGCTACAAAATTATACGCATGCTATATGCTTGCGAATTGTGGTCGGTAAGTGCTTGCGAGTTAGCCTTAATACACTGACAACTACCAATGGAAAATGTGATAGACTGGGTCAATCACATCATCGACAGTGTGTGTCCGATGTGACTAATTACTGCCCGGGCAAGCCCGTGCGGCCCCATGAGCATGTGGGCAGTATAATATGATGTCTTATGGTAGTAGGATACAAAGCATAGGTTGTGAAAAATGACTTTCTGTGTCATCCACCGGCCGGTTTATTAACCCTTTAAATTCCGATATTGACTAAAAGAACACGGGAGAGCCCGGGCAGATACAGAGACCCGATCACACTCTATATATATGGCTAATTAAGACACGTATTAAACGTAAACGGCGAAGATTGACTTGCCGCCTCGTTCACGGCCGGTTTCTTTAAACTCTTAAATGACGATATGGGTCTTAAGAGCACGGGCGAGCCCATTGAATGGGACAGATTCAATTGTATTGTATTATATGAGCCATTCTAGCATGCCATCCTCAGATGGTTCAATGTCCCTCATTTTGTATGATCATGTGGGCAGTATAACATGATGTCTTATGGTTGTAGGATGCAAAGCATAGGTTGTGAAAATTTACTTGATGTGTCATCCACCGGCCGGTTTATTAACCCTTTAAATTCCGATATTGACTAAAAGAACAAGGGAGAGCCCGGGCAGACACAGAGACCCGATCACACTATATATCGATGACTATTTAAGACACATATTAAACTTAAACGGCGAAGATTGACTTGCCGCCTCGTTCACGTCCGGGTTCATTAACCTCTTAAATGACGATATGGGTCTTAAGAGCACGGGCGAGCCCATTGAATGGGGCAGATTCAACTGTGTTGTAATATATGAGCCATTCTAGCATGCCATCCTCAGATGGTTCAATGTCCCTTATTTTGAAAAATTTTGTTGCTATATATCAGCTACATGTGCTCGCGACACAGAGCGAGTTTTAAGTTGTTCATGTTAAGATATGGGTCTGTTTGAAAAAAAAAAATCATCTGTATCTGGCAGATGTAAGCTTCTCGGATGCCAGTATTGGCGGATCCTGAAAAGTCATGTGCTACTGCATGATTGTGTTTTCTTTTATCTCAGAAGGAACAATTATGCACACTGTGACCACTATTTTTGAACATGCCTTCTATACATTTACATCTCCCTCTCTCTCTCTCTCTCTCTCTCTTGACAAATTGTATTTTTTTGTGGAAATATTTTGATTGGGGCAGACTCTATTGTGTTGTAATATATGAGCCATTCTAACATGCCACCCTCAGACGGCTCAATGTCACTAATTTTGTAAAAATATATATATTTCTTGAATATAATGATAAATATTATTTAGTGCTTTTTTCCTGCGTATTTGTTTTTGCTAGCGTACTATATGAATGCCCCCATTCCCATCCCCATATAACTCTGACACTTGAGAAGATATAATTGTTCAAGTGACTTCATTCGGTCACCTTTTGTCGAGAGTGTGAAATTTGAACGGCAAAATACCTTAGAATGGAGATGACTATGTATAGCTGTGGTGGATATCGGCGACTAAACAGTCTGATCAATGTTAGTGCCACCCCTCTTCCATCCCTGACCCAAACGGCACCAAATGGGGCGCCTTTAACCCACATGATTTGATTCCTCGTATCAATTTGATGCCATGTCCCTTCCGTGCACCCCTGACTCGAACGGCGCCACTTTAAACATCTTTAAACACTGCCATTAGATTACTCATATTCTGGAGATGATTATGTATAAGTTTGGTGGAATTCGGCGACAAAAATATTTGCTGCCCCTCCCCCTGTTCTATCCTGACAACAGCAGCGTCACTTTAGAAAATTCTATCCCGCATCATTATCTTCCTAGTAAAATGCTACCCTTGTTATACCCATTTGGTGCTACGAACTTGTCGGGGTCGAAAAGGTGTCACGCATACCGTCTGGGGCGAGATTCGTGTTGTGGTTCGGCACAGATCATTAATAATATAGACGATGGAAGGTTCGATTTCAAAGAAAATTCGCCGCCAATGAGAACCTTTGCCCCTCGGGATATAGGAATTAGATGGACTACATACTATCGGACTCTTTGTTGAATGTAGCGCCACTCGTCAGTATAACAGACAAAGGGGACGCTCGGTCCGACGGAACCATTGTCGATCTATACAATACGGAACTACAAATTCCCGCTTCTCTGCTTCGCGTATCGGTGGAATATTTCCATTCCAAACATCAGTTATTTTGCCCACAAACAAATGCACTGGTTCTGTAATGTCCGAGTTCGACGAACAAACAATGTGTAGGCTCATGGGCAGTATCGTACAGTCCGCCGTCTATTGTGTTCGAAATGTATATACATCTACCTATAGGGACATTCACAGCAGAACACAATCATGAATGCCTTAACCCTTTCGTCATGGAGCTGTGCTGGTGCAGCATTAAAATCATGTGCCAGTGCAGTATCTTATAGTATCTCTGTCAACATAGATATCGTTAAGGCCAATGTGTTCTCTTATATATACGAGGCGCCCTATGAGCGACTCCCATATATACGAGAATGCATTAGCACAGGGTTTTCGCAAAATTTCAGGAAATTCCAGTAATGCATGGACGGATTAAGGGGGGCCGTACACCAAATCTGGCTTATAAATAGACTGAGGATGGTTAAGAGCACTGATTGCCTTCGCGGTTGGTACGCTGTTAAAATAGCCCAACCGTTAAAACATATTTTGTATTAATACCAATCATAAATATCGCGTAAATAGTATGATATTGTCAAGTTCTTATGCTGTGTTATGTAAAAAGCCAGGTTCTGTAACATTTTTGGTTTTGTTTACATAACAAATCGTACGATCTTGACAATAACATATTATTTACGCGATACTTATGATTGGTATAAGAATAAAATCTGTCTGTATTTTAATATGCCTTCTGTTTATGGTGGTTTTAACGGATGTGAATATTTAACAGCAAATACCCACCGCGAAGCCAACCATACCTTTAAAGTGATGTAAAACACTCCGGTATGTTGATCAAATAGAAATGGAGAGAATATTCTTGTTCAAAGCAGTAATTTTTACAAATAGTATATCCAAATGTGAATTGAATGCAGTGACTCTCGATGGCGAAATAATTTTTGTCAGTTTATCGCCGATAGATGCGTCCCGAATCGAGTATTAAATATTTACACTTTAGCGTTGTTTGCTTCAAATTTTCGGCGATGTTAGTAGACTGCTACATTCCTCCAGTTGTCATAGCGCCCGTTTACCCAACAAAACGGCCCTGTGCCAATGCATTCTCTTATATATGCGAGGCGACCTATGGTCGACTCGCATATATAAGAGAATGCATTGGCACAGGGCATAATTGTAACCATCACAATGTGGTCAATGAGCCGATTCCAATGATATCCATATTTGTATGGTTTTATTGAGACAGACCCAAGATATTTTAGGCTGTTGAAGCTTTATTTGGCCGGTTTTGGCCGGTTTGTTGGGTAAATGGTTAACGAAAATTCGCCAGGCGCCATACGCAAGCCACATATTTGTGTGAGATATGAGCTCGACTACATGTTAACAATTTCTTTAAACTGAATGCCAGACGACAGAAAATACACTTAATACATACAAATGCAAAATAATTTCGATTCAGTGGTGCGAAATGTTTAAATAATATTTACATAGCCCGCCTGTGTTACACTAAATCCTGGTCAGTGATTGGCCAATTGGCTCACCGTTTCATACTCCAATAACACAGACCGTAACACGAACCCAACGTCCCAAATTGTTGACGTAATCACTAAAAGCGGTCAGCATTCAAATTCAGCCGAATTGTATCTGAAGCAAGTTATTTATATCGATGCGTTATCGTTGCTAAGTGTTATGAAATCTTATATTGGGCTGACTTAATGCGCTGCGTGGGTTAGTCTCAAATTCTCGGCAGATTTTGTGAAAATAAATAAGAATAAAATCAGCTTTTTATGGGAATATATCATCAAAAGCTATATAAATATAAGTAGTGAATGTAGTGGGTGTGTGTTATTGGGGGATACGGCGCTGTGGTCGTTAATGAGTGTAGTGGGTGTGTGTTATTGTAGGATACGGTGCTGTGGTCGTTAATGAATGTAGTGGGTGTGTGTTATTGGGGGATACGGTGCTGTGGTCGTTAATGAATGTAGTGGTGTGTGTTATTGGGGGGTACGGCGCTGTGGTCGTTGTGGATACATTTAGTGAGAACCGCTTCGGACCCTTTCGGACACTTAGTTTTTGTTCGGCCAATAGAGGAGATGAACAGTCCACATGGATTAGTCGAAGAATTTGAACATATTTACTGTAACTCATGGCGTATGGACGTTATACAGTGACATGCACGTAATCACCAAACACACCGCGCACATATAATCGATTTACTAAGATGACGCAGTTGTAAACATGTTTATAAAGATGAGAAACTAGACCACAATATGTTATGTTCTGATCTTTGCAAATAATATAGTCGAAGAATACAACGTGAGATTTATTATCGAACCAAAAATAAAACAGGTCGCGCCCAGCGGGGTACATTATAAAGCGTTCAAGTCCAACACAATACTTCTCTTAACCCTTTCTTTTCTAAATGGATTCTTCCAACAGCTATAAAAGTGTGTATTGGAATTGTATATTATTTATATAGAGGGGTGTTCAGGAAATATGAGCTGACGGCATACAGGCGAAATTATACAAGTTTATAAGGATTTCTATTCATTGATGAGAAATATGTCCATCTAATAAGTTAAAAAAAAACGAACTTATATGTTGAACTTATCGCATGGACATTTCCTAAGGAAACTACGCCACAATGAGTATTTAGTACAGAAATGGTTAAAGGTACTCAATCCGATTAGATGCTCCTAAATCACTGTTTCTTTGGCTTTGGGGGTAAAACATATTTGATTCGAGTCAAGGAACCCACCCATCATGCAAAGCTCAGAGATATCAGATATCGATTTTTTACGCTTGTTAATTTTAGGAGATGTGGACCAGAACCACGTGCTCAAACGGACAAATTTTGGTTGTAAGATGGATAACTCGAAAATCAAGTGGTTACTTTTGACAATAATAACCACTTGATTTTAGAGTTATCCATCTTACATCCCCAATTTGTATGTTTGATCACGTGGTCATGGTCCACATCTCCAAAAATTAACACACTTCAAAAATCGCTATATGATCACTCTGAGCTTTGATGGGTGGGTTCCTCGACTCGAATCAAATATTTTTTACCCCCGAAGCCAAAGAAATAATAATTTAGGGGTGCTTAATCGGATTGAGTACCTTTAACGAGTCATTATAGCCACAATTCCCGCCAATTGCATCATGGCATATGTGGGTGTCTTGTGTCATGCCATCTATGGGTGTCTTGTATCATGCCAGCTATGGGTGTCTTGTATCATGCCATCTATGGGTGTCTTGTATCATGCCATATATGGGTGTCTTGTATCATGCCATCTATGTGTGTCTTGTATCATGCCATATATGGGTGTATTGTATCATGCCATCTATAGTGGGGGGCCTAGCTGCGCCAATCGTTCACTTTGTGATAGAAGCATGAAACTGTCAGGGTTTTGTCTGTATGTGGTGTACATTACCCAGTTAGCGGGTTCCAACTTTTAATGACCTCCTTGACCTTTTCTTTGACCTTGACCTTCTAAAGTAACAATTTTTCATGGTAGTCACATTAAATCTCAGAAATAACATATATTTATATCGGAATACAGGTGAAAAATTGTGGGAACATTGTGAACATAATATACTTTCTTCTGAATCTAATTATGTTTTTAATAATCCAAGATGGCTGCCCAAAATGGCCACCAAAATTCAATTTTGTTTTTCACTATTTTTGAATAAAATTGAAATAAATATGGGTAAATAATACACAATTATGGTCTTTTTTGCATTGTTTATTGGCGTAAATCTTTAGCCTACAATATAAAGTCTTTTCTGGTATGCGAGTAATTTCTAGAATTAGGTTAAACAAAGGTACCAAAGAGACAGTGTTAAAACATCCTGTACATTATTGGTGACATGAAATGAGCTCTAGCTATTGTCTGGTCGATAAAAGGTTTGACCTAGAAGAAGTTTGGACTAAGTTGGTTTGTATACCATTTTGAAGAGGATGTATCCTCTATAACATATCCAAAATCCGCTAAAATCCGCTTTGAGCATTTTTTGTAATTCAAGATGGCGTCCATGATGGCTGCCATTTCCGATAAGTTAGTTTGATGCAAATATAGTGAGAAAATCTTGCTATATATATACACATGTATTCATTTTTGTGAAGCTAAAATATAACGCCACCTTTCTGTGCCAAACTTGGAATTCCTCGTCCAAGATGGCAGCCAAAATGGCGGCCGGAAGTGAATTTTTTGTACATTTTTTACTAGTATCTTTAAGATAAGTTTCTGCTGTTTGGAACTGGTTGAGAATTTTGACTTTATTTTGTATTTAGTATGTTAATTGACCGTCGTAGCAATGAAATACGCCATTCATGGTGTCCCAACCCCTTCCGTTCACTCAAAAATTCGATTTTACAGAACGCGGTATAACATATCACAAAATATCACCATTAGGATTCTAGTCATATTTCATCAAGAAATTGGAAGAACTATGCAATGTAGGTGATATTTCAACTCAAATGTACCAAAATTGCCACTTTGGCTCAAAATGGCTGCCAAAATGGCGACCAATATATGAAAAATGGTAAATGTTGTCCCAGCGTACCATGCAACTGCTTACAAGTTGTTGTTGACGCACGCAATTGACTATTCTGTCTTATATACATTGAATGCTAACATTGCTGATGCATACTGGTTAATTGTTACTATTTTAACCACTGAAATCACTAGAATTAATAGAATTTTTATGTCACAAACTTGACATCAAGATAAGCAAAACATCACTGTTCAGGTTTGATTCGTTTGAACCATTTTTTAAAAGTAAAATGGAACTCTATCTTTGGTATCAAAGGTGTTTATTGTTTTGATATGTGCTAACTGTGTCACACTCAGTACAGGTGTTTTAGACAATATGAATTAAGATGCTTTCAAAATGGCAACCAAATTTGGTACAATGTTGATTTGTCACATATAATCGAACATTATTCTCTGCTGTTCCGAAAAGGTAGCAGATTGTGACTCACTTGGTTATTAAACATGCTACTTAGTCAACTAAATGTTCTATTCTGGTTGTCCCAGTATCTTAAGAGGCATGAACATTTCATTTTAAGGGATGCAGTATGGAGTTTGCCGAAAACTTCTTTTGGGATTCTGTCCATGTTTTTTTAACTGAAATGGGAAGAACGTTGAAACGGAACTGAGAGGGAACCTAGTATGTGGCTACTCTGGCCCATTAGAATCAACATTGGTCAACTTAATACAGTGTGTTGACTGTATGGCAATAGGTGATGTGAGTATTTATACGGGGAGTTATTGTATTCAATGTGTGACTATATTGTTGTGTATGGGGTGTCCATAATAGTTATTCAATGTGTGACTATATTGTCGTGTATGGAGTGTCCACGTTGAGATGTATATGTATATAAGGAGTAACTTATGGTAATGTGTGAGGTGAACATGTATACAGGGAGTGGCTGTCTGGTGGTGTATGTGTATAGCGAGATTAGCTACATTGTCCATCTTTGTGTTGTGTATGTATATATGGAGTGACTGTGTGATCATGGGTGTGATGTACAGGTGTACATTGGGTGGCTGTATTGTCATGGTGGGTGTATATGCATACACGCGTTGGCTGTATGGTAACGGATTTATTGTATGGATCAACAGGGAGTGGTTGTATTGTTATGGGCAATGTATATATGTGTACATTGAATGAATGCACGGTCAATGTTGTTGAAGTGTATATGCATACCTGGAGTACAGTTTGATTGTCATTGTCGTGCTTGTGTACATAGATAGTAACATCATGGTCATGGTGGGATGTATATGTTTATCTGTTGTGGCCGTATTGCCATTGGTGTGTGTACCGGTATACAGTGAATAGCTGAATGCTCATGGATGGGTGTGTAAGAATACAGCGTGTGGCTGAATTGTCATGGTTGAGCTGTATTTGCAAGTCTGGGGTGTACGAATGGCCGTGTGCGGGTATATGTATAAAAGAAGAATTGTATGGTAACTAATGAGGTATACATATACACCTGGAGTGACTATGGTAATGGGTTAACCAATACAAACAACCAACAAATACAGGTAAGTATAGGCTAACAAATACATGTAAGTGGGTGTCTGACAAGGTCACACATCTGTCCGGGTCAACGAAAATCACACCTAGCCCTCCCGAATGACAATAACAAGTCCGAAGGGAGCACTGGCTGACGGACCATAATTACTTTCCGTTTTGTCAACATAAGTATAGTGAAAGAAATAATGGCTTACATCCTATCCGTCATGTAATTCCCCACACAATGAAGGTGGTACATAAACGTATGGATGTCAAAAGAAAGGGGAGGATGTCTGCTAGGCATATTACAGACTATGCGAGGCTAAATATATGATGACCAAGGTCCCAATTCTTGAAGACAAATTGATCCCCGTTCTAATGACATGAAAGTTGAGGTGGAAGCTGGTTGGTCCCTGGAGCGGTTTGAAAATAGTTTTAGAACGTACCCCACAAAAACAAGATTTTATTTTATTCCAAAAGTATCCCAATGAGTTGTAAAGATGCCAAAATGTTTGGATAAGATCATCATCAGTTGCAGATCGCTGACTGTGTGCCATACTAAGCAAATGTCACATTACGTTTCGACTCATTGCTCGCAAATCGCGAACGCTTATGTATCTTGAGTGGCTATATGGCCATGATGTGGCCAATATGTATATAGGGAGTGCCAGTGTGGCAAAATTAATGATGAGGTGAATTGGTATACAAGGATTAACTGTATGATCACGAGTGTGGTTTATGAGTATACAGCGAGAGACTGAATTGTCATGGTGAGGTGTATATGCACGTTTGGAGTGTATGGAATGGCCGTGTGCGCCATGCGGGACATTGGTATATCTAGAAGGACTGTAATGTCATTTGTGGGGTTTATATGTATACTATATATACCTGTAGTGACTCTATGGTTTTGGGTTGGGTGCATATGTATATCTTGAGTTGATATATGGCCATGGGTGTCGCAAATATATATACAGGGAGTGACTTTATGACCACTGGTGAGGCAAATATGTTTACAAGAAGTGATGTATGATCATGAATGTGGCGAAAATGTATACCAGGAGTGACTATATTGTCACCATTGGGGTGTATATGTATATCTTGGGTGCCCATATGGCAAATATATAAATATACATGGAGCTACTGTATGACCAATGGTGAGGTGGATAGGTATACAAGATGTTACTGTATGTTCATGCATGTAGTGAATAGGTATACAGGTCGTGACTATATGGTCATGGGTGAGGTGTATGAGTATACCTGGTGTGCCTGCATGTTTACTGACGGCTATATGGCCATGTGTTGGGTGTATGGGCATACCCATGTGTGGCTGTATAGTAGTGGGTGAGGTGTATGTGTATAAAGCGGGTGACATATGTTCATTTATGTGGTATTCATGTATATATGGAGTGACTGCATGGTAATGTGTGAGTCGCACTGGTGTACCTTTGGGTGACTATCGATTCCCTATCGCTATATGATAGAGACATCATATCAGAGTGTTCTCCACCTTAATGGCATTTGGTATGCAATACGAAGGAAACGGTTTTCATAAGTTAATAAAGTTTGATGCTAATGGACCAGAGTAGCCACATAATATGATCCATCTCAGTTCCGTTTCAACGTTCTGCCCATTTCTGTTCAAAAACACAGACAGAATCCCAAAAGAAGTTTTCGGCAAAAATCCACACCGCATCCCTTAAAATGATTTGTCATGCCTCATAATGTACTGGGACAACCAGAATATAACATTTAGTTGTCAGTTGATTAAGTAGCATGTTTAATAACCAAGTGAGTCATTAGCAATCTTTTCGGAACAGCTTAGAATAATGTTCGGAAAAAATGTGACAAATCAACTTTTTACCAAATTTGGTTGCCATTTTGCAAGCCATCTTGAGTAATTTTGTCTAAAACAACTCAGTGTCACACATATAAGATAGATCAATAATACAAAGCACATTTGATACAAAAGATAGTTCCATTTCACTTGAAAAAATGGTGCAAACCTGAAAAATGATTTTTTGCCGATTATGATGCCAAGTTTGTGATAAAAAAAAGGTCCAATAATTCTGGTAATTTCAGTGGTTAAAATAGTAAAAATTAATCAAGGTGCATCAGATATGTTAGTATTCAATATATATAAGACAGAATAGTAAATTTTGTTGATCCACCACAACTTATATGCTGTTGCATGGCACGCTGGTGCAATATTTACAATTTTTCATATTTTGGCCGCCATTTTGGCAGCCATTTTGAGCCAAAATGACAATTTTGGTAACATTGAGTTGGAATATCCATAAGCAATAGAATTCATCATTTACATCGCACAGTCCTTCCAATTTCTTGATGAAATATGACTATAATCCCAATGGTGATTTGTGTGTGAAATGTTATACCGCGTTCTGTAAAATCGAATTTTGAATGACCATCAAGTGCGCGATGCAATGGTGACCCCAGAGTACCGAAATAACCCCAAGGTGATGCCAAGTGACTACTCTCAATATAATGATGACAAATTGCCGAATAACCGTAGTGAATTCAGGTCAAATTGAGAAAGAAATAAAGATTTAAAGAAAAAATACCATTTTTTTCAATTTCGGCGGCCATTTTGGATTATTTTGGCAGCAATCTTGTACGTTGCCTAACAAAATTAGCGTCATTAAATGGGAAAATATATGAGGAACAGCAGGGAATAAATTCCAATGCCATAGCGCAAAAACAAATTATACAATCCGCGTATAACTAGAGATAGGTTAATAACGCGAAATTCGGCGACCCGATCTGGTTCCATTCCAGATTTTTACCAGTTCCACTTATCAGAAAGGTGGAACTGGCTAGGGTGTAGTTGCCAACATACTAGGCAACATCTGTACCAAATTTGGTGCTTCTATCACAAAGTGAACGATTTGACCATTTTCGTGCAGTTAGGCCCTCCACTACTATGGGTGTCTTGTATCATGCCATCTATGGGTGTCTTGTATCATGCCATCTGTCTATACGGAGTGAACATCGATATTGATCTATAGTGTCCTCAATACCGACCAAACGGTCCTCAATTATTCATGGAACAATTCCAACAGAACTCAACAAAGCGATTGATATTATAAGTTATAGTCGGAAACATCGGGGGTGCATGGATATTTAATACCTGGATGTTGATTTTGAAACCCGATGCGGAACCGATATTATCCAAAAGAGACATCCAGGTATTAAATTTCCATGTACCCCCACGATGTTGCCGGAGATAACGATTTTTCCCCACGCACAGCAATAGCCACGTGGCCTCAACTTGTGTGTGCTTTTCTCGTGAATCAGTTCAGTTAAGTTAGCATTACTTAATTTACTTTAATTGTTATATTTCACGACAAAATTGTGTTTTGTTGAAATTCGACACGCTATTGGATTAATTTTGGAATTATATTTCTCTGTTGTGGATAGTAAGACTGGGTATTAGTGGACAGAGATCGGCTGTTTGCATTGATGCATCGATTGAAGGCGATTATGAGAAAATGTAAGGTTGTGAAAGGTAAATTTATTTGGAATGCCGCTCGCGAAAATAAACATTTGTCTTTGTCCCTCGTGAGATAATGTTTGATATCCAGTCAAAACACTAGATTCCCTCAATATATTTATTTGTAATACGACCCTGCCTAACTATGCTTAAAAGCCATGTCCTGATTGGCCAGTGGCCCGAGTTACCATGGCTATCTCGTTCCAGTTTTGTGGTACAATTCTACTTTTTCCAATTGTACCACGAAAAAAATCGGTTTATTCAGATCGCCGCACGCGACTTTTCCCGTCTTTTCTAACTCCGCGCAAACGGGGCATCAACGGAGTACACCCGCAACCCTTTGAATTTTGCATTTTGACAATCTTGGGAATTTTCTAGCGATTTGTCGCTTGAAACCAGTTTGGTTGCCAATGAATATGGTCCAAATGATGTTATGGTATATTGATATATGTTAGGAGCAAAGAAAGTTACTTAATAAGTATATTAAATGACAAAATAAATCCATGGGGCCGGGCTGTGCATTCGTCGATTCGAATCTCGATCATATTCGATATTTCGGAATCAAGTTGAAAATGAAAGCGTTTGTTCACCAGTACAGAAGGGGAATAAGATTAGTTTAGTAAACTAGATCATTTAGATCGCTTTGTGTAAGGAAAATGGTCCATAGTCGATGATCATATACATGTTGTCCCAACAACATTCAACACAGAAATGACCGCAATCAGCAGGAACAGGATTTGCGTGCCCGCCCGAAGGGCGGCACGAGGACGGTGTGGGCTCACCCGGAGGTCGCCCTTACGCCCTGGAATGACCGCAATCGTATTTCCTGTACAATTTAAATGAAAGGCACGGGCGCCGCTGAAAACACATCGTTTTTTAGCCAATCACAACGATTATTTACGCAAACAATTTACCAGAGTACTCCATGCAAATAAATCGAGTACGCCCAATACGAATTACACCACGAAATGTTTTCTCACCTGAGACCGAAAAAGCGCAGTATTTCGTTGACTATTCGGTCGAATTGTGACCATAAACTTTCAGTCGTATTACAAAAGAAATAAATACACGGTGTATCGGTGTGTATGGTCAAGTTGTACCACAAAAAACTGATTGTAGGACTCCGCTACGCGTCGTCCTACAATCAGTTTTTTGTGGTACAACTTGACCATACACACCTCTACACCGTGTATTTATTTCTTAAATCAACGCGATTTAGAGCCTCGATCTTCCAGTATCGAGTTTTGAGAGGAAATCACTCTGTTTTTTCGCACAATCATTCTCACTATATATATATATATATGGAACCTTAGCGACAAATGAAGTTGAAATTATAATTGGACACCCCCGACAAATACCATCGAGCCATATGCCTGGCTATACAATTACAGCTGACACGCTAATCTTTACGTCCTGGTTTTTTATCAATATCACCCAGTAATTGGCTGTGATAATGGAGACATCAATGTGACTTTTTAAAAGACTGTGGCGCTGAGCGTGCATGAGCACTATATGTGCAGTGTAATACTTTAAATTCCGACCAAGTAATGGGTTTCTATAATGTGGTAACGTTGTTATTTTGGCGTCATTGTGCTTGTTAGTGAGCATCCGTGATGCCCAATTTGTGCCCTATTAGTTCTAAAATGCAGATCGCGTGCATCATTGTGATTTATAGCTGTAGGCTATTATTGGAATGATCTTGCTTGAGAAATTGGTTGCCAGTTCTTTAATGCGGGAAATTCCATAGCATCAACAAATCGACCACATGATTAGAACGATCTTTCTGGCCAGACACCCATTGCATGATATTGATATCGTGTTCTGGAGACATGTGCGATCATTCTCTTGGTTACAATATAATACGTGAATGTGCAGTGCGTGTGGTCAACGAACGCTGGACTGTTTGCGACAATATGATACATAAACATGCAATTAATAGAGTACATGAACGCTGGTTTGTTTGCGATAATATGATACATGAACATGCAGTGTATGCATCTGGTAAACGTACGCTGGTTAGTTTGTGACAATATGATATTTGAACATGCAGTGTATGCATCTGGTAAATGTACGTTGTTAGTTTGCGACAGTATGATACATGAACATGCAGTGTATGTAGTACGTGTACGCTGGTTTGTTTGCGACAATATGATACATGAACATGCAGTGTATGCATCTGGTAAATGTACGCTGGTTAGTTTGCGACAGTATGATACATGAACATGCAGTGTATGTAGTACGTGTACGCTGGTTTGTTTGCGACAATATGATACACGAACATGCAGTGCGTGTGGCAAATGTACGCTGGTTTGATGGCCATATAATACAAGAACATGCAGTGCGTGTAGTAACTATAGGCTGGTTTGTTTGCGACAATATATACATGAACATGCGGTGTATTTGCGACATGTGGCAAATGTACGCTGGTTTGGTGGCCGTATAATACAAGAACATGCAGTGCGTGTAGTAACTATAGGCTGGTTTGTTTGCGACAATATATACATGAACATGCAGTGTATTTGCGACATGTGGCAAATGTACGCTGGTTTGGTGGCCGTATAATACAAGAACATGCAGTGCGTGTAGTAACTATAGGCTGGTTTGTTTGCGACAATACATGAACATGCAGTGTATTTGGTAAATGCACGCTAGTTTGTTTGTGATAATATAACAATGAACACGCAGTGATGTGGTAAATGCACGCTGGCTTGTTTGCGACAATATGATACATATAAACATGCAGTTAATGGAGTACATGAACGCCGGTTTGTTTGCCACAATATGATACATGAACATGAAGTGCATGCATGTGGTAAATGCACGCTGGTTTGGCGGCCGTATAACACAAGAACAAACAGTGTATGTGGTTGGTATATATATGGTGGTTTGTTTGCGACAATATGATACATGAATATGAAGTGCACGTACTAAATGTAGGCTGGTTTGTTTACGACAATATATGAACATGCAGTGTATTTGGTAAATTCTCGCTGGTGTGTTTGTGATAATATGACAATGAACATGCAGTGAAGTGGTAAATGCACGCTGTCTTGTTGGCGACAGTGTGATACATGAACATACAGTGATGTGGTAAATGCATGCTGGTTTGTTGGTTGGTGTGTCGAGGTTTATCTTATATTTCTAGTCGCTAGGTCGTATCATGGCCGTATTATTTGTTGTATATATGTGGATGAAATACCACACAAAGTTACTTTTTAACGGACAATCAATCCGCGGCACTAAGACACCACCTGGTGAACAGTTAACGGACAATTCTTCCTATACAGACTGTCCCATATCTGGATATATGTGGACGCATTGTGACTAAACGCCGCCCGGACCAGACCAGAGCGGCCCGGGCTGCCCCTGTTGTGTATAGGTTCATTTTAGTGTCAATGGAAACCCACCCACGCACGAACGTGGGTCACGGCCACCCCTCAAACCCTCATAATGCCGCCATCGCCGAATATGTTTGCCGCGAATGAAGCTAACAGCCCAGACCACACCTGTGGTGCCTGGGTGTGCTTTTAGTGGCCATAACAGTACGGGTGTCACGGAAAGCCATCCAAACACGGAATGTGCTCACGGCCGAACAAAAGTGCAGATATTAACCCATAACTTGCCTGATTCAGCCATAATTACAATAATGTGCCCGCAATAACAAGACTCGCAGCCCGGACACCCGTGTCGCCCCCCAGTGGATTTCCGTGACACCCCAGCACAGCTATTGTCACTAAAAGCACCTCTAAACACAACAGGGGCAGTCCGGGCTGGTCGGGACGGTGTTTAGTCACATCTATGTGGGCGTGTAAGAAAAAATGTTATCAAAGGGAGATAATATTAAAGCGGGATATTCAGCTAGCTCAACAAGGGAGATGATCCGAGAGGAAGCTGTGCAAAAGCAAAAGCGATTGGTGTATCTGGCAGGACAACACATTTCTGGTTTCACGCGATGTGAGTTATTTTAGGAAATTGTAGTAAGGCTGATCTGGTCGTGTCAATGGAACTATAACGATGGGGATATCTCGCAGGACAACACATTTCGTGTTTTCGCGGATGTATCTTCGCGGATGTCTCATTGTTGCAGTATGTAACTTTTATGACAACGTTAATTGCTTTCGGTGTTTAGGTATGAACAATCATATGGCTGGGCCGATCTTGAAGATTTAATTGCGGGATCCCAATACATAATATAACAGCTAACTTTGTTGATGACGTATCTCTCAATTGTAATGTAGAATAAAGGTCGTATTGCGAAGTATCGGGCGTGTATTTAATCCGATTAGTAGAGTTTTTTTCCGCATTTAGAGGCTTTCTAGTGTGATGAATGAGAAACATGCAGTAATAGTTTTTGTAATAATTTGAAGCATTAGTTGTTTTAACGGAATTCTGAGGTGGTACAACATGAAACCAATATATTTTATGTTATAATTTATTTATATGCCTAATAATATGATCTTGAGGGCGTTACCATTTCTGACTATGGTTTTCTTGTATACTGCTACCAAAGGGACATAATTTGAACCAGCCTATACAGGGAGCTCGACAATACGGATCGAATGAAACCTACATGTATGACATGTATAACTATTCTGCCAATGGACATATCAAACACTGTAGCTCGACTAGATGGATCGAATGAAACCTACATGTATGGCATGTATAACTTTTCTGCCAACGGACATATCGAACACTGTAGCTCGACAAGTTGTATCGAATGAAACCTACATGCATGTCATGTATAACTCTTCTGCCAATGGACATATCGAACACTGTATAACTATTCTGCCAATGGACATATCGAACACTGTATAACTATTCTGCCAATGGACATATCGAACACTGTATAACTATTCTGCCAATGGACATATCGAACACTGTATAACTCTTCTGCCAATGGACATATCGAACACTGTATAACTCTTCTGCCAATGGACATATCGAACACTGTATAACTATTCTGCCAATGGACATATCGAACGCTGTATAACTATTCTACCAATGGACATATCGAACACTGTATAACTTTGCCGATGATACACACGCTATTTTCTGTAACATAGCAGTATGGATGCACGCACAGCTTTACCGTGACTATGTTTCTTAACCCTTTCATGGCGGGAGCTGCGCTGGTCCAGCATTAAAGATCTTATATATGCGAGTCTCTCATATGGAATCTCGCATATTTAAGAGAATGTACTTGCTACAAGGTCAAGGTAAATATTGTTAGTCCAATGTATTCTCTTATATATGCGCGGCTCGATACGGGAGACTTGCATATGTACAAGAATGCATTGGCACAAGGTTTCGGCAAAAAATTCAGGAAGCTCCAGTCATTGAAGGGTTAACATTGCTTTATAATAAACGTATCGATCACCTCAAGGCTCGTGGGTAGGTGGATGAGTCCAGGTCTTCAGCTTCAGCGCCAGCAGCCATATGTTAAATTGACTAATTTGCCGCACATAATGTGATTGTCGATGTGTCGTGAAAGATAACCGTCTAACTCATCAACCTGGAAGTATAAGAGACCTCAATAGACGTCATGTTATAGTAATTTAGGCATGTCCTTTTCAACAAATTGCCTCGGTGTTGTAAACAATGTGTCCTCAAAATTACACGCACTATAGCTCGATCAATTTCTCATGTCTGTGGCTAATTATGTCACCCACAGAGATCATAATTGACTTATGTACCTATTCCCGGCTTCGTGTTGGTTTGCTCAATGTATATATCGCCACTTCCGCGCATATGTTATTGAAGTGCAGAGTCTCATAAATATATCGAGCCGATAAGTGAGTATGCTTCTTGGCGATATCTGTTCTTGATTTTAAATCCTTCGCATTTCTATACATCCGGAAATTCGACATCGTTTATGTTCTGTTATATGCTTGTGATATTAGCAACGAAAAGTAGTCTTTATGATGCCCATGCACGCAGGTAAGATACAGAACACAATATTTATGGCACATGGTGGAACTACAGGGCAAGAATGTTCAGTTTGAGTGGTGTACATGGTGTGGTAGATACCGACTTCATGTGGGTAAGGCCAAAGGAAAATAATACCTGTGTTTAGGTCTAAAATAATTACGGTATATAGGTAGGTAAGGAATTTGTTTTGTCAATTTGTTTTTATTCTGAATTCCATTGGGTCATTGACAATTCAATCTAGAAAGTTTCACAATTCAGCAGGGGGGGGGTGAAAAAAAAATTCCGGCACATATGCCGGGGTGGGTGGGTGGTCAAAGCCACCAACAAGCAATTTTTTCCGCAACTAAAAACAAAATTTCCTGCTTGTTTTTTTAGTATTTTGGCAATGAGTTGGGCTTCAAACCCACTTTCAATGAGAGAAATAATGTAATTCTAACTGGTAAACTGACTGCAGGCAGTTATCGTGTTGTATTTGTTGCAAATTTTGAAATCCAAGATGGCCCCTGGCAGCCATGTTTTTTTGGACGAATGACCTCAAAATGACTCATTCCTATTTACATGTCCATGTTAACATCCATGATAAATAGTATGCACAGAAATTCATATACAGCTGTTTACAGTGAATTCCCCCCCCCCGCCAATCTCTGTTTTAGTGTTAAAAGGGGGGTGGGTGTCAAAAAATGGTCGGATCATATTTGACTGGTTCAATTTAATGCTAAATATTGTTATCTTGATTTAGTCAGAGCACTAGACTAATAACCTTGAAAAGTTCTAAACGATTTATAAGGAGAGGTTTGAAAATGTGCAGATACCTTTCGATACCCTTCCCACTAAAAAACATTAATTATCTGTGTCTATACAGTCCAATAAAAAGTTTTGGGTGGGCACCTTTTTCTTTGGTAGGTAGGGAAACCCTTAACACAGGTAAATTTTTTGGGCCTAACTATCGAAGGACGAAGACCGGCGAGTAGTTTCAAGATTGTTAATCGTCGCAGCATCATGTAATAATGATAAGCGACATGGCTCCCAGTGGCATCTTGTGGTGATATTCGGAGCGTTCATCGAGCGATTCTTTTGAGTGGTATCGTTTTGGCTCTTTTACGAGAAAGGGAGTCGATTTGTCTGGAAAATGGCCAGGCTTATATATTAAAGTGCTAGTTTAGTTATGAAAAGTAGTGACGTTTGTTTTATAGTGTCTAGTTGTCAGAATGTCGTCACTACGTATCAAATTAGTCATATCGTGACCAGTGCAATTATAGTACGTTGAACGCTGGGTATTGCCAAACTCTACCAGAGCGCATGCACCAGTCATACTTCCTTTCTGACTCTGTTACCGGCTGGGTACCAGTCTGTGTTTCTATATTTAGCATGGGGTTTTCCAGCAAAAATGGCGATACCCGATCGCTCCAAAGTCAAATTTTCTGTGAGAACAATTCCGGCACTAAAATATAATGACAGAATGGAGAATCAGAGCGGTAATTTTGTTGACGATTTTCGCAATCTACTCGTCAAGATTGCAGCAAATTAGAACTCTTGTGTTTGACTTGTCGAGCGAGTTGTGACAATGTCGTACACGTGCATGTAGACTTGCGTGTTGATCAAATAATCGGAGAACCTAATCACGCCATTTCGAAATATAGTTCTTCGGTTTTAGTGGGACTTTTCAAACTTAAGGTTCCAAATTTAAACAAATTTCGTGCGATATTTTGTGTGCTTAGTAAGGGCAGCATGTTGATCTGTTCGCTTAGTATATATCTTAATATCGCGGAAGTCCACCAAATGTGGGTGAAATGTCGCCGGTAGCAGCGGTCTTACCGAATCGTCAAGGGAGATAAACCCTGCATGGAGTTTGTTGTATTGCAACTGCACCGGGAACACCCCCGGGATAATCACGCCACCCTGTTAGTACTTCTATCCTAGTTGACTCTGGAATATACCCATGCAATTTAGTGCCTTGTCGTTTATAATCTGATGTAATAATGTACCAGGGATGTCGGCATGGATGGGGCGCATTGTTACACGTCGTGGACGATGGCAACTTTTTTGTATTCCTGCCCCATGCACAGAAATATTGATGAGTGGAAGAATAGCATGTATACACACATGCCACAAGATAATGTTCAAATTTTACGTTCACCAAACAACAATCTGAAGCATTTGCAGGTTGATTACACATATACGCACATATATGTTCGCCATTACGAACCGATCCCATGCTATATATGTACAGTACATGTATATAGCGAATTTGATGGTGCTATAGAGTGCGTGCATGATAAAAGAATAAATTGATAGCAGTAAAAATCACACTGTGATGGACTTTATAGGTGTAAAAAGCATGGGGTGAATAGATCAATAGTATTTATGTAAGGGGTTTTGAGACAATAATTTAAAGAAACGGTTTTCTAAACTTATTTATCATCATTCTCCATAAATAAATGAATGTGAATCCTATATTTCTAATCTCGAATGATATAAAACACCCCACCCTCATGGAAATTAGGCAATTCAAGTAAATACCTTTATACAACTAGGTGAAAGAATCAATTCAGTGACGATGGTCGATCATGTCACGAATATCCCACCAGTACACAACCTGGGAACTGTTTATGTAAACATATTTTTATTTCCAAATCCAAACAAATAACATAATATACAGATGACATAAACATACAACATATAAGAGTTAATTTTGGAATCAGCCAACAAGACCGAGGGCTTATATGAAGTCTTCTCTTTGGCGACATGTCCCTTCCCCAATAAGTGAGGGGGGGGGGTTATCGATCAAACGGGAAGGGATTGAAATAATGGTTTAGGAGAAGTGGAGATATATAACTAAATTTGAGTTAGAGAGAGATAGAGGGAGGGAGAGAGAGAGAGAGAGAGAGAGAGAGAGAGAGAGAGAGAGCGAGAGAGAGAGAGAGAGAGAGAGAGAGAGAGAGAGAGAGAGAGAGAGAGAGAGAGAGAGAGAGAGAGAGAGAGAGAGAGAGAGCGAGAGATTGTGAGAAAGTAGAAGACAGAACTTTATAACATTGAACCAACAAGGCAGAGAATATATTTCTTTATTAAAACTTGTTCCTCAACAATCTACTTCACATTAGGGGGGGGGGGGGTCCCAGCTTGAGACCACGTGCGTTTTTGTGACTTTTCTGAGCCGATATCGCAATAAACATTGAATAAAATACCCATGATAAATTCTATAATTGTAAGCGACGCAAAGCAATATCGCCCACAAAGTCATTTAACCCTTTACCCAACAAACCGGCCAAAACCGGCCAAATAAAGCTTCAACAGCCTAAAATATCTTCGGTCTGTCTCAATAGAACCATACAAATATGGATATCATTGGAACCGTCTCCTTGACCACATTGTGATAGTTACAGTTAGCCCTGTGCCAATGCATTCTCTTATATATGCGAGTCGACCATAGGTCGCCTCGCATATATAAGAGAATGCATTGGCCTAAAAAAAATCTTTTTTTAACACTTTTTACCATTTTTTCTTACATTCTTTAACAATTTTATAATTTTTAACGTGTTAAGCCAATGCATTCTCTTATATATGCGAGGCGACCTATGGTCGACTCGCATATATAAGAGAATGCATTGGCACAGGGCCCTTTTGTTGGGTAAAGGGTTAAGGAACAGGTAATACCTGTGAAATATATTCCCCGCGTTATTGTGTCGACCTCAGACAGTTCACATGTTAGTACTGGTGGTATATGATCTGTATGGGCGTATAGCAGTCTCTACCAGAGCGCGCCAGTCATACTTCCTTTCTGACTCTGTGACCGGCTGGGTACCAGTCAGTGTTTCTATATTTAGCATGGGACTTTCCAGAAAATATGGCGAAACCCGATCGCTCCAAAGTCAAATGTTCTATGTGCTTTGAGAACAATTCCCGCACTAAAACATAATGACAGAATGGAAAATCAGAGCGGTAGTTTTGTTGACGATTTTTCGCAAGGTACTCCTCAACATTGCAGCAAATTAGAACTCTTGTGTTTGACTTGCCGTTCTAGTTGTGACAATGTCGTACACATGTGTTTATACTTTTGTTTTGATAAAAATAATCGGAGAACCGAATCACACCGTTTCGAAATATAGTTCTTCTGTTTTTGTGGGACTTTTCAAACATATAAGGTCCAAAATTTATAAAAATTGTGTTCGATATTTTGTGTGCTTAACAAGGGCAGCATGTTGCTCTGTTCGTTTAGTATATATTTTAATATCGCGGAAGTCCACAAAATGTGGGTGAAATGTCGCCGGTAGCAACGGTCTTACCGAGTCACAAAGGGAGGTAAAATCTGCATGGAGTTTGGGCGTATAGCTGGAATAGCTAGAGATTCATAGCATGATATATAATGGTGGGTACAGGGGGGTTAATGCACACGCGCGTGATCAGCCGACAGGGAGATCTCCAAGACAGACCGGGAAACATAACTGATTAATCAGTAACTATCCTCGTGAGATTTCCAGCCTTGTTGTGGGGCTCTGTGTGTTTCCGCAAAAAAGATTGAGGTTACGGATGTGAATCCGAACAATTGATTGAGCGATAGCGTTTCTCATCAATTCTCCACACAGTCCGTTTCACAATGGCGTCAGTGTAATGACCGTGATCTGTCGGGAATCGAACCTACGTCCTACAACTCGTTTAATTGACGTGGTTTCCATTTGGACTTTGCCCTCGATTTTCCGGGATGGATATCGGCCTTCAGTGAAAAGCGCTTGCATGTATTCATTGGTGCGGCCATATATACAACATTTATTGACTTCCGTAAAGCGTTTGACTGTGTTGACAGGGACATGTTACTGTTCAAACTACTTAAATGTGGTGTGGATGGTAATATGTACCAATCAATAAGAAGTATGTATCAGACCACTTACTCACGCGTACGCATACATGGACTCATATCTGACACATTTGCTTGCAACTTTGGGGGTGAAACAGGGTGACAGTATTTCCACAACGGTCTTTAATTTGTATGTTAATGATCTTATTCATGAACTTAAAGATCTAAACATAGGGGTTGATTTGGGTGAACATACGATTTCCTCACTTGCTTATGCCGATGATTTTGTTTTGGTAACCGAGAATGAAACTGATATGCAGGTTATGTCGAAAATTGGTGTTGTAAATGGCGTATGACTATCAATACAGATAAAACTAAACTCGTTCATTTCAGACGTAAATCTGCAGATTTTACACCCTATACAATTGTTTTTAATAATAGTGTTATACAAATTGAACAAAAATACAAGTATCTTGGGATAATTTTTCATGAAAATGGAGATTTCGGCATTACTGCAGATACTCTGGCAAAGTCGGCAGGTAGAGCTTTAGGGGCAGTAATATAAAAAATCCACACATATAAAGACATAGGTTTTAAGACATATGAAAAACTCTTTCTTAAGGGTACGTTCATACACTGGCAAGTTTGCACGGTATGGTTTACAGACATTTTGTCGTAGAAAACGATATGGTGCGAAAATATGAACGGAAACAAGCATATGAGATGCATATGTACCACAGCTAACTACTTGCGAAGTAAAATCTCTGTAATTCCACCTGTAGCGATGCTACCGGAATTTGCCTGTAAACAGCATGCAATTATCTCGCAAGAATAAATTATACAGGTATTTGAAGGCAAATGACAGTAGCACCATTACAAGTGGAACTACATAAATTTTTACTTCTCATGTCATTAGCTTTGGTATGATGCATGTTATGTGCATGTTTCCGTTCATATTCTGGCACCATGTGGTTTTCTATGACGAAATGCCCGCAAAACCATACCGTGCAAACTTGCCAGCGTATGAACGTACCCTATCTGTGTAAGTCCGATATTGGACTATGCTTCAGCGGTTTGGGGCTATAAGAAATATCATTGTATAGATATGATTCAATATAGGGCTTTCAGGTATTTTTTAGGTGTACATAGGTTTTGTCCGCTTTTGGCAATAGATGGTGAAATTGGTATTGAAACAAGCAGAATGCGACGTTGGGCGAACATGGCCAGTTCAATTGAGAAACAATTACACTGAAAAATGTGAATGTGGAAACATGGATTATTAAAATGCCTTATTTATTAACTGGGAAAACAAGATTTCTCATTCTCAACGCAATAGACATTTTGATGATATGTTCCCGAAGACTGTAGATCAGTCGCTAAGGGCATCTTCACATTTACACACTTTTAATCAAAGTCTAACGTGTCTTTTATTTAAAGATGGATTATCTCTTTAAATAACAAATTTGAAATAGTTGCGTGGGTATAAAATAATAAATATGAACTGAAGACCCCTGTCCGGAAAGGCTTCTATCAATTAATATTGATTTTATTTCGAATCTTTTATTGGGCCCGTTTATTTGTCTATTTTTAGAACAGACCATTCGGGTGATACTATATATCGATAGAGAGCATTAGGCTGTTCCTATGGCTACACACCGAATGTCAAATGTCCCAAATTGATTGGGCGAAATCCCCCAGTTTTACCCGATTTGACCTTGAATTGATCATTTTCAAGGTCAGGTCGGGGTCACAATTTAACCCGTCCATGACACTTCCCGCACAAAAGTACCCGTAGGTAGCAAGTTTGAGCTCAATCGGTTCGAGTCTACAAAGGACACACACATATATATCATTTGTGGGTACCCGTTTCAAGGTGAAGATCACTTCGGGCGGAAAAAGTGACCCGATGTCGCTCATAGGAAGCCCTAAGTACGTAAGAATCACACAACACGCTCATATCTGGATACAGTCACGCTCACGTGAGGACCCAGACGTAAGAATCACATTACACGCATACGCTCTTTATCAACGACACTGTGGATACGAACGCTCTTTAACTATCAACGCGATTAACCCCACAGTGCCGTTTTTGTGACTGTGTGTGGAGAATGGGTGTTGGGAGCTTCTCCGAAACGACGCGACGACCATTCCCGTGGGTTTTTACCCTTAGATATGAAGTTCACACCCTTCATATCAGCGATGTCTATATTGTTCTGTTCTATAAATATGTCAAACAACTCATACGGGATTACTAAGACCATCATTAGTGTAATAGATCAACTGGAGATAACAGGGATATTATGTCCGTACACACAAATATTTCAGCGATGGATGAACTGAAATTCAGATTTGTTATCGATCTCTCAAACGATGGGCCAGCACCCGTGGTTCAAACTGTTGTTGGCAATACGTCGACCACAACACATGCCAAATGTGTGATGGGCGCAAGTATAGGCAGCTACAGTCAGTGCATTCTAGTTGTCAAATGTGTTTTTCTTTGTTATGTAAACAAAAGCAAAAAAACCTTACAAAACCTGGCTTTTGTTAAGATCAGGATATGTTTAACATAAAGAGCGTTGTTTGTTACTGTTTTCCTGATATGGAAATAATAAAGAGCGTTTATATCATTTGTGCGTGATTAACCAATATAATTGCGCTGTGTTATGTAAACAGAAGCAAAATTTCTGTAACACGAGCATGCTCTTGTTTACGTACACCATCGTACGTCTTGACGACAATATACTATTTACGTGCTGATTATGTTTGGCATTTGAACAAAACTATATATATGTTAATATTCCTTCTGTTGATGGCGATTTGAACAAATATGAATATTTCCGTAACGAACGCCGCCCGTGCCTTTAAATTCGGACGAGACAACACTGATCTTGCCAGGCCAGTGAAATCATATAAATACATATCGGTGAGCTATATATATTTCTTCCGAATTTGATCTCAAATTCAACATGAGATCATGAAATAATATGCGCTAATATAAAACTGTCATTGGGGTACAAGTATGTTTCTAAGATCTTGTATATCGAGTTGCTTCTAAAGAGACACCGATGAGTTTATATCGACTAAGTTTAATGTGTGATCGCAAATAGCCGGTATCGGCTCAAGCACTGTGTCAGAATATCGGGTATATACGGGTATATGCATATATACGTCAGCAATCACCACCCACCCGGTTAATGACACATTGGAACGTGATGAAGCCAATAGGTGAACGCCTCGCTTCATCCTGGACCTGTGGCCATATATACCTTACCTAATCAACGGGACCTATCTCATCTATCGAGATCGATTTTAGATCGCCAGTCTGTGTTTCTGTGACACAAAATGTTGTGAGATGAAATATTGTGGATTATAGCTTCTCGATGCCCGAGATCGGAAATCTCGCTGTGTCAGTGCGTGCTCAGAGCGACGAGTGATGTGCACTACGTGCGCGCCGCCCGCCGGCCACCGAGTATTGGTATGTTAACAACATGTGAATCGCTCGTCAACACCGTGAATTGCTATGTTAACAACATGTGAATCGCTCGTCAACACCGTGAATTGATATGTTAACAACGTGTGAATCGCTCGTCAACACCGTGAATTGATATGTTAACAACATGTGAATCGCTCGTCAGCACAGTGAATTGATATGTTAACAACATGTGAATCGCTCGTCGGCATTGTGAATTGCTATGTTAACAACGTGTGAATCGCTCGTCAACACCGTGAATTGGAATGCTAATAACATGTGAATCGCTCGTCAACACCGAACAAACTGAGACGAAGCAATACATTTTAAATTGCATATGTCCGGAGCAGTGCCCGACATTACGGACGGATCATCAGATGTTCATAAAATTGGTAAGTTTAGTGTCGGGCAGGTTCGAAATTCCGGTTAACGCAGGTTTAAGAATGCTTAAAGATGGTGTATACTTCCCTTTATTTATCGATGGAAAGCCACATGGCGGTTTGCGCTCCAAAATACACCTATTATATTCGCTATTGAATTTGTTCCCGGTATCGAAACAGGTCGATAAATACTTTAACTTACTTTCTACGGACATTATATTTCAACAGAAAGACATATTGAAGTCATAACAAGAACAAATTTGAACACGACGGTTGGGTCCCATACAAAAAACAGCCATTTGCATGGCATGGAACAGAAAAGAACGTTATGTGTTAGTCTATTCTTGATATGGTAGAAATAAAGAACGTCTATTTCAATTATGTACGAACAATTGAAAACAGCTGGGAAAAATGGATGTAACCATGGACAGCATTTGTCAGAGCATCTGAAGTCGGTATATCAATATGTGTATAGTGTGTATGTCAACCTATCATATACCTCCTTCCAAATTACGTAGAGAAATTGGAAGCTCGAATGAGCCATGTCCGTTTAATCCACCCAACATGTACTGACGAAGCAAATTCTAAATCTGTAGATATTTCAGTGCAGGAACCAATTATGGTTTTAGACGCACTGGTCCAGGTGCTACCACGGCCGAGTAACTTTATAACCATGTACGGGGTGACCCAAGTGGCGTTCTTTAACGTGCACACACCGAGGCAAACTCCATGCAGGGTTTAACTCACATGATGCATGACTCGGTGACTCGGTGCTACCGGCAACATATCACCCACATTGGGTGGACTTCCGCGAAATTAAAATATATACTAAACGAACAGAGCAACATGCTGCCCTTGTTAAGCACACAAAATATCGAACGAAATTTGTATAAATTTGGACTTTATGTTTGAAAAGTCCCACTAACACCGAAGAACTATATTTCGAAACGGTGTGATTCGGTTCTCCGATTATTTTATAAACACAAAAAGTATAAACGCACGTGTACGATATAGTCACAACTCGAACGGCAAGTCAAACATAAGAGTTCTAAGTTGCTGCAATTTTGACGAGTAGCTTGCGAAAACGTCAACAAAACTACCGCTCTGATTTTCCATTCTGTCATTATGTTTAGTGTGGGAATTGTTATCAAAGCACATGGAAATTTGACTTTGGAGCGATCGGATTTCGCCATTTTTTTTAAAATCCCATGCTAAATAGAGAAACACGGACTAGTACCCAACCGGCATTTTGCATTCGGATCTTTATTCAGTGATCTCGAATGAGACTTTTCAGCCTGACAAACTTGGTACCTGGTCGAGTTCTGATTTTTGTCAGAATACCCTGACCAGGTTGCGATCCCATGTCCGCTACCTCTCGGCTACCGATTTCAGATGTGGTTGGGTTGATGTTTCAGTCAATGGGTCCATTTGGACATCAGGTTTTGTCGCCGATGTCATCCAATTGCTCACTCAGTGTGAACTAACTAGTTATCTGGAATTCTACTCAGAGGGTGGCCATTTACTCGGAAAGACAACATGGAAGAACCCGGTTAAAGCTTACGTTGCACAAGTGCATGGACACACGTATCCATGCCAACAACATATATCTTTAATAACCTCCAAACTATTAACAGCATATTTTACAATATGGTGTTCGTGTGATACAACTTTATGCATATTTACAAAATATGTACAATCTTTGGGTCTGACGAATTGACGGCCTTTGAGGAGGTAAGAGTCGTAAGACGTCGAGAAAATGGCGATGGCATCCCATTCTAGTTCAACACATGTATGGCGGGTATCCATATATTCATGGATGGTCTCACGCATACGGCTTTCCAACACATTATACTATAGGTAGCTAAGAATTATGAATGCCAGACAACATGAATATATGACAGTATAATAATTCCCATAGACTCGTTCTTTCTTTCCGATCTGCGAGGGTGTGCACCCGCACGGAAGATGACTCTCCGCCAATGAGAATTCTCGCCCATTCACCATCTTCATCTGGCACGACCCTCCTGCGCCATGCTCTTATGCAGGGTGAACATATCGACGATCTCCATACTTCTATTTATCTAACTTTGGAATCTGTAAATATTGAATGTTAGAATGCATATATTGATATATCGTAAATATGCTCTTCACTAATGGAGGTTAATAAATATAGTGGTGTAATCACTCAGCGACACTAACCATCCGCGTGTACATCTACAATCAAACTGACATCCTCGCTATCTCCCCATATAGCTGCTGAAAGCAATATCACCCAACTAACCGACCACGGGAAAAGAACTGTCAAGGAACCTATATAAGTCCTAATTTGTTCGGAAATGACGGCAAGATGTTAAGGTCAATCCACACCGGACGCGAGCGCTCGACTATAACGGCCATTTTCTGTCATCCGTATAGCAGTTCAAAGCGCGCGATTTTTATGATCAGACCGCAAGCGACTTAATGGCTGATCACGAGGCGATCACAGCAGACATTTTAGGCTTCGTCGATTTCTCGATTTGTGGCAAACCAGCGGGATAATAGGGTCGCTGTCAAATAGGATATTTATACGCTCGTATTCCTCCTATTTGAAGACGACACATTCATTCGTCGTCGCGATAACAAAGGTGGTGGAGGACTTTAGCTACATGCTGATAACTGAAATGCAAAGGTAAATGAGAAGAGAAAATGCCTGGCAAGGGCCTGACGAAATAACAGGATTGTCTGGTTAATTTTTTATCCCAATCCATTCCAAGCTTGTGATGTCAATTTGCCCATAATCCCCCTCCCGATAAAAAAAACTCACAAACTGGAATTATAGAATGAAATTCAATTAAACTCAATTGCTATAAAAATTTAGGAAGCCCGTGCACCATTCCACTTGACATACTATATTTGACAATTAAATGACTTTGAACAAATCATCGCGCCCGACAAAGCGATCCAGTCGCTGTCGGTGTGAATATAAAATCGCACGCTTTGAACCGCTACGGACGACAGAAAACGGCCGTAAAAATCGCGCGCTCGCGCCCGGTGTGGATTGACCCTTAATCTTGTCAGAGCGCACCAGTCATACGTCCTTTCTGACTCCGTCACCGGCTGTGTACTATAGTCCGTGGTTTGCTATATTTAGCACGGGTATTTCCAGTACAATTGGCGAAACCGATCTCACTGAAGTAGAATTTTCTATGTGCTTCTTGAAAAATTCCCGCAATAAAAACTTATTTGACAGAATGGAGAATTAGGGCGCTTGTCTTATTGACAATTTTCGCAAGCTACTCAGCAACATGACAGCAAATTAGAACTCGTATGTCTGACTCGACTGATGTTTGGCATGTGTGTTGTCGTCCATGTGCCGTGTGAGTTTAGACTTCTCTGTTAATAAAATAATCGGAAAACCAAATCACACCGTTTCGCGATATAGTTCTTTGGTTCCAGTGGGACTTTCCAAACTTAAGGTACGAAATTTCACAAACTTTGTTCGATATTTTATGTGATTGATGAGGACAACATGTGACTCGGTTCGACTGGTATATACAATAATATCGCGAAAGTCCACCAAACGTGGGTAAAATGTCATCAAGGGAGATAAAACCAGCATGGAGTTTGGCAAGATATAACGCCATGGAATTTCAACATTCATTATTTTCAATATTGTCTAAAGATATTAACAAGCTATTAGCCTAATTCTACATGAGCTGTCCCAATAACTCGTCTCGGATACTGAAAAAAACAGCATGTCGAATAAATTCGTTTTATTGAGATATATTGGTGTTCAAATGTCACAGCTTTCAAAAAATGTTGACCAATGTCACTTATTCTCAAAAGTCATATTGGGACTGGGCTCATAGTGACCGAGCAAACAAATTGATACATATATAGCTCATTTTATATCTGTTTTGTTTATACACAGTTTATATAGGTGAAGAAAACGATGAATAGTACATTTCGGTGTGAGATATCTTGTGACATCTTGTCGACATTTTCGAGAAAATTATAACGTAGGTTCTGGCCTTTATCGAATTTACGAAAGCTTTCGACTCTGTTTGGCGAGAAGGTATGTGGACAAAATTAGAACATTACAAGATAACTGGCAGAATATTAACTGTAATTAAACAGATGTATTATAGCCTTAAGATGTGTGTTAGCGCGAACAATGACTGCTCTGAACATTTCGATAGCTTGATTGGCGTAAAACAAGGTGATGGCCTCTCCCCCATTTTATTCGCCCTCTATCCCAATGATGTGGAGGATTACATGAAATCACATAGCTGTAGCGGGATTTATTATACAACGTTTACCGATTCTGCTATAAATATATACACTAAACTGTTTCTCTTAATTTACGCTGATGATACAGTCATCTTGGCAAATACGGAATCAGAGCTGCAAACATCTATGTGTACCTTTTCAAGGTACTGTAACCAGTGGAAATTGAAAGTTAACTTATCGAAAACAAAGATAATGATTTTTGGCGAACGCAAGAAGAAAAAACGCATGCCAACATATTCAATAAACGGGGGCAACATTGAAATCGTGGACAATTACAAATACCTCGGACCATGGTTCAAGAAATCTGGCGATTATAGCCGAGAAAGGAATATGCGCTGCAAAGATGCAAAAAAGCAATGTATACACTCATTAGTAGAGAGAGAAATATAAAATGACAACTTACTGCGTAATTGACATATATATGAAAAAAGCCATAGTGCCTATAATGACCTACGGATCCGAACTATGGTTCCTAAAATTCTTACTCAGCCTTAAGAAGACCACACCCACCCCTTTCTGTACGGCGAGTTGGGAATATACCCAATATTGATGAAAATAAAAATTAGAACTCTGACGTTTTGAGGTAGGCTGGTGACGATGGGACCTGAGATAATCCTTTTAAGATTATATACCTGTATGTATCACTCCCACTCAGTAAACAACCAAGCAAATGCATGGTTAAAAAACATACACACCATACTAGATCATTTGGGACTATACTGGCTCAACCAAAGTATACCCTCTCGTGATATTTTTAACGCGGCCTTGAAACGCAGGCTCTCTGACGTATACATACATGAATGGACAGCAAGCATAGCGAATTCAAATAAGATGGCCTTTTGCAGAATAATTAAGCCAGACTTTGGCACAGAAAATATCTTTCACACACCAACCATAATGTCGTCTCACGCCTGATGAAATTCCGTACTAGGAATCACTGACTTCCAATCGAGACAGGCTCCTGGGTTGGACAAGTTCACGAAGATAGAAAGTGTAAATTATGTAACAATGGCCTTGGAGACGAATGTCACATTATTTTGAAGTGCACCAAACTTACTGATCTCGGGAAAAAATACATTAAACCATATTATTACACCCAATCCAATGCATTGAAACTGAACAGCCTGTTCAAAACAAGCAATAGGAAAACCCTTACGAACCTATCGATATTCATCCGCGAAGCCTTCTTTCAAATAGGAGCCCCTGCGGCATTAAACTAGAAGTCCCCACCCCATATAGACACAACACCTTGTACAAAAGCGACCGAAAAATCGCCCACGCAGGAAATACCCATACATAATAGAATGACCTAATTTATACTATATATGATTAACAATGTGTATGATTATTATCCAAAGCCCATCCCCGTCCCAACCCCATCATACCCGATAACCCCAAAACACTAATAAGACAGTTATAATGATAGAGATATACTGGGAACATGTCACATTCATTTATGTTGTTATCTTCGCGTATGTGCATAATTTATATGTTTAATTCATTTTGTTCATGCTCATATATCTTGTCGATGAAAAGAGTAATACAATCTATCTATCTATCTATCTATCTATCACATTTGATAAAGAGTGTTTGTTGTATTCTTACCCATGAACCGTTTCATGACGGAAGCTGCGCTGGCGCAACACTAAAGACCCTGTTCCAATGCATTTTCTTATAAATGCATGTCGACCATAGGTCGCAATGTATTAAACCCCTGTCACACTCAGGCCGGCGCTGCAAAAGTACCAACATATGACTAACACGCAGGAGGAGCGCCGAAAACTGTCGAAAATTGTCAAACTTTTAAAACAAAGTATGCTCCTATTGCGTTCCTACTTTGTCAAGTATCACGCTCTTAGTGCGTTCAAGTCGCTGTCATTGTGATGCTAGTACGTTCTCAATAAGTTCGCAAAACGCTCTCTGCGCGGGCGCGGAGAGTATAGATAGCGCCTCCTGCGTTCTCCAGTCATATTCAGTTTTTAGGTTGTGGGGAAAATACCCAACACTCCGCAATAGATTAGCTGTCGGATTAAACTACTGTCACACTCCGCTGCGATCAGGCCGGTGCTTGCATTGCGCTGAAAAATAATCAAAGCGCCAAGCAAAGCGCAGTAAGGTATCCAAGAACGTATTGGTGACGCAGTGGACACTGGATAGGACGGGAGAGGGTCTCTGTGATCGACCCAGAGCGCCAGAGCGCCAGGGCGCCGCGCTTGTTTTGTGCATGCACAAAACAAGCGCAGAGGTTCGGCGTTCTGACCAGGCGTATTACCGTCGCCATGACAGCACAAAGCATACTAACAACGCAATGACAACGACTTGAACGCATTAAGAGCATTTACGGCATGGAGGAAACGCAGTGAGAGCGTGTGAGAGCGTGAGTCCTGACAAAGCAGGAACGAAATGGGTCGTACACACAGGCACGTGCATGGGTAGAGGGTTTCCATTGGGGGTGTCAACTTTGGGAAGTTCCAACTGCACCCCCCTTGAGTTAGAATCAGACCGAACACAAGTTTTGCATAATTCCATTTGCACCCCCCCCCCCCCCTTGCACCTTAGTGTTTAGGCCTAATATCCTATATCTTCATAAACAATGGTTCTATATTCCCGGTATGAGAACATTCAGATATTTTAACATGAAACATTGCATAAATCCTAATATCTAGTGGTCTAACTTCATATAATTGCACACGGCTACGGGCAAGTGACCACGACATCACTGAGCTGACCATCGTTGTTCGGCCGGTGTGAGAAAATTTTGAAATTCGAACAAGAAAATCGCAAATCCTAGCATCCAGACTGGCCTCAACTAAAGCTTTTCTATAGTGTTGGACATTTCAAACCTCATACCCCCCTCAGGTTGTAAAATTCTCCAACTGATGACCACAAGTTTGACCAAATGTAGTAAAATATTGTTAAACTTATTAGCATTTTTGTATTGGCCACAGGGGAGAGGCAATGACACACCAGGCCGATCATGGTTCGGCCCGGTGTACGAAAATTTTGTAATCTGAACAAGAAAATCGCAAAATCCTAGCATCTAGACTAGCGTCAAGCATTCTTAGAGTTGGAAATTTCAAACCTGACACCCCACTTAGGTTTGAAAATTTACAACTGATGACAATTCCAATGACAATGTTGACCAACTGTATGAGAATATTGTTTTCTTAAATTAACTAGCAGTTTTTGACTGGCCACGGGGGAGGGACCAGGACACAAGATTTCCAAGTGTTGGAAATTTCCAACCTGTCACCTCCCTGAGGTTGGAAAATTTCCAACTGATGACCATTTCAGTCCAAAATTTTGACAAAAATAGGAAAATATGCAAATATTGGTCCAAAAACAATTAATTCCCCCCAATAAATTGTTTGAAAATCAAACTACAAGAACATTTCAACCTATTGTTGGTGTGAAATTTCCAACTAATGTTTTTGCAGGTATGAAATTTCCAACTGTTTAAAATTTTGAACAAAGTTGGGGGGGGGGTGAGACACCCCCCCCCCCATGTCGCCACGTCTCTGCGTACACAGAGCGCGATGAAAACGTGATAAGCGGGATAGGAGCATAGCTTGTCACGCGCGCTGCATGTATAACTGGTGGGGAGTTTCTCTTTCGCGTGCGGGCTGACATTATCAATGGGTGTTTTATTAGTTTTATTTTTGAATGGGAACTTTTAGGATGATTAAAAGTCAAACTGCGAGCTGGAGGCCGAGTCCCGTAAAAGGTGCATGTAGTTGGGGAAATTCAATTTCGTTTATTGTGTTAATCAACGTTGAGTAATGTTTATTTTTGGTTTGTGATAAACTATATGTCAATTACAAATGAAAGAAATTTCTGCAGCACACTGGGGGTTATGGGCGGAGACGTTCGAGTCGTCCACCGGTTCGTTAATTAGGTGCTGGTTATTATTGTTATTTAACGGAATTCTGGTTCGCAAAACCAATATATTTTATATTCTACAATTACATTCTTGGGTTTATAATATATGATCTTGAGCGCGTTACCATTTCTGACATTGGTTCTCTTGTTTTAACAGATTGAAAATTTCTGACAATTTTCAGCGCTTCCACTGTGCGTTACTCGTATGTTGATACTTTTTCAACTCAAAGCAAAAGCCAGCCTGATCGCAGCGGAGTGTGACAGTGGTATGAGCAGACCGCATTTCAAAGTTGGATTGTACTGTAAACCTGCTGTAAACGCCGGAAGAACGCCATGTATAACGCATGAGCGTAAACCGAGCGCCAGAGTCGCAGTGGCAGCACAATGTGGACGTTCTATGAGCGGGAACCAGTCCATAACACCCCATGACAGCGCAATAAGTTTTGGACAGAACCTCATTGAGCGTATTAAAGACGGGAAAGGCACGTATTGTTGATAACTTCCGGTATTTGGGCACCTGGTTCACGAAACATGGCACTTTCAGTAAGGACAGAAACATGCGATGCAAAGACGCAAAGAAAGCAATGTATGCCCTCCTGAATAAAGCTCGGAGATATAGCCTCTCATTTGACTGTATCCTTGAAATATACCAAAAATCCATTGCCCCCTTGATGATATATGGCTCCGAAATTTGGGGATTCGAAAACACAACATGCTTCGAAAAACTCGAACGATGGTTCCTTAAATTCAGTCTCCGTCTACGGAAAAATACGCCAACTGCATTCATTTATGGGGAAACAGGGATCCTACCAATAAATATAATGAATAAAATCAGGTTTATCTCATACTGGGGAAAAATAATGAATATGACATGTCAACGGATGCCCCTTCTCTTATACCGCATAATGCTAAAAACCCAAAACGAAACACAAAAGAGAAATACATGGCTCGAATACGTACAAAAAACTCTGAATGAACTAGGAATATCGAACATCTGGATTTACCAGTCAGTACCGAAAATAAATACGTACAACCGATTAATCAAGAACAGAATTAAGGATGCTTACCTCCAAGAATGGCGAGGAAGCATTATATCATCGAATAAGGGGACATTTTATAATATCATTAAACTAGATTTTAAAAAGGAGACATACTTCTCACTGAGAAACCAAAGTGTAGTATTGCGGCTCGCCAAATTCAGAACTAAAAACCACCGCCTCCCCATAGAAACCGGATCTTGGACAAATGAAAGCAGATCAGATAGAAAGTGCACGTTATGCAAAAGGGATCTTGGTGACGAATACCACGTAATACTTAAGTGCCCCATATTGAGCGAACCAAGAACAAAATATTTAAAAAGCTATTATTATACTCGGCCGAACATCTGCAAACTGATCAAACTTATCAAATAATAAAAGAACAATAACGAATCTGGCGAAATTTATATACGAAGTCCAGCTGATAATGGAACCTCCCTGCATATGAGGCACAACTCCAATCCAATCTATATATGTATATATGACTCGGAACTTTATATATTTCCATTGCTACTCGTACTTGTAGGTACATGCTACCCCCCCCCCCCCCCACGCACACACAAACAAAACCGCTCACATGTTAAGGAAATTGTCCACTCTATATATGACACTCCAAACACATGATTCTCGGCAATCAACTTCCCTATGTATATATCCAATATAGCGCTGATTCACCCCCCCCCCCACATACTATCCTAAATCTGACGACCCTTTGATCTACCCCCCCCCCCCCCCCCACATAGTCGCACTCGACTTTCCGCGCTATTGATAAGTTTAACATAATTTGTATAAACCTTAATGAGTATATACGCACGCATGTGCAATATCAATATGAATATGATTATGCATGTCCACATCTATATATATCTCTATGCCAACATGTACGACGATTTGAGATTAATTAAATTCTGATTCTGATTCTGAGAATTTGATTAAGCTTACTGTAGTCACAAAAGACAAGATTAATTTCTTGCTGCGATCACGAGAAGCTAATATGTATGGAATCCTATTAGGGCCACTTGCTAATGGCGACAAAAAGTGCGCCATTAGTAACGCGCCGAAAGCGCCGAAAGCGACAAAATATGCGCCGTTACGGCGCACTATTTGTCGCTTTCGGCGCACTTTTTGTCGCTTTCGGCGCACTTTTTGTCGCTTTCGGCGCTTACGGCGCTTTCGGCGCGCGCGCCGAAAGCGACAAAATGTGCGATATTGGCGCATGTTTCGGCGCGTTACTAATGGCGCACTTTTTGTCGCTTTCGGCGCGCGCCGAAAGCGCCATTAGGCATACTATTAGGTCCACTCCCTAATGGCGCGCGCCGGAAGCGACAAAAAGTGCGCCATTAGGGTATGTTTCGGCGCTTTCGGCGCTTTCGCTTTCGGTGCTTTCGGCGCTTTCGGCGCATCGCGCCGAAAGCGACAAAAAGTGCACCGAAAGCGCCATTAGCAAGTGGCCCTAATAGGATTCCATAAATATGCGCTCTTGTTACGTCCACATAACGCTCACGTCGCTCGCTTGGTGCTTTGCTTTGCGCTGTCACGGCGACAGTACTACGTCATGGCCAGAATGTCGAGCCTCTGCTCTTGTTTTGTGCATGCATAAAACAAGCGCGGCGCTCTGGCACCTATGGGCGACCATGGAGATCCTCGCCCGTTGTAGCCAGTGTCCACTGCGTCACCAATCGGTTCTTGGAGACCTTAGTGCGTTTAGGTGGCCGCTGTGGTACTTTTGCAGCGCAATGAGAGCGCCGGCCTGAGTGTGACAGGGGCTTTACATTCTTCAACAATTTTTATAATTTTGTTTTTATAATTCTTTCTTACATTCTTTAACAATTTTTTTTTATAATTTTTTAATACTTTCTATTACAATTTTTATCATTTTTTCTTATATTCTTTAACAATATTATAATTTTTATTATTTTTTCTTACATTCTTTACTAATTTATATCATTTTTTCTTACATTCTTTAACAATTTTTATCATTATTTATCATTATTTCTTACATTCTTTAAAAAAAAAATATCATTGTTTTAATTTTTTCTTACATTTTTAACAACTATAATAAATAATATATGGTCGACTCGCATATATAATAGAATGCATTGGCACAGGGTTTTCGCCAAATTTCAGGAAGCTCCCGTCATGAAAGGGTTAACGGCAATATTAAAGAGCGTTCATGGAAAACGTTTTAAGCTTATTCTTTTTCGTCTCATGTTCTATTGAGGTCTCCGTTGTACATGTGTGTTACAAAATACGTTGGTTCACTTGGTTGTGATTAATTGTTATGTTTTCTTCGTCTTGTGAGCAAAGGCAAAGAGTAAATTTCGACTAATTTGTTGTCAAATAGAGCAGGATATCTTTGTCTTCATACTTATGGCGCATAAACTGAATTGGATCATCAGATATTTTGATACATAATCTACCCCACCTACCAGTAACATCCATGATCGCACGGAATTTACCAGTCTGGGTGAACGTCGACTCTATATTTGAAATATAGAGTCTGGAGCTTATGTAGCCAAAACCATTTCTATTCAGCGAAGAGCTTCCCCAAAATGACGTCACGGATTTAAAAAAATACATCGATGATTGACAGGTGTCCCCACGTGTTATTTGTTGTGCTTCGCAATAATAGTAATGGCCTGTGTCCCCTGGTGTCGCGACATAAAATTACAGCAGATAATATTTGTCGTGTGTGCGACTATTCTTTTTCGGGAGATGAACTCGCTGCATCACCCGGATCGAAAGCTGCATCCGAGAGCAAAAAATAAGGTCGTCATCAAAAATGATGCTTTAGAACTATTTAAAAGCATAAAATTAAGTCATTTCCTCGGTGTTAACTTTCAGATGACTTTTTTACGACAAATAATTTGATTTGCAAACCATGGTACAATAAAGTAAATCAAATACACGGACGTGAGTGAGTTCTATTTATATTTATGGGAGGCCAAGTTGGTACCATGCGCAGGCCTATCTATCAGGTCTAGCACATCCTTCAAATTAATCCGAATCGTACCGAATATATAATTTCGAAGCCATTGTTTCTGTCTGTTGTATTTGCAAGCATTGCTTTCGATCGGAGAAATTCCGCTCTGTTACTATATTTAGAGGTGACATTATGGGAGTCTAGCTCCGCCCACTGACACTTGTTTATTAACCCATACGGTTTCATTGGACGGAAAATAATTTACGCAATCAATCAGATTACGGAATCCCGAGGACTTGGAAATGAAATATCGATGTTATCCGTCAGACCTTATATTCAATGTTGTAATGAATATTTAGGTATGAGTTTACTCAGACTGGGAATTTACCTTCGACATTCCTTATTTTCCGCGTACTTTTAATCTCACAGATATTTGGTCAGTCGGATATCTTATGACATAACCCTTTCTTTGTCTATCGTACACTGGTATGTTAACCGGACTCTGACCTCTTCTTTGTCCATGCACAGGAGCTTGGAATTTGGTCAAAACCCCTCTTTTATTGGCGGAACCACCACCCGGGACCATAGGTCACGGAAGGAACGAAACAAAAAATTGTTGCCACCCATTTTGAACTCAAATGTATTCCTACAAAAAATATATTTTCACTAAAAACTATTGGTACATCTTACACCTTAGATGACAATCTACAACATTCCATAGGTATATTTGTCCAGTTCTTCGAAAACCTCACTTTATTTCGGTAATGTATTGTAAATTCACCAACGAACACAAATTGGCAACATCTCCATCACCTGTTTTAGAATCGAAGTAGCGGAACTAGTACCGAAATATGCGGAAACTTTAAAACTATGATCCGGAGACGAATAGCATAAAAGTACCGTTTATAATTTCGAACATAGCTGCTGATTACATGTTTATTACATGACCGTACCGATGCACTGATCAGTGTTAACAGATCCCGCTGGCCTGTATTCACAGGAAAGCTTTGACCCTGCACGAGTATCAAACATTGAAGAACGTCCTTTTAGACGCACGAAAATGTGCCCAAAAGAACTTGTAAACGTGCTGCGTCACACTGCAGCTTTGACAAACGTCACACTACCCTTAAAATTGAGAAAAAAATGACATCGAAAAAAAACACCAACCCCTCCCATAAATTATTTGCCAATTTGACAGCCGTAACCGTTCACCATGTGGCTATATTTGTTGATGTTTCTCGTCGGGAAACACGTTTGTGCATTTTTTTCGTGTACTTTTCATCCATGTGTCATTGACGATTCAGCTGCCAGAATTTGTTTTATGCTGATCCTAGCTTGGGGGTCCCAGGGGAAATCACTCTAATAATTTGTATTTGGTGTATTATAACCTTACAAGGCCGGGAACTGACGTCACAATTTGCCCCAAAATGGCGGCAAGATATCTCACATCTAAGATAGTACTCATCGTTTTCTTCACCTAAAGTAAATAACTCAACCAAAAAAAATGTGACTGTTTAGAAAATACACATGTTCAAGTGACTTAAAGGAATATGACTCTGAAAACATTAGTATCGCCATTTTTAGAGGCATACAATTTGAACGGCAAAGTCTCATTAAAACAAATTTGTTCGATACCCATAATGCAGTTTCCGAGATGAGTAACTGTTGTACGTAAAGCTCATTAGTCTAATAATTTGCTGATATCTTTGAAAAATACTGGAAAATATAGAATGTTGAATTTGCTAGAAGTGATATGGTGACGCCATTTCCATGCAAATTATGACGTATGTTTCCGGCCCTGAGTTACGTCACACTTCATTTTCATGGATCAGAAAAAAACTATTATTAAAACTGATTATACTACATGTATACACGAATTATTTGAAGATTTTACAGTCTAATCTATCTATATACTTGCTGAAGCTCAGAACAGCAAATCATAAACTTCTTAAAAAGAATACGCAAGATGGGAATAAATCTCCGAATGATAATGACAATATGATATGCAACATATGTGGAGAATATTTTGGAGACGAATATCATTTAGTTATTATTTCCAGTCATTTTGTGTGGAATCAGAAAACAATATATCCCTGAATATTTTTTGGGATATCCCTACGAGAGCGATTTGATAATTTACCTAGCCCACCCGCCAGTTATATGTTATGACTGTTTAATGATATACATGTTTTATTCCCCGGACAACTGCTTTAGTATACCAATTCTGACTTGTATTTCTTCGGATTAGGCCAAATGGACACTTTTTTGCGTATATGGAGACATGGGGCGGCCTGTCCCAAACATAATGATATCAAACATGCGTATATGAGAGGTCCTTTGATTGTCAAAGCAACGAGATTTATAAGTAAACAAAGCCTTGTTTTCCAGAGAATTTCAATTTGTCAGAAAAATGTATGTAAACAATATATTAAAGGTACTCAATCCGATTCGACGGTCCCCATATCATCAAGATAAAACAGCAACAACATTTCTTCAAAATACGCGTTTGTTATCAGAATCGATTAATTGCCCAAAAATAATGCTAACCACAGTCAACTATAGTATAAAATTGGCCAAAACCTGTTATTTATCAACGTTTTGTTCAACGAAATTTTCCAGTTGTCAAATATCTGACACAAAAAAGCCACTGGATTTTAGAATTATCGATCTTCATCAGCTATCTGGTCAGATAAGTTCTTCTCGTCGACAGTTTACTGGGCCACTTAAAATTAAAATAATAGATTTCAAACATCGATATCTGATCACACCCAGCTTTGATGGGTGGGTTCCTCGATTCGAATCAAATATTTGTTACCCCGAAGCCAAGGAAATAGTAATTTGCGAGCGCTAATTCGGATTGAGTACCTTTAAACGATCGTATCGTCACATTACCTTTCTCTATCACGGTAAGTGATATACCATTTTGAAGGCAGATTAATAGTGAACATGCAGGGATTCACATGAATGCACGGGCTCCACGTGCACATGTAGTGCGTCTATTCAACGGAAGTCCGTTAAAGTAGACAAACGCGACGGCACTAGTCCAAAACAGCATCATCTTAACCGATATCCCAAGGTGTTGTGGACCTAGAAGACTTGGTCTATACTCATATATAACTTTAGTACTAGATATTTGCATCGCAAAAACACCATAAAACATTGGTCACGTGAACATTCGCTCCTCCGGGCGTATATATAGAGAATACCTACGAGTTTTGGTTGAATACCCGAATTATCTCATGAGTGGGTGCAAGGAAGTACAGAATTTCCACGAGCGGCTGCAACACAAAACCTTGATATGTTCTGTACTTCTTTGCACCTACAGCTCACTTCAAATTGTTAGAAAGCTTCGACATTTGCATTTTGTTTACATTCCATCAATTGATTTGCTCACCATCGAATGACAAATATCGAGCATAGCCGCCATAAGAAATAGTCCCCATTGTTTTATTCTGAAATGAAGCGAGTAAATTAATGTATACATAATTTAGTGATAAGAATATATTAAAACAAATGAGTTAACATTATAACAATTAAATAACAGTTTATGAACCGTGAAAATCAATAATTAAAACAATAGTCCGGCTGTTATTGATACGCTTTGAAACTTAATGTGATTCGCCGCTATAAACCGGAAGTAATCTCCGAAAAAGTAATACTATTGTGTTATCCATCGAGTCGGTCAGTGTTATCCATCGAGTCGGTCAGTGTTATCCATCGAGTCGGTCCAGGCGATGGATATAACGCTCTACGCCACGGCAATTTCCCACTATTTAATGGGGAAGCATATAATAAATAGAGGATATCTACACTTTGGTCACGTGAACATTCGCTCCTCCGGGCGTATATATCGAGGATATCTACACTTTTTGGTTGGATATGGGAATTATCTCATGAGTGATGACAAAAACAATTATTTCATTGTTGTTGTTATCACGAATGCGATAATTACCATATCTATTTATTATATGCTGCGCTTAGTTGTCCCATGGCTCAACTCGGAAGAAGGGTAAAAGTGCAAATTTGTATACCGAAGCACAGCCATGGTAATATAAGCTTGTGCATATAAAAAGAGTTCCATTTTTTAGACAGATTGGTTGAGGGATAAAGGGGCTAACATCATAATATGTTTAACAACAAAAATGCAATTGATCACATATCACAATTTTTTCAACCTGAACACTCAGGTACTTTATGTGGCGAAATGATGTTAACTCACCTAGTACCGAATCACTTTTAGTTTAGCGCGGATGGTTGCGAGTGAGATATCTATCTCACTAGACGGATAACGGTTTTAACTGATGCAAAATACTACTATTTAATAGCTTACCATATAACAATAACTACATGTACAAAAACAGGGTCATTGTATCTGATGGATGGAGGTCATTGGAGGAACGATTGAGTTATTGTCACGTGACCTCCATCACACAGAGACATGGGCTATTGAACCCCACCCATTATAAGCGACATTGATTATAAAATACAAGCACATTTCCTAGTTAATATGACTGCATATATTCCCCGGTGTTCACTGATCTAAGTACTATTAGCCGCGCTCGATGGCACTTAACGATGTTAGTCTAGGCACCCCGGCAAGACATTACTAGCGGATGTTTGATTGTGTCATGGCTAATGGGCGAGCAACTGGACAGCCCGAAGCTTACACTATCTCGCTTTCGTGTCACTATATACTATATGTTCTCTGTGCGTGTATGTGTACTCATTACTGTATATATGTGAATTTATTATTTATCTCTACCCTGCAGGTTACGCATGCATAAACCATTACATTAACTAAAACAATAAAAGGCCGAGCCGTATATCGAATATCCCACCATGCGAGTTCAATATAGATTTAAACATAGTTTTAAAGTATGCACCAAGGAATTGCTTTCTTACATATATTTAATTCAGATAAGTATGGATAAACTAAACATACATGGACCACTTGAAGCTCTTTAGGTCTATATGCAATTTTAAAGAGTGGATAAGATAGGTGAAGGTTGGATAAGATATGTCAAGGGTGGTTAATATAGGTCAAGGGCAGGGGGGGGGGTCGGAAAATAAATTCAGGCACGTATGGCATTTTTTCCCTTTCGATCATTTTTTGTACCCACCCACCCCCACCGCCAATTTTTGTTCCGTTTTCGGCAGTTTTTCCCGACCATTTTTTGACACCCACCCCCTTTTAACACTAAAACAGAGATTTGCGGGGGGAAATTCACTGTAAACAGATGTATATGAATTTCTGTGCATACTATTTATCATGGATGTTAACATGGACATGTAAATAGGAATTGGTCATTTTGAGGTCATTCGGCCAAAAAAACATGGCTGCCAGCGGCCATCTTGGATTTCAAAATTTGCAACAAAATACAACACGATAACTGCCTGCAGTCGGTTTACCAGTTAGAATTACATTATTTCTCTCATTCAAAGTGGTTTTGAAGCCCAACTCATTGCCCAAAAATATTTTTTTTACCCCCCCCCCCCCTGTCAAGGGTGGATAAAATAGGTCAAGGATGGATAAGATAGGCAAATGAGGGATAAAGTAGATTAAGGACGGATAAGATAGGTGAAGGACGGTTAAGGTAGGTGAAGGACGGGTAAGATAGGTGAAGGACGGATAATATATGTGAATTATATATGGATAAGATAGGGAAGGGCGGATAAAAAAGGTGAAGGACGGATACCATAGATGAAGGACGGATTATATAGTTGTAGGACGGATTAGATAGGCGAAGGATGGATAAGATAGGTGAAGGACGGATTAGATATGTGAAGGACGGATAAGATAGGTGAAGGACGAAAAAGATATGTGAATTATATATGGATAAGAAAAGTGAAGGACGGATAAGAAAAGTGAAGGACGGATACGATAGGTGATGGACGGATAAGAAAGGTGAATTATATATGGATAAGATAGGTGAAGGATGGGTAAGAAATGTCGATACATACAGGAAATATAGATCTGCAGGCTCTACATACCACGAAAAAACTTACCAAAGTCATCATCTGAAGTCATTTGATGTCATCGTGTGGCAGATATAAAGTCCGTATAATTATATTTAATGATGTAGTCAGGGTTCCAGGCTAATTTTTACGAAACCTATTTTACATTTTATTTAGGTTCAAGTAAATAAAATAACATGTTAGGAAGGTCTATCTATTTCTTCGTGTACTTCTTTATGTCGGTTGTTTTACACACTTTTACGTTATTTCGCATAAACCCACACTGAAGGCATTGAGTCCCTTAAAGATTCGGGCGGCGTTGACGATGGGTATGCTGTTAAAATATTCACCTTCGTCAAAAACCACCATAAACAGAAAGAATAGTAAAATATAGACAGACCTTGTTCTTATACCAATCAGAAATATGACATAAACAGTATGTTATTGTCAAAAGTTTTTCCTTTGTAAGTTTGTTATGTAAACAAAAGCAAAAAACGTTACAGAACCTGACATTTGTTCAGAGCCGGATATGGTAAACATAAAGAGCGTTATTTGTTACTGTTTTCCTGAAATGGAAATAATAAAGAGCGTTAATATCATTTGTTTGTGATTAACCAATAGAATTGCGCTGTGTTATGTAAACAGAAGCAAAACTTCTGTAACATGAACAGGCTCTTCTTTACGTACACCATCGTACGTCTTGACGACAATATATTATTTAATAGTCCTTCTGTTTATGGCGATTTGAACAAATATGAATATTTCTACAACGAACGCCGCCCGTGCCTTTAAGTTTTTCTAATAGTCGATCTTTTTACTTCTGTCAAAACCTGGTATAATCATGCTGTTTTGAAAATAGACATCTAACCATTAAAATCTCACATAATTATGTTCTATGTGCTATCTCATTATTTTCCGCACGCTGTACAAAAACCACATTTATAGCTGCAAATAGTCGATATATTTTGTAAAATCGGATGACTTATTTTCTCGAACTGTCGAATAAACTATAGTATCTTCATGATTGTCAGCGTCGTCGGTTATAATTAAGTTTGCCGACGAATTTGTGAATGGATAAATTTTAATGACATTGTTGAGTGTGTATCAGTCCATCATGACAATTTCCGTGATAATTGCATTATTATCTGCACATTACATTAACCCTTTACCCAACAAAACGGCCAAATAAAGCTTCAACAGCCTAAAATATCTTCGGTCTGTCTCAATAGAACCATACAAATATGGATATCATTGGAACCGGCTCATTGACCACATTGTGATGGTTACAGTTATGCCCTGTGCCAATGCATTCTCTTATATATGCGAGTCGACCATAGGTCGCCTCGCATATATAAGAGAATGCATTGGCCTAAAAAAAAATATTTTTCTACATTCTTTGACAATTTTATAATTTTTAATATGTTAAGCCAATGCATTCTCTTATATATGCGAGGCGACCTATGGTCGACTCGCATATATAAGAGAATTCATTGGCACAGGGCCGTTCTGTTGGGTAAAGGGTTAAGGTCATCACACACCAGAAATGTCATTAACAGTGTTTTTAGGATATAGGGTGGACAGATCTATGACCGATTATGCACTACCTCTTAGCAGCCCAACGTGGGGTGCATAGAGGTTAGTTTAACCCTTTACCCAACAGAAGGGCCCTGTGCCAATGCATTCTCTTATATATGCGAGTCGACCATAGGTCGCCTCGCATATATAAGAGAATGCATTGGCTTAACACATTAAACATTATAAAATTGTTAAAGAATGTAAGAAAAAATGGTAAAAAGTTTTTTTAGGCCAATGCATTCTCTTATATATGCGAGGCGACCTATGGTCGACTCGCATATATAAGAGAATGCATTGGCACAGGGCATAACTGTAACTATCACAATGTGGTCAAGGAGCCGGTTCCAATGATATCCATATTTGTATGGTTCTATCGAGACAGACCGAAGATATTTTAGGCTGTTGAAGCTTTATTTGGCCGGTTTGTTGGGTAAAGGGTTAAGGTCATCACACACCAGAAATGTCATTAACAGTGTTTTTAGGATATAGGGTGGACAGATCTGTCATTAACAGTGTTTTTAGGATATAGGGTGGACAGATCTGTGACCGATTATGCCCTACCTCTTAGCAGCCCAACGTGGGGTGCATGGAGGTTAGTTTAAACAGTATTTACCCATGAATAAGACAGCAACATAAATTACAAGATATCAGAATATAACATCATGGACCGGATTCGACACCAGGCGTGTGGGCTTATGTGAGTCGTTTCCGGGATCAGTTTTATCCATCCCACACAGCCAGAGATTGACTGTCAGCTTTATATAATACAAGAAAACTAAGATGCATGCATCAGGTCGGCCGTGAACTATCTACCATAGAATTGTTGTAGCTATCGATTATACATTTTGAAACACCTGTCTGTATGTATGTATGTATGTATGTGTGTATGCGTGAATGCATGTGTGTATGTGTTATAGACTCTAACACTGCTCGAATTTGGTATTTAACGTGTCAACTTGACCTCGCTCATAGGCATGTTTCTGGACCTTGACCGATCCGACTAAAAATTTGTGTGTAGGACTACTTCGATCCCGGGAGCAATATGGACGGGTCCAATTTCACGTGGGACCATGTTCTCGAACGTGCTGATATAGGCATGTTTCTGGACCAATTGAACAATAGTTTGGTCAGACGCTGTATATACTGGGTACTGTCCAGATGGAGGCGATCACAAAAAAAATCCCTAACTAGCCCGAACGAAGTCGAGTACATCAGCTAGTTTAATATATATTTTGGACATTTGTCTGTCTGTTTGTCTGTTAGCTATGGCCGGGAAAACTGCCGGACAGATTTGACGAAATTTGATACCTAGGGGAAATTATTTCCAGGGAGTATTTTGGACGGGTCAAATCTTGATCCCGACCTGACTTTGACATTCAAAAAGATCAATTCAAGGTCAAATCTGGTAAAACGGAAGTATTTCAACGAAATTTGATACCTACTGTTACTTTTGTCCCAGGAGTGTTTCGGGTGGGTCAAATCATGACCCTGACCTGATCTTGACATTCAAAATTGTCAATTCAAGGTCAAATCGGGTATAAAGCCGGGCGGATTTCGACGGGTACTTTTGTCGTGACTTTTGTCCGGGGAGTGTTTTGGACGGGTCAAATCGTGACCCCGACATGACCTTCACCTTTAAAATAGTCAATTCAAGGTTAAATCGCGCATTTCTCCGAAAATCAGAGGGGAACATCCCGGACGAAGTGGGGTCCACGAGCTACTATTATATATTTCTAGATTTAGTTACATAAATACCTGTATATTGTACAAAGAAATGTTTGACAAATATATCTGTATCAATATTACCATACGGGTCATTAAAATAGATACGACGAAACAAATTTTGAAGGGTGCATGTATCAGGTAAATTTTTATATTTCAAATGATGACAGGAATGCAGAAAGTTGAAGTACCTACGTAATACTGGCTATCCGCATGAAGAGATATACATGTATATAAAAACCAGATGAGGGATATGTCTGTACAGTTGCTAAACAATTCAGTCATGCAAAAGAGGATCAAAGAGTAAGATACCAAATTGCTGCCTGTGGTAATGTTTTTTAACGAAATTCGGGAAAATTAGATTACTCTCACCCTGGTTATCCAGAAGATAATTGTGGAATCTGATGACGATCGGACAAGGGTGTCGTCTGTAGGATCAACCAAATTATTTAGCCATAAAAATAGTAAAATTGAAGATCACCGCTGGCAGTGATGTCTTCACAAGGACAGTTTGAGAACAAAATATGGCTCACATCTAGCGGTGACCCAAAATATCCACATAAGAAAAAGTTCTCCAATAAAAGCTGGCTGCAGGGTGCGCCAATTGATTCAAATTCGAAATTTAGCAGGGTGTACTGCTTGTGGCCATGTTTTCCCCGCAAATTTGATAGACTGATGGACAAAACCACTGAATCCGTTGAATCAATATACATGTATACATGGATTAATTTATATGCATTGTTATACACAGTACTGGTATATAAAGGTACTGAAAATAACTATATTACTAGTATACACAAAATAAACCATATATCATGGCTATGGGTTCTAATATCCGAACATGACAGCTGAGAACTTGGTGTGAATTAAAGAGTGGTGGTTTCTCAAGCATATCTAACCCTCCACGTTAGAAACATGCCATTAAATGTCATAAGTATAATCTAGCTTGAGGACAGAAGTGATCCATAAAACCCCCCTTAATTCAACCAGGTCCTCGCGCGATGTATGATCGATCACATGATGATCTAGGGGGATTAGAATTGATGTATAAAAACAGCACTGCATGTAAATATAAAATAAAATAGTGCTACATCTTATTACAGATTATTGCCATATATAATCAGTGATTATACAGACAGTCTGACAAAATAAAGTTTCAGTGACACTCTATCCGAAGAGGGGAATAATTTCATCTGTTACAGTCAATGGAGCAATTATGAATCTGGAAAGGTGAAATTTCTAAGTAATACTAGATATCGACATGACGCGATAAAATATAACGTAAATGCAATATGGCCGCTGGCGACCATTTTTTCCTATGAAATTAAAAAAATATTTGATAGCTCTCATCTGATAGATCAATATCAAGATAAATATGAAGTTTGGTGATGATCGGATGAGTGAAGTGGACTGTGGTCTGTGCTAAACGGTTTAGTAATGCTTAAAAAGATTCTTACCTTAATATTTTTATGTTCACTTTATAAACTTCACTGAGTCATCTTTGTCATGTATTGAGTTTGATATCTTTTGTTAACAGTTTATAAATCATGTATGTCTCATGTTTGTTATTTTAATTTATGTGTTTATTATCATTAAATAAAGTTGCATTCCTTAAAAAGATTCTTACCTCAATGTTTTTATGTTCACTTTATAAAGTCCACTGAGTCATCTTTGTCATGTATTGAATTTGATATCTTTTGTTAACAGTTTATAAATTATGTATGTCTCGTGTTCGTTATAGTGTGTTTTCAGAACGAAAAAAAATTGAATAAAATCAACAAATTTGTAAATTTAAAAACAATTCAAACGTTGTTGTATTCCATGTCCCAGCCCGGACATATACACCAAATTTCAATGATATTCATTGAGAAACAACGGACCAAACGCTATATAACACCCGTATACATCTTTTATTCCGAATCGGACTCGGGTACATGTTATAGTAGGTACCGAATTGACACACGTCGACTGGGCGAGTTGGCCATGGGGCGATTAGGCCGATTCCGGCACATTCTATAATTTACCGTATGTATCCGTTTACGCGTAGTTTACTTTAGAAAGTTCCGCAATTAATACCGTATATAGAGCGACCTTATTTGACAGAGAATGCCTCTGTTATTGATTATCAAGTTGCTGTACATTAAAAACGACAAATTCACATGCTCGTTCAAGCGCAGTAGTCTATTTTCCCCATGTTAAAGGACATCCACAAATACTAAATAACGCTAACCTACTGCCGAATGTTTGACACGACAACTGTTAACATATTTGGGCTGAATTCATCTAACGCGGTATTATTCCTCAAAATAAACAACAAAACCATCGTTACTTGGAAATGTAGTTTGGGCTAACATTTACATAAATCCTCCAGATCAATTATCCGACACACACGTCAGATGAAAAAGTCACATGAAGTAACCGGCCAAATTGGCCGAAATTATGTTCTACGATATACCATCCTTAATCCAGATATGAATGTTGTTTCGAGTAGCCGATTATTGCTCCACAAAGTGGGTGGGTCTATGTACGTCATGTAATGGCATTGTGTAATTGTGTATAGGGCATAAGGAACAAATGTGTTGGTATAGGTATATAGATACTTATGCTGAAGGGGTCACTCTCACACAAAAAAAGTGCTGAAGGGTACACAGGATTTGAAAATGTGCTGAAGGGTACACAGGGTTTGAAATGTCGTTCTAAATGACGTTTAGTTTTCGTATCTGCCATGATTTCTGTTAGAGAATAATTGTTTACGTTCCAATGAACATTAAAATGAACTGAAAACAAACTGCTAATGGGCACCAGATTTTCAGAAACACAGTTTAAGTAACGATGTTAGTGGCGATCACAAACCCTGTGTACCCTTCAGCACATTTTCAATCATGTGTACCCTTCAGCACTTTTTTTGGTGAGAGTGACCCCTTCAGCGATACTGATGGTGTATCTGTTCCCTATTTTGTATGTATTGGTTCAGAGATGCAGACTAATACTTCTAGTCGCAAAGGCTTCCAACAGATATCTTTTCACTTCTTTCCACTTCTTGTTATTAACGTGTTATTAATATGGTATATGTTAAATGCATATATAAGTGGACATAAGAGGGTCTTTTTATTAACGTATTATTAATATAGTATATGTTAAATGCATATATAAGTGAGACATAAGAGGGTCTTTTTATTAACGTGTTATTAATATGGTATATGTTAAATGCATATATAAGTGGACATAAGAGGGTCTTTTTATTAACGTGTTATTAATATAGTATATGTTAAATGCATATATAAGTGGACATAATATGGTCTTTTTATTAACGTGTTATTAATATGGTATATGTTAAATGCATATATAAGTGAGACATAAGAGGGTCTTGTTATTAACGTGTTATTAATATGGTATATGTTAAATGCATATATAAGTGGACATAAGAGGGTCTTTTTATTAACGTATTATTAATATAGTATATGTTAAATGCATATATAAGTGAGACATAAGAGGATCTTTTTATTAACGTGTTATTAATATGGTATATGTTAAATGCATATATAATTGGACATAAGAGGGTCTTTTTATTAACGTGTTATTAATATAGTATATGTTAAATGCATATATAAGTGGACATAATATGGTCTTTTTATTAACGTGTTATTAATATGGTATATGTTAAATGCATATATAAGTGAGACATAAGAGGGTCTTGTTATTAACGTGTTATTAATATGGTATATGTTAAATGCATATATAAGTGGACATAAGAGGGTCTTGTTATTAACGTGGTATTAATATGGTATATGTTAAATGCATATATAAGTGAGACATAAGAGGGTCTTTTTATTAACGTGTTATTAATATGGTATATGTTAAATGCATATATAAGTGGACATAAGATGGTCTTTTTATTAACGTGTTATTAATATGGTATATGTTAAATGAATATATAAGTGAGACATAAGAGGGTCTTGTTATTAACGTGTTATTAATATGGTATATGTTAAATGCATATATAAGTGGACATAATATGGTCTTTTTATTAACGTGTTATTAATATGGTATATGTTAAATGCATATATAAGTGAGACATAAGAGGGTCTTGTTATTAACGTGTTATTAATATAGTATATATGTTAAATGCATATATAAGTGGACATAAGATGGTCTTTTTATCAACGTGTTATTAATATGGTATATGTTAAATGCATATATAAGTGAGACATAAGAGGGTCTTGTTATTAACGTGTTATTAATATGGTATATGTTAAATGCATATATAAATGAGACATAAGAGGGTCTTGTTATTAACGTGTTATTAATATGGTATATGTTAAATGCATATATAAGTGAGATATAGGAGGGTCTTGTTATTAACGTGTTATTAATATGGTATATGTTAAATGCATATATAAGAGAGACATAAGAGGGTCTTGTTATTAACGTGGTATTAATATGGTATATGTTAAATGCATATATACGGGAGACATAAGAGGGTCTTGTTATTAACGTGTTATTAATATGGTATATGTTAAATGAATATATAAGTGAGACATAAGAGGGTCTTGTTATTAACGTGTTATTAATATGGTATATGTTAAATGCATATATAATAGAGACATAAGAGGGTCTTGTTATTAACGTGTTATTAATATGGTATATGTTAAATGCATATATAATAGAGACATAAGAGGGTCTTGTTATTAACGTGTTATTAATATGGTATATGTTAAATGAATATATAAGTGAGACATAAGAGGGTCTTTTTATTAACGTGTTATTAATATAGTATATATGTTAAATGCATATATAAGTGGACATAAGAGGGTCTTGTTATTAACGTGTTATTAATATGGTATATATGTTAAATGCATATATAAGTGGACATAAGAGGGTCTTTTTATTAACGTGTTATTAATATAGTATATGTTAAATGCATATATAAGTGGACATAAGAGGGTCTTTTTATTAACGTGTTATTAATATGGTATATGTTAAATGCATATATAAGTGAACATAAGATGGTCTTTTTATTAACGTGTTATTAATATGGTATATGTTAAATGCATATATAAGTGAACATAAGATGGTCTTTTTATTAACGTGTTATTAATATGGTATATGTTAAATGCATATATAAGTGGACATAAGATGGTCTTTTTATTAACGTGTTATTAATATGGTATATGTTAAATGCATATATAAGTGAAACATAAGATTGTCTTTTTATTAACGTGTTATTAATATGGTATATGTTAAATGCATATATAAGTGGACATAAGAGGGTGTTGTTATTAACGTGTTATTAATATGGTATATGTTAAATGCATATATAAGAGAGACATAAGAGGGTCTTGTTATTAACGTGTTATTAATATGGTATATGTTAAATGCATATATAAGTGGACATAAGAGGGTCTTGTTATTAACGTGTTATTAATATGGTTTATGTTAAATGCATATATAAATGAGACATTAGAGGGTCTTTTTATTAACGTGTTATTAATATAGTATATATGTTAAATGCATATATAAGTGGACATAATATGGTCTTTTTATTAACGTGTTATTAATATAGTATATGTTAAATGCATATATAAGTGGACATAATATGGTCTTTTTATTAACGTGTTATTAATATGGTATATGTTAAATGCATATATAAGTGGACATAAGAGGGTCTTGTTATTAACGTGTTATTAATATGGTATATGTTAAATGCATATATAAGTGGACATAAGAGGGTCTTGTTATTAACGTGTTATTAATATGGTATATGTTAGATGCATATATAAGTGGACATAAGATTGTCTTGTTATTAACGTGTTATTAATATGGTATATGTTAAATGCATATATAAGTGAGACATAAGAGGGTCTTTTTATTAACGTGTTATTAATATAGTATATATGTTAAATGCATATATAAGTGGACATAAGAGGGTCTTGTTATTAACGTGTTATTAATATGGTATATATGTTAAATGCATATATAAGTGGACATAAGAGGGTCTTTTTATTAACGTGTTATTAATATAGTATATGTTAAATGCATATATAAGTGAGACTGTGAGAAATAAGTTGGTCTTTTTATTAACGTGTTATTAATATGGTATATGTTAAATGCATATATAAGTGGACATAAGATGGTCTTTTTATTAACGTGTTATTAATATGGTATATGTTAAATGCATATATAAGTGAGACATAAGATTGTCTTTTTATTAACGTGTTATTAATATGGTATATATGTTAAATTCATATATAAGTGAGACATAAGATTGTCTTTTTATTAACGTGTTATTAATATGGTATATGTTAAATTCATATATAAGTGGACATAAGAGGGTCTTGTTATTAACGTGTTATTAATATGGTATATGTTAAATGCATATATAAGAGAGACATAAGAGGGTCTTGTTATTAAAGTGTTATTAATATGGTATATGTTAAATGCATATATAAGTGGACATAAGATGGTCTTGTTATTAAAGTGTTATTAATATGGTATATTTTAAATGCATATATAAGTGGACATAAGAGGGTCTTTTTATTAACGTGTTATTAATATATGTTAAATGCATATATAAGTGAGACATAAGAGGGTCTTGTTATTAAAGTGTTATTAATATGGTATATGTTAAATGCATATATAAGTGGACATAAGAGGGTCTTTTTATTAACGTGTTATTAATATATGTTAAATGCATATATAAGTGAGACATAAGAGGGTCTTGTTATTAAAGTGTTATTAATATGGTATATGTTAAATTCATATATAAGTGGACATAAGAGGGTCTTGTTATTAACGTGTTATTAATATGGTATATGTTAAATGCATATATAAGAGAGACATAAGAGGGTCTTGTTATTAAAGTGTTATTAATATGGTATATGTTAAATGCATATATAAGTGAGACATAAGAGGGTCTTTTTATTAACGTGTTATTAATATGGTATATGTTAAATGCATATATAAGTGGACATAAGAGGGTCTTTTTATTAACGTGTTATTAATATGGTATATGTTAAATGCATATATAAGGGAGACATAAGATGGTCTTTTTATTAACGTGTTATTAATATGGTATATGTTAAATGCATATATAAGTGGACATAAGATGGTCTTTTTATTAACGTGTTATTAATATAGTATATATGTTAAATGCATATATAAGTGGACATAAGATGGCCTTTTTATTAACGTGTTATTAATATGGTATATGTTAAATGCATATATAAGTGAGACATAAGAGGGTCTTGTTATTAAAGTGTTATTAATATGGTATATGTTAAATGCATATATAAGTGGACATAAGAGCGTCTTTTTATTCTATTTTTAAAGGAAATAATAATAATAATGCATCACGTTCGAAAGGGTTTCATAAACTTACCGGTTGTTGTTGTCGTTGTTGTTGTTGTTGTTGCTGTTGTTGTATTTGTTGTTGTTGCTGGTGCTGCTGTTGAAAATGTTGATGGGAAGAGATAGATCATCAATAATGATAATGGTAATATAGTAAAAGTCTAAGTTAAGAATAAGACAGGAAAGCTTAGAGTAGTCATATGGGTTAATATGGCAGATAGTGTTTAGGGGTTTAGAGTAGTCATATGGGTTATGGCAGATAGTGTTTAGGGTGTAGAGTAGTCATATTGGTTATGGCAGATAGTGTTTAGGGTGTAGAGTAGTCATATGGGTTATGACATATAGTGTTTAGGGTGTAGAGTAGTCATATGGGTTATGGCAGATAGTGTTTAGGGTGTAGAGTAGTCATATGGGTTATGGCAGATAGTGTTTAGGGTGTAGAGTAGTCATATGGGTTATGTCAGATAGTGTTTAGGGTGTAGAGTAGTCATATGGGTTATGGCAGATAGTGTTTAGGGTGTAGAGTAGTCATATGGGTTATGACAGATAGTGTTTAGGGTGTAGAGTAGTCATATGGGTTATGGCAGATAGTGTTTAGGGTGTAGAGTAGTCATATGGGTTATTGCAGATAGTGTTTAGGGTGTAGAGTAGTCATATGGGTTATGGCAGATAGTGTTTAGGATGTAGAGTAGTCATATGGGTTATGGCATATAGTGTTTAGGGTGTAAAGTAGTCATATGGGTTATGGCAGATAGTGTTTAGGGTGTAGAGTAGTCATATGGGTTATGGTAGATAATGTTTAGGGTATAGAGTAGTCATATGGGTTATGACAGATAGTGTTTAGGGTGTAAAGTAGTCATATGGGTTATGGCAGATAGTGTTTAGGGTGTAGAGTAGCCATATGGGTTATGGCAGATAGTGTTTAGGGTGTAGAGTAGTCATATGGGTTATGGCAGATAGTGTTTAGGGTGTAGAGTAGTCATATGGGTTATGGAATATAGTGTTTAGGATGTAGAGTAGTCATATGGGTTATGGCAGATAGTGTTTAGGGTGTAGGGTAGTCATATGGGTTATGGCAGATAGTGTTTAGGGGTTTAGAGTAGTCATATGGGTTATGGCAGATAGTGTTTAGGGGTATTTAGAATGAATTTTTAGTGTTTTTAAATGACTCGGTGACCTCGTACCATCGGACGGTATGACATTGATACTCGCGCGAGTTATTGCTAAGTATTCATGGTTCTCGTTAGTCTGACAATATTGGATCATGTAAGATTGCGATATACAAACTTAGTTGGGGAAACGATTTGTCCTAGAGATGTATTTCTCTGCATAGAGGTTCTCTGTCGAGGGTGTCCAACTTGGAATTTCCATATGAATACCCCTCCCCCATCTCCCATATGAATACCCTCCCCCATCTCCCATATGAATACCCCTCCCCATCTCCCATATGAATACCCCTCCCCCATCTCCCATATGAATACCCCTCCCCATCTCCCATATGAAAACCCCTCCCCATCTCCCATATGAATACCCCTCCACATCTCCCATGTGAATACCCTCCCCGATCTCCCATATGAATACCCTCCCCATCTCCCATATGAATACCCTCCCCCATCTCCCATATGAATACCCCTCCGCATCTCCAATATGAATACCCCTCCCCCATCTCCCATATTGAATCATATCGAACTTTCCAGTCCATACCATTCCAATATATGTACATATACTCTCTCCATAGAGGAGGTAATAAAGATATATATTCCAGCCCATATGGTTCAAATGGTTTCCAACCGATGACATTTTCAGTCATTAAATTTTAGCAAATTGTAGTAGATTATTCTCAAAACAAAAACGTTCACCCTATCAGAATAATTGGTGTGAAATGTACAACTAAAGTTGTCACGAATGAAATTTGCAATCGTTGAACATTTTGGCCAAATTGGCCGATGTGAGACACTCTCCGTCAGCACGTCCCTATAGCCCAAATTATTGAATTAGAAATTTCAATAATAATTCATCTTTTAGAATCAGGATTTTTCCCCCAACACGCTCTGCAACACGTAACAATAACGAGCAATCGTCTCAATTCCCATGGAACGTATCAGGCAGTTAAGTGGTTTCCTGACGAATGCCAGACAGGATGGTCGGCAGGCAGGATGGTCGGAAAGCTATACGAAGGCCGGACAGGATGGTCGGAAACCTCGAGGCCAGGCAGGATGGTCGGAAAGCTATACGAAGGCCGGACAGGATGGTCGGAAACCTCGAGGCCAGGCAGGATGGTCGGAAAGCTATACGAAGGCCGGACAGGATGGTCGGAAACCTAGAGGCCAGGCAGGATGGTCGGAAAGCTATGCGAAGGCCAGGCAGGATGGTCGGAAAGCTATACGAAGGCCAGGCAGGATGGTCGGAAAGCTATCGAAGGCCAGGCAGGATGGTCCGACAGCTATCGAAGGCCAGACAGGATGGTCGGACAGCTATCGAAGGCCAGGCAGGATGGTCGGAAAGCTATCGAATGCCAGGCAGGATGGTGGGAAACCTGAAGGCCAGACAGGATGGTCGGCAGGCAGAATAGTCGGAGAGCTAATTGATATTCCATTCGCTCTATTTTAAATATTGAATTTTCGATGAAGATCAATCATATTGGCGGTGGCTGTTATTGCGGAATCTGATCGGGTTCAATGCGATGTGTTGTTATTAGCTGCAACTAGGTGCTTTAATCTTTTTTCTTTTCTTTGTGGTCGGTGGTTCTCTGCCGGTGAAGTTGATGATGGAGGAAGTTGACTTTTTGCTGTTAATATAATCCATTTTTGCATCGTGTTCTCTTGTCGCATCGTGTTCTCTACTACTTTATTCCCTAATTCTGCTTTATCTTTTTCTATATCGGCGAATAATGCAGCTGTTTCTCTTTTGTTGTTTTCTACCCACAGCATGTCAGCTTTTTCGTTTTCGGATGTTGGTTTTGCTGTTGTTGTGGGAGAGCCAGATGCAGGCTCCGACTCGATGTATTCCGGAGTCCTCGGGATGAAGTCCGGATGTGTCCACGCCTGGTCGTAGTGGTGATGGTTGTGGTGGAGAGTCCATCGCCAAGCCAAACTGCGCAGTGATATTGGCTATGCGGGGGTGTCACCTGGTGCAACATCAGTCGTCTTCCATGTGGCCAATCTCTCTGCGCCTCTCTTCTTCCTGGTGGTGTCTTCTTTCTGTGTCGAGGCTTCCTAACTAACTTGGCAGTCACACAAGCTGTCGTAAAAGAATGCATAATGTATGCTTATCGACGGGATTTCAGTTCTCTAACATTGTCTGATTGGTGGCTGATTGGTACAAAAGAACCTACTATAGAGAACCACGATAAGGGCTGCATATGCTGGGCCCGACTGGAAGTCTAAAATCATCTGGAATCCGCATTGGTGAGCATGGAGTGTCCAGTTCACACACGTCGCATCATGATGAGTTCCAGCATGGTGGTCACATTATCTGGGTATTAACCCTGTCATGACTCATGATTGGAGCTTCCTGAATGTTTGCGACAACCCGGTGCCAGTGCATTCATTATCTTATACATGCGAGTCGAGTTTATTATCTGTCGTCTGATTTTTATTTTCCCTTCCAGACTAGTATAATAGGCCCTTCTAATGTATACTTTTATGACTGAGTGGGAGAATCAATTTAGTATAGAACGGGGTAAGCGACAGAATGCCTTCAAAGATGCTTCATCCCGTTTCTAGCTTTTATCGCGTTCCGCGGTGGTACCATAGGTCGATATTTGCACTTAATACTGATACATGTATACTGGTTTTATCAGCTGTTTTCAACTCTCCTGACATAAGTAATATAAACGAGCTTTGTTTTAAACGGACATGGCTCATTCGAACCTCTAATTTTGTTTAACGTAATTTGAAGCGACGGATACGATAGGTCGATAAATAAACGAACTATTGTTATACCGGCTTCATATGCTCTGAAAAACACTTGCCAAAGTCACAACCATTTTTCAACTGTTTTCAACTTTTCGCCAAAAGTCAGACAAACGCTCTTTATTGCTACCATATCAGGTATAGACTACCATGGAACGCTCTTTTCTGTTCCATGTCGTGCAAATTGCATTTTTGTGTTTGGGACCCAAATACCGTATTCACAGTTATATTTTTCATTACTTCAATGCGTCTTTTTTGGTTACAAAAAAGGTAGAAAGGTAGTTAAGATATTTATCGACCTATATTTCGATCCTGAGAAAAATTCAAAAGCAAATAATATTATCTGTATTTTGGAGCGCAAACCGCGTTGTGGCTTTAACAAAACCAAACCAAGTTCTAGAATGGAACGCTCTTTGTTGTTTCACAGATCCTTGATTTCATCTGATACGATATTTCTATGACTTCAAATTGTTCAATATGTTTTCTGCGGTTTATGGGGTAAGAATTGCATTTTTTATGGAACAATTTTGATCACCAGGACGTGACAAAGGCGTTTATATGAAAACTAATACTAAGAGTCGTTTTGCCATGATTCTCTACTATACATGTATAGTGACTACGGGTGTAACCATATATGACTACTGGTGTAATTATGGCTATCGATGTAGCCAGAGCAGAGATCCATGGTATGAACTATATGTACTTATTATATGAGAAAATTGATTTGACATATGGGTCTAACTCTACCTTGTCAGTGATAACGAGGAAGCACTCTGATTAACACATAACTATTATAGGTAGTATGAGTTCAAGGTGACTGATTAACCACATCACTATTATAGGTGGTATATGTATTATATGATTTCTTTAAGGTGACTGATTAGACGGAATTTTATAAATCCGTACAAATTTTTTCTGCGCATGTTTCTCATTTGACGACATGGAATATCGGCAGTAAGATTTTGCCATCTATCAGAAGGTATGCTTCACGCAGTTTCTTTATACACCGACCTGCACCGACGGTAATCTTAAAGGGACCAATGGTACTCGCAGTTGGTAACTATTCAGAACATATAAAAGTTTGTACAACAACACTATCAGGAAGAACATGGAGAAATAGATCAACTCTGTTCTTATATTCATTATTGATAGTTCTCCAATGACGAAATTTCGAGTGTTGAAATCAGTGTAATATATGAACAAAACTGTTAGAGTTATTTGTTAACAAACATCGCTATTCGTGTAGTAAGTTAAAATATTTTAGTCTGAATATAATTTTCAAAATATCTTTCAATGCTTTGATCTGTTCTAATGTTTACCATCAAGTTTTGATAAAACTTTGCTGTCGTGTTGGACTAATTGGACTTTTATCGGCAATTCCACTGTAACAGCAATGATTACATAACAATGATTACATAACAATGGTTTTGACATGCAGTATTTCATTACTGGAGAGTTATTAGCAATGAAAGTTGTTGTAATGGTTTATTCTCAGACACATACATGTGTAACATGAGATATATAACATATATACAAGGTTGTGTGCACATAATTACACAGTAATACAAATAAATTAAATTTTACCGAAGTCACTACCTGAAAGCAAGTACATAAATGCCAGTGTAAACCTGCAAGGAAATGTCAATCAACTTCAAGTATGAGTAGTAATAAAACGGTGTTATTTAATTTCATTGATCTTAAAGGGGTACTGTACCCAAGATGTTGTTGTTGGTTTCTATAATCCCCGAGTCGGAGAAGAAGGTAACAACTTTTCCATTTTTTGAAAGTCTGTTGAGTACGAAGTATTGTTACGGATGGCAAATTTACCGGAATGCAAAAATACAAATTGTCGTTGTCGAGTAATTTTTGTACAGTTTTCAACCAAATGAATCAAATAAACATTATATTATATGCTTAGCAGTCCCATATACTCATTTAAGTTAGTGTATGGTCACTAGTCAATGAGTGGCTTGGGTTTTCTCCCCGTATAAGCATAATGTTTCAAACGATCGTGTGTGCAATTGTTTTATTAATCCAGTATCCCTCAATTATAATTTGATTACGTTTTGTACACGGAAATTCCAATTTTAAGAGACGCCATTTTATGGCTGGAGCCATAAAATCAATTTATATTAAATTATTAACTTTTAAATTATTAAATTTTAAGATAGCCTATTAACCTGAGCGTTTACAGAATACATCTTCGACTCAAATTACTTATATTTCTATATAGTATCGATAATAGATCGTTGTTATCACCGGGAATTTATTGAAAATGGCGTACAGTACCCCTTTAAGCCCCTTCGTGATGTAAATTGACAGTGTCTTCATTGTATTCTCGTTAGTGTCATTGAGAAGGTCATAAAACGCTTCATGGGAGCCAGTTTTCCATATAATTTCAGGTATGTAACGGGTTCTTAGCTCATGCAGTTTAGTGCAGTTCATTATAAAATGAAATTCGTCTCCGTGTTCATGTTTACAAGCAAGGCATAATCCACTAGTGAGAACAAAGTCAACCTAATTGTTCATGTACTTGTTGGTGATGGTTTGTTTTACAGACTTTTATGTTATCTCGGATGAACTCACTTCGAATGCCTTCAGTCCCGTTAACCCTTTACCCAACAAACCGGTCAAAACCGGCCAAATAAAGCTTCAACAGCCTAAAATATCTTCGGTCTGTCTCAATAGAACCATACAAATATGGATATCATTGGAACCGGCTCCTTGACCACATTGTGATAGTTACAGTTATGCCCTGTGCCAATGCATTCTCTTATATATGCGAGTCGACCATAGGTCGCCTCGCATATATAAGAGAATGCATTGGCCTAAAAAATAATTACCATTTTTTCTTACATTCTTTAACAATTTTATAATTTTTAATGTGTTAAGCCAATGCATTCTCTTATATATGCGAGGCGACCTATGGTCGACTCGCATATATAAGAGAATGCATTGGCACAGGGCCCTTCTGTTTTGGGTAAAGGGTTAAAGGTGTACTGTACCCTAAATCCGGCCATTTATGGGACCATCTCCTTTTATACTCAACAGAATATATGCAACACATGAATGAATTTGAGCCACTGATTGACTCGAGCCATAAATTCATCTTCATTATAATTACCATGTTGTTTGCATCGTTCATAGAGCACATGGGTGTATTTTGCACTCATATTTTGTCTCAAATTCATTCATTTATTGCATATATTCTGTTCAGTATAAAAAGAGATGGTCACATAAATGGCCGATTTAGGGTACAGTTCTCCTTTAAACAAGATAGGATGAAACTGGTCTTGATTATTAGACATTGTGTTTGACCGTGATCGGATCTATAGATAATGTCACGAATCTCTACCCTGGCTAACACACGTAGAGGTCATATTCGACCAGTACAAAACCTGGGAACGTTTTGATGTTCTCACCCCTTATGACAAGGAACTTTATAACATTGAACATACAAGGCAGGGAATATATTTCTTTGTTAATACTTGTTCCTCAATAATCTACTTCACGTTGGGGGTGGTCCCAGTTCGAAATGCATGCTTTTCTGTGATTTTTGTGAGCCGATATCGCAATAAACATTGAATTAATCCCCCAATAGAAATTTACTCAAAGTAAAATCGCTCACAAAGTCATTTAAATCGTGCAATTTCGAGTTGGGACCTTCACCTACAGTGAAGTACATTATTAAAGAACAGGTATATATTAACTAAGAAATATATTCCCCGCGTTATTTTTTGACTTTATAAGGTTCCCTGTCAAAGCTTCAAAAAGTTCCCAGGTTTTGTACTGGTGGAATATGCTCTCTACGGGCAGAGTTATCTCCCATAAATCCCTGGGTTGTAGTCATGAATCCCTGGGCTAGAGGCATAAATCATCGCTCCGCTGAGATACCACTGCCATAATTCTTACGTGTTTTTAGTTCTTATGTTTTAGGATTAAAATTGTCTATGTCTGGCTCAGTTCATATTGTTCTTATCAATACCGAAAGAATTACCATTATTGCAAACTTTAAAAAAAATTTGGTGGTCAAAACAAGATAATAGGTGACTAAATATTGTTCCGCGACGATATGTAAAAATAGATTTATCGTCTGCAAAGTACCATCCTTGTGGCAGTGCTATATCGCAGTGATAACGTAGAGGGCGCCGTATGGAGTTTGGTTCGTGACATGATCGTGATCGGATCGGTCCGTCTGGAGAGCTTATTGCACAAACTGTTTGTACGACAATTATTGCACCGCAAGGACTTCTTGCAATTCCCTATATGGATTTCATGCATATACACGCAATAAATACAAGAAATCGATCTGGTGAGCTTGTCATTCGCAGCGCCCGCCCTGTTAAACATGTCACTTCATTTGTGCTCTGGTACTTGGTAATACATACCTGTGTGGGCACGCTGGTAGAGTACATTACGTGTTCCCGAATGGCGTTTTTACGTCGACTGGGTTCTTTTGTACCAATCAGCCTCCTGTCAGACAATGTTAGCGAACTGAAATCCCGTCGATAAGCATACATTATGCATTCCTTTACGACAACTTGTGTGATTGCACATACATCATCGATCAATGTTTCAACAATCTGCGAACAGAGGTGTCACTTTGCAATCTCCGCCACTGTCGCCACAGTTCGGATCCGCTTTATGAATAATGAAATTGCTTCTGAATATTCGAATAACTCAGAACACACATTAGATATGAATTACTGTGCGATGCATCCGAATTATTATTCCATCTGCCCCGACACTACACTGATAATATTTTTTTCTGTTTGTTTTTGTTTTTGTTTTTAAATAAAAGCGCTGCAGTCATTGCCATGGCCGCGTGAGTATCATTAGGGACAGGTGACATAAGCCATCAACATCGATTATTATATTAACGTATAGTTGAGTGACGTCATCCAGGTTTCTCTTCATGCATGGATGGGTGACATACATGGGATTCCGGGCGTATATGACGTGTGTTAGATTGGTCGATTGATCGCTTTGGCGACCCGAGATGCCATATTGACGTGCGAATACCACGAGTTCTCCTGCTATATTGATATCTACCATAGTTCAAGAGTTGTCTATCTTATACCACAACAAACTGTTGTTTGTCGCGTCGCGCATGCATGTCTGTTTAAAGACATATTATTGACTTGTTCGGGAATGTGAAACTGATAAGTTAGCATCCAGGCGCTATGTCAACTGGAGTCTGGAGGAGTGTATAATTTTAGTAACATCGCCGTAAATTTTAAGCAAATCGACCGTTCCACTCCATAGAAATCATCTTCTGAACTACCCTCAATTGTAAATATTTACTTCTCGATTCGGGACGCAACTATCTGCGATAAACTAACGAAAACGATTTCACCTTCGAGAATCACTGCAATTAATTAATATATAAGAATGACGATGTGTGTTGCCAATTTGCTCATTACGGGCCATGCATGACCTTGACCTTTTTCACCGGCTCATTATGTGCCTCTCGTTCTATCCTTCCGCACTAACACTCATGTCGTATCAATAAACACATTACCACACTCATGTCATTCTGTGCATGTACGATCCATGACGATACATCTATACACATTTGGTTTGACTAACCAAAACTCATAGCAAATTAGCAAGACCACTTAACTATAGGGGTGATCTACCTTGCACATACATTATAAATTAGCCGTTATAATTGTAATTATATGGGGTGCAATTGGTGCAATTTTGGCAACCAATACGCCGCAAATTCTAGGGTTAATTTGATGTTCGGCGTCGGAGATGTGCACAACAATATTAGTTATAGTTAAGGGAATTGGGAATTTCGCGAAGCGAATACGGCGGTTCTAACCCACCAACATCATAGCAAATTAGCATGACCACTTAACTAGGGGGTATCTACCTTCCACAAGCATCGTCAATTGGCCCTTCTAAGTTTGTAAGCATATGGAGTGCAATTGGTGCAATTTTGACAACCGATACGCCGCAAATTCTAGGGTTATTGTGATGCTCAGCGTCGAGATGTGCATGACAATATTAGTTATATAGTTGGGGGAATTGGGTATTTCGCCAACGAATATGACGGTTCTAACCCACCAACATGATGGCAACTTAGCAAGACCACTTAACTATAGGGGGTATGGGTATCTACCTTCCACAAACATCATCAATTGGCCCTTCACTCTTAGAACAAATGTGTATAAATACTACACAATATGTGTTACATTTGATCTTAAACAAAATTGTGTAGAATGCATCATGACATAAATGTGTCGTCGGAATTTTATCAACATTGAATATGAGTGAATGTGTGAGTATATTATATTTAATAGATGAAATATTTTCTATTTGAGACATAAACCTCGTAAAAGCTGCCATAATACAAAATTGGCAGCTGCTTTAAAACTTTGTGCTACACAATTATGTGTTGTTCAGTTTTTACACAAACAGAGTGTATAACAAAGTTTAAAGCTACTGCCAATTGTTTGTTCTGTGGTTGCCTTTACGAGTTTTGTGTCTCCAATAGAACACATTTCATCTTATAACTATGATACACTCACATATTCAATCATATTCAATGTTGATGATATTCCACCGACATATTTAATAATTATATGTCATGTGTAATTTCTACACAATTTTGTTTTAAGATCAAATGTAACACATTTTGTGTAGTATTTATACACATTTGTTCTAAGAGTGTTCTAAGTTTTTAAGTATATGGAGTGCAATTGGTGCAATTTTGACAATCAATACGCCGCAAATTCTAGGGTTAATTTGATTTTCAGCGTCGAGATGTGCATATAATAGTTATAGTTGAGGGAATTGGGAATTTCGCCAAGCGAATATGGCGGTTCTAACCCACCAACATGATAGCAAATTAGCAAGACAACTTAACTAGGGGGTATGTGTATCTACCTTCCACAAACAGCATCAATTGGCCCTTCTAAGTTTTTAAGTATATGGAGTGCAATTGGTGCAATTTTGACAACCGATACGCCGCAAATTCTAGGGTTAATTTGATGCTCAGAGTCGAGATGTGCATAACAATATTAGTTATAGTTGGGGGAATTGGGAATTTCGCCAGGCGAATACGGCGGCTATCCCTCGAGAAATCAACAAAGTGAGAACAGATAAGTAGAAAAAACGACAAACATGAGACCATTGTCACTTGGGGCACAGGTCGATGGCTTTCGTGGTGAATGGATTGAGCCATTTGTCAATACCACGTCACGTGGAAGAATGCGAGCGTCATAGCATGCGATGCATATGGAATTGGATTAATGGATATAAATCTATTAGAATAAACTCCTCCATGCGATGCATATATGAATTAACGGATATAAATGTTATGTTTTATGTATGTTAAGATTGTGTTATATTCCTAACTGATGAAGGCGTCAGCAGAATATTAATACCGGGCATATACATGTACGTTCTACTCGATTTCAGTTATCATTCCATCTGAACCCGGATGGTGATCACAAATTAGTTTATCAAGGAATCAAATACCATTTTTTCCCCGACTGATGGTTATTAGTTTTTAAATAATTTATTTATTGCTGTTCGGCGTCACTTTTCGTTATTGCCTCTGCATTTAATGGTAACTCGGTCAATTTTTGACCGATTTACACATTTTCCACAGCATCGTTATCGGGGTAAAATGTAGACTATGACATGTAAGTTTGGTCGCAATCGGAGATAATTTATATTTTACGATTTTGAACACCCCTCCCCTTTAATATTTATCTGGAGCGATGGTAATGAATGTAGATGTCGGTCGTTACCCCGGGGTTTTACCCAAGCATAATACATAATCATAATGCAGAAGATAATATGCATCTCAAATGATCTTCGCAGGATAATTCTAGACGTATATCGACAGCATTGGCTTTCACCAGGTGGAACCAAGTGGTTTCGATGTTGGTGAATACTACGTACTCATAATTCGCTAACGCACAAAAACATAATATACAAGAAAACCATAATCATAAATGGTAACGCCCTCAAGATCATATTATTAGCCATAAATATAATTTATAATATAAAATATATTGGTTACATGAATGCACCGCCTCAGAATTCCGTTAAAACAACTAATCCTTCAAATTATTAAAAAAAACTACGGCTTATTACTGCAGGTTTCTCATTCACCACACCAGAAAGCTTCTAAATGCGGATCAAAAATCGGAGGCATTGTGTTCCCGCCAAGAGTGCATGGCCCAGCTATTGCTCATACCTAAACATCGAAAGCAATTAACGCGACCATAATAGTTACATACTGCAACTATAAGATATCCAGCGAATACACACCCCACGAAAACCCGAAATGTGTTATCATGCGAGATATCCCATCGCTATAGCTCAATTTGATACGGCCAGATTAGCCTTCCTACAATATCCTAAAACAATGAAGCTTCTCAAATCATCGGCATAGTCAACAGAACTTTCACGAACTTGGACATCGACACTTTCTAATCACTCTATATAATCATGATCAGACGTATCATCGAATACTGTAACTCTGCATGGAGCCAACATCACAAATATCAAAGCATTGTGTTAGAGAAATACAAAGAAAAGCAACGAAACTAGAAGTTCGTCAAATCAAAACTCTATGATAATGAGACCGAATGATAAGACTCAATCTGATGTCTTTAAAATATCGAATATTTAGAGGAGATCTAATCGAGGTATATAAACTGTTGAGTGGTCATTACAATATCAATGCCTGTGAGTCACAGGCATTGGTATTGTAATGACCATTCAACAGTTTATATAACAGGCTGTGACCTATTAGAAAGACATTCATCAGGAAGAACCAGAGGACGTAATAAAAAACTACAGATGCCCATTGTTAACAAGGCCATAGGAAATATTTCTTCACGCAGAGGGTGGTAAATAGCTGGAACTCTCTGCCAGACTTCGCTTTTGAGGCTCCAACCCTCGATCAATTCAAAATAAACATAGACTCATTCTTCTATTATATAAAATACGAGTTCGACAACAAGTAATATGTTAAAGTGACTCACAAGTAAATATCGAATGACGATACATATATTTGTAAACAAGCATTGCAAATAATGTTATTTGGACGAAAAGTCGCAAGACTTGTTCCGTATTATGATGATGATGATGATGATGATGATGATATAATTGATAGAACAAACCACTATTATGATGATCGTGTCGTTATTTGTTTAAAATACGTATCAATTGACATATACGCACCCGTTCCCTCATTAAAAGCAACATATTTCGACCATTTTAGGGGACGTCCGCGAATTCGGGGACTTCCGCAAATAGGGATCTACTGCGAATTGTCACAACCGGAAAAACTCATGATCTATAAATAAAACGCCCAGCGAACCATGGACATGAACCATGGACATGGACATGTAAATAGGAATGAGTAATTTTGAGGTCATTCGGCCAAAAAAACATGGCTGCCAGTGGCCATCTTGGATTTCAAAATTTGCAACAAAATACAACACGATAACTGCCTGCAGTCAGTTTACCAGTTAGAATTACATTATTTCTCTCATTCAAACTGATTCAAAGTGGTTTTGAAGCCCAACTCATTGCCAAAACACTAAAAACAAGCAGGATTTTTTTTTTTTAGTTGCGGAAAAAATTGCTTGTTGGTGGCTTTGGGGACCCACCCACCCCCGCGTCCATATGTTTTTTCCGTTTTCGGCAGTAGTCATGGATGTTAACATTGACATGTAAATAGGAACAAGTCATTTTGGGGTCATTCGGTCAAAACAAACATGGCTGCCAACAGCCATCTTGGATTTCAAAAATAAATCCATATTAGCATGGGCTACAAGCGATACTGTGTGTCAGATCATCATGAAATTTGTCATTTATGTTAATATTGACATATAGATGTGTTTTAAGCCAAACTCATTGCAAAAACAGTCAAAAAGACTTGCAGGAAAAATATTTTTGAGTTGCGGAAAAATGTGTTTGTTGGTCCTATCGACCACCCACCCACCCCGGCATACGTGCCAGGAAAAAACTTTTTTCCACCCCCTGTAGTAGCTGCACAAATACTATATACTATATACATATCCTAGTTTATTACCTTTTTCCTCATTTCTGGTCGCGTTTGCGATCGCCTCGGCAATTTTGAATGTATGATACTCATCAACTAGAAACCACGTTATTCCCCACCGTGATTTCGGAAAGATGAACATTTGCTTGAAGGGATTTTTGATGTGTTTCCATCGGCTGAGCTATATCAGGAGGCGGAAAGTTAAGATGCCTTACACAGAAAACTACTTAAAGTGATGTCAAACACCCCGGTAACCATGGTGATCAAATAGAAATGGAGAATAATGTTGCTCAAAGTAGTTATTTTTATGAATATTAATCCAAATTTACAACACACACCGTCAGGCTTATAAGTTTATGATATGCAATGATGCTCAATGAGCATGCAATGAGTATCGATGGCGAAATCATTTGCGTTAGTTTATCGCCGATTGTTGCGTCCCGAATCGAGATGGATATATTTACAATTGAGAGTAGTTCAAACGGTGTTTTCTATGGAGTTGTATGGCCGATTTCTTTGAGATTTTGGGGATGTTAGTATAATGCTACATTCCCCCAGTTGGCAGGGCCTGTGTACTAATTTATCAGTTTCACGCACCCGAACAAGTCCATAATATGTCTAACGAAGCTAGTGCACCACCTGAATGAATAGTTGCTATCTGAAGACCACATCAAACGTATTATATAACAATAATAATGTCAAGAAAATGACTTTACTCATATTTTAGAAGGGACATTTTGGGAAGAGCGTTCTCAGTGGGTATAAAATATTATTGGAGTACATGATCTGAACTAGTAAAAGGCTCGAATGACAATTTAATAGGGAGCAACACTGCTTCAAGACTGTTAAAAGAATGTTAGTTTGTGTTGGAAAATGTAAGCCTCCGTTTGCAAGAAATGTTACATTTACAATTGAGAGTAGTTCAAACGGTGTTTTCTATGGAGTTGTATGGCCGATTTCTTTGAGATTTTGGGGATGTTAGTATAATGCTACATTCCCCCAGTTGGCAGGGCCTGTGTACTAATTTATCAGTTTCACGCACCCGAACAAGTCCATAATATGTCTAACGAAGCTAGTGCACCACCTGAATGAATAGTTGCTATCTGAAGACCACATCAAACGTATTATATAACAATAATAATGTCAAGAAAATGACTTTACTCATATTTTAGAAGGGACATTTTGGGAAGAGCGTTCTCAGTGGGTATAAAATATTATTGGAGTACATGATCTGAACTAGTAAAAGGCTCGAATGACAATTTAATAGGGAGCAACACTGCTTCAAGACTGTTAAAAGAATGTTAGTTTGTGTTGGAAAATGTAAGCCTCCGTTTGCAAGAAATGTTACATTGAAGATCCAACCCAATTAATGCAAATGTTAATTGGTATGCAGGTCATTCATTCACTTAAGCAGGGAGCAATGAACCGACAATATGCCACAGTATCTCAGAGATAGCTGGTAAGCTGGGGTTTGGCTATTGACATATGACATAAAACTCATCTCAGCCCAAAGGTTTATATTAGTTACATGTGGTTTACTTAGCTTAACAATTAAAGGCCCACTTAATTTTCGAAACCCCAGATTACATTATGTAAAATATATGCAATATTATATACCATTTAAAAGAAGAAGCTCCAAAACATTGTATTATCAACTTATCCGGTGTAATAAACTGTGGACATGTTGTTTTTATTGAGTTGCCAACGCGTTTTGTCATTAAGATTGATGTAAAATCAGTATTATTTTCAATGCAGGGGGAATAACTCTATCTATTAATAGAGTTCTTCCTCTTCCATTGAAAACGTTTGAATTATGTTGCATTCTGGGTGCCAGAGGGCGGAAGTCATTCTTGGATTTCAGCAGTTTTCTATTTCTCTGTGGGCATCTTCTGAGACACAGATGTTTCAAATAGTGATGAATTATAGTATTTTAATCATATTTTATGGTATAGATTGTTATTAAAACCGTATATCAAGTCACTATAAACAAAATAATCGGCGACTCGAAAATTAAGTGGGCCTTTAAGTAGTGTTCGGTGTTGCTCTGTCTAAACTTCCCATCTCATGACATATGGCTCAGACGTGGAAACCCCTTAAACATATATTTACTACTTGAAATCCACCCAGGAACGTGGCTAGACGGTCCCCATTAGTGGGGTGTCCATCTTGAAACTTCCATTCCATATGCACCACCCTTGAGTTGGAACTGCTACATGTACCTCAAGCTTTCTGGACAACTGTTGCAAATGCAATTACCAACCTGACACCCACCTAATTAAGGTTGGAAAATTTCAAACCTGTAGCAATTTCAGACCAAATTTTTACGAAACGTAGAAAAATATGCTATTGTTGGTAAAAAAAAACACAAATTACCACTAATTACTGTCTGGGAAATCCAACAATTTAGAACAGTGTCAACCTATATATATCGTGTAAAATTTCCAACTAATGTTGTGTCAGGCCTGAACTATCTAACTGTCGAAAACTTTAACAAAAGTTGGTGGCGGAGGGGGGTAGACATGCAACGTCTTCTTTTTAACCATGATATATAGCAAAGGCCTGGCTCACATATTTTTATTGATAACCAAATAGTGTACTGTGTTGAAGTGAGTTCGCATTTTGAAGTTGGAATGACGTCTTGCAAATGATTGCTACATAAATCATATAGAGTCAAGACCATTATGTGGATAGTTGAAATGCGCTGGTATATATTATATAAGATTTGTGGACCCACGGATTCAGTATGAGTGTTCATTGCTTCAAATGTGATTGCTTCAGTGAGCTTGAGAAAAATCTCATGTGTTATCGAAATGGTCATGTATCGACCGAATAGCACATTGAGATGTCTATCCGCGGCCCAGATCAAGCTTGAAAATCGGTCCCAATTTTCGTCCATGTCGGGGTTCGAACCTGAGCCAAACTTGTCTAGCCCAGACTGCGAGCTAGCTTTTCCATCTGTAAGTAACAGGATTTCACAACGCAAATTCCTATAATAAATACATTGTGCCACCACCGTTGGTCAGCGCAGAGCGCAAATCAATACTTAATTTCCAGGTGTTGGTTAACCTAGAAATATAAAAAAGAACTCTGGGCGATTAACACTTTAACAATTTAACACTGAATGTATGCATGGATATCAAAATTATGGTGAAGAAAGATGGCAGCAGAATGTTCAATAATAAATATTTGATTGACAGCTGTGGAAATGTCAATTAAAGGACAAATGACCCATGCGAAAGACTAAAAGGATTACGTCGATAGAATTTGTGAAACTTCGAATGCGAATTAATTGTTTTCCTGTTTTCCAATAGTCAAAATTAATGGAGCTTAACATTTAAAGACATATTGTGGACTTATTGCAATGAATAAAACCAATATGTTAGAACCAAACATCATCCCCATTGGAAGAATGTAGCAATCAACTGAGATTGTTAAAACAAATTTCAACCACATCACCTGTTCCATTTCAGATAACACAACGGTTAAACTACGCACAAATGTAAATATTTACTAATTTAATAATCACCGCGTGTAATTTGTTTGTAACAACGGCGCGATTTTCTAACTATTTGGATATCAAATTCATGAACATAACATATTTTTGGCATGATTATTTACTATTCCGGCCAGGGCCCTGTACTATAGATTCCCAATAGCCGTGTTTTAACTTGCGGAGAACGTTCCTCGGTAATTTCCTAGTCTTGTAAAGCGAGACTTGTGTTCTATATAGTACTCGATCAATTGTAATCTTGTAAATGACTTGCATTGTTTATTGGAATTTAACAATAGTCGATTACCCTTTGTTCACACCATACATCGTTGTGAACTGACTTATATGATATTCTCGGCGAGCCATCTGTAACTGGGATTCATTTCAGCAGCGAGTTGCTCGGTTTTTGGGGTGAATGGAGTGCACTAACGCTGCATCTTTTTGTTATTCTATATAGTACGTTAATTGTCTATCTTGGGGAAAAACAAGAACTCGCTTGACGGCTGATAAATTACCAACTTAGGGAGTTCCATAGTACATAAATAACACAGCATCGGGTAGAACATGGTCTTAAAATTACAAGTATTCGAGGCTGAATTAGTGGTTGTCACCGCAATGAAACGCGTGCGAATGTCGATATGTCGGATTATCGTTTGGTGTATTGCGCATTCATCCATTAACCCTTTGTCGTCGTGCTAAGTTCTCACGAGGCCAATAAAATCAATGTCATATCATGTTGGGATGCTGGGTTCAAATTATGCATGGGCGTATATAGATATATTTTGAGATGGGGTTCATAAACAGAGAGAAGTTGCCTTTGATAAATAAGGGTTTCCACATATTCTCACCAAAATACTCAACAAAATTCAACCAAATGGGGTGCAAATATAGTTTTCCGAACTCGGAAATAATATCTGTTCAAGGGATGGAGGTGCACTCAGGCAGCGGAGACCCTATACATTAATGTTACCGCGATTCCATGCCAGAAAAATGGCACTGAGTTTGAAAATTAAGACTGGAGAATAGGTTGTAATCATTCCAATAGTTAAATTTTCCAGCTAATATAACTGCAAATTACACTTTATACCACTAGTATGATGTTTTCCATGTTCTTTGTTTTGGTCACACGCGAAACGAGAACGATACTCAGTACTTTTGTAGTAGCAATTACAGAGGCGGAGCAAGCTGACAGCCATGGGGCATGGGGGTTCAAATATGAATACATTGGGGTGGGGTGTCACGTTGTACGTACTCTGAATTCCATATATTCAGCCCTAATACGCAATCAATGTGGGATAAACCATCTCAACATGGTAAAAAGTATTCCACGCACTACAGATGGAATGGATTTTCACCGTGCGCATGCAATTGTGGATTAAATGACCCAACTATCGGAAACTGGTCACAATAGATGTACCTTTATACATCAACTAAACCACTCGCCAACTGATTCAAACATGCATTGTTATATCCGTTCATGTATAACATTAGAGTAAGTTCCCTTTACCCGTTAACAAGTGTTCGCCTCCACGCGCAGCAAACGGAGATCTATAGTACTGGATTTTGTCTGTTCGTGTAAATGACGGGAAATCGCACTCACTATTAGATTGCCGGTATCCATAGTATTCGACACGTTCCCCGCAAGTCAAAACACGGCTGTTAGGAATCTATAGTACAGGGCCCGGGAACATCTCAGTAGCGTGTTTCACACAACTTTAAGTCATGCTATCGGCTGCTTTACTGATATGCATTTTCCTTCTAATTAATTCGGTGAAAAATTAAAGGACAAAGGAGCAATCCTGACAAATTAAAAAGACTAAAAGGATTACATCGATAGGATTTGTGAAACTTCCAATGCGAATTTAAGGCCCACTTAAATTTCGAGTCTCTGATAGACGGTTTTAATAACAATCTATGCCATACAATATGATTCAAATACTATAATTCATCACTATTTGAAACATCTGTGTCTCAGACGATGCCCACAGAGAAATAGAAAACTGCTGAAATCATAGAAAGACTTCCCCCCTCTGGATCCCAGAATTCAAACTTTTTCAATGGAAGGGGAAGAACTCTATCTTTAATATATAGAGTTATTCCTCCTGCATTGAAAATAATACTGCTTTTTATTGCAATCTAGATGACAAAACGCGTTGGCAACTCAAGAAAAACAACATGTTCACAGTTTATTACACCGGATAAGTTAATAATACAATGTTTTGGGGCTTCCTCTTTCAAATGGTATATAATATAGCATATCTTTTATATATGTGATCTGGGGGTTCGAAAATTGAGTGGGCCTTTAATTGTTTTCCTGTTTTCCAATAGTCAAAATCAATGGGGCTTAACATTTAAAGACATCCTGATATGATTTCCTGATGTAGAGTCCCTGGGCGTTTTTACCCTGTCCTTGGTTTCCTTCTTTTCTTCACGTTGTGTATTCTTTTGGGATACGTAATATATTGCAGACGACGATCCTCTAGTAAGGCTGAAGGGGTCACTCTCACCAAAATAAGTGCTGAAGGGTACACAGCTAGGTTTGAAAATGTGCTGAAGGGTACACAGGGTTTGTGATCGGCACGAACGCCATTACTTAAATTGTGTTTATGAAAGTCTGGCGCCCATTAGCAGTTTGTTTTCAGTACATTTTGGTATTCATTGAAATGTAAACACTTATTCTCTAACAGAAATCATTACAGACACGAAGACTGAATGTCCTTTAGAATAACATTTCAAACCATGTGTACCCTTCAGCACATTTTGAAAATCCTGTGTACCCTTCAGCACTTTTTTTGGTGAGAGTGACCCCTTCATCTCTAGTAAGTGTTCCAATATTTTATTCCGTGACGACGTATTCTATGGAAGCAGATACATTAGTAAGGATGTATGACTGGAGGATGTCCGAAAACACACCTACTGGATCCAGCATTCTGGTCCAGTATTTATAGGGAATGGTCAATTTTGTTTGCAATAGCAAGTGACATATGTTTAAACTGGGGCCTGTCAGAATACATAACTCATATGTCACATTTGTGGTTTTTCAGTGTACCTAAATGGCCAAATGTTTTGCAGGCCTAACATAACTTGGTGTAATTGTTGTCGACACATCATGTATGCACCTATGCAATGTTATGATACTAAGTATCAATATGTAAATAAATTGTTTATATAACTTATTGCGCAGGTAATTGCAGGAATCCACCTCACCATTCCTTGTGACCAACGTTCCCACGACAGGACATCAGTATACTAAGTACGTTCTTGTGTCCTTACCCTGTTCCAGTTTGGAGTACACAATGTACTTTACAATAATCTGACTATCGAAGTTAGATAGTCTCTAGGTTTTAGTAACCTTTAATAATTTGAAAGATTCTAGTGAAGGAACAGAGTCCATGGAAACATCGTTCTGTTGCACGTGATATGATGAAATGAGTATTCAGCTTTGTCGATATCATCAGATGGGAACCACTAGGAATTCGACATTCACACACGTGACACGCATAAACCTTATCTGTCGACTATACTGAGTCTCACTGAGATGGTTCTTTTGACATACCAGATGCCCATCATGCCCTGTACATAATGATATTTTCTCATTCGAAGTTCGAACGAGGGCTGTCATTTCACGATTTCCCAAAGGTAATTCATTTATTGCTGTTTCGCGCTATCCAATGGAACACGTTTTGAACAAATAGAATATTGATGATGTAAGTCTTGGTGATGTCGGCTTCCTGGTTCAGTATTGTATATACATATAGTATGTGATTTAGTTACCTAATTTACCACACAATTTGTCAGTTATACCGTTATAACGTAGAAACTATGTCGAGGAGATCGGATATTACCACCAGAGTTCGAAGAATTCGTATAAAGCGAGGCAAGTGTACAATATATAATTCAGGCGTTTGTCTGTCATATATATATTCAGCTTTGGGCTTATTCATATAGACGGAATCAAAAATTCACTAATTATTTCAGTAGCAGAGCTGAATGTCTGTTTATATACCTTAAACGTGCTTACAATATATTACGTGACTTCGCGATATCTATATATAAGAGTATAGGCCATGTCTCACATAATTTCTGTCTGTCCATCTGTCTGTTCGCGATTTTTCTCCCATATATATTATATAAATATTATATATTATACAGTGTCATTTTTTAACTTCTGGAGAGTTTACAAAATTTACCTTGGTTGGCTATAATTCGCTCTGTTGCAATTTTGTGGATTACTTTGAATTGAAATGTTGTTTATGTGCCAACAAACAATTCAATTAAATTCAAATCAAAATGCACATGGGTCTTATTAGATGAATAATATGCCATTCCATAGTTTTACGGGACGGGACAATCCATTCAGTAAAGAAATGACAGAGAGTCAGGGTACGTTCACACACTCGCAAAGTTGCCAGGAATTCTGTTAACAGCATTTCGGTATAGTAAGTTATAATGTACCAGAAACCGAAAGCAAAAATAAGTTATGGTGATGTGAAACACTCCGGTAGGGTGATCAAATAGAAATGTAGATTAATCTTTACCAAAGTAGGTATTTTTAGAAATATTATATCCAAATTGACAACAAACACCGTCATTCTTATATATTAATTAAAGGTACTCAATCCGATCAGAGGGTCCTATATTACTATTTCTTTGGCTTTGGGGGTAAAAAATATTTGATTCGAGTCGAGGAACCCACCCATCAAAGCTCAGAGTGATTAGATATCGATTTTTGAAAACTATTAATTTTCGGATATCTAGCCCACAAGTTGGCAGAACACGTGATCAAAACGGACAAATTGCGGGTGTAAGATGGATAACTCTAAAATCAAGTGCGTACTGTTAACAATAATAACCACTTGATTTTAGAGTTATCCATCTGACACCCGCAATTTGTCCGTTTTGATCACGTGTTCTCCCAACTTGTGGGCTACCTGTCTGAAAATTAAAATAGATTTCAAAAATCGATATCTAATCACTCTGAGCTTTGATGGGTGGGTTCATCGACTCGAGTCAATTATTTTTTACTCCCAAAGCCAAAGAAATAGTAATATAGGACCCTCTGATCGGATTGAGTAACTTTAAATACAGTGACTCTCAATGGCGAAATCATTTTCGTTAGTTTATCGCCGATAGATGCGTCCCGAATCGAGTAGTAATTATTTACCATTGAGCGTAGTTCAGATGATGTTTTCTATGGAGTGGTACAGTCTATTTGCTTCTGATTTTCAGCGATGTTAATATAATATTACATTCCTCCAGTTGGCATAGCTCCTGGTTACTATCTTATCAATTTCATGCACCCGAACAAGTACATAGTATGTCTTTAATTTCACTCAAATCGTCATATATAACAGACATAATTGAGACACAATTATTGCACAATTTCCAGTGGAGGATTGCGCATGCGTTACATTGTTAGTAAAAGGGGGCAGGCTAACTCGACAGATATATACATATATGGTAATATCGTGGGGTGGGGTGGGTGGGGTGAGGTGGTCAATGGGATAGGATCACTATATTTGGCGGTATCAAGGGGTGGGGCAAGGGTTGGGTTGGTTTAGATGTGGATTTCAGCTAAATGTATTGGCACCTGATCTGGTGTTTATCCTCAGGGTGGGCGGGGGTCGTGTGACGTGGTAATAATTATGAGATAAACCGGTAATTTTTGCCTCAGATGGGTTCCATGATACGCTGGGCTTCGCGCAGGAAGTTTGCGATATTAGTTATGGTTTTTCTATTTTTTGTCGTGAAGATTATCATGACGTCAGCGTTGGTAAATAAACATTTTTTTATGCGTATTGCCGTTCATATTCTGGCACCATACGCATTTTTATGATCAAATTCCTGCAAAAATGCCGTGCAAACTTGCCAGCGTATGAACGCACCCTCATGAGAAATCCTTTAAAAAAACAAATGTTCTAGGAATGAAGGTGACGTTTGTAATCAATAAATTCACCGTATTCTGGATCACTTTATCACAGCAGCAGGGTTCGTCCTCTAGATAATGACATCGTTAGTATAAAATGTAATTCACGCTTCAATTCGTTCGTTGTCTATTAACTGACACTAAACTGTCCAATACAAAAGTTGATATATTTTAAACTATAGGGTTATTTACCCAGCATTGTCCGGGTTAAAAAGTAACCAACAGTGTTGATTGAATTGTGTTCAATCAACAAATGCCCACCACCCAATTAAAGTGATGTGAAACACTCAGGTACGGTGATCAAATAGAAATGTAGAATAATCTTGCTAAAAGTAGTTATTTTTACGAATATAAATCCAAATTTATAACACACAACGTCGTTCTTATATATAAATTAAATTCAATGACTCTCGGAGGCAAATCAGTTGCGTTCGTTTATCGCCGTTTGTTGCGTCCCGAATCGAGATGTAAATATTTACAATTGCCGGTTGTTCAGACGATGTTTTCTATTGAGTGATGTGGTCGATTTCGTTGAGATTTTTGACGATGTTACTGGATGTTAGTAGAATTGTATATTCCCCCAAGTTGGCACAGCGCCTGAATACTAACTTATCAGTTTAACTCTTTCGATGCCAAGCTCGCATAATTGCGAGTTACCCAGTCACTGCCAAATACGCATTTATGCGAGTTCGGGGGTGCACCTGGTTTACGGATCGTAATTATATTGTTTTGTTGCATTACAACGGGGGTTCGATTATTTTATGTAGAGTGCTGGTGTGCGCTGACAATTTAGAAGAAAGGTCAGTCAAAGTCATGCTACTCCTGAAGTTCTATGAGTACAGTCCGAGCCAGATTATACAGTTGACAAATTAACTGTTGGTGGGATGCGATATATGAGTGGAAAATAAACATCATAAGTGACTTTTCTGCTGATCAGTTTAGCGTCCAAAACGAGTCGCGCAAACCGACCGAAATTCTGTCGGAATGAGTTCGGTGAAAAATACGGAATAGTAGCCGGAATATGATTAACTGGTGAAGCATTAATTAATGGCATAGAACACTAGAACAAAAAACAAACATTTAATCATATATGAATTGAAAAAAAATCTACCGAAAAACATAAATTAAAGCAAATCTAAGATGGCCACCAATGTCACGTGACCCCTATGACATTGGATGGGTCTCCACGTCGGGGCAGGTGATAGGTCATTGTCATATATACCCACATGTGAAGTTTCAACTAAATACACCGATAATTACCCGATAGTCATTGCATTACCCGTATATACATACAATACTTGTATTTACACACAGAATGATTGGCACTGGGGAGTATGTCCGTGTGGCGGGGTGGCAGCGAAAGAGTTAATGCACCGAATAAGTTTTTTTTAACCCTTTACCCAACAGAACGGCCCTGTGCCAATGCATTCTCTTATATATGCGAGTCGACCATAGGTCGCCTCGCATATATAAGAGAATGCATTGGCTTAACACATATTAAAAATGATAAAATTGTCAAAGAATGTAGAAAAATATTATAAAAATTGTTAAAAAATGTAAGAAAAAATTCTAAAATTGTTAAAGAATGTAAGAAAAAATGGTAAAAAGCGATTGTTTTTTAGGCCAATGCATTCTCTGATATATGCGAGGCGACCTATGGTCGACTCGCATATATAAGATAATGCATTGGCACAGGGCATAACTGTAACCATCACAATGTGGTCAATGAACCGGTTCCAATGATATCCATATTTGTATGGTGTTATTGAGACAGACCGAAGATATTTTAGGCTGTTGAAGCTTTATTTGGGCGTATTTGGCCGCTTTGTTGGGTAAAGGGTTAAACGACATATGGACTCACTTGGGTGAATAAAGCCGATAAGTTAGTATCAAAATTGTATCTCCATTGGAAGAATGTAACTAGCTAAGCTTATAGAAAATTCCAATTACATCGACTGTACCCTGAGAGCTGAACATTAACATCGCGAATCAGCGATCGTTAAGGAATGACTTGAAGTTCGATTGGGGTCATTGGATTTTGACCAGAAGAGTAATTAAACAAAGTGTGTTAATCCCGAATGGGTTCACGCGAACTGTGTTTATATATGTGACCCGCCATATCAAATCCAGTCGTAAGTCGGGATTGTTTTACCCTGTGCCAATGCATTCTCTTATATATGCGAGTCGACCATAGGTCGCCTCGCATATATAAGAGAATGCATTGGCCTAACAGTTTTTTATCATTTTTTTTAAATAAATGTTTCTTACAATTTTTAGGACATAAAATAAAAAACATCCATTACCCTGCAGGGAGCCCCACACATATATATAGAAGCATATAGAAGAGTGTCGTCTGCTCATGTTTGTCTGGGGGTCTGTATGGGTGAAATTATAAAATTGTTAAAGAATACAAGAAAAAATTATTAAAATTATAAAAAATTGTCAGGCCAATGCATTCTCTTATATATGCGAGGCGACCTATGGTCGATTCGCATATATAACAGAATGCATTGGCACAGGGTAAAAAAAATCCCGACTTACGACTGGATTTGATATGGCGGGTCACATAAGAGTAATTAAACAAATTGAATGGATTCATTCAATTGTCAAGTAACATATTGTTCAAATTCCAACACATGCAGTCTCCCAATAACAACACGCGCATGCGCGCGATCGGCTTGAGATTACGTGCATGGCGTTACCGATGTTCATAAATTAACCACTGACTAACTGAAGTGTCTTCAGTTATTGGTTTATGAATATCGGAAACGTTCCTGTAAACCGTATGACTCATACGGGCGCTAATTGTGTGAATGTAGAGGGTGTGTGATTATACCACAATAAACCAGACACTCCTGCTGACGTCACAATCTGTCGCGAGGTCAGAAGTGTGCGAATTAACGCCCGCGCTTTTAGTCTTCGAACTATTTATCCGCCTGCTAATGTCACGGTTGGAGCGAGACCAAAATTGTGTCATGTACAATAAAACACATATTGACTGCCTTGCGGTGGATTAGTGAGCGCTATTTTCTCTGCGGCATCGGTCAATAGTCCTGCTTACTGTTCAAAAGACACCACCTCGGTAAAATAGTTCTCGATATTCCTCCCTAAGGCAGTCTATATGTGTATAATATATACGATGTAATGCACGTTCGGAATGGGCGGCTTTCTATATATATATAAACACTAACACGTGACTATTTTCTTTGCAGATAAGTATATGATGGCGAGATGTCACGACGAAGAGGACTCGCCCAGTGATGATTCTCAATACGGTTATGAGGACCTGACATTCCTCGATGCCTGCATGGATTATGACATCGAAGCCCTACAATCGATGATCGATGACGGAATAACAGAAGAAGAAGCCAACGAACAAGACAAGTCTGGTCGAGTAAGTCCACCAATTTATATTTGAAAGAAGAACGTTTCTTTGCAGTGTTTTGTTGGAACCCCCAGATCACATATATAAAATATATGCCATATTATATACCATTTGAAAGAGGAAGCTTCAAAACATTGTATTATCAACTTATCCGGTGTAATAAACTGTGAACATGTTGTTTTTGTTGAGTTACCGACGTGTTTTTGTGCTTAAGTTTCATCTGTTTTGTAGAACAAAGTGTATTATTTTCAATGGATTGGGAATAACTCTATATCTTAAGGAAATAAAAAATACAAATACATTTTTAGTTTGAATTATGTTGCATTCAGAGCCATAACGGGGGATCTTTCGATGATTTCAGCTGTTTTCTATTTCTCTATGGGCATCTTCTGAGACACAGACGTTTCAAAAGGTGACGAATTATAGTATTTTAATCATATTTTATGACATAGATTTGGCATAACCGTATATCTCAAGGCACTATAAAAAAAAATCGGTGACCCGAAAATTAAGTGAGCCTTTAAATGGTCTATCTCTTCATCAATGCGTTTTATAGCGGTTGGATTTGGATATTTCGCTGTACAAATGTCAAAAGAAGGGACATCATTCTGTGCGCCGCGACGTGTGATCGAACATTTCTCGTTGAATAAATGTTTGATAGCTCGAATGTACCAAAATTTATCATATAACGTATACTTGTGATCGTACATCGCGCCATAATCTGACCATTTGCATTAGAATTTTGACGAAAATCAGACTTCACCATCGCCATAAAGATGGTCTATCTCTTCCTAAATACGTTTTATATAGTTTCCGTGTGTTTCCGGGGTATAAAATAACATATATGAGTCCCAAAATTATGTCCGGAAACGCTTCTATCAATTAATATTGATTTTATTTCGATATTTTCATATGTAATGCGATAATCAAGTGGGACATTTTTTTCTTTACTATTTTTAGAATTTTTAAGTAGAGTTATGCCGCATTCTACGCTCCGAACGAACGCGAGCCGTAATTTGATTGTATGTTTATTATACAAGATAATTCGAAATACAATCAATATTAATTGATAGAAGCTTTTCCGATTCTTATTTATAGTATAGAAAGGGTTGATAGCGGGCTGTTTGAATAATATTTTACTGTAACGAGAACGCTACTTTGGGGGAACAAGCTGGAAACTCATATGTACATGTAGATGACGATGTAAAGTTGTTGAAAAGTTGTTTGAAGTTGGACATCCCACCCAAACAGAAATACTCTTTTTCGCGGGAACCACCGAACAATGACCGAATATAATTCGAGGTGAAAAATTTAGGGGTGTTTAGACCGAAAATCCCGCAGTCGGAAACCGCCCCCTTGAAAATATAGAATAAACAGTTGTTAAGTTGTTATCTTATGCAGCACGCAGACTCGGGCCCTTGTTGGTGGGATCATGGTATTAAGAAAGATGGAATATGTTTATTGGCATCACTGTATATAATCTGCTCGTAAACTAGATGGTGTATCACGTTACAACATCACATTAGAAACATGTGATTACTGGCACGTGTGACTGATAATTACATTGCATAGGCTACCAATGACCTCTAATAGTATACCATCCCGTTAATAAGTGCATTAACACAGACCAACACAGTTCAATACATAGTACTAATAATACTACATTCACCAGCAAAATGAGCTGACTCCAATTGATGGAGAAGGATTGTAATGCGTGTTCCCAGTAATACGTTATATTAGACCCCCAGTGCATAAAAGTTAATAGGAAATGCTAACATTCGCCACAGTTATTTTTCTATTTCACTACCAAAAGTCCCAGAGTACATGTAGTGAGCATGGAGAGTAGCATGTAGTGAGCAAAAGAGATGTATATGTGCGAATGAGAGGAGCTATTTGGTTCCATGTTTTGGTTCTATCCTGGGAACCAGATAGAGAACCAAAGCAGGTCACATTAGTTCTCCCCTCAGGACATAAATTAGAAACAAGTTTGGTTTCATATGGAACCAGATTATATGTTGTGTACTTAATTTGGTTCTTTAATTTGGTTCTTCGAGGAATAAAAACATGTTATTTCTTTATTTGGTTCTTTATTTTGGTTCTACGTGAAAATCCAAAAACATGTATGTTTGGTCCTTCATTTTGTTTCTTCGCGAAGAAGGAAAATGTGTTTGATTCTTCGTTTGGTTCCCCTACTGGAACAAACCTGGAAACCAATTTTGGTTCCCCGGGGAACCAAGTGTTCTCTGTGTGTACGGTCGGGTGTATTAAATTATGTGTTTTTGGTGTACATGCATATATCGAATCCGACCGATGCGTATACTTCCGCCTGAGCTAATAACCTGTCCGGTCGTCCATGGATGCAGAGGGGTATTCGCAGCATGATGGTATACCCACTTCCGCCTTAGCTAATGACCTGTCCGACAGCCAATAGTCGCAGAGAGGTATTCGCTGCATGATGGTATGTTCCTTTCCGTGGTCAGAATCCGGGGGAGGTCCGACCAGTGCGTTTTTGTTTGTGCGTAACTGGCGGAACCGGTTGTAAGTTATGGGTTAACAATATCGGTTCCGATAGGGCTACCGACTGGGGGAATGGAACTTTAGTAAATACAGTCTATAGTGCAAGAACCATATAGTGCACGATATTATATAGATAATGCATGGCTTGGAGTTGACTATGCCAAAATAGTGGTCCGATCGCGAGAGGAGCACTATTTTATCACAGTCAACGAAAAGATGTGTATTATTTATTATATTATATCGAACGTTGGTGACAATTCTCTCACAATTTACTGTGTCTGATTTTGTCACATTGATATTTACCACGAATTATGGAAATCGGTCACAGAATTTACAATTTACGCCAATCTTTTGTCGATGGCAGGGGAGTATAATATAGATTCAGATTGGTCGTGTGTTCAGGTGTAATTCCGATTGTGCGAAATTATTTTATTACTATAAATATAAAAAGTTAGTTTGTGAGTATAGGCCAGCTACTGGGGTACTATCGAAAAATGGTATAGCAGTGTGCAGCCAATCAGAACGCGAGAAAGTCACGTGAGGTATAGCATAGTGCAAGAACCACCTCGTTCGGACTCCTGAGGGTCTGAGCGTGGTACAGCCGTGTGCGGTCGGCTTTTAGAGGGACCTTGTTAAAACCTTTGACTGTCCGTATCTGGCCATCAAAGCATCTTATACCAATTTGCTGATGTGTCCAATCTATTTTATATCTGGGGCAGAATACGTACATATGGTTGTTTTGTGACGTCAAAGCGGACATGGCATCTTTAGTCACTCAAAGTATGGACATATACCAAGCCTGTAAATAGTGTATCTGACATTTGCTGAATGCGAGTCCCCAGAGGGTGAATTTGGTGATGCTAGCCCGCTGTACGGGATAGCGTCACCAAATTCGCCCTTTGGTGACATCATTCTGCTTAGGCCTCATCTTCTGGGAAGTATCTATGGTCTCAAATTAACATTGTTTTAGTTACTTTTTCCCGTCTGCGAAGTTTCTAAACCCCCTAATTTGCAGAAGATAAAATCAATAATTGAGGTGACTAATGGGTGAAGATCACCAACTTCAACTGGGGAACTTCAATCTGACCCTAGGTATCCCATAACAGTTGAGGCTAAAGCAGAATGAGGTTCCCAGGGGAGAATTTGGTTATGCTAGCCCGCCGTGTGGGATAGCGTCACTAAATTCACCACTTGGGGACCTCATACTGCAAATGACAGTCACACTATTTGCAGGCTTGACATATACATGCGACGAAATATGGACATATACATGCGACGAAATGTGGACATATACATGCGACGAAATGTGGACATATACATGCGACGAAATATGGACATATATATGCGACGAAATGTGGACATATACATGCGACAAATGTGGACATATACATGCGACGAAATGTGGACATATACATTGGACGAAATGTGGACATATCCATGCGACGAAATATAGTGGGGGGGATAGTTGCAAAATCGTTCACTTTGTGATAGAAGCGCCAAACTTTGTTAAGTGGTTGGTGAGTATCACTAAACTGGCTGGTTCCAGATTTTGGAGGTCACCTTGACCTTCAATTTGACCTTGACCTTTTTGAAAATCTCAGTTTTTTGGTTGGGTGGTTTATGCCATCCTTTTCTTGTGAAAATCGCATCTTCTCACAGTTTTCTCAATACAATTATAGTTGGGAGGTTACCACGGTTCATTTGGGCCAAAACATATCTAAATTTTCTTAAGATGGCCGCCGGAAGTTGAAAATATGACATTTTTTCACAAATATCTTCTAGTTCAATTCATGCTGTTTGGAACTGGTTGAGTAATGCAACTTTATTTTGTGTTTTATATATTACCCGATCATTGGAGCAATTAAATATGCAATTATTGTGGTCTTAGCCCCTTCCGATCCCTCAAAACTTCGATTTTACAGGATGCGGTATAAAATTTCACAAAAAATCACAATTGGGATTCTAGTCATATTTCAACAAGAAATGAACATAACTTTGTAATGTAAGTGAGGCATATCATTACCTATGAATATTCCAAATCACTGGAACCAAAATTCCTACTTTGGCTCAAAATGGCTGCCAATATGGCCGCAAAATATGGAAAATGGTAAATATTACACCAGCGTCTCCTGCAATCGTTTGCAAGTTGTGGTTGATGTATAAAATTGGCAATTCTGCATTCTATACATTGAATACTAACATGTTTGATGCACCATGGTTAATTGTTACTATTGTCACCACTGACATCGTCAAAAATATTTGACTTTTTTCTCAAAAACTTGACATAAATATTGGCAAAAATTAACTGTTCAGGTTTGAACCATTTTTTCAGGTAAAATGTAACTATCTTTTGATTGAAGGGTGTTTATTGTTTTGGTCTATCTTTAATGTGTCTCACTATGGTGTTTATAGACCAAATTGCTCAAGATGGCTTCCAAAATGGCAACCAAATTTGTAAAATGTTAATTTTTTACATATATCCCGAACATTCTCTGCATTATCCGAAAATGTAGCAAAATGTGACTCACTTGGTTATTATACGTGTTAGTTAATTAACTGACAACTAAATGTTCTATTATGGTTGTCCCACTTTCGTTTGGGCAAAATAAATTCATTTTAAAGTATGTTATTTTGCCGAGCACCTCTTCTGTGATTTTGGCCATATTTATTGAAAGGAAATGGGTAGAACTTTCTTTGAGACAGAATTGAGATGGACCATAATATTTGGCTATTCTGGTCCATTATGCTAAGAAAATGTCAACTGAATACAGTGCGGATGCCAAGATCGTAGCCAGGGAGTTACTCTATGATCATACGTGAGGTGAATAGGTATACAGTGAGTTATTGTATGTCATGACTTATGTGAATAGGTATACAATGAGTGAAGATATGGTTATGAGTGGGTTGTCCATTGTAAGATTCATCTATGTATTCAAGGAGATGTCATGGTCAGGTGTGAGGTGAATCATTATACATGGAGTGACTGTATAGTGTATGATTGTGTATATCCAGTACGGATGCACCAGGTGTGCCTGTATGGGCATTGGTGTGGTGTATGGATATAGCTACATGGTCATCTATGTGTTGATTATGTATATATGGAGTGACTGTAAGGGCATGGGTGGGATGTACATGTGTTGTCTGTATGATCATGGATGGGTGTGTTGGTAAATAGGGTATGATTTTATGGTTACGGGTAATGTGAATAGGTATACATGGAATGACTGAACGGTCATGATTGAATATGATTACCTGGAGTAAGCCGGGTGGACATTATCGAGTGTGTGGGTATATTGGGATCTCATATCTATATATCTCATGGATGTATTATCATTGGTGGGTGTATAGGGATTAGCTGTATTATCATGGATGGCATGTATGATTATACAGTGAATTGCTGAATTGTCATGTGTGAGGTGTATATGCAAGTATGGATTGTTTGAGTGGTTGTGTGTATATCTGGAAGGGCTGAATGGCCATTAGTGAAGTTAACTTGTATGCTTGGAGTGAATCTATGGTCTAGGGTGGGCTGTATATGTATATCGAGTGGTTATATGACTATGTGTGTCGATATACAGTTAGTGAATGTATGGTCAATGGTGAGATGGGTACATGTATGTATACAAGTAGTGACTGTATGATCATAAATATAATGGACATCTATACAGGGGGTGACTATTAAAATGGTCATGTGTCAGGCGTATTAGTATACCTGGTGTTCCTGTTTGGTGACTCGTGGCGGTATGGTCATGTGTAGGTTATACCAGTATACACATGTGTTGCTTTATTGTCATGGGCAAGGGATATGTGTATATAGCAAGTGGCTATATGGCCATGGATAAAGTGCATATGCATACATGGAATGACTATACTGACATGGCTGGGTGTATTAGTATATCTTGAGTGACTATGCGACTATGGTGTGACAAATAGGGATACAGGGAATGACATGGCCAATGTTGAGGTGAAAATGTATGCAAGGATTGACCATGGTGGTGTATGAATGTTTTGAATAGGTACACACGGTGTGACTATATGGCCATAGGTCAGGTAACATTGGTGAAGGTATGTGTATGAAGCGAGTGGCTATATGGCCATTGGTGAGGTGCATATGTATACCCGGAGTGACTTTATGGTCATTGTTGATGTATATATTGATTGTCTATTTGACCATGTGTTTGGATAATAGGTATACAGGGGATGACCTTATGGCCAATGGTGAGCTAAATGGTTATACAAGGAATGACTATATGGTTATCGGTCATGTTTAGGAGTATCCCCGGTGTGCCTTATCGTGACGCGTGGCTGTAAGGTCACCCGTGGTCATGGATCAGGTGTACATGGATACAGTGGGTCACTATATTGTTATGTCTGTGGTGTTTATGTATATATGTAATGACTATGTGGTAATGAGTGGCCATCGTTTTCAGTGTTTAACGCCCCCATGTATATAAACACCATCAAGATATAGAACTCTCTGACATGACCTCTCCATTGATTAACATATCCTTGAGTTATTGTGCCACCCAAGGTACACATGTACAACCCACCCATTACCTCAGTCACTCCATATGTACATACACACAACACAAATGACAACATAGTCACCCAATTTATACACGTACACCTGGTCATACAGCCATACTTGGTTATACCTGTACATACCACAAATGACGATACAGCCACGAGTCACCATGTATGAACACCAGGTATACACATACACCCGGCACATGGCCATATAGTCACTCTATGTATACATATTCACTACATTCACGACCATACGGTCACGCGTTGTATACATATTCACCTCACCATGGACTATACAGCCACTACATGTATACCTATTCGCCATATCCATTACCATAGAGTCAATCCAGGTATGCATATGCACATCACCAATGGTGAGCCCTTCCAGATATACCAATACCCGCACACACGACCTATCATAAGTTCCACACTTGCCATACTCATGATCATGCATCTACTCCCCATACACCATCAATGATAACACATCCACAACATATATAAATATAGAACCCACCGTTGCCAACAGGGCACTCCCCATATACCCACGCATCATCCATGACCATACAATAACTCGCGGTATACCTATTATCCTCATCTACGATCATAGATTAACTCCCTGGCTGTCATCTTGGCTTCCACCCTGTATCCAGTTGATAAATTTTTATCATAATGGGCCAGACTACCCACATCTCATGGTTCATCTCTGTTCCGTCTCAAAGTTCTGCCCATTTCCTTTCAATAATATGGCCATAATCACAAAAGAGGTTATCCGCAAAATTCCATACTGCAACTTAACCAAGTGAGTCACAATTTGCTACCTTTTCGGATAACGCAGAGAATAATTTTCTGGATATGTGTACAAAATTAACTTTTTACAAATTTGGTTGCCATTTTGGAAGCCATCTTGAGCAATTTAGTCTATAAACACCATAGTGTGACACATTTAAGATAGGTCAAAACAATAAACACATTTGATACCAAAGGTAGTTGCATTTTATTTGAAAAAATGGTCGAACCCTGAAAAGTTATTTTTTGCCTATATTTATGTCAAGTTTGTGAGAGAAAATCCAATATATCTGGTGATGTCAGTGTTGACAATAGTAACAATGACACATGGTGTATCAGACATGTTAGTATTCAATGTATAGAATACAGATTAGCCAATTTTATACAGCAACCACAACTTGTAAGCAATTGCATGACACCCTGGTGCAATATTTACAATTTTCCATACATTACAATGTTCTTTTCAGTTCTAGTTGAAATATGACTAGAATCCCAATTGGGTCATTCTACCATTAGGTATCCCAAAATTGTAAAAAATGGCAAAATTTCAAACATGCTGAATAATCCTGGCACTTGATTCGTTCAAAAGTACAGATTTTCAGCTTTCCAAAAATGTATTAAACTATATTGTTGCCTACCTGTTTGTATATATTTGGTTTGTTTGAAATAGTAGTACCCAACTCTGTTATTTTTGCATACTTATCAGAGTGGCCACGTAAGCTGTGACATGAAGGTTATTGATAGTAAACATTAGAATTTTGCGGCAATACATTGTGTATATTTTTCCAATAAAAAAAATATATAACATACCCACATTTTCAAAATTTTGAACATTTATTCATCAACATCTCCATGACTAATCATCTGTCACACACGTAACGATTTAACATTAAAGTTTTAATTTTTCAAAAACTACATGAACATACATCGTAGTTTTCAATATTCTGTGACTCCATGGTTTGGATGAAGCACTGAACATCATAAAATAAGATATTAATACTTTTTACGACTTTTGCAGTGCTTCCGATATCTGTCACACACGTAACGTTACGTGTGTGACATTATACAATCAACCATTACCAGTCACAAACCACACAACTCAGGTTTCTTTTTGGCTTTATTTTATTGAAGAAACTTCTAAATATCAAGAAAATGTATTTTACACATGTTTTTATCTTAAATTCATTCATTTTATCATTCTGAAGTAATTGTGCGCAATACGGGCACATTGATGGGTCTTAAGCATAAGGCACTGTTCAGTTTAAACTCAATGCAGACATGACCAGGGTTAATAGTAACCCCTTTAAAGCATCCATGGGGTCCTGGGTACTTAAATACAGTGTTTCTGCAATGTGAATGTCATTTAAACTATTATTGAGATGATGTGTTGGCTTTATATCTCAAAATTAAAAAGGTGTGAAAAGGAGAATTTAGCCCTTTTTATGACGCAAACACCCCCAGAATATGTTTTTACATCAGTTGTACCACCCCTTCCTACCTGATATATGTGGGTATGTTCTGTGGATTTCCACATGGATCACTTATAAGTGAATTAGATGTACATGTTGATGAATATTAAGTTGATTGTCAAACTATAGAATATTTTGATTATCAATAATTCGATAACCTATCCCATGCTCATAGTGCAAGTTAATTGGATTACTAGTACCTTTACATGGTCCTGACGGCTGAGTTTGTAACTGCGGTCATGCATGGTTGTACAATTTTAAACATTTGCATGACCATTTTTGTCCACTACTTAAAAAACTTTTAACATTACATAAATTTAAAACCCAGGATCTATCTAACCCAACTTAATGCCCTCTTTCACATGTACATGATCACACTACTCTTATTGGCCAAATTATATATCATTGAGGGTATTGAATTCCAATAATCTAATAGCAATTTCACAGCGTCACACACGTAACGTTTTTGTGTCACACACGTAACGCTGCCTCTTTGTGGTTATAAGCCTTGGAATGGAAGGCGGTTTGGTGTTGACAATTCAGAAACTATTTTTTGAATAGCTGAACATATTTCCATTCAAACGTGACATTTATTGTATATTCTGGACTTACTATTTCACAGGAATATAGACTCAAAAAGAGGACATGCAAAACACTTATTTTTGTGCGTCACACACGTAACGCACCAAATAATGTCCTGCCAAATATTTATGGTACACAATGAGTTTAAAATATGTCTCAAAAGTCGTGGACTAGCCTCTGGCAAATAAAATGCAGCATCCCTTGACTAAAATAATTTTATAAAATTAAAGTTATCTTGATTATAAAGGCTCTAAAAACCTCTAAATGTCACACACGTAACGATAGAATGACCCAATTGTGATTTTTTTGTAAAATTTTGTACCACGTTCTGTAAAATCGAATTTTTGAGGGATTGGAAGGGGTTAGGACACCAATAATTGCATATTGAATTGCTCCAATGATCAGTTAACATACAAAACACAAAATAAAGTTGCATTACTCAACCAGTTCCAAACAGCATGAATTGAACTAGAAGATATTTGTGAAAAAATGTCATATTTTCAACTTCCGGCGGCCATATTGGCGGCCATCTTATGAAAATTTAGATATTTTTTGGCCCAAATGAACCGTGGTCACCTCCCAACTATAATTGTATTGAGAAAACTGTGAGAAGATGCGATTTTCACAAGAAAAGGATGGCATAAACCACCCAACCCAAAAACTGAGATTTTCAAAAAGGTC